>CM038680.1:267258914-267858914 GCA_021605205.1 Aegilops longissima | reverse complement strand
TTTATTTATGTTTACCACATCATGAGCCCAGTTGTGTTTTTTTTTCTTGCTGAAAATGGCTAGCCAGTTCTTTTTTTAAAAGAAATACCCAAACAAGGCCTACTTGCTTTATCGGCCTATTTGGTGCAAATCTTTCAAGGCGAGGAGAGTTTCATTGGTTTGCCACAAATGGGCTGTACATTTTTAAAACACATCAAACCGGGAATTAGTTTCAATTTTTTTCATTACAAGATTTTAAATTCCATTGATTTTTATGCGTGGA
The DNA here is from genome assembly GCA_021605205.1 of Aegilops longissima. Classification (NCBI taxonomy): domain Eukaryota; kingdom Viridiplantae; phylum Streptophyta; class Magnoliopsida; order Poales; family Poaceae; genus Aegilops; species Aegilops longissima. The sequence goes on along the minus strand of CM038680.1, from coordinate 267,858,652 downwards.
CAATTATTTGGATTTTATATTTATATAAATTATTTTTCAAAATAGTTTGAATGTGAATCGATATTTCTGGATTAAAAACAGTTGACCGCACCGAAATATGCAAAATTTCGTATACTTTTTAACCGTGGCCACAATATGGGGTGTAATGCTAACAAAAAGAAGATGGGCTCCAAAAAATTCTTAAGAATTAGCAAATGGGCTGTACATTATTAGAAATAATGGCAGATGGGTTGTATGCTGTTTTCCACAGATTTGAGGCTGACTTGTGTGCCTACTACAGGTTGACGCCTATGCTTTCGTAAAAAAGGTTGACACACATGCAGCATACTGTCAACTTAGTCAACACGAGGCGTGACTGTTGGATGTCCATCCAGCGGCTGTCGTCTTCTTCAATCTCTGCTCTTCATGCTCCAGCCGCTCAAACAAGCGCCGGCGGGACTGCTGCTCTCTCCTCCTCAGCGGCGGCTATCTTGCCGCCTGAGCCTCACGGCCCCACCGTACTCCCATCACTGGCCTAGCCATCCCTCTACTCACCCACACATGTTGTTATTCTCCGGCAATGGCAGACGAACCAGTAAACCCTCGTACTCCTTGGCGTGGGAAACAAGCTGCGAGTATTCCACAGCTCCGTGTCGTTCCCTTCCTAGGCCTCGCCGTCGTCCACCGCCACAATGCTCTCGGCGCGGCCTGGTCAACATGGCCAATGAACGACATCCATCGGAAGTGGACTGTATGTAGAGGGGCTGACAGCTGGGTCCACGGCCGCACGCAAGGAAATGCCTCCTTATTACGCGCAAAATAATGATTCCTCCACCTGACAGCTAGGACCCACAGGAAGGGCCTCTGTATTTGGCCAAAAGGATGTTCCCCCGCTGACAGGTCGGACCCACCAGCTATATCTTCGCACGCAAGGAAGTGCCTCCTTATTACGTCCAAAAAAAGGAATACCCCCCCTGCTAGCTGGGACCCACCATATTGTTGGCTGACTTGTGGGCCTACTAAGTTGACGGGAACGGAGGGCTTTGTCAACTTAGTCAATACTCCAGTGACCGTATGATGTCCATCCAATGGCCATAGTGCTTCTTCAACCTCTGGTCTTCTTGCTCCAGCCGCCCAAAGCAGCGCCGGTCGTGCCGCCTGCTCCTGCCTCCCGTGGCCGGCTGTGCTACCTCGGAGGCCTCACCGCCCCATACAACTCCACCATGGCCAGGCCATCCTCCACTCACCCACACCCTGTTATTCTGCGGCGACGGCAGCCTCACACCGCAGCCAAACCAGTGAACGCTCGTACTCCTCTCCGCGTGGGCATCCACTGCCGCGTCTTGCCCGGCTCCGCATCATCCCCTTCCTAGGCCTCGCCGTCGTCCACCGCCGTGGTGCTCTCGGCGCGTCGTGGTCAATGTGGTCAACGACCGACTTCCATCGGAAGAGTACTGTACATGGAGAGGTGGCAATTGGGTCCATGGCAGCCGCAAGGAAGTGCCTCCTTATTACGCGGAAAATAATTATTCCTCCACCTGATAGCGGGGACCCACCGGACGGGCCACCAGTATTTTGCAAAAAAATCGTTTCCCCTAACTCTTTGGGACCACCGGACGACCCACCGTATTTCAGCAAAAAACGTTCCCCAGCTGTCGGCTCGGACCCACGGAAGTGCCTCCTTATTACGCACAAAAAATGAATACTCCCGGCTAGCTGGGACCCACCTTGGTGGGAGGATGACTTAATGGGCCTACTAAGTTGACGGGGACGAAGGGTTTTGTCAACTTAGTCAATATGAACGATTCTAGCTCCAGTGACCGTACGATGTCCATCCAACGGCCGTAGTGCTTCTTCAACCTCTGGTCTTCTTGCTCCAGCCGCCCAAAGCAGCGCCGGTCGTGCCGCATGCTCCTGCCTCTCGTGGCCGACGGTGCTGCCGCAGAGGCCTCACCGCCCCTACTATTCCCACCGCTGGCCAGGCCATGCGGCGACGGCAGCCTCACACCGCAGCCGAACCAGTGAACCCTCATACTCCTCTCTGCATGGGCTTCCACTGCCGCGTCTTCCCCGGCTCCGCGTCGTCCCCTTGCTAGGCCTCGCCGTCGTCCACCGCCGTGGTGCTCTCCACGCGGCGTGGTCAACGTGGTCAAGGAACGACTCCATCGGAAGAGTACTGTACGTGGAGAGGCTGACAGCTGGGTCCACGGCCACAGCCCAGTTTTTTTTGTGATTTGCCAAGTAAGTCGCTTTGTCGGGCCTGTTGGGCTGCAAATCTTTCAAGACGAGGAGAGCTTTCATTAATTTGGCGAGAAAATGGCCCATCGATAATGAGAAATGGGTTGTACATTTTAAAACACATCAAACCGGCAATTAGTTTCAAATATCTTTTTTTCATTTCAATATTTTAAATTACATTAATTTTTATGCATTGAGTATTTGTTGGATTTTATATTGATATACATTTATTTTTAAAATCAGTTTGAATATGAGTCGAAATTTCGGGATTAAAAACAGTTCGGACCGCTTTTGAAATATGCAAAATTTCGTATAATTTTTAACCGTGGCCACAATATGGGCTGTAATGCTAACAAAAAGAATATGGGCTCCAAAAGAATCTTAAGAATTAGCAAATGGGCTGTAAATTATTAGAAATAATGGCAGCTGGGTTGTATGTTGTTTTCCACAGATTTGAGGATTTCCTAAAAAAAGGTTGACGCACAAGCACTGACTGTTGAATGTCCATCCAACGACTGTCGTGCTTCTTCAATCTCTGCTCTTCCTGCTCCATCCGCTCAAACAAGCGCCGGCTGGACTGCCTTCTCCCTTCTCCCCGTGGCTGTCTATGCTGCCGCGCAGGCCTCACCGCCCCACCGTACTCCCATCGCTGGCCTAGCCATCCCTCTACTCACCCACACCTGTTGTTATTCTCCAGCGACGGCAGACGAACCAGTAAACCCTCGTACACTCATACTCCCCTCCGCGTGGGAAACAACTGCCAAGTCTTCCCTGCCTCCATGTTGTCCCCTTCCTAGGCCTCGTCGTCATCCACCGCCATGGTGCTCTCGGCGTGGCATGGTCAATTTGGTCAACGACCGACTTTCATCGGAAGAGTACTGTGCGCGGAGACGCTGACAGCTGGGTCCACGGCCGCAGCAAGGAAGTGCCTCCTTATTACGCGCAAAATAATTATTACTCCACCTGACAGCGGGGACCATCGGACGGGCCACCGTATTTCGCAAAAAAAAGTTTCCCCCCTGACTGCTGGGACCCACCAACTACACCTTCGCACGCAAGGAAGTGCGTTCGAAAAAAAACGATTCGCCCCCCTGACTGCTGGGACCCACCAGCTACATCTTCGCACGCAAGGAAATGCATGACAGTCGGGACCCACCTGGTTGAAGCGTACGTAGCGTTGTCATTCTAGTCGCGAACATGTACATACATATATACTGGTCGATGTAGAGGCGCATACGTGTCGTAGTAGAGGCGCACACGTAGCATGTACACGTCGTCTGCGGCCAGGGTGCAAGAAAGAACATCTGACCCGTATGTGTACATCTGGCGAGGTCTCGAACGCCTACTCGCGCATACGTCTGGCGAGGGCTTGTTGACATGGCTGGGTCGAGCGGAGAAACAACGTCATCGTCGTGTTCATGGGGAACAGCGGAATCGTCGTGTTCATGGGGAGGCAATGGAATGTGTCGTGTTCGCCGGGGCAGCGGGCGCGTGGAGCCAACGGCTGGGTCGAGCGGAATGCATGGTCGTGTTCGCCGGGAGGTCTTGGGCCAGAGCAGACAATGGAAGCGAGGCTGGCGTACCGCGAAGCGGAGAAAGCGGCCTTGTGTTCGACCGCCCACGTTAAAGCGGGATCCTGTTCGCCGGGAGGGTGCGGCGTACCACAAAGCAGATAAACGGACCTCCTACGGTCGAAACAGGGGTCCTGTTGATTGGGAGGGTGTGGCGTGCCGCAAAAGCGGACGAAGCGGACCTCTTACGGTCAGCAGGGTCTGTTGATCGGGAGGGTGTGGCATACCGCAAAAGCAGACCAACGGACCTCCTACGGTCAAAGCAGGGGTCTTGTTGATCGGGAGGGGTGTGGCGTACCGCAAAATGGGACTCTACGGGATACTGTTCATCTCCACCGTCGACCTCCTCCAGCCTCCACGGGCTACCGTCGACCTCCTCCAGCCTCCACGGGCTCCTGTTCATCCAGCCTCCACCATGCGCTACTCCACCGGCTACTGTTCAACCACCCCTCCACGGGCACCACTCCACCGTCTACTGTTCATCCAGCCCTCCACACCACGGGGTCTTGTTCAACCACCCCTCCACGGGCACCCCTCCACTGTCTACTGTTCATCCAGCCCTCCACACCACGGGGTCCTGTTCATCCAGAGGCAACACCACCGCTCACTGTTCATCCAACCCCCCCCCCCCCACCCCCCGCAATGCTCACTTGTTCATCAATCGATTGGCTTGATTAGCGGCAGTAAAAGAATCGCTCGTCGGGTTCGATTAACACCATCGATCGATCGCTCGGGTTCGATGAACGCGTAGCCTGCGGTCAATCGCTTCGGGTTGATTAGAGCCCAACGCCTCGCTTCGGGTTGATGAGCCAATGTCTACGCACACACGCAGCAGCGTCACGTGTCTGAGAGAACACGCATCGCTCGGCCCCGACCTCCCACCGTAACAGGAACTCCCGAAATTTTCCTTGCCCTCGCTTCTACCACGGTTTTTCCGTCATGGGCGGCCCAAAGAATGTCATGCAGATGCGTCTCCGGCCCGCCCAGGACGAAAAGCCCATTTTCTGTCATGATTTTTTGTCATAGAAGTAGGAGCCCACCACATCTATGATGATACCGGTTTTTTTTCACAATTATCATCATAGAAGTCTCATATGTATGACAGAAAAAAAATCCGTTCGGCCCAAAATGTCACGGATGTGTCTTTTTTTGTAGTGATTATTCTTCAACAAACAAGAAGGGAAAGATTCTCACTCAGAAATGAAAATGTCAACACTGAGGAACTGTATCTTATCAGTTAAATGATGTAATATGTATGTTCCTATTTTGTATACACACTTAGCCATTATGCATGGGTCAAATGATGTAATATATATGTTCCTATTTTGTATACATACTTAACCGTCCAACGATGCAATATACATCGCCTTAATTATATACATTGTATCACCTTCCCTTCGTTCACTGCTCTCGGAAAAAGGAAAAGAAAAGAAAAGAAATGGGAGAGAAAATAAAGGAAAAGAAAATAGAAGAAACAAACTGGAAAACTGCTACAGGTAATGGTTATAGCAGTAGCGCTTTTCTGAAAAAGAGTTATAGCTAGTCAAGGTAGCAGTAGCGCTTTCCATATAAAAATGCTATAGCTACCTGTAATAGCGGTAGCATTTTCTGGATAAAAGCGCTATAACTAACTTAGCTATAGCGCGTTTGTCCAGAACGCGCTACTGCTACCTCGACTTAACCCCCCAAATCCTCACTCTCTCTGCTTCTTCTCGCCTCTGCTTTCCCCTCAAATCCCCACTCTCTCTTCGCCCCGACCCCGGCACTGACCCCGACGCGCCACGCCTCACTCCTCTGCTTCCTCCCCTCCCAACCTCGGCCGTTGTCGGGCCTGCCTCCTCGCCTCTGCACCCTCTGTAAGCCCCCACTGCTCCTTCTCTCTCTGCTACCTAGGGTTCTTCGGTTAATTTTCTTAGGTTTTAGGTAGGGCAGTAGGTTGATTAGGTTATCTATTTAGTTATGAATTTAGCTAGGTTTTTCTGAACCCTAGGTTTCAAATTAGGATAGAAATTTAGGGTTAAGCAATGTTAGTTAAAAGAAAAGGCATAATTGATTATATAGGTTTCTTGCATTTTTAGTTTAAGTAATTGTTGTTGTTTAAATTTTATAGTGCTAGTTATTTAATTAGAATTAGTATTAAAAACCGAATTAGTATTTAATAAAACTGAATTAGTTTAAGCAATTGTCCAAATCAACATCCCTTGTTAAAGCAATTTTTTTAGTTTCAAATTTAGGTAGGCTGAATTTACTTTCAAATATTGTGAAGAAAAATGACTTCTTGCATTTTTCTTCAATTTCTATATTTTTCTTCCTTTTATATGCAAAATTGAAGTGGACATGTGATATATATGTGGACATGTGATTTGGACATGTCATATTTGGAATTTGGACATGTCATTTGGACATGTGATGTTTTGGACATGTCATATTTGGAAAATGATGATTATATGCATGGTAAATGATCTGAGTGGCCTATGTTTCGCCGGAATGTTGATTCATTTCCGTTCCGGTGAATTTCAGGCGCTCGATATGTCCACTTTTTAGCAAAGGTCATGCCCAAATTTTGTTTGAATTTTGGCACGACTTGTGCTAGAAAGTAGGCATATCGAGTGCCGAGAGACTTAATCATAGGAAACATGTCGAACAACAAAGAAACCGGTCCTTCTGACCAAGATGCAGACGAGATGGATTATGATGGTGAACAAGAGTATATCGACTTTTTGTCTGCTAAGCACAGTCAAGGTTTGCAGGTCGGCCTCGATGATGGTACTAACGCCGACATCGACACCGATGATGCCGACACTGATGGCGACGCCGAGGAACGGCGGTGAAGGTACCGGAGGGGAAGATACCGGCGGGGAAGGTACCGGCGCCAATGCCTCTACCAAAAAGAAGAAGCAGAGGATACGAAAACCAAACAAACTCGGCATTGGACGACTGGTGATCACAAAGATGGCACCTAGCAAGTTTGAGCCATTAGAGCCGGAAGAACCTCGCAAGTGCTATGGGAACCAAGTAGGATGCATCCCACGAGAATGCGCGAGCATCAACGATGATGACTTAAGGAGTAAAGAACATTTGAGGCAGCTTCTCCTGACGAAGTTGCACAAGAGATTCATGTTCCCCGACCAGGATGATAGCATAGAACAACCATGGGATGGTCCGAAGATGAAAAATATTAACAATCACGCCATGGGCATGTTCAACAATGATTTGGTCTCCTGGAAAGGGAGGGTGAAACGAGCTGTTGAGGCTGAGGAACCCCTGTCCAAGATTCTGGTGGAAAATCTGACACTTATGGAAGAGGAGTTCGAAAAGTTCAAGGACACTTGTGCTACCGAGGCAGCCAAGGCTAAGGCTGCGAAATTCAAGAGCCTTTAGCAAAGGAACACGGGGAAGCATCGCCTCGGAAGCCGTGGCTACCTCGGTAAAAGGCCCATATGGGATAAGGAGGATGCAGAACATGAAGCCGCGGGTCTCCCAGACCCCTTCGCAAAGTTCACCAACCCCTTGGAGCGTGACTTCATCAGGGCCCGCTACAAGTGGGACAAGGAAAAGAAGGTTTTTTACACGGACCAGATCACGAGGAGATTGATTAGGGTACTGGTAATTATTCTTTTACCACCTTACATTTAGCTCCAGATGAATTCGACTACACATTCATAAACGACTCACGTTTCTTCTGCAGGAGAAGCAACACCAGCTTGCAGCCGAAAGCCCTACTTCTCCGATGAGGCCGAAGTGGGACACCCCTCTCAACCGGGCCATGAACGAACTTAAGGACTCCCTTTGGGCCAGCGGACACAATATGGACGTGTGCACGGCGTCGGAGACGGCGCCACATGGAAGGTGTTTTACAACGAGGGCCCGGAGGCTAAGAAGCAGGAAAAGAAGTTTAGTCAGGCGGACATCGACAAGAAGGTGAAGCTTGCGTTCGAGAAAAAAGCAGCTAAGGAAGCAAAAAAAAATAGCCGAGGAGAAAAATGAGTTGCTACAGCAGGCAGTCAATGCAGCTGTAACTGCCTACAGAAATGATTGTGCTACTAACTAGGTCCCAGCTATCATCAACTGGACGAAGGAAAATCCAGACAAGACGACACATGATTTCCCCATGCCCAGTTCCGTCGCGAGCAACTCCGTGTACAACACCACTGCACCATCACCTCCTCACGCAACCGGGCCTGCTCTCGCACCCGCACCCGCACCCGCTCATAGCAGCTTGTCCTCAGTCTCCGGCACGCTAGGCGGGCCTTCGTCTTTGGCTGAGCTCGACGCCCTCACGGTAATTACATGTCGCACCAACATATATATCTAGAATATTCCATTTTCGTTGCCTTTTGGATGTTTTATGCCGCATACATGTGTTTGCAGGCCGACGAAACCCCGTGCACCGTACTCTACTTGATCAAAGTCCAGAAGGTGGACGTGGGAAAGGGGGTGATAGCGAAGCCCTTGGAACTCATGTTCCACAGCCAGCCGATCCCCGCTGGGCACTTCAGGGTTACCTTGTCGAGTGTGAAATCAGGGCACGAGGATTTGCCTCCTCCAATACGGCTAGGGGGAGAGGGCGACGAGACCCCGCTGTGGATTGGAAGCTGCAAGGGTTGGGTGCTGCTATGGCCGAAGAATCTTCTTTGTCTGGAGCCGTCCGAGAGCACACCAATAACCACACATCAACAAGCATGTATGGAGACCACCACCCCGCCTACGCAATTACCAGCTCCTGTAGTGCCGGATGAGAGCGGCGGACGACGTGATAAAGGGGGTCCAATAGTGGTTGATGTAATCGGCCCTGTAGAACAAAGAATGGATGATGAGATGGAGGAGATTGAGGACCCAATGGGTTTCCTCATTACAGGCGCCTACGACGGTGACTTAGATATGATGATGAGTCAGCCATATGACGAATCGGGCCATCAGCATGCTGATGAGGATGTGGATGATCTGCCCGGGCAGGAACATCCTAGCAGGGAGATTGCAAGAAGTCTCTCTTCCTGGGATCCTCACAGGACACGCCTGAAGATGCCGCCTCAACACAGGCTCAACTAGCCGGTGGTCGTACAGTGCTTAGCCCGGCAACACTGGGGCAGGGGTTAAGGAAGGGTCTGGAAGGTGTGCCCAAGAAAAAGGAGAGGAAGAGACCGGGGAAGATAGGCTCAGCTGCCTACAAACAAGCCAAAGCACAGAGCAGCCCGACGATGGATTCTGAAGAGTGTGTACCCGTCAAAGGTGCGGCCATGTTCCTTGTCACGGGCGAGCCGATGCTACCGCCGAAACCGCTAGAGGAACTATCAGGGGATCTCAGGAGACTGCACGACCATGTGTTGTCGACTGAGAAAAGCCTACTAGCCTCGAAGGATCCAGGATATCCGACATACGTGGCTCGTGTGCCTAAGGGGAATTGCTACATCGACGCACGGCCCGCAGAGGTGTTCTTCCTACGGTTTGACCATATCTTCAAGATGTTTCTGACACGGCAGCTCAATTTTACAGTTGTCCGCCTTTTTGCGCTACATATGAGCTCCGTCATGAAGAGAGAAGAAGTCTCGCCAATCTGTGTGGCAGATCTGTACTACATGCACGAGTCCTTCTTGAGTCTCAGCGACTTTGAGCGTGAAACTGCTAGGGAGTACCTCCAAAACTTCATGGTACAGAATAAGGACCAGGAAATTGTCCTCCTGCCTTATCATCCAAAGTAAGTTAGTTCCGGACAACCCTTTCATACATTTCAATCATTCCTTCTCACTCATATGGGGAATAGGTTTCTTTTTCCCCACAGCAACGGGTGTGCCATCCTTATCGTTCTTTACCCGCGAGTCTCCCACGCCATGTATTTCAACCCTACCAGAAACTACGAGAAGAAGGACTACACCCACATAATAAATATTCTAGATGATGCTCTCCAAGGCTTCAGCATTAGGGGTGGCCATCTGCAGATCAGGAAACAAAGGAACAAGAAGTTGGGTTTATTGCATAAAACTAACTTCTGCTGCATCCATGTCCCAAAACCAAGTAAGAAAGATGGATTCTACCCCCTCCATCTCATGATTGAGTTCAGCACGGATCACCAAAAGCTTCGCATGACAAACAGAAACGATGATCATATCCGCAAGTGGGTAGAATCTCATGGAGAAGCGGATTATAAACTTAGAGATGACTTCTTTCGCATCCAAAGAGACATTGCGACGATCATCATGAAAGAAGTCATCGATGATAAGGGATGTTCCACCATGGCCCTATATCTCGAGCTGACGTCCGAACTCGCATAGGCATGCAACGTCATGACCTCACGCCGTTCAAGAAGCTAGGGTCCATTCTTGATGATATGGAAGGATGGAACTTCTAGTGATTTGTGATGTCGATGATGATGATATGTGTCGGTTGAACTTGTATACTTTCTGTAGCAATGAAACTTTGTGATGTCCACGGTCCCTGCCGAACTTGCATAACGCTACTTTGTTAGTTTGGGAACAATGACCTGCGTACCTCTAGTTAATTAGTTTGCATACTATATGTTGCATCTAGTTGCTAACCCTTTCTTTTTCGTGTTGCTCTAGTATATTTTGTTGCATATGATCGTACATTCTCTTGATGAAGATGCATCTCTAATAGGTACCTAGATTCTTTTGTCGAAGAAGCAATGCTATGTCATGTACAAAATGAAGGTTCCGGGAGTGTACGACGAGTGGCCTGAGTGTCAGGAACAAGTGGATGGGTTCTCGGACACCAACCATAAAGGCTTCAAAAGCAGACAAGAAGCAGAAGCTAGTTACTTGAGGTTCACGCTAGCGCGAGAGAGGAATCGTAACCGCCGCCTCATGTACTGCATAGTTCCGCTCTCACTCATAGTGATAGCTCTTCTCGCGTATATCATTGTTTATGTAGTTGCAAGTATTCGAGACTTGTATCGCTATTTCCGAGATGATGACGAGAGACCACTTTGTGTTGGATGATGTGTATGATGATGATATGACTTGATGAGACTATTTGTATGTATATGCTATGATTACATATGTGGTCTTGCAGCCATTTGTATGTGTATGATGATGACATTTGTATGTTCTAAAGATTCTTGTATAAAGTCTGTTCAAATACAAAACAAATATGTAGGAAAAAAATCAGAAACTAATAAAATTAGCAGTAGCGAGGGGAGTAAAGTTAGCAGCAGCGTGCCGTTAGCAGTAGCGCGGCTTAATACAGAGCACTAGAGCTATTAGTAGTAGTGCGCTGTTCTACAGCTCGCTGCTGCTACGCTTGTATAGCAGTAGCGCAGACCAAAATGCGCTGCTGCTAAAGGTTAGTTGTAGCGCCGTATCAGTAGCGCGGGTTCTCGCGCTACTGCTATACCTAAAACTAGCGCTACTGCTAGGCTTTTCCCTGGTAGTGACGTGTCTTCGTTTTAATGACGATAGGAGGTGCCGTGCGGCCAGCTGCTTGACTGAACAGGAGGCGTGCGAGCGCGGTCCGGTGCTCAGGCTCACCGAGAGGCTCACCAGGAAGCATGCGAGCTGTTCAACGCAGGATTTGTCCATCTCTTCAACGCAAATGGTTCAGATTGAATACGGTATGAACTGTTTAACCGTGCCATGCTTCAGTTAAGTAGTAAAGCGGCAGAAAATAAACCAAAATATATATGTGCCGCCACACGCCCCGTGTGTCGTGTGAGCACGCATGAGTTGACGAGACGCATGCGAGCAGTCCGCCCGTGCAGGCATACCGGGAGGCGTGCGTGCAAGTGTGCATGTTGACAGGGAGGCGTGCGAGTAGCTATGTGAAATGATGGTGGGAATGGTAGAAGTCCGCCGCGCAGGCTCACCGGGAGGCGAGACAACTTTTGACCGCAGCCTGTTTCACTCCCATTGGTCTGTATTAATTGCGCGCCCGAGCCGCCAGCCATAATAGGCGGCTGCACCCCCGGTCCACAGTGGTCACCAACGCCTGGACTCTGGAGAGTATGACGATGCCGCCGAAGCGCATCGTCGGAGGGAGTGACGACGCCGGGGCTGGTGAAGCGCAACGCGTGAAGCTGGGCACAGAGGTTGCCGTCGCCACCGACGAGGTCTCACGCGAGCAGCAACATGACCTTAACTTTGTTGGCGCCGTTGTGGGCCCCCCCAGCCGGAGCCGGAGGTCAACAGCAACTCCGGCAACGACTGCGACTCCGACGGAAAACCGGTTAGTCATTTGTGCGGCAAACATATCATACGTTTTCTCTGGTTAATCCCCCCCACCCCGCCCCTCTATAATTTTTCTGGAATAAAAATCCTATGGTTATGTTCTCTCAGTCCATGAAATCAGAGTAATTAAGATCTGTTAGATGCACGTAGTGTATTGATTGTTTGAATGTTATTCGTATAGAGTTAGTGATTAATTGTTTGTTCTGTACAAATGATTTTTGCTAATAATCAGACTAGGGTTAGCTTGCGTGCTAATAATTCATGGCCAGATCTTGAGAATTTATTTTGAATGTCCTACATATATGTTTGTGCCTTTTTTCTTCCTGATCTTGAGAATTGATTTCGAATGTCCTACATGTTATGCCATTTTTTCAGATTGGTATGTACAAAGATGAGGCTCCGACCAGCGCCGCTGAATGTAGATCTTGGACCTAGCTGTGCGGCCAGAAGCACCCTCTGGACCAAAGGAACCAGTAGAATCTCTGGCGGATCGCATCAGCGATCTCCCGGACGGCATCCTTGGGGAGACCATCTCCCTTCTCCCCACCAAGGAATGCTGCGCACTGCGCCTCTTAATCTCGACTGTCGTTAGCTATCTGTCGATGATGATTTTGAACTCCCCAGAGCCATCATCTCCTGCCACGAGGGCTCCGTTCAACGCATATGCATCCCGGCATGCTACCTGCTGGTCATACCCTGCATGGTGGCCGCCTGGCTGACATCCCGTCAATTCGATAAACTCCAGCAGCTTGAGTTCTACCATTACTACAGCGATAGGTTACCACGAATAGCTGCATCTGTGCCCTCACCACCGATACCCATCTCATGGTTTTCCTCCTCTCTCCACACTGCCACCTTGACCCGGTGTCATCTAGCAGACAATCTGGTACAAATGCTTCGACTGCCACTGCTGAAAAAACTTGCGCTTGTGTTGGTTCATCTGTGGGAGGCCTCACTGCACATCATCATCCACTCCAGCTGCCCTGCACTAGAGCGTTTGGTGCTTGTTTTTGGAGCGGGAATCAATATCCCTTGTCTCAAAATAAAGTTGCCTCACCTTGTAACCATTGGAATTAGTTTTGATGGACAGGAGATCATCCTCGAAGATGCCCCTTCACTTCAAAGGTTGGTCCTTGGTTGTTGTTATAGACCTTAGCAAATAGTTGTGGTCTCTGCGCCTAAACTGGAGACCTCGGGTGCAATTCGTGATTCGTTTAGATGGTTCAAGATGGTGTTTGCCTCCACACCTATTGAGGTACTGTATATTATTCGCGTACAATTTTGTAATTTGCATTTTTCATTTGTGCGCATAAGTTAAGTATCATCTTGCAGTACACTTTCAGTGCTAATATTATGTTCTATGCTCAATGAAGCGCTTGTCCATCCTATCATCAGTGGTGGATTCTGTCAAGACCTTATATATCAGTATGTGGTGTTTTGATCTCAGCATCATTATTGCCTTGTTGCGATTCTTTCCATGTCTGGAGAATTTGTATGTAAAGGTGATGATTTCACACACATTGAAAGCCCATATATAATGTACTATAATTAATCGTTAAGCTATCACTCTTTCAACATAATCTTTTTTCGACATTAATTGTTTTCAATCTTCATCTCTATTTAGGCAACAACACATGGAGAAAAAGGTATAACCAATCGATGGTTGATGAAGCACGGGGATTTTCTCAGATCTCATGACATTCTTTTGAAGACAGTAATGCTGGATATTCATCCAACAGTGCAAACATTAGCCTTGTCAAATTCTTCATGTTGAATGTGAGGGCACTATTGTCCATGAGGATTAAGTTTTTCAACAAGAAATTACTCACGGCTGCAAGTGTTGAAGAGCATAAAAAGAAGTTTCAGGTGGACCTAAGGGCTTATGATCGTGTTCGGCTTCTACTTACAACAACTTGTGGTCATCATGGAGCAGTAGAATTATTGTACTGGGATCTTGATTTATGGATCAGACTGATCCATTTGATTGTAACTACCGAAAACTTTGGTTGAGTTAGATGTCATTGTCTTGTTCAATCCGGGTTATGTGTAAACCTGATGAATTAATCCTTGTGCTTTTGTATGTTTTGTAAGCTGGAGTTAGACATTGTTGCCCTTTTCAACTAGGGTTTGACCCACATTTTCTTTCATACTGGGCCAATGGCTTGCCATTTCTTTAATTAATAAATAAATATTATAAGCACTCACAACATAGGGCAAGAACCTCACTCTCGCAGGATCCTTGAGATCTTTGTTCATTACAGAACTGCAAGTTCTTAGCGCCCACCAGCACCCACAAACTTATTTTAAGCTAGCACACCAAATCGGCTGTAATTCTTAATAAGAAAAGTTGCATGGTAGTGACAGATTTGCATTTGTCATTTGGGATCCACAAGGAAAAAGCATGTCCAGGGCGGTGCCGACTCGACAATAAACATTGAGAAACCTAGTTTTAAAATCACTGTAAATCCAAAACTCACCTCAAAATCATGAAACTTGGCATGGTGTTATGACATAGCACCAACATGCTATGGTAAAAAATAAGTCCAATTTGGGACAAGTTTTGGTACAAACTTCTTACAAACCGAAGCTTCTCTCAAAAAGGGTCATGGTTCCGAGAGGGACCTTGTCACCTATGTGTGTGAAACGACATACGCTGTCTCTTCCCGCCTTGATTTATTTTACAGAGGCAACATGCAACTATAGTAATATGAAATTATTCACGGTTCATTTTTCCTTTTTATACATTGTTTGAGTTTTCTAGGCATTCTGGAACATACTTTGGTGTGTGCAAAGGTCATGTGTGTACTAGCCACATATGTAATTGGATGTTCAATCTGTTTATGGAATCAAGTCCTTATAGGTTATAAGTACATATGTCGTTGTTCTGTGTGCAATGACATCGCACACGGACCATACCGGGAAACCAGTCGGTGATGATTTCATCAATCGCTGGTCATTCTATACCACCAAGCGTTTGCCCAGAACACACATGGCTTATTATCAGCAATCGTCTGTATTATTATCGGTCTTCGCACACATTTCTGATTACAGTCCTGTTTGCCGCATATCACACACATCCTGTTAAACTGAACCGTTTCTGTTCTCTTGGCTCAAAGCAAACAATTCATCCAAGTGAAGCATATGCCGTATATCGCACACACCTTGATCTAGCTGAATGTTTCGTTTGTGTTGCCTAATCACAAACAGTTCATCCGAGTGAACTGTATGCCGTATATCGCAAACACCTTCATCTGGTTGCCCATATATCGCAAACAGTTAATTGAGCTGAACCGTATGCCCTGCATCGCACACGCAACTAAAATCTGAACCGTGTTTGATGCATTCGTCATCGCAAACGTTTTGCACCTTTTTTGATGGTATTTTACACCGCCGTTTGCGATTAATGCATTGCACAAAGTTTCGTTGAAGGGTCTCTGATCGTAGTGCCGCGTTAGCAGGATCTTGCAGTAGTGCAGATGAACTAGGATAAGGGATGCGATAATATCGCATTAAATTAGTTACCTCGTTGTCCATGAGAAAGAACCCTCAGTACGACAGATTCCCCAACCGAGTGGATCTGGGTCGACCGCGAGCAGCATCGAGAAAGTCGATGGCGATAGGGGGCGGCAAGCGGAAGTGGCGAAATGCGGTGGGCTTTGCCGTCAGCATGGCGGCAGCGGCAGGCGTCGAGCTAAGTGGTTACCGCCACAATAGGCGGTGCCATCCATAGACGCGGAGCAGCTTGTGCAGGCAGGAATGGGGACCGGAGGGGGTGGCGAGCGGGGTGAGGGTTTTTTGTGACGTGGGGATGGTGAGGGTTTTCTTTTTTCTTTTATGAATTGGGTAGTGAGGGTTTTCTGTCCCACAAAGAATTTTAGAGGCGACGGTTTGCTAGAGCCAACCATGTGTGATTGACGCAACATGCAAAATGAAAGTCATTGCACATGGTTCCAATTTTGGGAACCGTGTGTGATTGACGTACTACCTCCTTCCTGGTTTACTGGTCCCCTTAGAAATTTTTACCAAATTTTTACCAAATATTTAACTAAGAAATGTTTATGCATGTCACCAAAAATTATATCATTGAACACTATGCTCAAATACTCATCCAACGATATAGTTTTTGCTGACCTGCACTAACATTTTATCAGTTAAACCCTTGGTCAAAATTTAACACAAATTACAAAGGGTACCAATAAACCAAGACGGAGGTAGATTCTGTGACAGCCTAGTTTTTGCCCTCTTCTCTTGTCTGATTCTCAGTTGGTTTGGTTTTGAAATTTGGAGTTTTGAATCTTTTCAGATGGACTTAAACACTTGGGTACCCCTTGACTTTCACCCAAGTGCCTCATTTCCCTCTCTAACTATCATTTCCTCTCTGGTTCACCTCAAAATAATATTTTGAATATTTTTCTTAAAGGAAAATATTCATTTCCCTCTCTAAAACCCTAGCTGGCTCAATGTGCTCCAAATCAACCCCAATTTTTCTTGCCCACAAAAATCTGAGAAAAATCCCAAATATTATTTGAAAATCAGGGCACCTTCCTGAGCAAAAATATTTCATCACTTTTTGGAATATTTTTTCTATAGAAAATATTTTCTGTTCTGGACAGAAATGTTAGGTTCTACAACAACTACCATTTTACTTGCTCTATTGTGGCTAGTTTTTCTTGTGCATCATCACCTTAGTAGATGATTGCTAACCTCCAAAGCCCAGCTCCCAACTCTCAGTAGTTTGACAACAGTAAGCTCTCAAATTTACCGACCAGAAACTTACCAAGAAGTTGAAATCCATTCTACTGCGTCTGAGCTCAAACCAAAGCGTGGTAACCTCTCAATCTACCACGAACTACACGCCAGACATGAAGTTTGGGCTTAGGTCGGCCTGAGGTCAGAGTTCACGCGGTGACCACGCGTGTGCACGATGCCAACCTGCATGTCGCCGCGCTCTGAGTGCCGCCGAGGGCTCTGTTGCGCGCGTGCTTGCTTCCCCGACTACCAAGCCTTGCCAAACTTCGCCATGATCTTTGTCCCGACCTTCTTAACTCCCTCCTGGCGCTCGCCGATGCCGGAGCTCGCCGCGGCGAGCACGAGCGCGGTCTGGCCAACACAACAGTGTGCTGCGCATTGTGTTCGTCGCCACCCTCTCGCCCATGTGCTCGTCTCCGCTCGCTCACAGTTCCCGCGTGAGCTGCGTCGCCTTCCCCTTGCTCACTGACGCTGTTCGTCGCTGGCGCCGTGTCCAGGTGTCCTTCGGTGGAGCTCGCTCTCCTTGCTCGGCTATAAATAGAGCCCTCCCCAGCTTCCTTGAGCATCATCCACTCCTCACACACACTCCGGCGACCCCTAGTGTCGCCTCTAGTCGCCGTCGTCTTCAACTCCGGTGACCTCTGCTTCCTGTCGCTGCTGGAGAGGTCATTTCCAACGCCGTCCGACCACCCCAAGCTAACCTACGGGTACGGGCAGGTGCGCCTCCGTCTTCTCTTTCGATCCCTCCCTCTAGTTCGGGCCAAGAAGTCCTCCTCGCCGGCGTGTGCTCACGCGGCTTGCCGCCCCTCTGTTCCCTCCCCTCCCTCTCACCTGACTAGCGGGGCCCGCTAGTCAGCCATCTATGGCCTGCTGGCACGAGTGGTGGCGCCATGAGGATTACTTCTTCGACGTCACCCCCCCTCAGTTTTGTTTTATTTAAATTCAAATTTAATTCTATCCAGAGAGCTTCAAACAGCCAACACTTTTTAACCATAAGTCCAAATGAATTAATTCTTTTTGCATTGTGTTCTTCATGAAGAAATCCAGCAGCTCACCAAAAATAAGATTTTTCTCTACTGTCTGGATTTTCTGGTGAATTTCAGAAGGGTTCTTGATGTTTTCTTTTGGTATTTATAATTATTTTCAGAAAGTGAAGCTTGTCTTGAGGATCACCAAGAGGATCGTGAACCTCATCTGCACTAAGGCAGGCCACAACAACATTTTCATGGCGCCATTACAATATTTGTGATTTTTTAACTTGAATTAATGATTTAATCCATGCATTTAAATCACTAGTATATTATTTATATTCTAATTGGTTGCTTATTTAAGTTGATATGCTTAGTTTACAAAAAGTTTGAAGCTAACTAAGTTGGTTAAGTAACTAGAAGTAATATTTGTTATGAAGAAGTAATACGGTTATGGATATAAGTAATTGTTTTGAGTTATTTTCTTGGAGGAGAAAAATGATAAATTTGCTAAGTAAAGATTCTGTTTAAAGTGATGATTAATCATAACCAGGGAAGTGTTATGAGTTGTTTATGTCTATGCTTAGTTTGGATATAGTTGACCCAGTTATTTTCTGATGATATATGATGCATATATTTGTGTTGCACTTTCATGGCATGTTATGACACCGGTTACTTTCACGTTAAGTTGAACCTGCTAATAACTCAACTTGAATGTATCGTTGACCAGGTCATGGTGCCACTAAATCGAGTTTTCCCAGTGCAACCACATTTTCCTTTATGGGAAGGCCTTTATTCGGTCCGTTGTCATGCCTCTGGTCGGTGCCTCCAATGAGGGAAGGTTATGGGAGTGCGGTACCCTGGCCCGGTAAGCAGACATAACCTTGTGTGCCCGTTGTTGACATTATGGTACCTTGTCCCTGTTTGGGACCGTTTATGTTTTGCCACGACGGTGGCCGTTGGTGTCTTTGGTAGACACGGGGCCACCCAGGACTAGCCCAGTGGGGAGTGAGTCAGAGTGGCCAAGAGAGTTTCATGGCAATGGAGGGGTTTCGTCGGAATGCCGTTGGTCCACCCGAATGGGAGTGCGAGGCCATGGGTTCTGTGGTGTGGGTACAATGCGCTACCTCTGCAGAGTGTATTAAATCTATTGATAGCCGAGTCCACGGTTACGGACACGCTCGAAATTAGGTCACACCATGGGTTAACATTTAAATTAATCTTGCACACTAAGTTATGAACATCGCACTGTTGAGAAGATGATGGTGGGTAAACCATCTTGATGTTGGAGACCAAGTGTTGGTCATGGTTGTGATCGCCGGAAATATCGCCGTTTGAGACCATGTGTTGGTCATGGTTGTGATCGCCGGAAAGATCACCGTTTGGTTACAAGGTAACCGATCCAAGACCACGAGGTTGGTCCGTTTGTGATCCGAGAGCGATCACCGTTGGTAAGAAAGTCCGAGGGAATTTTATCACAAGATCATGGTAACAGCATGTATGATATGTTGTTGAATTGCTAATTGGTTAAGTATCATGATATTGTTTGTCATTATGTTTATGTTTGTTGTGAGCTTGCAAGTACATTCAATGTACTGACCCGGCGTGTCATGCCAGCTTTCAGGAAAGTCTCGTTGGAAAGGAGTGCTGTCCGAGTCTAGATCATGTCCACATCGGTGTCCCTTTGCTATGGAGTTCCGCTACGACATTGTTCCGCTGCCACGTAGTTGTTATGATCGAGGCCCCTTTATGTTCACTAAATAATGTACATATTGTTCAGCCGCACCGTGTGTGCCGCTTGGCCTCGCCGCCTGTTGTAATATAAACTATGATCTGCTAGCATCAATAAAGCAGTTGTTTTCTGTACCAAGATGTTGTGTGTTGCCAGAAGACATGGTCTCTGGGCTGGCAATGCATGGTAAATCGGTTGCTCTGAGCCGGGGTGCCACAACGCTTGGTATCAAAGCCGCGCTGACTGTAGGCCACGCTAGACTACGATGTGTTAACTGGATGTTAGTTACGAGTTTAAGTTGAGTGCCGGTAGCATTTGTAGCTGGTTGTTGCATTGTATGCACTCGTTGTATTTTTATGCTAACCAGCTAATGGTTGTGAGTGTAGATGGCTCCAGTGCCGTATCCGTGCCAGTTGCAGCTGATGCTGTACACGTCGCCGCATCCCCTTCGTAACATGTGGCATCGGCTGTACCCCTTCGATGACGACCCAGTCTATCGTGTGTACCGAGAGCGTCTAGCAGACTCAGTGTATGAGTATCATGCAGTGGTTACTCTGCGCACCAGTTCTGATTCCAGCACTTACACTCATACCTCCCGGAGCGGTTTTGCTTCTACCGCTTCTCAGGCTGCCCAGTTTGCTGCATTCGAGGTCCTTGTCGAGCTTTGTTATAACGAGGTCCGGATGTAGAACCACCCAGGTTTCTACTACTATCCCTCTCTGCACGACAATGGTCGTGTCCGTTTCCCTATCATTGATCCGGAGTCTGATAGTGTTGCTAGCCACCTTTCCCGTTATATCACTGCTAGCTATCTTATGATCCACGAGCTGGCTCGAGAGCTGACTCGTGCTCGTATTGCTTTAGCCTCTACTAGATCTGTCACTGCTCCATCCTATACGGGATTTACTCCTTATATTCCATCCAGTTCTAGTTCCCCTATTTCACCGGTTACTCCTCCGAGTAGCTTGGGCACCTCAACCGTGAATCTCTTAGTGCTCCTGCTGAGTGGGTTTCACTTCTCACTACCCCTGTAGCCCCGATGCTTCAACCTGCTCCTGCCTTGGAGGGAGAGCCCTCGAGGAAGCGTCGTCATGTTACCTTTAACCCGGAGGTTTCTGTTAACCTTGTCAGTTCAGGATCCGAGTCCGCTTCAGGAGAGTGATACGTCTCCAACGTATCTATAATTTTTGATTGCTCCATGCTACTATATCTACTGTTTTGGACTATATTGGGCTTTATTTTCCACTTTTATATTACTTTTGGGACTAACCTATTAACCGGAGGCCCAGCCCAGAATTGCTGTTTTTTGCCTATTTCGGTGTTTGAAGAAACGGAATATCAAGCGAGTCCAAACGGAATGAAACCTTGGGAACGTGATTTTCCAACGAGCGTGATCGGGAGACTTGGATCCTACTCCAAGAAGTGCAGGGCGGTCACGAGGTGGAGGCGCGCCCACAGGCGTGCCCCTACCTCGTGGGCCCCCTGACGCTCCACCGACGTACTCCTTCCTCCTATATATACCTACGTATCCCCAAACGATCAGAAGAGGAGCCAAAAACCTAATTCCACCGCAGCAACTTCCTGTATCCACGAGATCCCATCTTGGGGCCTGTTTCGGAGCTCCGCCGGAGGGGGCATCCACCACGGAGGGCTTCTACACCAACACCATAGCCCCTCCGATGAAGTGTGAGTAGTTTACTTCAGACCTTCAGGTCCATAGCTAGTAGCTAGATGGCTTCTTCTCTCTTTTTGGATCTCAATACAATGTTCTCCCCCTCTCTCGTGGAGATCTATTCAATGTAATCTTCTTTTTGCGGTGTGTTTGTTGAGATCGATGAATTGTGGGTTTATGATCCAGTATTATCTATGGAATATATTTGATTCTTCTCTGAATTCTTTTATGTATGATTGAGTCATCTTTGCAAGTCTCTTCGAATTATCCGTTTGGTTTGGCCAACTAGATTGGTAGTTCTTGCAATGGGAGAAGTGCTTAGCTTTGGGTTCAATCTTGCGGTGTCCTTACCCGATGTGTAAAGGGTTGCAAGGCACGTATTGTATTGTTGTCATCGAGGATAACAAGATGGGTTTTTTATCATATTGCATGAACTTATCCCTCTACATCATGTCATCTTGCTTAAGGCCTTACTCTGTTTTTAACTTAATACTCTAGATGCATGCTGGATAGCGGTCGATGAGTGGAGTAATAGTAGTAGATGCAGGAATCGTTTGATCTACTTGTTTTGGACGTGATGCCTATATACATGATCATACCTAGATAACCTCATAACTATGCTCAATTCTGTCAATTGCTCAACAGTAATTTGTTCACCCACCGTAGAATATCTATGCTCTTGAGAGAAGCCACTAGTGAAACCTATGGCCCCTGGGTCTATTCTCATCATATCAATCTCTATCACTTTTTATACTTGCTTTTTTTTACTTCGCCTTTACTTTTTACTTTGCATCTATCTATCAAAAAAATACCAAAAATATTACTACCAGATCTCACTATCGTAAGTGACCGTGAAGGGATTGACAACCCCTAATCGCGTTGGTTGCAAGTTGCTACCGTTTTGTGTAGGTACGAGGGACATGTGCGTGGTCTCCTACTGGATTGATACCTTGGTTCTCAAAAATTGAGGGAAATACTTACGCTACTTTGCTGCATCATCATCTCCTCTTCGGGGAAATCCAACGCAGTGCTCAAGAGGTAGCAAGAAGAATTTCTGGCGCCGTTGCCGGGGAGGCTCACGCAAGCAAGTCAACCATACCAAGTACCCGTCGCAATCCTTATCTCCCGCATTACATTATTTGCCATTTTCCTCTCGTTTTCCTCTCCCCCACTTCACCATTGCCGTTTTATTCGCCCTCTCTTTCCCAATCTCCTCCTCTCTTTTTCCCATTGCCTTTCTGTTTGCTTGTGTGTTGGATTACTTGTTGCCATGGCTCAAGATGCTACCAAATTGTGTGACTTCACCAATACCAATAATAATGATTTCCTTAGCACTCCGATTGCTCCTCTTGCCAATCTTGAATCTTGTGAAATCAATACTGCTTTGTTGAATCTTGTTATGAAAGATCAATTCGCGGCCTTCCTAGTGAAGATGCCGCTACTCATCTGAATAACCGTTGATTTATGTGATATGCAAAGGAAAAAAGATGTCGATAATGATGTCGTTAAATTGAAGCTATTTCCTTTTTCGCTTAGAGATCGTGCTAAAGCGTGGTTTTCATCTTTGCCTAAAAATAGTATTGATTCTTGGAACAAGTGCAAAGATGCTTTTATCTCTAAGTATTTTCCTCCCTCTAAGATTATCTCTCTTAGAAACGATATTATGAATTTTAAGCAACTTGATCATGAACATGTTGCACAAGCATGGGAGAGAATGAAATTAATGATACGTAATTGTCCTACTCATGGTTAGAACTTATGGATGATTATACAATTTTTTTATGCTGGATTGAATTTTGCTTCTAGAATTCTTTTATATTCGGCCGCGGGAGGCACTTTTATGGAAATAACTTTAGGAGATGCTACTAAACTCCTAGATAATATTATGGTTAATTATTCTCAATGGCATACTGAAAGATCTACTAATAAAAAGGTGCATGCTATAGAAGAAATCAATGTTTTGAGTGGAAAGATGGATGAACTTATGAAATTAATTGCTACTAAGAGTGTTTCTTCTGATCCTAATGATATGCCTTTGTCTACTTTGATTGAGAATAATAATGAATCTATGGATGTGAATTTTGTTGGTAGGAATAATTTTGGTAACAACGCGTATAGAGGGAATTTTAATCCTACGCCTTATCCTAGTAATCCTTCTAATAATTATGGAAATTCCTACAACAACTCTTATGGAAATTTTAATAAGATGCCCTCTGAATTTGAGAGTAGTGTTAAAGAGTTTATGAATTCACAAAAGAATTTTAATGCTTTGCGTGAGGAGAAATTGCTTAAAGTTGATGATTTGGCTAGGAACGTTGATAGAATTTCTCTTGAGGTTGATTCTTTAAAGCTTAGATCTATTCCTCCTAAGCATGATATCAATGAGTCTCTCAAAGCTATGAGAATTTCCATTGATGAGTGCAAAGAAAGAACCGCTAGGATGCGTGCTACAAAAGATGCCTTTATTAAAGAGTGTTCTTCTAATTCCTATGAAAATCAAGATGAAGATCTAAAAGTTATTGATGTGTCCCCTATTAAATATTTGTTTTGCAATATGAATCTTGATGAAACTGAATATGATCTTCCTTTACCTAGAAGGCGTTCTAAGAATTCGGAGTTTTTAGATCTTGATGATGAAATTGATAAAAGTGGGATTGAAAGAAATAAAAATCTATATGTTGCTAAACCCACTATATTGGATCTCAAGGAATTTAATTATGAAAATTTCTCTTTAATTGAGTGTATTTCCTTGTTGCAAACCGTGCTAAATTCTCCTCAAGCCTATAGTCAAAATAAGGCCTTTACCAAACACATTGTTGATGCCTTGATGCAATCTTATGAAGAAAAACTTGAGTTGAAAGTTTCTATCCCTAGGAAACTCTATGATGAGTGGGAACCTACCATGAAAATTAAAATTAAAGATTATGAGTTTCATGCTTTGTGTGATTTGGGTGCTAGTGTCTCTACTATTCCCAAAACTTTGTGTGATTTGCTAGATTTCCGTGACTTTGATGATTGCTCTCTAAACTTGCATCTTGCGGATTCCACTATTAAAAAACCTATGGGAAGAATTAATGATGTGCTTATTGTTGCAAATAGGAATTATGTGCCCGTAGATTTTATCGTTCTTGATATAGATTGCAATCCTTCATGTCCTATTATTCTTGGTAGACCTTTCCTTAGAACGATTGGTGCAATTATTGATATGAAGGAAGGGAATATTAGATTACAATTTCCCTTAAAGAAAGGAATGGAACACTTACCTAGAAAGAAAATAAAATTACCATATGAATCTATCATGCGAGCCACTTATGGATTGCCTACCAAAGATGGCAATACCTAGATCTATCCTTGCTTTTATGCCTTGCTAGGGGCGTTAAACGATAGCGCTTGTTGGGAGGCAACCCAATTTTATTTTGTGTTTTTTGTTTTTCCTTCTGTTTAGGAATAAATAATCCATCTAGCCTCTGTTTAGATGTGATTTTATCTTTTAATTAGTGTTTGTGCCAAGTTAAACCTATTTGATCTTCTTGGATGATAGTTATTTGATCTTGCTGTAATTTCCAGAAACTTTGCGCTCAGTGCCCGAATTGTTAAAAATCACCAGAACGTGACAAAATACTGTTTCCAATTGCTGCTGATCAATAAACAAATTTTCCAGATCGTCTAATTTTGGTAGAATTTTAGAGTTCCAGAAGTTTGCGTTAGTTACAGATTGCTACAGACTGTTCTGTTTTTGACATATTCTGTTTTTCGTGTGTTGTTTGCTTATTTTGATGAATCTATGGCTAGTAAAATAGTTTATAATCCATAGAGAAGTTGGAATACAGTAGGTTTAACACCAATATAAATAAAGAATGAGTTCATTACAGTACCCTGAAGTAGTCTTTTGTTTTCTTTCTCTAACGGAGCTCACGAGATTTCTGTTGAGTTTTGTGTTGTGAAGTTTTCAAGTTTTGGGTGAATTCTTTTGATGGATTATGGAACAAGGAGTGGCAAGAGCCTAAGCTTGGGGATGCCCATGGCACCCCCAAGATAATCCAAGGACACCAAAAAGTCAAAGCTTGGGGATGCCCCGGAAGGCATCCCCTCTTTCGTCCACTTCCATCGGTAATTTACTTGGAGCTATATTTTTATTCACCACATGATATGTGTTTTGCTTGGAGCGTCTTGTATTATATGTGTATTTAATTGTTAGTTTACCACAATCATCCTTGCTGTACACACCCTTTAAGAGAGCCATATATGAATTAGAATTTGATAGAATACTCTATGTGCTTCACTTATATCTTTTGAGCTTGATAGTTTTGCTCATAGTGCTTCACTTATATCTTTTGAGCGTGATAATTTTTGCTCTAGTGCTTCACTTATATCTTTTAGAGCACGGTGGTGGATTTGTTTTAAAGAAACTATTGATCTCTCATGCTTCACTTAGATTATTTTGAGAGTCGTTAATAGCATGGTAATTTGCTTAATGTTAATATACTTAGTGTTCAAGGTATGTGAAACTTTCTTTTTGAGTGAATTGAATACTAAGATAAGTTTGATGCTTGATAATTGTTTTGAGATATGGAGGTGATAATTGTGAATTTGAGAAATACTTGTGTTGAAGTTTGCAAGTCCTGTAGCATGCACGTATGGTTAAAGTTGTGTAACAAATTTGAAACATGAAGTGTACTTGGCTTGTGCATCCTTATGAGTGGCGGTCGGGGACGAGCGGTGGTCTTTTCCTACCAATCTATCCCCCTAGGAGCATGCGCGTAGTACTTGATTTTTGATGGCTTCTAAAATTTTGCAATAAGTATATGAGTTCTTTTGACTAATGTTGAGTCCATGGATTATACGCACTCTTACCTTTCCGCCTTTGCTAGCCTCTTCGGTACCGTGCATTGCCCTTTGTCACCTTGAGAGTTGGTGCAAACTTCGCCGGTGCATCTAAACCCCGTGATACGATACGCTCTATCACACATAAACCTCCTTATATCTGCCTCAAAACAGCCACCATACCTACCTATCATGGCATTTCCATAGCCATTCCGAGATATATTGCCATGCAACTTCCATCATCATTATTACTACATACATTAGTTTTGTCATATTGCCATAGCATGATCATGTAGTTGACATCGTATTTGTGGCAAAGCCACCATGCATTATTTTCCATACATGTCACTCTTGATTCATTGCACCATCCCGGTACACAGCCGGAGGCATTCATATAGAGTCATATTTTGTTCTAAGTTTCGAGTTGTAATTGTTGAGTTGTAAGAAAAATAAAAGTGTGATGATCATCATTATTAGAGCATTGTCCCAAGTGAGGAAAGGATGATGGAGACTATGGTTCCCCCATAAGTCGGGATGAGACTCCGAACCAAAAAATAAAAAAAGAAAAGAAAAAAAAGCAAGGCCAAACAAAAAGAAAGGCCCAAAAAAATGAGAGAAAAAGAGAGAAGGGACAATGCTACTATCCTTTTACCACACTTGTGCTTCAAAGTAGCAGCAAGATCTTCATGATAGAGAGTCTCTCATTTTGTCACTTTCATATACTAGTGGGAATTTTTCATTATAGAACTTGGCTTGTATATTCCAATGATGGGCTTCCTCAAAATGCCCTAGGTCTTCGTGAGCAAGCAAGTTGGATGCACACCCACTTAGTTTCTTTTGTAGAGCTTTCATATACTTATAGCTCTAGTGCATCCGTTGCATGGCAATCCCTACTCCTCATGTTGACATCAATTGATGGGCATCTCCATAGCCCGTTGATTAGCCTCGTCAATGTGAGTCTTTCTCCTTTTTTGTCTTCTCCACACAATCCCATCATCATATTCTATTCCACCCATAGTGCTATATCCATGGCTCACGCTCATGTATTGCGTGAAGGTTGAAAAAGTTTGAGATTATTTGAGTATGAAACAATTGCTTGGCTTGTCATCGGGGGTGTAGAAGTTGGGAACATCTTTGTGTGACGAAAATGAAGCATAGCCTAACTATATGATTTTGTAGGGATGAACTTTCTTTTGCCATGTTATTTTGAGAAGACATGATTGCTTTGATTAGTATGCTTGAAGTATTATTATTTTTGGGTCAATATGAACTTTTGTCTTAAACATTTCGGATCTGAATATTCATATCACAAGTAAGAAGATTTATATTGAAATTATGCCAAAGTATCACTCCCCATCAAAAATTCTTTTTTTATCATTTACCTACTCGAGGACGAGCAGGAATTAAGCTTGGGGATGCTTGATACGTCTCCAACGTATCTATAATTTTTGATTGCTCCATGCTACTTTATCTACTGTTTTGGACTATATTGGGCTTTATTTTTCCACTTTTATATTACTTTTGGGACTAACCTATTAACCGGAGGCCCAGCCCAGAATTCCTGTCTTTTGCCTATTTTAGTGTTTTGAAGAAACGGAATATCAAACGGAATGAAACCTTCGGGAACGTGATTTTCCAACCGAACGTGATCCAGGAGACTTGGACCCTACTCCAAGAAGTGCCAGAGGCGGTCACGAGGGTGGAGGGCGCCCCCTGGGCGCGCCCCCTACCTCGTGGGCCCCCTGACGCTCCACCGACGTACTCCTTCCTCCTATATATACCTACGTATCCCCAAACGATCAGAAGAAGAGCCAAAAACCTAATTCCACCGCCGCAACTTCCTGTATCCACGAGATCCCATCTTGGGGCTTGTTCCAGAGCTCCGCCGGAGGGGGCATCCACCACGGAGGGCTTCTACATCAACACCATAGCCCCTCCGATGAAGTGTGAGTAGTTTACTTGGACCTTGGTCCATAGCTAGTAGCTAGATGGCTTCTTCTCTCTTTTTGGATCTCAATACAATGTTCTCCCCCTCTCTCGTGGAGATCTATTTGATGTAATCTTATTTTTGCGGTGTGTTTGTTGAGATTGATGAATTGTGGGTTTATGATCCAGTATTATCTATGGAAAATATTTGATTCTTCTCTGAATTCTTTTATGTATGATTGAGTTATCTTTGCAAGTCTCTTCGAATTATCCGTTTGGTTTGGCCAACTAGATTGGTAGTTCTTGCAATGGGAGAAGTGCTTAGCTTTGGGTTCAATCTTGCGGTGTCCTTACCCAGGTGAAAAGGGTTGCAAGGCACGTATTGTATTGTTGCCATCGAGGATAACAAGATGGGTTTTTATCATATTGCATGAATTTATCCTCTACATCATGTCATCTTGCTTAAGGTGTTACTCTGTTTTAACTTAATACTCTAGATGCATCTTTGGATAGCGGTCGATGAGTGGAGTAATAGTAGTAGATGCGTAATCGTTTCGATCTACTTGTTTTGGACGTGATGCCTATATACATGATCATACCTAGATAACCTCATAACTATGCTCAATTCTGTCAATTGCTCAACAGTAATTTTTTCACCCACCATAGAATATCTATGCTCTTGAGAGAAGCCACTAGTGAAACCTATGGCCCCCGGGTCTATTCTCATCATATCAATCTCTATCACTTTTTATACTTGCTTTGTTTTACTTTGCCTTTACTTTTTACTTTGCATCTATCTATCAAAAAAATACCAAAAATATTATTTATCATCTCTATCAGATCTCACTATCGTAAGTGACCGTGAAGGGATTGATAACCCCTAATCGCGTTGGTTGCGAGTTGCTATCGTTTTGTGTAGGTACGAGGGACTTGTGCGTGGTCTCCTACTGGATTGATACCTTGGTTCTCAAAAACTGAGGGAAATACTTACGCTACTTTGCTGCATCATCCTCTCCTCTTCGGGGAAATCCAATGCAGTGCTCAAGAGGTAGCAGAGAGGACCCCGCAGCACCAACAGAGCAGTAGAGTTTCTGAGTATCCACAATTGTCAGGATGATGTACGGATGTAGTCGTACGAGTCATGAATTTCCGTTTCCTGTATGAGAGTAGTTGAACCTGGCATGATGTTTATCTTTCATGTATGAGTCTATGTATAATTATGTTGGAACTCTATTTTATTCATCGTATTTTCTTTGTTATTTCGTTTTCTCTCGGGATTTGTTGCTGGATTTTCCCCAATTTATTTTTGGATGTTTCTCATCTCGGTTGCGTTGTCTTGGAAAAAATCCACAATAGGATTACGCGGGGAGGCAGCAGTAGCGACGCTCATGAGGATACTCCTGTTCGTCGTTCCGCACGACAGGCAGGACACTCCCCCGAGCCCTGAATTCCACCACCGCCTCCACCGCCAAATCCGCCCTCCACCGAGAAAATTCTGCGTATGTTTGAGGAAAGAAGGAATAATGATCTGATTGAAATATTAAGGAGTGTGCAAGTTGCGGTTGGACAAAATGGAAATCAGAAGGTCATCACTCCAAGCTGTCAGATTTTCAGAGAACCAAGCCTCCCAGTTTCAGTCAGGTTATTGATCCCTTGGATGCAGATGATTGGTTGCGAACCATTGAGAGGAAGCTCGAGATTGCTCGTACTGAAGAAGATGATAAAGTTCCATTTGCAACCCATTATCTTGAAGGCGCTGCTGCCATATGGTGGGAAAACGCAAAAGCCATGTTGCCTGTTGATGAAGAAATCACCTGGGCAAAATTCAAGGATCAGTTCCGGAAATATCATATTCCTACTGGAATTATGAAGGTTAAGCAGCGTGAATTTCTCGCAGTCCTTCAAGGAAATCAGTCTATGGGTGAATATTTGCAAAAGTTCAATCATTTGGCCCGTTACTCCCTTTATGACGTGGCCGCCGAAGAAAGAAAGATTGACAGGTTTCTTGGGGGATTAAACCCGCAACCCTCAGTATGTTTGATTTCCCAGATTTCCAAACTCTGGTAAACAAGGCTTTCATTGCTGAAAGGGAGCACAAGCTCGTACCAGGCAATAGGCCTGCCAGTAACAATCACAAGCGCAAGTTCGAGCCAAGGAAGGAAGGGCAGCCAGTGCAAAAGGCTCGTACCTGGCAGCATACTCAGGTGGAATACAAGCCCAATTCGCAACAGAATGTTAACAAGACCACCACACAAGTCAAGAATGTCGTGACCAACCCGGTGCGAGAAGAGTGCCAGAGCAACAATTCTTGCTTCAGTCGTGGGAAAACCGGACATTATGCCAGACAGTGTCCCAAGAACGGCAAGGCAAATGCCCTATTCAGGCCACAAGTCAACTTTATGGAGTCATGCCTTACCCAGCAAAACATCACTGGGCACGTTCATCACCTCTCCACGGATGAAGCCCAAGAGAACCCTGAAGTCGTCATTGGTATGTTTTCTGTTAATAACATACCTGCCGTAATTTTATTTGACTCTGGGGCTTCCCACTCTTTTATTTCGTGGAGTTTTGTTGCCCAAAACAAATTTCCTTGTTCACTTTTGGGCAAGTATATGCTGGTACAATCCCCAGGATCCTTAATCAGGAGCAATCTGGTCTACCATAATATGGAAATCAATATCAACGAAGCCCGTTTTCCAACTTCCTTGATAATCATTGAGTCTGTAAAGTTGGATGTTATCTTGGGTATGAATTGGTTGACTCAATATCAAGTATGCATAAACTGCGCGACCCGAGAAGTCACTTTAACCAGTCAAGAGGGGCAGACTCCCAAACTCTATGCTCACAGAAGCATACCCAAGAAAGAAATGGTTTTCACCGCTATGGCTGGTGAGTTGGAATTAATTCCTTTGGTCAGTGAGTTTCCTGATGCATTTCCAGAAGAACTGCCACGCATGCCACCTGATCAAGAGCTTGAGTTTGCAATAGATCTTGTGCCCGGAACCGCAGCGTTACACAAGGAGTATTACCGGATGCCCTCATCAGAATTAGTGGAGCTAAAGAAACAGCTTGATGAAATGCTCCAGAAAGGATATATCCGTCCCAGCTCTTCACCACGGGGATCACCTGCTATCTTCGTGGATAAGAAGGATGGCAGCCTCCGCATGTGTGTGAATTACCGTCAGCTGAACGATGTCACCATCAAAGATAAATATCCACTGCCCAGGATTGATGACTTGTTTGATCAGCTCAGTGGGGCCAAGGTATTCTCCAAGATTGATTTAAGGACAGGATATCATCAACTCAAGATTAAAAAGGAAGATATCCCTAAGACCGCATTCACTACTCGGTACGGTCTTTATGAATATACAATTATGTCCTTTGATCTCACAGATGCCCCTGCCTTCTTCATGCATATGATGAACAAAGTATTCATGGACTTCCTCGATAAATTCGTGGTAGTCTTTATCGGTGACATACTTATATACTCAAAAAGTGAAGAAGAGCACAAAGAATACCTCCGAGCAGTGCTACAGCGAGTCTGCGATCATCAGCTATACGCCAAATTCAGTAAATGCGTGTGACGTCCCCGATTCAGTCGTACACTAATCATACACGCAAACGTGTACGATCAAGATCAGGGACTCACGGGAAGATATCACAACACAACTCCAAAAATTAAATAAGTCATACAAGCATCATAATACAAGCCAGGGGCCTCGAGGGCTCGAATACAAGTGCTCGATCATAGACGAGTCAGCGGAAGCAACAATATCTAAGTACAGACATAAGTTAAACAAGTCTGCCTTAAGAAGGCTAGCACAAACTGGGATACATATCAAAAGAGGCGCAGGCCTCCTGCCTGGGATCCTCCTAACTACTCCTGGTTGTCGTCAGCGGGCTGCACGTAGTAGTAGGCACCTCCGGTGTAGTAGTCGTCATCGACGGTGGCGTCGCTCACAGGCTCCGTCGTCCAAGTCGCAGCAATCGGATAGAGATAGGGGGAAAAGGGGGAACAAGGCAACCGTGAGTACTCATCCAAAGTACTCGCAAGCAAGGAGCTACACTACATATGCATGGATATATGTGTAAAGGGCCATATCAGTGGACTGAACTGCAGAATGCTAGAATAAGAGGGGGATAATTAATCCTGTCAAAGACTACGCTTCTGGCAGCCTCCGTCTTGCAGCATGTAGAAGAGAGTAGACTGAAGTCCTCCAAGTAGCATCGCATAGCATAATCCTAACCGGCGATCCTCTCCTTGTAGCCCTGTTAGAGAGCAACCACCGAGTTGCATCTGGCACTTGGAAGGGTGTGTTTTATTAAGTATCCGGTTCTAGTTGTCATAAGGTCAAGGTACAACTCCAAGTTGTCCTGTTACCGAAGATCACGGCTATTCGAATAGATTAACTTCCCTGCAGGGGTGCACCACATAACCCAACACGCTTGATCCCATTTGGCAGGACACACTTTCCTGGATCATGCCCGGCCGCGGAAGATCAACACGTCGCAGCCCCACCTAGGCACAACAGAGAGTCAAGACGCGGTCTAAACCTAAGCGCCACAGGTGCGGGCCCATCGCCTTAGCACACCTGCACGCTATGCGTGGCGGCGGAAGTAGACCTAAGCGTAGCGGCGTTCGATCTAATCCGGTAGCGCCGATCGATTGGCGTCATGAAGTGCTTGGTGATACCACGGCGTCGAGTGCCCATAAGCTGTTCCGCGTAGTTGGTTAGTGCGTATCGACCAAATGACCAGACTCAGATCAAATACCAAGATCTCGTTAAGCGTGTTAAGTATCCGCGAACACCGACCATGGCCAGGCCCACCTCTCTCCTAGGTGGTCACAACCTGCCCTGTCGCTCCGCCACAAAGTAACAGTCGGGGGCCGTCGGGAACCCAGGCCCACCTCTACTGGGATGGAGCCACCTGTCCTTTCAGCCCCCATCTCCGAACAAAGATCACGGGTAATGTAATAGTGTAAAGTATATAGTATATGCCCGTGATCACCTCCGAAGTGATCACAACCCGATGAGTATAGCATGGCAAGCGGACAAGAGTGTAGGGCCACCGATGGAACACTAGCATCCTATACTAAGCGAGAGGATAGCGGTAAAGGTAACAACAGAGTAGCAAGGACAGGCTATGCAGCGATATAGGATTAATCGAAAGCGATAACATGCTACACTACTCTAATGCAAGTAGTATAGAGAAGAATAGGCGATATCTTGTGATCAAGGGGGGGGGGGCTTGCCTGGTTGCTCTGGCAAGAAGGAGGGGTCGTGAACACCGTAGTCGTACTGGGTAGCAGCGGCGTCGGTCTCTGCGTCTAGCGAGAGAAGAGGGGGAAGAAACAATAAATACAATGCAAACAGATGCATAACGATGCATGACAAAGCAAAGCGTGATGCTAGGCGTGCCCTAACGCGGTATGAGGTGATACCGGTGAAGGGGGGAAACATCCGGGAAAGGATTCCCGGTGTTTCGTGTTTTCGGACAGATGAACCGGAGGGGGAAAGTTGCGAGTTCGATAGGTTAGGGATGTGTGGCGGACGAACGGGCTGCGGATCCGGATTCGTCTCGTCGTTCTGAGCAACTTTCATGTAGAAAACTTTTTCATCCGAGCTACGGTTTAATTTCTATTAATTTTCAAAGTTTTATTAATATTCAGAAATTAATTTTAATAAAAAACAAATGCTAAAATGCTAGGCGCACCCAGCACAGTGTATACAAAAGTGTACCCAGTGGCTGACAGGTGGGCCAGGGGGACCCAGTTGACCAGCCAATGTTTGACTGGTCAACAAGGGTGGGACCCCCCGCCATTGACTCACCTAACTAATTACTTGATTAATTAGACTAAATAATTAGTTAGTTTAACTAAACCATTTTAATTAAGTTAATTAACTAATTAATTAGTTTATTATTAATATATATTTTTATTTTCTTTTTTTTAGAAAAGGGGGAGGGGGCCGGTGGGGCCTGCTGTGATGGCCCATCCGGCCCTTTGGAGCAGTGGTTAACGGAGCGAGTGCCCGTGCCGAGGGGAGCTGCGCCCGGCGGGGGCGAGGCCATCGGCGACGAGGAGCCAGCCCGGGCGGCGCGGCTAGGTCGGGACGCCGGGGCGACAGGTCGAGGCGTGGCGGGGCTCTGCGTAACGGCTAGGCGCGGAGGTGGGCAAGGGCACCACGGGCGAGGCACGCGACACAGGCGCGTGCAAGGCCGTCCCGCGCGGTGGGGCGCCGCCGAGGAGAACGGGGCGCAGCCGGGGCTAGCAGCAACCCAAGACGGAGGGGCCGAAGCGGTTCGCGGTGGGCGGTGACCTCGAACGGGCGTCGGAGTGCGTCCGCGACAGAGAAAGGAGGGGGCGAGGTCATGCGTGGGGCAACGCCGAGGTGAAGCGGGCGTCGCAGGGCAGCGGGGCACTGGCGGGCAGCCGATGCGGGCGTGTTTGGTCGAGGGCGACGAGGCGCATCGAACCGTGGCGTCTCCCGACCGGAGTAGGGTTGTAGCAACGATGGCGACCAGCAAGATGGCGGTCGGAGCCGGCTTGATCTACGAGGCGAGTAAGAGGGAGCACGGGCACACGGGGAAAGGGAGGAGGGGCGCGAGCTCACCGGGGAGGCGCACGGTGGCCCGGTGGCAACTTAGTAGCATCAGGGTGGTGGACGGAGTCGAACGCGGCGGCGGCTACCCGAGGAAGACAACGAAGAGGATCCAGCGCTGTAGAGCTCCCCGGATCCAAATCGTCGGTGTGGAGGACGTAGAGGAGGATGACGGTGCTCGGGAACTAGTCGAAGGGGCTCGGGGACGACGGTGGCCGTGGTTAGCACAGCGGCGCGGCCATGGGCGTGCTTCAGGCGCTCTGATCTGGAGGGGGAAGAGAGAGTGGGAGGCGAGGGGCAGAGTGGGGAGGGGAGCCCGAGGGGGCGCGGCGTCGGCGTCCTTATCCACTTGCCGGCGCCGTCGAGCTGGTCCGGCGGGGCGCCCCTGTAACAACCCCGGTCGGGGGAACAGGAGGTCGACCGATGGAGGGGGTAGTGGGCCGGCTGTGTGGGAGTGGGCCAAAGCCCAGGGGAGCCATGGGGTTTCCTTTTCCCTTAACTCTTTTGCATTTTTTTAATAGAAGTTGTCTAGAAATAATTAGAGCAGCCAAAACACTTTTGATAAATGTGGAACTAGGCCACATAAATACTTGTGAATTATGAAACTGCCACCAAATGTTTCAAGGCATTTGGAAGTGACTAGGTATTTTTAGAAATTAAAATAAGGCAAGATAAATGTTCTTTGGACCACAAAATAAAATCCGAGGGCATTTTGGGAACTCAAAAGAGGTTGGTTCCAACATGAAAAATATCCAAGGATTATTTGCCACACTTTGAACATTTTAGTTTTCATGTTTGACAAACTTGGATTTTGACTTTAAGTTTTAAATTTGAATTGGACCGGATTCGAACCAACGTGAGTTTAACAACAGTACTAATGATGACGTGGCATCATTAGCAGAGAATTACTGTAGCTTAATTATCCGGGCGTCACAAATCTCCTCTACTACAAGAAATCTTGTCCCGAGATTTAAGGGGTGTAGTAGGGGGAAAGACTCGGAAAGGACGGAGCTTAGCAAGATAGGTACCTGGGGGCTATCTCAGTGAACGTGGCATAGAGGCATCTTTCGAGTGGAAACTGAAGAAAGCCATCAAGAGCAAGGTAAGGAGGTGCAATAAGAAGCTTCATGATAGGCAATTGTTTGATGTTTGAAACAGAGGGTGAAAGGGGTTCAAAGCATCGAGAATAAGTATTGCGTCGATGCCGAACAGATCACAAGGAAGGTGGCTCGTGAATTACATATGAAGCCAGCGCGGGGATAACTTTGAAAACAAGGATGTATAGGAGAGTCAGGTTTCGATCCTGTGGAACTGTGGGTTATGGGCCCACCATGTGGGTTAAAATCAGGAAGGGTGCCAACATTTGCACGGTCATGATAGCAAGGCAGGTCAGAGGATAGCCTGTCAGTTATGTTGGCAACAACGCTGGTACCAAGGGAGAGGGACGAAGAGAACCATTTTCCTGCTCGTTAAGACGAGGCGGACCAATAGGCAAAGTTCTCGTCCATCGGCGGCTACCGGAATGTCATCAACAATAGTATCAAGGTCTTTCTGACAGAGTTTGTACACCGATGTGTTTACATAAGCAGGGAATTATCACTACTTAGATCATATCGATCACAAGAAAGGTTAAACCAACCAATGGAAAGGAAAATATGATTATCAGATTAAACAGAACAATGGAAAGGAAAGTGTGGTTAAACACATGTTTCAGCGATATATCCTTCCCAAGGACAAACAGAGCATGATATCCAAGACGGGATAGAAAGTAGAAAACCCTTTTGATAAGAGGAAAGAAATTTCATGACATTACCCATACAACGGTGTTTGGGTAATTTCAACAAGAACATTAGCATGGTGCTTCAAATGTTCTTATTGAAAATCGGAGTACCATAGACATGCTTCAAGATAGCACTGACATGTTCTACAAGCAAAGGTCAAACTTTGAATACACAAAGGATCCATCAGGAACAACTCATAGAATAAGTCTTGCAATAGGTCCTCCAACCAGGTGTGCTAGGCATGACATCACCTTATTAGGTCATAGAAAGTCCAATGCTATGACTCTTGGAAAATGTTCCAACCATCATATCTGACTGAGATTCATATCTGATTGGTGTTACGATACCTCAGACTCAGGATGCCTGAGAAGAAAAGGTGTAACACAAATTGATGAGATTTCATTGTAAGATTCTCGGGAAATGAACTATGGAAGCGAGTTCCAAAACAAGAGTTCATCATTTAACCAAGGAGAGGACGATGAGGTGGCTGATGGACTCAGTGACAATTCCTCAAGATTTCCAAAAGGATGGATTTCCACAATTATGTGAACAAGGGGATAACATTTGTCAATTCAAATGGTATAATGTTGTATGCTCTAGGAAAACATACACCGTCAATCATTAGTCGAAAGGTGTGCCCGAAGTATGACCTTAGGCAGCAAGCTCAATGTTAGAGTGACGATTCAATAACCAACAGTCTAAGGACGAACTGTCGATCATTAACTTCAAAGCAATAGGGTTGCTAGAAGTACAGAATTCAAAAAACATCGGTAGCATATTGGTATCCTGGTTAAAAAAACACGGGGACCAAGGAAGAATGGTGATGGTGAGAAGTATCATCATACCGAGAATTTCTAAGAGGTGGAGCAATTCTCGCGACCTTCTTGTCACAAAAGATGGTAATACTCCAAGGTAGAGCATAACATAAGTCGGATAGCAACAAACTCAAGGTACAACACAAAACTAGAACAAGTTTTGTGTTGCGGAAATGCAATAATGTTGTCGATGGTGGCCCAAATCATCGAGGGCAAAGGATGGCATTTCTCATCAAAATTCGATAGATCTCTTGGAAGAGCTCAGAATGTTGATGATATTCACGACACATTTGTCGCGAGAGTTCATGAAGATGTAATCGATCGGCGATGACATCAGGTTAAAGGAACGATGAAGCGAAAGGTTATTGGAACCATGGGTATGAAACAAACTCAAAATCGGTTTTGTTGTTCAAGGAGAAATGATAAGATGAGGAAGATCGACGTAAGCTTAGCTCGTCGTCAGAAGTTGTGCTCCGAGAAGAAGGACCGGGTAGCACGGTTAAAATTAGCTCGATAATGATATAGTCGATCAGGCTAGGAATGACTTGAAGGATTAATAAATTTGTAAGCAGTGAAGGGTTCAAATACTTGTTGAATCGCAATGCGAACTCGATTCCATTATCGGTGTCTTTGAGTTTTTAATAACTCAGAGCCCGTGCAAAATTTGAATCAGTGAGAAGGTAGTACTTGATGAACTCATAAAAAGTTATGCAGTTCCATGATAATCTCGAGATACCAGGGGGTAATACTCGATGACAGATCAAAGTAGAGGTTGGACTGGGGTATTACTCTGCAGAAGGCAAGTGCTTAAACTTGCACGAGAAATGGTATTTAAAGGAGAACATGGTCAGAAACCACGATCATAAATGATCGAACCACGGATACAAGATGAACTTATAACAAGGGGGTAACTATTTCTACAAGCAGCTTCCATGATAAGTTATACATCGTATCCATGGGCATGAACGCAAGATTCAAGGTCGACTCCCACTTCTTCAATGTATAACCTTCCATTCACTTCTCGCTTTGATAAAAGCATTAGTGTTGAAAGTTTTACCTGGTGAAATACCAGATGAGTATGACTCGTGAAAACTTTCGAGTTCACACATATTAAGGAAGGCATAGGTTCAACCCATCGGGGCATCTTAGAATCATATACCAGAATCTTTAGAAGTAATTAACTCAAGCTCGAAGGCAGAGAATGGTTGAGAAAGCAGAGGATATAATTTACCAAAGGCATTATGTATCAGAGGAAAGGCTCACAAGGTTATTGAATATGAAGGGCGTTGTCAGATAAAATCCAACAAAGGATCTGGTGGTCCACAACGGATCTGACGTGAGCATCGGTACTCAACTAGAGGAAGAAGAATGCAAGGAGATCAGATTATAGAAACAACTGACTAACTCAATTGTCAAATGCAAAGGAATTATGATTTCCAAATCAAGGGATCATAAGAAATGCTCTGATTAGGGATGGATAAGTTGAATAGCCTTAGGGTACAATGAACGACAATTGGATTGGTCAAGAACCAATTCCAGTTAAAGGAATGGCAGCTCAGCCGGAAAGTAATTTATAAGGATCAATGATGATTGCGTGTATTCGCAAGCATATTGAGTCAACAGACTCAAAATGATAATGACAAGGAATGTCAATAATACTACGAGACTTATGGGATTAACCATAATGCAAGCAAGCAAGAATTTCAAGAGCCAAAGGCTCCAGAGGATTTTCGGAAGATCGAATAGTATTTTGAAGACTTTGTGAA
This sequence comes from Aegilops longissima, assembly GCA_021605205.1. NCBI lineage: Eukaryota > Viridiplantae > Streptophyta > Magnoliopsida > Poales > Poaceae > Aegilops > Aegilops longissima. The sequence continues at coordinate 267,819,852 of CM038680.1, read as the reverse complement.
ACACATGAACAAGCGGGATGGCGGATACTCGACAAGTGCGCGGATTTATTTGAAGGGGTATTCATGTGGCAAAGAACTGCTAGGCAGTAGGCACAAAGTATTCTCGGAACAATAGAGAAAACTTTGGGGTATCTTGTAGTAACAAGATCAATGGGGGTGATCGTATGAATGGACAGTGTAAGTAGTTATCCATAAGGATTTATCGATGGTCGGGAATAGCAAAAGTGATGGGCACAAAGTCTCGAGATAATATCAAGGAGTATCTCCGAAATCTTCTGGTGCAGTCGGTGATCATCTGGACTGAAGGGCCTCTCCGGGAGAAAGTATTTTCGAGAACCTAAAGTTAGCTTTTAGTAAAAATCATTTAACCCGAATAGAAGAGAGTTCAGAATCCCAGAGTAAAGGTCGAGGAGTAAAAGATCCTAGTACCACCCAATGGCGATGTGGGCCCGTAAGCCACACAACCATGTTAGTAAAAGTTTTGCAATTGACTAGACTCGACTTCGGCCAAGGAGTTTGGAAGGGGGATTCCTACAGGCAGTCGGCTCTGATACCAACTTGTGATGCCCACGATTCAATCGTACACTAATCATACACGCAAACGTGTACGATCAAGATCAGGGACTCACGGGAAGATATCACAAAACAACTCTAAAAATAAAATAAGTCATACAAGCATCATAATACAAGCCAGGGGCCTCGAGGGCTCGAATGCAAGTGCTTGATCATAGACGAGTCAGCGGAAGCAACAATATCTAAGTACAGACATAAGTTAAACAAGTCTACCTTAAGAAGGCTAGCACAAAGCGGGATCTGAGATCGAAGAGGCGCAGGCCTCCTGCACAGGATCCTCCTAACTACTCCTCAGTCGTCGTCGGCGGGCTGCTGCGGTAGTAGGCACCTCCGGTGTAGTAGTCGTCATTGACGGTGGCGTCTGGCTCCTGGGCTCCGTCGTCTGGTCGCAGCAATCGGATAGAGATAGGGGGTAAGGGGGGAACAAGGCAACCGTGAGTACTCATCCAAAGTACTCGCAAGCAAGGAGCTACACTACATATGCATGGATATATGTGTAAAGGGCCATATCAGTGGACTGAACTGCAGAATGCCAGAATAAGAGGGGGATAACTAATCTTGTCAAAGACTACGCTTCTGGCAGCCTCCGTATTGCAGCATGTAGAAGAGAGTAGACTGAAGTCCTCCAAGTAGCATCGCATAGCATAATCCTAACCGGCGATCCTCTCCTCGTAGCCCTGTTAGAGAGCGACCATCAAGTTGTATCGGCACTTGGAAGGGTGTGTTTTATTAAGTATCCGGTTCTAGTTGTCATAAGGTCAAGGTACAACTCCAAGTCGTCCTGTTATCAAGATCACGACTATTGAATAGATTAACTTCCTGCAGGGTGCACCACATAACCCAACACGCTTGATCCCATTTGGCGGACACACTTTCTGGGTCATGCCCGCCGCGGAAGATCAACACGTCGCAGCCCACCTAGGCACAACAGAGAGGTCAGACGCCGGTCTAAACCTAAGCGCCAGGGTGCAGGCCCATCGCCTTAGCACACACGCATGTTGCGTGGGCGGCGGAAGCAGACCTAGCCCAGCAAGCGTTCGATCTAATCCAGTAGCCGCCCGCTCGGCCGACGTCACGAAGTGCCGGTGATACCACGACGTCGAGTGCCCATAACTGTTCCGCGTAGTTGGTTAGTGCATATAGACCAAATGGCGGACTCGGATCAAATACCAAGATTTCGTTAAGCGTGTTAAGTATCCATGACGCCGACCAGGGGCAGGCCCACCTCTCTCCTAGGTGGTCACAACCTGCCTGTCGCTCCGCCAAAGTAACGATCGGGGCCGTCGGGAACCCAGGCCCACCTCTACCGGGATGGAGCCACCGTCCTTTCAAATTTCCCCATCTCGAACAGCATCACAGTAATGTAATAGTGTAAAGTATATATTATATGCCCGTGATCACCTCCCAAGTGATCACAGCCAAAGAGTATAGCATGGCGAGACGGACAAGAGTGTAGGGCCACCGATGGAACACGGCATCCTATACTAAGCGATGAGGATAGTAGGTAAAGGTAACAACAGATGAGTAGCAAGGACAAGCTATGCAGCGGATAGGATTAATCGAAAGCGATAACATGCTACACTACTCTAATGCAAGCAGTATAGAGAAGAATAGGCGATATCTGGTCATCAAGGGGGGGGGGGCTTGCATGGTTGCTCTAGCAAGAAGGAGAGGTCGTGAACACCGTAGTCGTACTGGGTAGCAGCGGCGTCGGTCTCTGCGTCTAGTGAGAGAAGAGGGGGAATAAACAATAAATACAATGCAAACAGATGCATAACGATGCATGACAAAGCAAAGCGTGATGCTAGGCGTGCCCTAACGCGGTATGAGGTGATACCGGTGAAGGAAACATCAGGAAAGGATTCCGGTGTTTCGTGTTTTCTTACGAGATGAACCGGAGGGGAAGGTTGCGAGTTCGATAGGTTAGGGATGTGTGGCGGATTTAGCGGGCTGTGTATCCGGATTCATCTCGCGTTCGAGCAACTTTCATGTAGAAAACTTTTCATCCGAGCTACGGTTTAATTTCTATTAATTTTCAAAGTTTTATTAATATTCAGAAATTAATTTTAATAAAAAACAAATGCTAAAATGCTAGGCGCACCCAAAGACAAAGGTATACAAAAGTGTACCTAGTGGCTGACAGGTGGGCTAGGGGGACCCAGTTGACCAGCCAATGTTTGACTGGTCAACAAGGGTGGGACCCCCCGCCATTGACTCACCTAACTAATTACTTGATTAATTAGACTTACTAATTAGTTAGTTTAACTAAACCATTTTAATTATTTAATTAAATAATTAATTAGTTTATTATTAATATATATTTTTCTTTTCTTTTTTTTTAGAAAAGGGGAGGGGGCTGGTGGGGCCCTGCTGGTAGTGGCCCATCCGGCCACTGGAGCGGGTGGTTAACTGAGCGGGCGCTCGTGCCGAGGAGCTGCGCCCGAGCGGGGCGAGTCCATCACGACGAGGAGCCACCGGGCGGGCGCGGGCGAGGTCGGGACGCCGGGAGCGACAAGGTCGAGGCGGAGCGGGCTCGCGTAATCGGCTAGGCGCGAGGTGGGCAAGGGCACCACGGCGCGAGGCACGCGACTTTGGGGCGTGGTCGTGAGCCGTCCGCCGGGCGGTGGGGCGCCGGCCAGTGAGACGGGCCGCAGCCGGGCTAGCGCAACCCAAGACGGGAGGGCCGAGCAGTTCGCGGGTGGGCGGTGACCTCGAGCAGGCTAGGAGGCGCGTCGCGACAGAGAGGAGGGGCGAGGTCATCGTGGGGCAACGCCGAGGCGAGGCGTCGCGCAGGCAGCGGGCACCGGCGGCGCCGAGGGCGCGATTTGGTCGAGGGCGACGAGGCGCATCGAACGTGGCGTCTCCGACCGGAGTAGGGTTGTAGCAACGATGGCGACCAGCAAGATGGCGGTCGGAGCCGGCTTCATCTGGGCGCAGTAAGAGGGAGCACGGGCACACGGGAAAGGGAGGAAGGCGCGAGCTCACGGGGGCGCCACGGTGGCCCAAAGGCAACTTAGTAGCAGCAGGGTGGTGGACCAGAGCCGACGCGCGGCGGCGACCGAGGAAGACGCGAAGGGATCCAGCGCTGAGAGCTCCCGGATCCAAATTGTCGGTGTGGAGGGCGTGAGGAGGATGACGGTGCTCGGGGACTAGTCGGAGGGTTCGGGACGACGGTGGCCGTGGTTAGCACGGCGGCGTGGCCATAGGGGCGCTCGGGCGCTGCAGATCTGGAGGGGGGGGGGAAGAGAGCGAGTGGGAGAGTGAGGGGCAAATGGGGAGGGGAGCCCGAGGGGGCGCGGCGTCGGCGTCCTTATCCACTCGTCGGCGCTGTCGAGCTGGTCGTGGGCGCCTCAGAGCGACCACAGGTCGGGGAACAGGAGGTCGACCGAGGGAGGGGTAGTGGGCGGCTGTGTGGGAGTGGGCCAAAGCCTGTGGGAGCCAGGGGTTTCCTTTTCCTTAACTCTTTGCAGTTTTTTAATAGAAGTTGTCTAGAAATAATTAGAGCAGCCAAAACACTTTTGATAAATGTGGAACTAGGCCACATAAATACTTGTGAATTATGAAACTGCCACTAAATGTTTCAAGGCATTTGGAAGTGACTAGGTATTTTTAGAAATTAAAATAAGGCAAGATAAATGTTGCTGGACCACAAAATAAAATCCCAGGGGCATTTTGGGAACTCAAAAGAGGTTGGTTCCAACATGAAAAATATCCAAGGATTATTTGCCACACTTTTAACATTTTAGTTTTCATATTTGACAAACTTGGATTTTGACTAAGTTTTAAATTTGAATTGGACCGGATTCGAGCCAACGTGAGTTTAACAAAAGTACTAATGTTGACGTGGCATCATTAGCAAAGAATTACTGTAGCTTAATTATCCGGGCGTCACAATGCGAGTTTGGCTCAAGCAAGTTGGATTTCTCAGACATGTGCTATCTTCCGAAGGTATAGCCGTGGACCCGAGCAAAGTAAAGGATGTGCTCGATTGGTTGCCACCCACAACCGTATCACAAATCCGGAGTTTTCTTGGATTAGTCGGATACTACCGTCATTTCATTGAAGGATTTTCCAAGATTGCTAAACCCATGACGGAGCTGCTCAAGAAGGATAAGAAGTTTGAATGGACCGAGGACTGTGAGAAAAGTTTCAATGAGCTAAAGATACGGCTGACGACCGCACCTGTGTTGACTCTTCCAGATATCTACCGCAGCTTTGATGTGTACTGCGACGCCTCCAGACAAGGTCTTGGATGCGTACTTATGCAAGACGACAAGGTGGTAGCATATGCATCGCGACAGCTACGCCCCCACGAGGGAAATTATCCTACTCATGATCTGGAATTGGCTGCAGTGGTTCATGCTCTAAAAATTTGGAGACACTACCTCATCGGGAAGAGGTGCCAAATTTTTACCGACAACAAAAGTCTCAAGTATATATTTACTCAGGCAGATTTAAATCTTTGTCAACGAAGATGGCTTGAGTTAGTCAAGGATTATGATTTTGGAATAAATTACCACCCGGGTAAGGCCAACGTGGTTGCCGATGCACTCAGTCGAAAGCCTGTCAGCCTGAATGTCATAATGAAATCCTTGCCTCCTGAACTTTAAGAGGAGATTGCTCAGCTCAACCTGGTCATAGTTGATGCTGGTCTTGCTAATATTTTGGAAATTGCACCTACACTTGAGGAAGAGATCCGCAAGGCCCGGCCAGCTAACACCGTCCTGCAGAAACGTGCCAAGCGTATGATAGCAGGAGAGACTTCAAATTTTTCTAAGGATCAACTTGGTACCCTCCGATTCCGTGGAAGGATTTGTGTACCCAGTCAGGTGGATTTAAAGAAGAAAATCCTGTCGGAAGCACACGAAGAATCTTCATATTCTATTCACCCTGGAGGTACTAAAATGTATGAAGACCTTCGACAAATATTCTGGTGGGATGGAATGAAGAAAGACATTGCCTATTTTGTGGCCTGTTGCGACATATGGAACAAGGTGAAGGCAGAGCATCAGAAGCCAGCCGGACTTCTCCAACCGCTGCCAGTTTCACAACGAAAATGGGATGATGTCTGCATGGATTTTGTCACAGGGCTACCTAAGACTCAGCGAGGCAATGATGCAATCTAGGTCATAGTGGACACCTTAACCAAGGTAGCTCACTTTATCCCGATCAGAACCACATATCGAGCAGATCAACTTGCACAACTGTATGTATCCAGGATAGTCAGTCTGCATGGAGTACCCCGAACAATCACTTCTGACCAGGGGTCACTTTTTACCTCTGCTTTCTGGTCACGTATCCATCAAGCCTTGGGGACAGTGCTAAAATATAGTACCGCTTATCATCCTCAGACTGATGGACAGACAGAGCGGGTAAACCAAATACTCGAAGATATGCTACGAGCCTGTGCTTTGGCCCAAGGATCTAAATGGGAAGACTGCCTGCCGTATGCCGAGTTCTCATACAACAACTGCTTCCAGACCAGTCTATAGATGTCACCGTATGAGGCTTTGTATGGCCGTAAGTGCCGCACTCCTTTGAATTGGTCTCAAACTGGAGATAGCCGTATTTTTGGAATGAATCTCATGATGGAAGCTAAGAAGCAAGTCAAGGAAATCCGAGACAGATTGCAATTGGCCAAATCGCGACAAAAGAGTTATTATGATGCAAAGCACCGACATATCAGTTTTGAACCCAGAGAACACGTATACCTCCAAGTCACTCCTATGAAAGGAGTCAAGAGATTCCAGACTCGTGGAAAGGTGGCACCCAGATTTATTGGTCCATTTCCAGTTATGTCTAGAGTGGGTACTGTTGCATATCAATTGGAACTACCCCCCGAATTGTTGGAAGTGCACAATGTGTTTCATGTTTCAGAGTTGAGGCGACGCATATCGCCGCCTGAGAATAAGACTGCTATGACTGAAATAGAGTTGGCAAAGGATTTAACATATGAAGAGAGAACGGTCAGAATTTTGGATCAGATGGAAAGGGTCACTCGTAGTAAAGTAAGGAAGTTTTACAAAGTTTAGTGGGAGCATCACACAGAGGCATAATCGACTTGGGAACGAGAAGAATTTCTAAAGGCACATTATACAGAATTGTTTTTCCAAGCAACCGAATCTCGAGGACGAGATTCATCCTAAGTGGGGGAGGTTGGTGACAGCCTGGTTTTTGCCCTCTTCTCTTTGCGTGATTTTCAGTTGGTTTGGTTTTGCAATTTGGAGTTTTGAATCTTTTCAAATGGACTTAAACACTTGGGTACCCCTTGACTTTCACCCAAGTGCCTCATTTCCCTCTCTAAAAATCATTTCCTCTCTGGTTCACCTCAAAATAATATCTTGAATATTTTTCTTAAAGGAAAATATTCATTTCCCTCTCTAAAACCCTAGCTATCTCAATGTGCTCCAAAGCAACCCCATTTTTTCTTGCCCCCAAAATCTGATAAAATTCCCCAATATTCTTTGAACCCTAGGGCACCTTCCTGAGCAAAAATATTTCATCACTTTTTGGAATATTTTTGCTACAGAAAATATTTTCTGTTCGGACAGAAATGGGAGGTTCTACAACAACTACCATTTTACTTGCTCTATTGTGGCTGGTTTTTCTTGTGCACCATCACCTTAGTAGATGATTGCTAACCTCCAAAACCCAGCTCCCAACTCTCAGTAGTTTGACCACAGTAAGCTCACAAAGTTACCGACGAGAAACTTACCAGGAAGTTGAAATCCATTCTACTGCGTCTGAGCTCAAACCAAAGCATGGTAACCTCTCAATCTACCACGAACTACACGCCAGACATGAAGTTTGGGCTTAGGTCAGCCTGAGGTCAGAATTCACGCGGTGACCACACGTGTGCATGATGCCAACCTGCATGTCGCCGCGCTCTGAGTGCCGCCGAGCGCTTTGTTGCGTGCGTGCTTGCTTCCTCGACTGCCAAGCCTTGCCAAAATTCGCCATGATCTTCGTCCCGACATTCTTAACTCCCTCCTGGAACTCACCGACGCCGGAGCTCGCCGCAGCAAGCACGGGCGCGGTCCGGCCAACACAACAGTGTGCTGCGCACTATGTTCATCGCCACCCTCTCGCCCCTGTGCTCGTCTCTGCTCGTCCATAGTTCCCGCGTGAGCTGCGTCGCCTTCCCCCTCGCTCACTGATGTCGTTCATCACCGGCGCCGTGTCCAGGTGTCCTCCAGCGGAGCCCGATCCCCTCTCGTCGCTCGGCTATAAATAGAGCCCTCCCCAGCCTCCTCGAGCATCATCCACTCCTCACACACACTCCATGATCTCATATAAAGCTGTAGCCCGGCCGGGCAGGCCGCGGGCCTCCGTCCCCGAGCTCGAGCTCACCGGCGATCCCCTCGGGTCGTCTTTGCAGCTCCAGCCCCTCCCAGGCTCAGGCCACCCTTCCAGGGCCTCCGCCGGGCCTCGGTGGTGCCGTTCCGCCCGGTTGGAGCCCCTGGTGTCGCCTCTAGTCGCCGTCGTCTTCAACTCCGGCGACCTCTGCTTCCTGTCGCCGCTGGATAGGTCATTTGCGATGCCGTCCGACCACCCCTAGCTAACCTACGGGTACGGGCAGGTGCGCCTCCGTCTTCTCTTTCGATACCTCCCTCTAGCTCGGGCCAAGAAGCCCTCCTCGCCGGCGTGTGCTCCGGCGAAGCCGCGCCGTCCTCTGTTTCCCTCTCCCCCTCCCTCTCACTTGACTAGTGGGGCCCTCTAGTCAGCCACTCTGTACGCGCGCGAAGCGGTACGAGTGGTGGCGCCCGCGAGGTTTACGCCTTCGACGTCACACCCCCTCAGTTCTATTTTATTTAAATTCAAATTTAATTCTATCCAGAGAGCTTCAAACAGCCAAAACTTTTAACCATAAGTCCAAATGAATTGATTCTTTTTGCATTGTGTTCTTTATGAAGAAATCTAGCAATTCACTAAAAATGAGATTTTTTTTCTCTGATGTCTAGATTTTCTGGTGAATTTCAGAAGGGTTCTTGATGTTTTCTTTTGGTGTTTATAATTATTTTCAGAAAGTGAAGCTTGTCTTGAGGATCACCAGGAGGATTGTGAACCTCATCTACACTAAGGCAAGCCACAACAACATTTTCATGGTGCCATTACAATATTTGTGATTTTTCAACTTGAATTAATGATTTAATCCATGCATTTAAATCACTAGTATATTATTTATATTCTGATTGGTTGCTTATTTAAGTTGATATGCTTAGTTTACAAAAAGTTTGAAGCTAACTAAGTTGGTTAAGTAACTAGAAGTAATATTTGTTATGAAGAAGTAATATGGTTATGGATATAAGTAATTATTTTGAGTTATTTTCTTAGAGGAGAAAAATGATAAATTTGCTAAGTAAAGATTCTGTTTAAAGTGATGATTAATCATAACCAGGGAAGTGTTATGAATTGTTGATGTCTATGCTTAGTGTGGATATAGTTGACCCAGTTATTTCTGATGATATATGATGCATATATTTGTGATGCACTTTCATGGCATGTTATGACACCGGTTACTTTCACGTTAAGTTGAACCTGCTAATAACTCAACTTGAATATATCGTTGACCGGGCCATGGTGCCACTAAATCGAGTTTTCCTAGTGCAACCATATTTGCCTTTATGGGAAGGCCTTTATTCGGTCCGTTGTCATGCCTCTGGTCGGTGCCTCCAATGAGGGAAGGTTATGGGCGTGCGGTACCCTGGCCCGGTAAGCAGGCATAACCTTGTGTGCTCGTTGTTTATGTTATGGTACCTTGTCCCCGTTTGGGACCATTTATGTTTTGCCACGACGGTGGCCGTTGGTGTCTTTGGTAGACACGGGGCCACCCAGGACTAGCCCAGTGGGGAGTGAGTCGGAGTGGCCGAGAGAGTGTCATGGCTATGGAGGAGTTTTGCCGGAATGCCGTTGGTCCACCCGAATAGGAGTGCGAGGCCATGGGTTCCGTGGTGTTGGTACAGTGCGCTACCTCTGCATAGTGTATTAAATCTATCGATAGCCGAGTCCATGGTTACGGACACGCTCGAAAGTAGGTCACACCATGGGTTAACATTTAAATTAATCTTGCACACTAAGTTATGAACGTCGCACTGTTGAGAAGATGATGGTGGGTAAACCATCTTGATGTTGGAGACCAAGTGTTGGTCATGGTTGTGATCGTCGGAAAGATCACCGTTTGAGACCAAGTGTTGGTCATGGTTGTGATCGCCGGAAAGATCACCGTTTGGTTTCAAGGTAACCGATCCAAGACCACGAGGTTGGTCCGTTTGTGATCCGAGAGCGATCACCGTTGGTAAGCAAGTCCGAGGGAATTTTATCACGAGATCATGATCACAGCATGTACGATATGTTGTTGCTTGCTAATTGGTTAAGTATCATGATATTGTTTGTCATTATGTTTATTTTTGTTGTGATCTTGCAAGTACATTCAATGTACTGACCTGGCGTGTCATGCCAGCTTTCAGGAAAGTCTCATTGGAAAGGAGTGTTGTCCGAGTCTAGATCGTGTCCACATCGGTGTCACTGTGCTATGGAGTTCCACTACGACATTGTTCCGCTGCCACGTAGTTGTTATGATCGAGGCCCCTTTATGTTCACTAAATAATGTACATATTGTTCAGTCGCACCGTGTGTGCCGCTTGGCCTCGCCACCTGTTGTAATATAAACTATGATCCGCTAGCATTAATAAAGCGGTTGTTTTTTGTACCAAGATGTTGTATGTTGCCAGAAGACATGGTCTCTGGGCTGGCAATGCATGGTAAACCGGTTTCTCTGAGCCGGAGTGCCACAGATTCCATCAACCGAACTGATTGCATCCGTATTCCACGGTTAGACATAAGAAAACATAGATTAAACATAAGCATACACGTACACAAGCATAGTTCAACCATAAGTACATAGTTCAACCGTCATTAAGCATACTCAAGCATACATAGTTTGATCCCACATCTCATCTCACATGCCGGCATGATCCTGAAGCTTCTCCAGGTACTCGGCGTATGCGTCGTGCACCATGCTGCAAGAATACTTCTACTTGAAGGAGCCAACGGCCCGTCCTCTTGCATGCGCTAGAACACTTAGATACGCGTCATGAAGCTTCTGGTTGAAAAATGGGCATCGATAGGCGCCCTTCCATGTCCTAATACGCATGTTATGTGATGTCTACTACACAACCTTCTTCTTGTAGACGTTGTTGGGCCTCCAAGTGCAGAGGTTTGTAGGACAGTAGAAAATTTCCCTCAAGTGGATGACCTAAGGTTTATCAATCCGTGGGAGGCGTAGGATGAGAATGGTCTCTCTCAAGCAACCCTGCAACCAAATAACAAAGAGTCTCTTGTGTCTCCAACACACCCAATACAATGGTAAATTGTATAGGTGCACTAGTTCGGCGAAGAGATGGTGATACAAGTGCAATATGGATGGTAGATATAGGTTTTTGTAATCTGAAAATATAAAAACAACAAGGTAACTAATGATAAAAGTGAGCACAAACGGTATTGCAATAGGTTGAAACAAGGCCTAGGGTTCATACTTTCACTAGTGCAAGTTCTCTCAACAATAATAACATAATTGGATCATATAACTATCCCTCAACATGCAACAAAGAGTCACTCCAAAGTTACTAATAGCGGAGAACAAACGAAGAGATTATGGTAGGGTACGAAACCACCTCAAAGTTATCCTTTCTGATCGATCTATTCAAGAGTCCGTAGTAAAATAACATGAACCTATTCTTTCCGTTCAATCTATCATAGAGTTCGTACTAGAATAACACCTTAAGACACAAATCAACCAAAACCCTAATGTCACCTAGATACTCCAATGTCACCTCAAGTATCCGTGGGTATGATTATACGATATGCATCACACAATCTCAGATTCATCTATTCAACCAACACAAAGTACTTCAAAGAGTGCCCCAAAGTTTCTACCAGAGAGTCAAGACGAAAACGTGTGCCAACCCCTATGCATAAGTTCACGAGGTCACGAACCCGCAAGTTGATCACCAAAACATACATCAAGTGAATCACGTGATATCCCATTGTCACCACAGATAAGCACATGCAAAACATACATTAAGTGTTCTCAAATCCTTAAAGACTCAATCCGATAAGATAACTTCGAAGGGAAAACTCAATCCATTACATTAAGTGTTCAAACAGGTGAGGATTCCCCTTGGCGGTGTCTTGAACAGGTCTGATTGGTTTTGGTGGCTCTGAGAGGCTTGCGGCGGAACTCCCGATCTATTCTACTCCCCGAAGACGGTCAGGGGAGCCACGAGGGGCCCACGAGGGTGGGGGACGCGCCCAGGGGGTAGGGCGCACCTCCCTGCGCCGTGGCTTCCTCGAAGCTTCCTTGATGTCTACTCCAAGTCTCCTAGATTGCTTCCGTTCCAAAAATAACTCTCCCGAAGGTTTCATTCCGTTTGGACTCTGTTTGATATTCCTTTTCTTTGAAACACTGAAATAGGCAAGAAACAACAATTTGGGCTGGGCCTCCGGTTAATAGGTTAGTCCCAAAAATAATATAAAAGTGTTTAGTAAAGCCCATAAACATCCAAAACAGAGAATATAATAGCATGAATACTTCATAAATTATAGATACGTTGGAGACGTATTATCATCCCCAAGCTTAATTCCTGCTCGTCCTCGAGTAGGTAAATAATAAAAGAAAGAATTTATGAAGTGTGAATGCTAGCAGGTGCACAAGTTTGATCAATGATAATTTCAATCACCTTTTCTAGCATCATCATATGTCATAACAGTAGCTCATCTCATAAAGCTTCTCATGATCAAGTAACAAGCTATTCACATGTTAAAGTATAGATCATAAACCTTCTTGAAAACTAACAAACCGTGTTATTAGTCATCGAACAATTACAATTCATCTTATTTTCAGGAAGAGTCTATGTCAGAGCTTTGATTCAGCAAACTTCACATACTCAACTATCATTTAGTCTTTCACAATTGCTAACACTCACGCGATATTTATGGGTTCAAAGTTTTAACCAGACACAGAGAAAGATAGGGGCTTATAGATTCGCCTCCCAACCTTTTACCTCAAGGGTAATGTCAACAATAATAGTTCATGATGCCTTACAACCAATTGGATATATATATCAGGATCTTTCTAACACAAGGTGCTTGCCAAAGGATAAAATGTAAAAAGGGAAGGTGAAGATCACCATGACTCTTGCATAAGGAATAAGACAAGAATAAAAGATAGGCCCTTCGCAGAGGGAAGCAGAGGTTGTCATGCGCTTTTATAGTTGGATGCACAAAATCTTAATGCGAAAGAACGTCACTTTATATTGCCACTTGTGATAGGGACCTTTATTATGCAGTCCGTCGCTTTTATTGCTTCCACATCACAAGATCGTATAAAACTTATTTTCTCCACACTAATAGATCATACATATTTAGAGAGCAATTTTTATTGCATGCACCGATGACAACTTACTTGAAGGATCTTACTCAATCCATAGGTAGGTATGGTGGACTCTCATGGCCATGCTGGTTTAAGGGATGTTTGGAAGCACAAGTAGTATCTCTACTTGGTGCAAAGAATTGGCTAGCATGAGGGAGAAAGGCAAGCTCAACGTGTTGGGTGATCCATGACAATATACTTTATTTCGGATATAAGAAAACATAACCCATTACGTTGTCTTCCTTGTCCAACATCAACCTTTTTAGCATGTCATATTTTAATGAGTTCTCACAATTACAAAAGATGTCCAAGATAGTATATTTATATGTGAAATCTATCTTCCTTCAATATTCTTTCATGAATTGTTCAAGTGACCAATACAATGTTTGCTAACCTTTAGTAAATTTACCACCTCTACTTCTTATATGTTAAGTCATTACTCCACATGGGATAAGCATATGAAACATATATAATTTCAGATTTATTATATTCAATTCATTCAACCATTTACTCATAGGATATATGTGAAGCACGAGTAAATGACAAACTACTCCAAAAACATATAAGTGAAGATCAATGAGTAGTTAAATAATTATGTAGCTATGTGAAGACTCTCCCATTTAATAATTTCAGATCTTGATACTTTATTCAAACATCAAGCAAAAGAATGACATCTAAGAATAGAAAACATCATGTGAAGGAGCAAAAACTTAGGATCAACCGATACTAACCGATAGTTGTTGAAGAAGAGAGGTGGGATGCCAACCGGGGCATCCCCAAGCTTAGACGCTTGAGACTTCTTGAAATATTATCTTGGGATGCCTTGGGCATCCCCAAGCTTGAGATTTTGTGTCTCCTTAATTCCTCTCATATCACGGTCTCCCTAAATCTCAAGAGCTTCATCCACACAAAACTCAACAAGGACTCATGAGATAAGTTAGTATAAACCAATGCAAAATCCTTATCATACTCTACTGTAGCAAATCACTAAATTATTATTCAACATTGCATACTAAATGCCTCTACATATTTAATAGTCCTATCCTCAAATAGAATCATTAAACAATCAAACATATGCAAACAATGCAAACATAACAGCAATCTGCCTAAACAGGACAGTCTGTAAGGAACGTAGCAAGATCCATACTTCCCTAGATAAAAAAATTATGAAAGAAACTTCCCAATGTAGTAAATTTATCAGAGCTTATTATGCAATAGGTTTCAACATTTTATCACATCCTGACTTTTCTAGGGAATGTTTGCAACAGCGGTAAACTTTCTGTTCTCAAACAGCAACATGTAGACTTGTAAAATAGGCATAGTAAAGGCCATCCGTGCCACTTTTATTGAAATAAAAGATGAAAAACATTGTTCTAATTAACAGCAAGCAAATCCTAACAAAATAAATTGACGTCCAAGCAAAACACTTATCATGTGGTGAATAAAAATATAGCTCCAAGTAAAGTTACCGATGAACGAAGACGAAAGAGGGGATGCATTCCGGGGCATCCCCAAGCTTAGCCTCTTGGTTGTCCTTGAATATTACCTTGGGGTGCCTTGGGCATCCCCAATATTAGGCTATTGCCACTCCTTATTCCATAGTCCATCGAATCTTTACCCAAAACTTGAAAACTTCACAACACAAAACTCAACAGAAAACTCGTAAGCTCCGTTAGTATAAGAAAATAAATCACCACTTTTGGTACTGTTGTGAAGTCATTCTAAATTCATATTGGTGTAATATATACTGTATTAAAACCTATCTATGGTTCATACCCTCCGATACTACTCATAGATTCATCAACATAAGCAAACATCACATAGAAAACAGAATCTGTCAAAAACAGAACAGTCTGTAGTAATCTGTATCATTCGAATACTTATGTAACTCCAAAAATTATGAAATATATTGGTGGACCTGAGGAATTTGTCTAGTAATCATCTGCAAAAACAATCAACTAAATAGCACTCTCCAGTAAAAAGTTGTAGCTAATCTCGTGAGCGCTAAAGTTTCTGTTTTTTACAGCAAGATCATAAAGACTTCACCCAAGTCTTCCCAAAGGTTCTACTTGGCACAAACACTAAATTAAACATAAAACCACATCTAAACAGAGGCTAGATAGATTATTTATTCCTAAATAGAACCAAAAAGCAAGAAACTAAAATAAAATTGGGTTGCCTCCCAACAAGCGCTATCGTTTAACGCCCCTAGCTAGACATGATGATTTCAATGATGCTCACATAAGACATAAGAATTGAAACATAAAGAGAGCATCATGAAGAATATGACTAGCACATTTAAGTCTAACCCACTTCCTATGCGTAGGGATTTTGTGAGCAAACAACTTATGGGAACAATAATCAACTAGCATAGGAAGGCAAAACAAGCATAACTTCAAAACTTTAAGCACATAGAGAGGAAACTTGATATTATTGCAATTCCTACAAGCATATATTCCTCCCTCGTAATAATTTTCAGTAGCATCATGAATGAATTCAACAATATAACCAGCACCTAAACCATTCTTTTCATGATCTACTTGCATAGAAATTTTATTACTCTCCACATAAGCAAATTTCTTCTCATCAATAGTAGTGGGAGCAAACTCAACAAAATAACTATCATGTGAAGCATAATCCAATTGAAAATTAAAATCATGATGAAAAGTTTCATGTTATCTTTATTCTTTATAGCATACGTGTCATCACAATAATCATCATAAATAGGAGGCATGCTTTCATCATAATAAATTTGCTCATCAAAACATGGGGGACTAAACATATCATTTTCATCAAACATAGCATCCCCAAGCTTGTGGCTTTGCATATCATTAGCATCATGGGTATTCAAGGAATTTAGACTAACAACATTGCAATCATGTTCATCATACAAAGATTTAGTGCCAAACATTTTATAGATTTCTTCTTCTAGTACTTGAGCACAATTTTCCTTCCCATCATTTTCACGAAAGACATTAAAAAGATGAAGCATATGAGGCACACTAAATTCCATTTTTTGTAGTTTTATTTTATAAAATAAACTAGTTATAAAACAAGAAACTAAAAGATCTAATTGCAAGATCTAAAGATATACCTTCAAGCACTCACCTCCCCGGCAACGGCGCCATAAAAGAGCTTGATGTCTACTACACAACCTTCTTCTTGTAGATGTTGTTGGGCCTCCAAGTGCAGAGGTTTGTAGGACAGTAGCAAATTTCCCTCAAGTGGATGACCTAAGGTTTATAAATCTGTGGGAGGCATAGGATGAAGATGGTCTCTCTCAAGCAGCCCTGCAACCAAATAACAAAGAGTCTCTTGTGTCCCCAACACACCCAATACAATGGTAAATTGTATAGGTGCACTAGTTCGGCGAAGAGATGGTGATACAAGTGCAATATGGATGGTAGATATAGGTTTTTGTAATCTGAAAATATAAAAACAGCAAGGTAACTAATGATAAAAGTGAGCACAAACGGTATTGCAATGCATTGAAACAAGGCCTAGGGTTCATACTTTTACTAGTCCAAGTTCTCTCAACAATAATAACATAATCGGATCATATAACTATCCCTCAACATGCAACAAAGAGTCACTCCAAAGTTACTAATAGCGGAGAACAAACGAAGAGATTATGGTAGGGTACGAAACCACCTCAAAGTTATCCTTTCTGATCGATCTATTCAAGAGTCCATAGTAAAATAACATGAACCTATTCTTTCCGTTCAATCTATCATAGAGTTCGTATGTAGTGACCAGACCCGAATGGATCAAGTCTCCGTGCTCAGGTGTCATCCCTGGATCAGTAATGCTGACACCACACAGTACTTCGAAGGATTTATAGCAGAGTAGCAATCACACACTTATTACAACGTTGTCCACAAGGGAACTTATTACAATAATATGGCTTAAGGCCATCTAATAATAACAGCGGAAGGCTTGGAAGATAAGTGAGTCCATCAACTCCATCGGCATCACCGAGTATAGAACCACGACCTAACACCTTACTAAATAAATGCGAAAAGTCTGCAACATGAAAGTTGCAGCCAAAAACGGTCAACACATGGAATATGCTGGCAATGTAACACATAGAGAGTAATGAAGGAATAAGCCTATACTACATGCATATATGGCTGGTGGTAAGGCTCTCTGATTACATTTTTGCATAAAGCTAATTTTTCCCTACAACAAAGGAATAATTTTGTTTAACTATCATGGTGGTTGTTAAACATTGAGAATGGTTGACACATCCTCAATCCCAATTAAAAAGTACTCATTAAAACCCAATAATATTTATTAGAAGTAACATGTTGAGATTCACATGATATTCAAGTACTAGATACTCAAACGTCCATAACCGGGACACGGCTAATCATGATTAGTTTATACACTCTGCAGAGGTTTATGACTTTTCCCCACAAGACTCGATCGCCTCCGCTTGGTTCTCGCAGTACATGGTGTTTGAGAAGCGGATGACCGAGACACAATCTTTCGAAGCACTAGCACCTTACATGTGGGTAGACCGTACCAACCTACATCCCCTACATCAGCTAGCCTACCCGTAAGAGTTCGCACGACTTACTCAACTATGCGAGCCCATATTGGCTTGTGGCTGCACACGGAAGTTTCTAGTTTAAATAATCTCATGATCCCTTAGAGCACGGGTGGCGGTCCAAGAAATCTGAGCAAGTCTGATAGAAACCAGGTGCCTCAATCCACCCAGATGTGTGTTTAGGTTGCCACCTTAGATAAACCATTAATTAACAATCTCACATCTGTCATGGATATTCACTCACCCAATCCACGTCTACTAGCATAGCATGGCATAATAAGCAAACGTAGAAGTAACTCCCAAGGTTTCATAAGTAAAACAAGTAATAGGTACTACCTCAATCTACTTCCCATCCCACAGTTTAAGTTGATCCTAAACATGCAAGTGTTTGAGGGTTTGATCTAGTGCAATAAAACTGGGTAGTAGAAAAGATATGATCAAGTGTTACTTGCCTTGCTGATGATCCGCGAGACCTAGAGATTCGAAGTAACAAGCGGCGCACTCCGGGTGATCTCAAATAAAAGATCTAACCAGAGAGTTCAACTTAAGAACCCTGGTTGCAAAAAGAATCGAATCAAATAAAGCAACGAAAGTCGAAAGTCGAGAGAGATCGACTCGGTTTTAGCAATTTGAAACTAGGTCAAAACTTACAGTAGCAAAACTTGGTTTAAGTGGGTTAGTCGGAACGGCGGTTTCGAAACGAAACACCAGGCGCTTGAATCACCTGATTCCGATAAACGAGCGAGAAAATAAACTGATTTGAAAATTGAATCGGAAATCGAATTCGGAAAATAACGGATTAAATCCAATTAAAAGAAAAACGACGAACGGTTAACCAAATGGACGTTCGTTAACGAAACTAACCGATTTAACACGTTCATTAAAACGAACGGGTCGGTGAGCGTTCACTAAATAATAAAACCGAAAAAAAACAATCTAGGTTTTTTTAAAACCGAACAACGAAAAGAAAAAAACCGGATCGGTTTTGGAATAAACCGGACCGGGGTGGCGCGGCGCGTGGCTACCTCCGCTGGTCGCCGGCGGGCTCGAGGCTCGGCGGGTCGGGTCGGCGGGTCGCGGAGGGTGGCGGCGGGTCATCGGGTCGGCGGCGGCGGCGGCGGCGGCGGCGGCGGCGGCCTCCGGCGACAACAAGGTCGGGTTAGGCGCGGGCGCGTGAGGAGGAGAGGGGGGGTTATAAAGGGGAGGGGTCCGGTGCCTTGGGGAAGTGGGCACGGCGGGGGCGTGGCCGAGCCGACTCTCGGCGGGCGGCGGCGGGACTCCTCCCGGCGGGAGCGCGAGGGGAGGGGCGGCTGGGCAGGCTCGGCCTTTAGCCCAAAGCGAGGCGCGACACGTTTTTTTTTAAACAAAACAAAACGAATTAAAAATAAAACCAAACAAACTCCAAATTAAATAAAATTAATTTTCCCGACTCCTAAAAATGAGTCGAACAAAATGAACTTTAAAACGGGCAAAATGCATATTTTAAAATACTCATTTTTCCCTAAAGCAAATAAACTTTGAAAACCAAAATTTGATTTATTTATTAAATCTTCATTTTTCCTAAATGTTGGGAAAGTCATATTATTCCCTCTCTTATTTTTTATAGGAAAAACTTATGAAGATAATTAAATAAATCAATGATCCTATATTTTCAAAATTTGAGAAATCTCAAATATGAAAATAATGAAATCTCAACTCTCTCCGAGGGTCCTTGAGTTGCGTGAAATTTTCTAGGATCGAAAAATGCGAGAAAATATGATATGCATGATGACCTAATGTATAACATTCCAAATTGAAAATTTGGGATGTTACAAACCTACCCTTAAGATGAATCTAGCCCTCGAGATTCGGGTTAACTAGAAAATAGGTGAGGTGGTCCTTGAGCAAATCTTCCTCTCTTTCCCGGTGGCTTCATCTTGATGTGGTGGCTCCACTTGAACCTTGCAAAACTTGATAACCTTGCTGCGAGTAACTCTGCTGGCATAATCGAGAATCTTGACCGGTTTTTCCTCATATGTTAAGTCATCCTTCAACTGAATTGCTTCGGAGGCACTTGTGTCTCTTAACGGTATCTCTGCTATCTCGGAGTGACATTTCTCCGGTTGAGAAGCGTGGAATACATCATGAACTCCTCGACAGTCCTTCCGCAATTCCAGCTTATAAGCAACTTCCCCATGCGTTGCAAAATCTTATACGGTCCAACAAAACGTGGTGCTAATTTTCCTTTAACTCCAAAACGCTTAACTCCTCGAAGCGGGGATACTCTAAGATATACTCTGTCTCCAACTTCATATTCAATCGCTGCGCTTTGAATCTGCATAGCTCTTACATGCAGGATGGGCTACCTTGAGCCTATCTCGAATCAGTTTAACCTTCGCTCGGACTCCTTAATCAAATCTGGTCCAAACAACCGGCGATCTCGGTTTCGTCCCATGACAACGGTGTCCTGCATCTCCTTCCATCTGAGCCTCGAAAGGTGCCATCTTCAAGCTGGTTTGGTAGCTGTTGTTATAAGAAAATTCTGCATACGACAAATTATCATCCCAACTAGATCCATAATCTAGTGCACAAGCTCTCAAAGATATCCTCCAAAATCTGATTGACTCTCTCGGTCATCCATCGATGCGTGGGTGGAAAGCTGTCTTCAATTCAATCGGGTTCCCAATGTTTCGTGCAACTGGTTCCAAAATTTCGAGGTAAATTGGGTTCCTCTATCTGATACGATGCTCCTCGGAACTCCGTGTAAACACACAATTCTGGTCATGTATATCTTTGCCAGCTTAGCACTGCTATACGTAGTCTTGACTGGAATGAAATGAGCTACCTTCGTCAAGCGGTCGACTATAACCCAAATCGAGTCATATCCTGAACGAGTCTTTGGCAAACCTGTGATGAAATCCATGCCTAGTTTATCCCACTTCCATTCGGGTATCGGCAATGGTTGTAACAATCCTGCTGGCTTCTGGTGTTCTGCCTTTTCTCTCTGACATACATCGCAAACTGCTTCATACTCCGCAATATCCTTCTTCATTCCGTTCCACCAGAAAGTATTCTTCAAATCCAAATACATCTTGGTATTTCCTGGGTGAATCGAATAGGGTGAATCATGGGCTTCTTGCAAAATCAACTTCCTGATCTCCGGGTTATTTGGTACATAAACATGGTCCTCAAACCATAGGGTATCGTGCTCATCCTCACGAAATCCTTTAGCTTTTCCTTTGCTCATTTTATCCTTTATAGAGGCAACTTCCTTATCTGCCTTTTGGGCTTCTCGATTTTGTCCATCGATGTAGATTGAATCTCAATGCTGCTACATAGCCTCTCGGAACTATTTCCAAACATAGCTCTCGAAGGTCCTCGGCTAACTCATTTGGTATCCCTCCCATCATTAGGGTATTGACGTGGCTCTTACGGCTCAATGCGTCTGCTACAACGTTAGCCTTTCCGGGGTGATAATGCAATCTCATATCATAATCCTTGATAAGCTCTAACCATCTCCTCTGTAAAGATTTAATTCATACGTGTGAAGATGTACTTCAAACTCTTGTGATCTGTGTATACTTCACAATGATTTCCAATGAGAAAATGTCTCCATGTCTTCAAAGCATGCACTACGGCTGCTAACTCCAAATCATGTGTAGCATAATTTAACTCGTGAGGCTTAAGTTGTCGTGAAGCATGCGAAACAACTCTTCCTTCCTGCATAAGCACTGCTCCAAGTCCTCGACGTGAAGCGTCGCAATACACCTCATAATCCTTGGTTTGATCCGGCAATATTAAAACTGGTGAGGTAACCAATCTTTTCTTCAACTCC
The DNA here is from genome assembly GCA_021605205.1 of Aegilops longissima. Lineage (NCBI taxonomy): Eukaryota > Viridiplantae > Streptophyta > Magnoliopsida > Poales > Poaceae > Aegilops > Aegilops longissima. The sequence goes on along the minus strand of CM038680.1, from coordinate 267,798,486 downwards.
TGAAAACTTGCCTCGCAGTCCTCAGTCCATATAAATTTGTTATCCTTCTTCAACAATTCATCATAGGCTTTGCAATCCTTGAGAAATTCTCAATGAATCTTGGTAGTATCCTGCGAGTCCAAGGAAACTCGAATCTCTCCAACTGTCGTTGGTGCTTCCCATTTGGTTACGGTCTCAACCTTTGTGGGGTCAACTGCTATTCCTTCTCCGGATATAACATGTCCAAGAAATCCAACTTCCTTTAGCCAAAACTCACACTTGCTGAACTTGGCATATAAGCTGGTGTTCCCTCGGTTTCTCCAAAACCAATCGCAAATGTTCCTTGTGTTCCTCTTCATCCTTGAGAAAATCAAAATGTCATCAATGAACACCACGATTTAACTTATCCAAAACTCCATAAACACTTTGTTCATCAGGTTCATGAAATAGGCTGGTGCGTTAGTCAGTCGAAATGACATAACGGTATACTCATACAGTCCATATCTCGTGGTAAACGCTGTCTTGGGTATGTCCTGCTCCCGAATCTTCAACTGATGGTACCCTGATCGTAAATCGATCTTGGAAAACACTTTAGCTCCTTGCAAACGGTCAAACAAATCATTTATCATTGGTAGTGGGTACTTGTTCTTGATTGTTACTTCATTTAATCCACGATAATCAACAACCATTCTTAGGGATCCATCTTTCTTCTCCACTAACAGTACGGGTGATCCCCAAGGTGAAGAACTTGGGCGAATAAAACCTTTGTCCAACAATTCCTTAATCTGCTTCTTGATTTCCGCCAAATCCTGTGCGGGCATCCTGTATGGTCGCTTTGATATTGGTCCTGTTCCTGGTAACAGCTCAATTAAAAACTCAATGCCTCTATCCGGTGGCATTCCTGGCAACTCTTCCGGAAATACATCAGGAAAATCCTTTACCATTGGTACTTCTTCCTGCACCACTCCTGATAAGCAATTTACTTGCGTTCTCCTCGGCTCGTGTCGAGATACGTACTTGATCCTTCTTCCTTCTGGGGTGGTGAGAAAAATTGACTTTGTGGTGCAATCTATGTTCCCCCCATACTTCGATAACCAATCCATTCCTAATATTACATCCAATCCTTGGGATTCCAGAACTATTAGGTCTGAGGGGAAAACATAGTGTCCAATCCTCAATGGCAGTCGATCACACCATTTACTAGCCATGTATTCTGCTCCGGGTGAGGTTACTAGCATGGGTGACCTAAGGGCTTGGGTCGGTAATTTGTACTTATCCACAAATCCCCTTGATATGTATGAATGCGATGCACCAGTATCAAAAAGAACAACTGCAGTAATTGACTTAACCAAAAACTTACCGATTACTGCATCGGGCTGATCTTCAACCTCCTCCACATCAATGTGGTTCACATCCCCCCCGCTGAAAGGGTTGGGCTTCTTTCGAGCTTCCATTGCCATTTCCATTCGGCCTACGGACGAGTCATTTGCATAATGCCCGATCTTGCGGCACTTAAAGCAAGTAATGTGACTCAGTGTCTACCTTGGATGGTGTTGACGGGTTGGTGCGATTCTGTCCATTGCTTCCTCCATTCCGTTCCCATTCTTAGTGCCATTATGGTTATGCGAATTACCTCCTCCATGGGTATGCTGAAACTGAATTCCAGATTTAGGGGTATAATGAGGCTTCTGCTGGGCTCCAGAATTATACTTCCCTGTCCATACTTCCTCTTGCGGTTCTCAATTTGTCTGCTGCTTTCCTTCAATCATGAGGCTCGGTCTACCAACTCCTGGTAGTTGTTGAAACTTGCTACCATTAATGGCATGCTGAACTCATCATTCAGTCCTTCTAGAAACTTCTCTGTTTAGCAGCGTCAGAGTAACGTTATCCGGGGCATAGCGTGCTAACTTACTAAAATCATCCACATCTTGCCAACAGTCCTTCCTCCTTGGCGTAAGTTGCGAAACTCACGCTTCTTCATGGCCATGGCTCCTGCTGAAACATGGGCGGTCTGAAAAGCTTGCTGAAATTGATCCCATGTGGCGGTGTCTCACAGGTAAGTGGCTGTAAATTCTCCCACCATGCTTTGCTGGGGTCCTTCAAGCTGATGTCTGCAAACTTCACTCTTTCTCCATCTATGCATCCTGCAGTGGTCAACTCCTTCCTATCTTGCGGAGCCAATCATCTGCTACAATCGGCTCGGTGCTCTTTGGAATACACCGCGGATTCAGTCTAAGAAGCGAGTCAAGTGATCCGGGGGTGGTGGTGGTGGTTGTTGTTGTTGTTGTTGTTGCCACAGTTACGCACCAATGTTTGAATCAAGGTGTTCTGCTGCTGAATCAATTGGGTGATCTCTGGCGGGAAAACGAACCGGGTCGCGCGTCTCGGAGGCATCGATGGGTTTAGAAAAGGCGAGAAATTAAGAGTAGAATGGGGTCTAAGGAGAATCACTACCCAAATGCACATGAGCAAATGCACACAAAATCACTTCATTCAATCAAACAAAGGGCTTACAACGATCTAACTATCGCAAAAGTGCGTGTACTATAATGTTTACATGGAGGTAATACTACTAATATGTGGGGGACTTCTACTAATTTGAACCGGTGGAAGACTCCATGATGTCTGCTCCAGCTTCGTCTTCAAAGTCGGGTTCACTTGGATCCGAATCGGTGTTGTCAATGATGATGTAGTCGCTTGGACAACCGACATACTGGTCTTCATTCTTGAGCGCCAACTTCTTCTTGATTTCTTCGATCTCATACTTAAGATCGTTATTGTGTCTCGCTAGAGCTACGATCTCGTCCATGTAGTCCTTGCGTGTAGTCTTTAGTTCTTCTTCAAGTTCGATGATCCTTCCTTTTGCATTCTGCAACTCCAACATATCATTGCACATCTGGTTCTCTGGCGTCGAATGTCTTGGTTAACTCTGGATGAAAGCTGCAATGGATCTATCCTTCTTGGTGTTGACTATGTCCCATTGTTCATCTCGGCGTCCGCAAATCTGGTAGATAGTGTCCTTGAGGTCTTCTTGATAAACTTCTCTAATCGTCCCATGGTGATATGAGCTGCCATGCTCTTTCCCGCACTCAAGTTGGTGCAATCTGAAAACACTATCTATAGGCTAGGTGATTGGAGCGAATGTCCTTCCCGGAACGTAAGCTTGAATTTTCCAGCGCTCCTCTTCAGGCAGAGTGGCGTTGAAAGTCCCGGTGAAACTTGGTAGTCCAATGTTCAGGTATTTGGTGACTTCCTTCAAGTGAAATCCAAAAGGTGTGCCTTCATCTGGTTGGGCATACTTGATCTTCGCGTCCGTCATCCTAAAGAGTAGAAAAGATGAGGAGTTAGAAAAGGAGAAGAGAGTAGTGATCTATGGCTTTAACTTAGTGGTCGTGTCCTACAGTCAGCGTGTGCTCTGATACCATCTCTGTAGCGACCAGACCGAATGGATCAAGTCTCGTGCTCGGTGTCATCCTGGATCGATAATGCTAACACCACACAATACTTGAAGGATTTATAGCGAGTAGCAATCACACACTTATTACAACGTTGTCCACAAGGGAACTTATTACAATAATATGGCTTAAGGCCATCTAATAATAACAGCGGAAGGCTTGGAAGATAAGTGAGTCCATCAACTCCATCGGCATCATCGAGTATAGAACCACGACCTAACACCTTACTAAATCGTGTTCGAAAAGTCTGCAACATGAAAGTTGCAGCCAAACAGGTCACACATGGAATATCTTGGCAATGTAACACATAGAGAGTAATGAAGGAATAAGCCTATACTACATGCATATATGGCTGGTGGTAAGGCTCTCTGATTTACATTTTGCATAAAGCTAATGTTTCCCTACAACAAAGGAATAATTTTGTTTAACTATCATGGTGGTTGTTAAACATTGAGAATGGTTGACAACATCCTCAATCCCAATTAAAAAGTACTCATTAAAACCCAATAACATTTATTAGAAGTAACATGTTGAGATTCACATGATATTCAAGTACTAGATACTCAAAACGTCCATAACGGGGACACAACTAATCATGATTAGTTTATACACTCTGCAGAGGTTTAGCACTTTTCCCCACAAGACTCGATCGCCTCCGCTTGGTTCTCGCACTACATGGTGTTTGAGAAGCGGATGACCGAGACACAATCTTTCAGAAGCACTAGCACCTTACATGTGGGTAGACCGTACCAACCTACATCCCCTACATCAGCTAGCCTACCCGTAAGAGTTCGCATGACTTACTCAACTATGCGAGCCCATATTGGCTTGTGGCTGCACACGGAAGTTTCTAGTTTAAATAATCTCATGATCCCTTAGAGCACAGGGTGGCGGTCCAAGAAATACAGGCAAGTCTGATAGAAACCAGTGCCTCAATCCACCCAGATGTGTGTTTAGGTTGCCACCTTAGATAAACCATTAATTAACAATCTCACATCTGTCATGGATATTCACTCACCCAATCCACGTCTACTAGCATAGCATGGCATAATAAGCAAACGTAGAAGTAACTCCCAAGGTTTCATAAGTAAAACAAGTAATAGGTACTACCTCAATCTACTTCCCATCCCACAGTTTAAGTTGATCCTAAACATGCAAGTGTTTGAGGGTTTGATCTAGTGCAATAAAACTGGTAGTAGAAAAGATATGATCAAGTGTTACTTGCCTTGCTGATGATCCGCGAGACCTAGAGATTCGAAGTAACAAGCGGCGCACTCCGGGTGATCTAACACAGACAAACAACAAGCATACAATAAGTACTCATCTAAAGCACAGGGAAATCTCAAATAAAAGATCTAACCAGAGAGTTCAACTTAAGAACCCTGGTTGCAAAAAGAATCGAATCAAATAAAGCAACGAAAGTCGAAAGTCGAGAGAGATCGACTCGGTTTTAGCAATTTGAAACTAGGTCAAAACTTACAGTAGCAAAACTTGGTTTAAGTGGGTTAGTCGGAACGGCGGTTTCGAAACGAAACACCAAGCGCTTGAATCACCTGATTCCGATAAACGAGCGAGAAAATAAACTGATTTGAAAATTGAATCGGAAATCGAATTCGGAAAATAACGGATTAAATCCAATTAAAAGAAAAACGACGAACGGTTAACCAAATGGACGTTAGTTAACGAAACTAACCGGCGAACACGTTCATTAAAACGAGCGGGTCGGTGAGCGTTCACTAAATAATAAAACCGAAAAAAAATCTAGGTTTTTTTAAAAACCAACAACGAAAGAAAAAAAACGGACCGGGTGGCGCGGCGCGGTGGCTACCTCCGTGGTCGCCCGGCGGGCTCGGGCTCCGTGGGGTCGGCGTGGGTCGGCGGGTGGCGGCGTGGTCGGGCGACGGCGGCGGCGACGGCAGAAGGCGGCGGCCTTGAGCGGCACGCGTCGGGTTAGAGGCGGGCGCGTGGAGGAGGAGGGGGGGGCTAGGGTTATAAAGGGGAGGGGGTCCGGTGCCTTGGGAACAGGGCGCAGCGTGGCCGGCGTGGCCGAGCCGGACTCGGCGGCGGCGGCGGGACTCCTCCCGAGCGGGAGCGCGAGGGAGGAGGGCGGCTGGCCAGTGGGCCTTTGGCCCAAAGGGCGCGACACGTTTTTTTTAAACAAAACAAAACGAATTAAAAATAAAACCAAACAAACTCCAAATTAAATAAAATTAATTTTCCCCGACTCCTAAAAATGAGTCGAACAAAATTAACTTTAAAACGGGGCAAAAATGCATATTTTTAAAATACTCATTTTTTTCCCTAAAGCAAATAAACTTTGAAAAACCAAAATTTGATTTATTTATTAAATCTTCATTTTTCCTAAATGTTGGGAAAGTCATATTATTCCCTCTCTTATTTTTTTATAGGAAAAACTTATGAAGATAATTAAATAAATCCAATGATCCTATATTTTCAAAATTTGAGAAATCTCAAATATGAAAATAATGAAATCTCCAGCTCTCTCCGAGGGTCCTTGAGTTGCGTGAAATTTTCTAGGATCGGAAAAATGCGAGAAAATATGATATGCATGATGACCTAATGTATAACATTCCAAATTGAAAATTTGGGATGTTACATCGTACTAGAATAACACCTTAAGACACAAACCAACCAAAACCCTAATGTCACCTAGATACTCCAATGTCACCTCAAGTATCCGTGGGTATGATTATATGATATGCATCACACAATCTCAGATTCATCTATTCAACCAACACAAAGTACTTCAAAGAGTGCCCCAAAGTTTCTACCGGAGATTCAAGACGAAAACGTGTGCCAACCCCTATGCATAAGTTCACGAGGTCACGGAACCGGCAAGTTGATCACCAAAACATACATCAAGTGAATCACGTGATATCCCATTGTCACCACAGATAAGCACATGCAAAACATACATTAAGTGTTCTCAAATCCTTAAAGACTCAATCCGATAAGATAACTTCGAAGGGAAAACTCAATCCATTACAAGAGAGTAGAGGGGGAGAAACATCATAAGATCCAACTATAATAGCAAAGCTCGCGATACATCATGATCGTACCACCTCAAGAACACGAGAGAGAGAGAGAGAGAGAGAGAGAGAGAGAGAGAAATCACATAGCTACTAGTACATACCCTCAGCCCCGAGGGTGAACTACTCCCTCCTCGTCATGGAGAGCACCGGGATGATGAAGATGGCCACGGTGAGAGATTCCCCCCCGACGAGTCTTGCCGGAACAGGATCCCGATTGGTTTTGGTGGCTCTGAGAGGTTTGCGGGCGGAACTCCCGATCTATTCTGCTCCTGATGTTTTTAGGGTATATGGATATATATATATATATATATATATATATATATATATATATATATATGGATATATATATATATAATGGATATATATATATATAGGCGAAATAAGTTGGTCAGGGGAGCCACGAGGGGCCCACGAGGGTGGGGGGCGCGCCCAGGGGGGTAGGGCGCGCCTCCCTGGCTTGTGGCTTCCTCAAAGCTTCTGTGACATCTACTCCAAGTCTCTTGGATTGCTTCCGTTCCAAAAATAACTCTCCCGAAGGTTTCATTCCGTTTGGACTCCATTTGATATTCCTTTTCTTAGAAACACAGAAATAGGCAAGAAAACGTCAATTTGGGCTGGGCCTCCGGTTAATAGGTTAGTCCCAAAAAAATATAAAAGTGTTTAGTAAAGCCCATAAACATCCAAAACAAAGAATATAATAGCATGAATACTTCATAAATTATAGATACGTTGGAGACGTCTCATTATGCTTTCCAACATAAAGCTCCCTTGGGATTGGCCTCTTGTACCTCCTCTGGCCATCTTCATCCTTATTGTCCACATCGTCAGACAGCACCCATACAAATAGTAAAACAAACTTGGCATCAAATCAATGTTTACTTGCCGTGAAGTAGGATTAGGAATTTATGGCTATTTATTTATACATATCCAGAGATTATGGTTCGATTTTTAATCATAGTCATCTATGTACAGACAAATCTTGAAGAAAATAATGGCACAAACATGTGTAGGTCCTTCAACATCAATTGTCAAGTCCTCGCTAGGAATTATTAGCATGAAAAATAAACCCTAGTCGAATTACTAGTAGCAATCATTTTGCAGAGATGAAACAACTAATCTTATCACTTGTACCATTCAAACAATCAATACACTACACAGATCTAATGAAACTTACTCAGATTTCATGGATTGGGAGAGCATGCCCATAGGATTTCTGTTCCAAAAGGCGGAGGCAGGAGTAACCAGAGAAACCCTATGATCTATTTGACACATAAATGGGTATAGATGACTAACCGGTTGTCCATCATCATCGGAGTCATCGCTGGAGTGGTCGTCGGAGTCGTCGCCGGGGTCATCACCGGAGTCAGTGTGGAACTCCTCCTCCGGCTGTGGAAGCTCGACGCCATCGACGATGTCAGGGTGCAGCGATAACTCGCCGGCGGTGACGACAACCTCTGTCTCCATCTCCACGCCGTGCTCCGGTGCTTTAGCAGCCCCGACATCGCCATTCCCTCCGATGGGGCGCTTCGGCGGCATCCTCATACACTGACGGCTTTGAGGACTGAGAGTGGCATCGAGGATGCAAGCGGAGAGAGAGGATTGTGTGTGTGGCGAGGATGGGGGGTGCGGCCGCTCGGGCGCACCATTAATATGGAGTAGGTGGAGTAGTGGGAGAGAGGCGGGCGGCGGTCAAACCGATGGCTCGCCTCCCGGTGAGCCTACGCACCGGACTGCTGGCATGCCTACCAAAGTTTCACACAACTACTCGCACGCCTCCCGATGACACTGCGTAGCGAGCACACCTCCACCAATTCACACACCTGCACGCACGCCTCCCGGTCTGCCTCCGTCAATTCACACACCTGCGTCCCATCAACTCACGCCTGCTCGCACGGCACACGGGTCGCGCGGCGACACGTATATTGTTTTTCTATTTGGATGATTAATGCTGCCGCTTTATTGCTTAACCAAAGCATGGCATGTATCCATTGTTGGTCTAACGCTCACGGTTCGAATAAATAATCCGTTTAGGATATTGGTTCCCAATTATTAATAATCTCATGTTTGTAATTAGATAAAGATTACATCAAAACTGGTCTCAAATTTGACAAAAAAAGTACAATGCCACTTTGTATTGGTGTCCATATGACAACACGATAAGTTTCATGAACTTCAAATAAGTTTTGGATGTACTAGAATTTAAAAATCAAGATTCTCAATGTTTGAAATTTGTTGCACGGGGAGTAAACATGCACCCAGTGAGACACATGTGTTTTTGCAATCCATTTAGGTGCACTATCATGTGTGCATGTAGCTCAAATTTGATTTTTGCACATTATACCCATAGAAAATCAATCAATTAATGAACTAAAATGTCTTAATGATCTCTAGTTTTTCGAAATTGAAACACCCCTCCTTTGGTAACATAAGTCACTACTCCAGGATGCTGCTAACGCGACATTATGATCAGAGACCCTTTGACGAAACTGTGTGCGATGCATTAATCACAAACGGGGATGTAAGAAAACCATCTAAAAAGGTGCAAAACATTTGCGATGGAGGATGCATCAAACACGGTTCAGATTTTAGTTGCCTGTGCGATGCAGGGCAGACGGTTAACCCGTTCGAACTGTTTGCAATGAGGCAGGACAACAGAAACGGACAGACATATCAATGTGTGTGCGATATACGGCATACAGTTCGCTCCGATGAACCGTTTGCTATTAGGGAGTGCAACATAAATGGTTAGCCAGATCAAGGTGTGTGTGATATAGGGCATACGACTCACTCCGACGAACTATTTTCAATTAGCGAACGCAATAGAAACGGTTCAACTTAACAAGATGTGTGTGATACGTGGCAAACAGCTGACCGGGATGAACTGTTTGCGATGAGAATTTACAACACAGATGGTTAATACAGTTAGTTCGTGTGCGATTCTGTTTGTACAAAAAACTTTGAAAAATGCAAACTAGTTGCTTGCGGTGGCTAGGAGTATCGCACATGATGCGTCTGCGAGTACTCGTGTGCGATGATTAGTAAGTTACACATGCATTTCCTTATGTTAACACATGTGTGAATAAATAACACGTGGCACCGGATATGGTATTCGGGTTGTGTGTGTGCTCCACTTAGTCTTCCCGCGCTCCAGCGAATGCTTCCCGTGCTCCACATGGGTGAATTGTAAAATCCACACCTAGTCCCTCACCGGTTTCCCGCCACTAGCTAACGGCTTGCTGCATATAACCCAGGCGGCAACACACCGCCACGACACTCTGCGAAGATCTAGTCCTCACCCATCTACCATTTCCAAGCATGGCAGGCAACGACCAAAGCTTCGATGTCGACGGCTACCTGCGTTACATCTTCAGCGAGGAGAACGAGCCAGAGCAGGTCGGGGAGCAAGAGCTTCATCGGCCGGTGCAGGCACCATGGCCCATCGGCACTGATATCGGCGTCAAAGTCCTTGGGAGCACAATCGACATATTGCAGAGGAGGTGTGATGAGCAGTTTGCCATCCACCGTGCAAAAGATCCAGAGCTGCTTGGTGGCATGATCAACGACCCACCCGAAGAACCACCGTCACCAGTGATCATTGAGAGCCTGATGCCCCGCAAGGAATGGGCAGAGGACCTCTATGATTCAGTCAAGACAAAGGCAGCCTGTGGCTTCATCATTGCCTACGACGGTTGTGTCAACCTCGATCCCGATGATGTGGTGGCCAGGCTCGAGTGCATCCTTGGCGGAGTTCACGTCCCCGACGAAGTAGAACATCACCAACGTGATATCGTGAGGATGCAGGTGATCGACGGAATTTGCTACCAGGCCAGAGACATGGAAATGGAGTGGTTCCGCGGAGTTGTCATGCACGCGATTGCACGTAGTCAAGCTCTTCTGGAAGAGGCCCAGCAGCCCCAAGAGCCTCCCAGCGCCAGCAGATCCATAGGTGGAGGCGGGTCAGGACACTCAGAGTGAACGACCGCAAGGGTGCTATGCTAATCATGGAGTCCGAGAAGACCATCGTCGAAAGGCTGCCAGCTCAGCCTTTTAGCGTATATTTTATTATAATTGTATGCATATGTAGGTCGTGAGTGTTCTGGGCCTTGCCGCATTTGGCATTTTAAATTATCCTGAATATGTAAGACAATTATTAAGAATTATTAACCGTTACCATTATAACTTTGCCTCAACGGCGAGCAGAGCTTTCACAGGGATGCCAGAGCGGAGCGCGCCGCGGCCGCCTCAAAGGCGAGCAACCACGTGGTCAACCTTCCGCCATCAATAAATTTTGACCTTGTTTCTCGTCACATTGCTAATTACAACACAATAAGTAATTGAAAATCTGTTCACACCTATCAAACTAATATGTGTTCACACTTAGCACCGGGCTATAAAAACTACCCACTAGAAAATTACTTCACAGTTCCTCTCCTCATCACCCACAAAACTGGTTTTTTCTGTCAAGTCGTTCCGCCATGACCGGTAGGAGGAGTTTAGGGTGGACATATAACCAGTCAGCAAAGACCAAGGCTGCGGAAGCACTAGAGAGGTCCCGCCACGAAGCCGCAGCCGCAGCAGAGATGTCCTGGCGCGCCGCGGAGCCCTTGAACGAGCTCTCACTGGCACGCCAGGGCTCTCACAAGCGCATTCGCGGTGTTGGCCATCACGACGAGCTGGCGTTCCTGAAGTCCTTCGCCGGCGATGATGACATTCTCGCTGGCGTCACTATGCAGCAGGAGTTGGTCGACGTCTTGATGAAGCTGCTCAAGATCAGTGATGCCTCGATTGACAAGGCGACCGGCCTCGTCGAGCAACTCATGGGTGATAATGCGAAGCTCCTCAAGTTGGTCACTGAGATGGAGGAGGAGGCCGCCGGCTAGAAGATGCTGCATGAGCAGAGCAGTGCCTCGAAGATGATGCTGAAAGCGGTCGTCGAGGAACTGATGGGTGGCTTGAGGAAGCTCCGGATCGAGCGTGTGCAGGAGGTGGAGGAATATGTGGCTGCTTTCAAGAAAAGTCGTGAGGAATTGAAGAAGGAGCTGGAGGATTTCGCTGCTCGGCGATCCATCAACGAGTAGTGACAGTAGCGACCCAGATCGTTGTGTGCAATTTCCTTCTTCTCTTGCCCCCGTGTCTTCCGGGCTTTGCCGCATGTGGAATTCTAAATTATACAGAATATGTAAGACAATTATTATTTGCACCATTGTAAATTTGTCGTCGTATTATCCGTTGCCATTTTATTTATGGTCGTATTATCCATTGCCCTATGTGGCAATTTAAATTAGGGCGGAATATGAGTTGAAAACACGAACAAAGCAAATGCTGCCATGGGATCACAAGCAAACACTCTCCATGCACCCAAGGACACTTGTATAATTTTTCTAGCCATTTTGGTGAACTGTAGCATGTATTTGTAGTTCAGATTTGAATTATGGACATTAAATGCCTAGGAAACTCAATTAGTGTATAAAAAGGCCAAACGAACTCTGAATAAGTTTAAATTTCAGCACAGATATCATGTCGTTCCATGTTGCCCGTAGAAGAAAATACAACGCGAAAAGAGGCAGTGATTATGTTTCGCCCACGAGGGGGACACGTTTCCCTATCGGAACCACGAGGCTTCTTTGAGAGAAGCTTCGGTTTGTAAGAGGCTTGTAATAAAACTTGCGCCACAATGGACAAAAAAAATCCTCGACATATAAGTGCCATGTCATGACACCATGGCAGGTTTCACGATTTTCAGCTTAGTTTTGGATTTACGGGGATTTAAAAACCAATATTGTTCTCACGAAATGTTTTCAAATAGCACACGGTTCACTCACGAAAGCCGATATTCAATGAAAACTTCGTGGAAACCATATTTTAAAGTTTCATAAAAATTGAAAAAAATGTGGGATGTTAAGAAGGTGATGTTTTATTGTGACACAAAATTTCATGTTGAAAAACATTACGAGATGTGAGCTATGAAAAAGACAAATTCCGCCCTGAATAGTGACATCACTATTTGGCACTATTCAACACTGATTTTGTCTTTTTGCATAGCTCACATCTCGTAATGTGTTTCAACTTGAAATTGTGTGTGGCAATAAAACATCATCCTCTTAACATACTGCATTTTTTTCAATTTTTTTTGAAACTTCAAAACATCTTTTTCTCCAAGGAGGTGGCGCGCCCCCTCCCATGAGGAGTCCGACTGGACTAGGGAGGCGCGACCCTCTTTCCTCTCCCTCTCCTCTCTTTCCTTCCCCTTCCCTCTTCCTAGTTGGACTAGGAAAGGGAGTCCTACTCCCACTAGGAGGAGGACTCCCCCCCTCCTTGGCGCGCCCCAAGGGCCGGCCGGCCTCCCCCCTCCCTCCTTTATATACGGGGGCAGGGGGGCACCTCTAGACACACAAGTTGATCTTCATGATCGTTCCTTAGCCGTGTGTGGTGCCCCCTCCACCATATTCCACCTCTGTCATATCGTTGCGGTGCTTAGGCGAAGTCCTGCGTCGGTAAAACATCATCATCGTCACCACGCCGTCGTGCTAATAGAACTCATCCCCAACACCCTGCTGGATCGGAGTCCGGGGATCGTCATCGAGCTGAACGTGTGCTGAACTCAGAGGTGCCGTACGTGCGGTACTTGGATCGGTCGGATCGTGAAGACGTACGACTACATCAACCGCGTTGTTCTAACGCTTCGCTTTCGGTCTACGAGGATACGTGGACAACACTCTCCCCTATCGTTGCTATGCATCACCATGATCCTTGCGTGTGCGTAGGAAAATTTTGAAATTACTACGTTCCCCAACAGTGGCATCCGAGCCTGGTTTTATGCATAGATGTTATATGCACGAGTAGAACACAAGTGAGTTGTGGGCTATACAAGTCATCTTGCTTACCGAAGATGTCATACTTTGGTTGGCGGTATTGTTGGATGAAGCGGCCCGCACCGACATTACCGTGCGCTTCGCGAGACTGGTTCTCCGGCGTGCTTTGCACAGAAGTGGCTAGCGGGTGTCAGTTTCTCCAACTTTAGTTGAACCGAGTGTGGCTACGCCTGGTCCTTGCGAAGGTTAAAACAGCACCAACTTGACAAACTATCGTTGTGGTTTTGATGCGTAGGTAAGAACGGTTCTTGCTAAGCCCGTAGAAGCCACGTAAAACTTGCAACAACAAAGTAGAGAACGTCTAACTTGTTTTTGCAAGGCATGTTGTGATGTGATATGGTCAAGACGTGATGCTATATTTTATTGTATGAGATGATCATGTTTTGTAACCGAGTTATCGGCAACTGGCAGGAGCCATATGGTTGTCGCTTTATTGTATGCAATGCAACCGCCCTGTAATGCTTTACTTTATCACTAAGCGGTAGCGATAGTCGTAGAAGCATAAGAGTGACTAGACGACAATGATGCTACGACGGAGATCAAGGTGTCGCGCCGGTGACGATGGTGATCACGACGGTGTTCGGAGATGGAGATCACAAGCACAAGATGATGATGGCCATATCATATCACTTATATTGATTGCATGTGATGGTTATCCTTTATGCATCTTATCTTGCTTTGATTGACGGTAGCATTTTAAGATAATCTCTCACTTAATTATCAAGAAGTGTTCTCCCTGGGTATGCACCATTGCGAAAGTTCTTCGTGCTGAGACACCACGTGATGATCGGGTGTGATAGGCTCTACATTCAAATACAACGGGTAAAAAACTGTTGCACACGTGGAATACTCAGGTTAAACTTGACGAGCCTAGCATATACAGATATGGCCTCGGAACACGGAGACCGAAAGGTCGAACGTGAATCATATAGTAGATATGATCAACATAGTGATGTTCACCATTGAATCTAATCCATCTCACGTGATGATCGGACATGGTTTAGTTGATTTGGATCACCTGATCACTTAGATGACTAGAGAGATGTCTGTCTAAGTGGGAGTTCTTAAGTAATATGATTAATTGAACTTAAATTTATCATGAACTTAGTACCTGATAGTATTTTGCTTGTCTATGTTGGTTGTAGATAGATGGCTCGCGCTGTTGTTCCGTTGAATTTTGATGCATTCCTTGAGAAAGCTAAGTTGAAAGATGATGGTAGCAATTACATGGACTGGGTCCGTAACCTGAGGATTATCCTCATTGCTGCACAAAAGAATTACGTCTTGGAAGCACCACTGGGTGCCAGGCCTGCTGCAGATGCAACTGACGACGTTAAGAACGTCTGGCAGAGCAAAGCTGATGACGATTCGATAGTTCAGTGTACCATGCTTTACGGCTTGGAACCGGGTCTTCAACGACATTTTGAACGTCATGGAGCATATGAGATGTTCCAGGAGTTCAAGTTAATATTTCAAGAAAATGCCCGGATTGAGAGATATGAAGTCTCCAATAAGTTCTATAGTTGTAAGATGGAGGAGAATAGTTCTGTCAGTGAACACATACTCAAAATGTCGGGTATAATAATCACTTGATTCAACCGGGAGTTAATCTTCCGATGATAGTGTCATTGATGAATTCTTCAATCATCGCCACCAAGCTACAAGAGCTTCGTGATGAACTATAATATGCAAGGGATGGACAAGACTATTCCCGAGCTCTTCGCAATGCTAAAAGTTGCTGAGGTAGAAATCAAGAAGGAGCATCAAGTGTTGATGGTCAATAAGACCACCAGTTTCAAGAAAAAAGGCAAAGGGAAGAAGAAGGGGAACTTCAAGAAGAACAACAAACAAGTTGCTGCTCAAGATAAGAAACCCAAGTCTGAACCTAAGCCTGAAACTGAGTGCTTCTACTGCAAGCGGACTGGTCACTGGAAGCGGAACTGCCCCAAGTATTTGGCGGATAAGAAGGATGGCAAAGTGAACAAAGGTATATGTGATATACATGTTATTGATGTGTACCTTACTAATGCTCGCAGAGCACTGGGTATTTGATATTGGTTCATTGCTAATATTTGCAACTCAAAGCAGAGACTACGGATTGCGAAGATTGGCTAAGGACGAGGTGACGATGCGCTCGAAATGGTTCCAAAGTCGATGTGATCGCGGTCGGCACGCTACCTCTACATCTACCATCGGGATTAGTTTTAGACCTAAATAATTGTTATTTGGTGCCAGCGTTGAGCATGAACATTATATCTGGATCTTGTTTGATGCGAGACGGTTATTCATTTAAATCAGAGAATAATGGTTGTTCTATTTCTATGAGTAATATCTTTTATGGTCATGCACCCTTGAAGAGTGGTCTATTTTTATTGAATCTCGAAAGTAGTGATACACATATTCATAATGTTGAAGCCAAAAGATGCAGAGTTGATAATGATAGTGCAACTTATTTGTGGCACTGCCGTTTAGGTCATATCGGTGTAAAACGAATGAAGAAACTCCATACTGATGGACTTTTGGAATCACTGGATTATGAATCACTTGGTACTTGCGAACCGTGCCTCATGGGCAAGATGACTAAAACGCCATTCTCCGGAACTATGGAGCGAGCAACTGATTTATTGGAAATCAAACATACTGATGTATGTGGTGCAATGAATATTGAAGCTCGCGGCGGGTATCGTTATTTTCTCACCTTCACAGATGATTTGAGCAGATATGGGTATATCTACTTAATGAAACACAAGTCTGAAACATTTGAAAAGTTCAAAGAATTTCAGAGTGAAGTGGAAAATCATCGTAACAAGAAAATAAAATTTCTACGGTCTGATCATGGAGGAGAATATTTGAGTTACGAGTTTGGTCTACATTTGAAACAATGCGGAATAGTTTCGCAACTCATGCCACCAGGAACACCACAACGAAATGGTGTGTCTGAACGTCGTAATCATACTTTACTAGATATGGTGCGATCTATGATGTCTCTTACTGATTTACCGCTATAGTTTTGGGGTTATGCTTTAGAGACGACCGCATTCACGTTAAATAGGGCACCATCAAAATCCATTGAGATGACGCCTTATGAACTGTGGTTTGGCAAGAAACCAAAGTTGTCGTTTCTTAAAGTTTGGAGCTGTGATGCTTATGTGAAGAAACTTCAACCAGATAAGCTCGAACCCAAATCGGATAAATGTGTCTTCATAGGATACCCAAAAGAGACTATTGGGTACACCTTCTATCACAGATCTGAAGGCAAGATTTTCATTGCTAAATTTGGATCCTTTCTAGAGAAGGAGTTTCTCTCGAAAGAAGTGAGTGGGAGGAAAGTAGAACTTGATGAGGTAACTTTACCTGCTCCCTTGTTGGAAAGTAGTTCATCACAAGAACCGGTTCCTGTGACAACTACACCAATCAGTGAGAAAGCTAATGATATTGATCATGAAACTTCAGATCAAGTTACTGCTGAACCTCGTAGGTCTACCAGAGTAAGATCCGCACCAGAGTGGTACGGTAATCCTATTATGGAAGTCATGTTACTTGACCATGGCGAACCTACGAACTATGAAGAAGCGATGATGAGCCCAGATTCCGCGAAATGGCTTGAGGCCATGAAATCTGAGATGGGATCCATGTATGAAAACAAGGTATGGACTTTGGTTGACTTGCCCGATGATCGGCAAGCCATCGAGAATAAATGGATCTTCAAGAAGAAGACTGACGCTGATGGTAATGTAACTGTCTACAAAGCTCGACTTGTTGCGAAAGGTTTTCGACAAGTTCAAGGGGTTGACTACGATGAGACTTTCTCACCCGTAGCGATGCTTAAGTCTGTCCGAATCATGTTAGCAATTGCCGCATTTTATGATTATGAAATTTGGCAAATGGATGCCAAATCTGCATTCCTGAATGGATTTCTGGAAGAAGAGTTGTATATGATGCAACCGAAAGGTTTTGTCGATCCAAAAGGTGCTAACAAAGTGTGCAAGCTCCAGCGATCCATTTATGGACTGGTGCAAGCATCTCGGAGTTGGAATAAACGCTTTGATAGTGTGATCAAAGCATATGGTTTTATACAGACTTTTGGAATAAGCTGTATTTACAAGAAAGTGAGTGGGAGCTCTGTAGCATTTCGATATTATATGTAGATGACATATTGTTAATTGGAAATGATATAGAATTTCTGGATAGCATAAAGGATACTTGAATAAAAGTTTTTCAATGAAAGACCACGGTGAAGCTGCTTACATATTGGGCATCAAGATCCATAGAGATAGATCAAGGCGCTTAATTGGACTTTCACAAAGCACATACCTTGATAAAGTTTTGAAAAAGTTCAAAATGGATCGAGCAAAGAAAGGGTTCTTGCTCAGACACAAGGTGTGAAGTTGAGTCGACTCAATGCCCGACCACGAGAGAAAATGAAAGATGTTCCCTATGCTTCAGCCATAGGCTCTATCATGTATGCAATGTTGTGTACCGACTGACGATGCTTAGCAATAAGCTTGGCGGTAGGTACCAAAGTAATCCAGGAGTGGATCACTGGACAGCGGTCAAGAACATCCTGAAATACCTGAAAAGGACTAAGGATATGTTTCTCGTTTATGGAGGTGACAAAGACCTAGTTGTAAATGGTTACGTCGATGCAAGCTTTGACACTGATCCGAACGATTCTAAATCGCAAGCCGGATACGTGTTTTTATTAAACGGTGGAGCTGTAAGTTGGTGCAGTTCTAAACAAAGCGTCGTGGCGGGATCTACATGCGAAACGGAGTACATAGCTGCTTCAGAAGCAGCAAATGAAGGAGTCTGGATGAAGGAGTTCATTTCTGACCTAGGTGTCATACCTAGTGCATCGGGACCAATGAAGATCTTCTGTGACAATACGGGTACAATTGCCTTGGAAAAGGAATCTAGATTTCACAAGAGGACCAAGCACATCAAGAGACGCTTCAATTCCATCCGGGACCAAGTCTAGGTGGGAGACATAGAGATTTGCAAGATACATACGGATCTGAATGTTGCAGACCCGTTGACTAAGCCTCTTCCACGAGCAAAACATGATCAGCACCAAGACTCCATGGGTGTTAGAATCATTACTGTGTAATCTAGATTATTGACTCTAGTGCAAGTGGGAGACTGAAGGAAATATGCCCTAGAGGCAATAATAAAGTTATTATTTATTTCCTCATATCATGATAAATGTTTATTATTCATGCTATAATTGTATTAACCGGAAACATGATACAGGTGTGAATACATAGACAAACTTAATGTCACTAGTATGCCTCTACTTGACTAGCTCATTAATCAAAGATGGTTATGTTTCCTAACCATAGACATGTGTTTTCATTTGATTAACGGGATCACATCATTAGGAGAATGATGTGATTGACTTGACCCATTCCGTTAGCTTAGCATTTGATCGTTTAGTATGTTGCTATTTCTTTCTTCATGACTTATACAAAGTTGCTACAACTATGAGATTATGCAACTCCCGTTTACCAGAGGAACACTTTGTGTGCTACCAAATGTCACAAGTAACTGGGTGATTATAAATGAGCTCTACAGGTGTCTCCAATGGTACATTTGAGTTGGCGTATTTCGAGATTAGGTTTTGTCACTCTGATTGTCGCAGAGGTATCTCTGGGCCCTCTCGGTAATGCACATCACTATAAGCCTTGCAAGCAATGTGGCCAATGAGTTGGTTATGGAATGATGCATTACGTAACGAGTAAAGAGACTTGCCAGTAACGAGATTGGACTAGGTATTGGATACCGATGATCGAATCTCGGGCAAGTAACATACCGATGATAGAGGGAACAACGTATGTTGTTATGCGGTTTGGCCGATAAAGATCTTCTTAGAATATGTAGGAGCCAATATGAGCATCCAGGTTCCGCTATTGGTTATTGACCAGAAACAGTTCTAGGTCATGTCTACATAGTTCTCGAACCCGTAGGGTCCGCACGCTTAACGTTACGATGACAGTTATATTATGAGTTTATAAGTTTTGATGTACCAAAGTTTGTTCGGAGTCCCGGATGTGATCACGGACATGACGAGGAGTCTCAAAATGGTCGAGACATAAAGATTGATATATTGGACGACTATATTCAGACAACGGAAGTGTTCCGGGTGATTTCGGAGAAAACCGGTCTGCCGAGGGTTACGGAACCCCGGGAAGTATTGGGCCTTAGTGGGCTGAGGGAGAGAGAGGGCAGCAGCCCAGAGGTGGCGCGCCTCCCATGAGGAGTCCAAATTGGACTAGGGAGGGGCGCGCCCTCTCCTCTCCTCTCCCTCTCTTCCTTCCCTTCCCTCTTCCTAGTTGGATGGGAAGGGAGTCCTACCCACTAGGAGGAGGACTCCCCCCCTTGCGCGCCCCAAGGGCGGCCGGCCTCCCCCTCCCTCCTTTATATACGGGGCAGGGGCACCTCTAGACACACAAGTTGATCTTCGTGATCGTTCCTTAGCCGTGTGCGGTGCCCCCCTCCACCATATTCCACCTCGATCATATCGTCGCGGTGCTTAGGCGAAGCCCTGCGTCGGTAGAACATCATCATCGTCACCACGCCGTCGTCTTGTGAGCTCATCCCGACACCTGCTGGATTGGAGTCCGGGATCGTCATCGAGCTGAACGTGTGCTGAACTCGGAGGTGCCGTACGTTCAGTACTTGGATCGGTCGGATCGTCAAGACGTACGACTACATCAACCGCGTTGTTATAACGATTCCGCTTTCAGTCTACGAGGGTACGTGGACAACACTCTCCCCTCTCGTTTCCATGCATCACCATGATCCTTGTGTGTGTGTAGGAATTTTTTTAAATTACTACGTTCCCCAACAGTGTACACGGGGTCTTCTGATCGACCACATCTCCCTTGTGCGTTTTTTTGTGACCACACGGATATCTATGGGCTCTCTGAGTGTATATATATCATCCCTTTGACCGATAATGAGGGGTATGTGTTGGCCATGAATAGATTCCTCCTAGTTCATGTTAGGGCCGGTCACCGTCAAATGTCGATCAGCCAAAGCTCGAGCTCATGCATTGTCAGGATTCCCTCCCAGATGCTTGGATTGCTGGGTTCGACCTAGATCAAACCCTTCGTACGTATCTCGTCCTTAACTACCTTGCCTTCATGGTTGTTGTCTGTATCGAGAGGTAGGCACCACATCTAACTTGTACATTATTCTATATTGAAAACACACATCATCCCTTCCCAACGTACATCATTTTGGGCCGCATGCAGGAGGTGCTGGTTTTGTGGTCCCTCTCGTGCCATTTTTATGATGGTTCAATCTATTGGCCCAAGCGGTTTATCGACAACAACAACTGTCATTTGACCAAACGATAGATTCATTGGTCTGTCTTATGGTAAGTTATGGCGACATGCATGTATGACCAAAGTATCGATCATTACGTGCATCCGCCCTGCTCACACGAAGTGGGAGGTGGTGGGCCAAGCGTCCTAGCTAGGTACGACATTATGTCATTATATATATATCCTAGCTAGGTGGTTGTTAGGGTGCTTTCAGATTTGCGAGGCATGTGCCACCAAAGTTATGCATTGTGTATTTAAAATTTTAAACATCCCCAATATTCGTACATATATTTGGCCACTTCCAAGTGGTTCTTGACTTCTGGCCCCTCTCATCGATCTTCAACGATGCGCCCAACCATGGGCCCGTGGGGTCAAAGTTGTGCATTGGAATTTTGAACATCACAGGCCACCCTTTTCACTCATATATATTTGGGCCACATGCTGGTGTGGCTGTCTTTTGACCCTCTCTAATGTTATTTTTTGCTGCAAAGACACTGATGATCCTCAACGGACACGGGGTATAATATCTTAACCGTGTGCGATACAAGTGCATTGTGAATCACCACGCCTGCACAAGTGCGAGCAAATTAAGCTGGAGGTACTGGCTCAACCGTGAGTGATGCAAGTGCGCTGAAATCACCACGACCGCGCAAGCGCGAGCAAAGGGTGGAGGTACTGGCTTAACCATGTGTGATGCAAGTGCGCTATAAAACCACCACCTGTGCAAGCTAAAGGCGGGTAAGTTTATTTGGAAATTAGGACGAACCGTGTGCGATAGACCAGCTAGCTAGAAATATAAAAAAACTACCCGCCTTGAGCATTGCAAAAATTGGCGGATCCGCGCCACTTTTCCTTATTATCATACAAGCATATTGTTATTGGACCGTGCGCGATCTTGGCCACTCCCGCCTCGCATCAATTCCTTTACCCAAATTTTACTAGCCGTCGTACTTCAACCGTCGCCCACACTCCTCCAGCACCGACCTTATAGTAAAAGTGCAGTAGCCGAGGCATTGTCGCCCTCCCTCGCCCACCACCATCTCCACCCACCATTACTAAAATTTTCAGTAGCCGCGGCATATCCTCAAGCACCATCCCCCCTCACAGTCCCCCACCCGCCCATCCCCCCCTTGAACCCTAGCTCGCGGCTGCCGCCGGTGCCGCTGCCAACCCCTGCCGGTCTGCCCATTCCTCCTAGCTTAGATAATAAAGTTCAGGTTACCCAGCGATTCCCATACTGTCGCCCCACTCCCCTGAGTTTTTAGATGAGGCCTGCAGTGTCCCTCCCGGCCAGATCCACATCCCCTGCTCCAGAATGTCGCAACCTAAGCTCGACCACATATGCCGGGGAGCCCAACGAGCGTTCGGCCAAGAAGAGGTTTATCATGACCTCTCCGACGGACGTTGGCGAGGTGGCCGCCGTTCGCCCCGACCTGTCGATCCTGGAGCAACACGTTGTCGCGGAAGCCGGCGAAGACGTTGACTACGTTGCCATGTCGAAGGCTTCATGTGAGAGGGCTAGCGTATTACTGTATCTCGGGAAAGCTGGCTACGACATCAAGCTCGTCCACACCGACGGTTCCACGCGAGCCATGTCACAGGTTAAGTGGTCCATCCCCAATCCCTCTGGTTCAAGCGCCGTCGATCTCTTTGACGGCCTTGCCGCTGATCTCCTCCGCCAAGCGGTCAAGGATTTGCGAGATTTATACGCCATCGAGCCCATTTTGTCACTTCTGAAGGACACGTTTTACGGCGGCGGCTTGGGATCCTCAATTGCCAAGTCAGATCTCATCGACCACGACCACGAGGAGGGCACTCACGAAGGTTCTTCCAAGGTGAAACAGCCCATCTGTGACATCAGAGAGCGCACCATGGGTCTGTGCTCTTCCAACTGGAAGGATCCCGTCCATGAAATGTGAGGCAACATTCTATCAGTAAATCTTACCTTTTCTAGCTTGCCAACCCGTACCCTTTGTTGTAGTAGCATTTGCCATGCAGTGCTTTAACTGTGTCGTGTTTAATTATTTCAGTTATGCAAAAATGTATTGTTCAATAGGTCTATGTGATGTTTAAGTATGAATTGTCCACTTCAGTTTCACGAATGGCTATATTTGGTTGTTTATATTGAGTAGATGCCTTGTTTATCTATATTTGGTTGTTAGGTTGGTTGGAGTGAGCATTTTCCAGTTATCGAGTAGATGCCTTGTTTATCTGTATTTGGTTCTTAGTTTGCTTACAATGAGTATTTGTCCAGTTATCAAGCAGATGCCTTGTTTATCTGTATTTGGTTGTTAGGTTGCTTTTTTAGCATTTGTCCAATTATGAAGCAGATGCCTTGTTTATATGTATTTGGTTGTTAGGTTGCTTTTTTTAGCATTTGTCCAGTTATCAAGCAGATGCCTTGTTTATCTTTATCTGCTTGTTAGGTTGGTTGCAGTGAGAATTTGTCCAGTTTTCAAGCATATGCCATGTTTATCTGTATTTGCTTGTTAGGTTGGTTGTAGTGAGACTCTGTCCAGTTTTCAATGGCTATATTTGGTTGTTATACTGGTCATTTATGCCTTGTTTATTTCAGTCATTCACAATGTGTTGTTCATTATGTGCAAGTCGGAACTGTGCCGCTCGACTACATCAATACCAGTTTGAGCGGCTATATTTGGTTCCAGTTATTCCTGGTGTAGTTAACACATGCCCTTTATTTCAGTTTTACACATTTATCCACTGTGATGTTTAAGCATTACCTATGTTCTATTCATTTTCAACAATACCAGTTTGAATTGCAATATTTGATGGTCTATTAAGCTTCTTTATCGATAACATTGCCTTCCATTTTATATCTGGTTTAACAGCATGCTGAAACCAACTCATTGAAGCTATCATTTGGAGATGATGTTGTTTACCTTTGCTATATTTGTTTGATGTTAAGATTGATGTACTTATCATGCCTTTCCACTACTTATGTAGGACAACAACGGGAGTGACCACCATTTTCCGCCGAGGTTAGCTTCATCCCTCGGCTTGTACTCCCCCCGTCGTTCCATAATGTAGTGCATATAGATCCAGGCCTGGACACTAGTTAGCTTCTAATATTGACTTGTTGCTTGTAGGTACATATGCCCTTGGCAAGGATTCATGCATCAACCCTTTTTGCGTATGGGGCAATGAGATATTGATGAACAAGCATCAAGTGAGGAAACTGATAAGGATTATTAGCAAAAAGATATGAATGGTGGCAAGCAAATTATTTGTTTATGCTCTATCCAACACAACAGTGAGTTGTAGGGTGGTAACTACAAACTCTGCAACCTTCTGTTTTTACTACCCATAATGAGTTGTTAGACAACAATGTCTGAATCTTTTTCGTTCCCAGTGGTTCCTGAAGCAGTTCACTCAAGATTACCTCGCAAAGTACATGATTGGTGGACACACAATGAAGGTTAAAGTATTTCATCCAGACTAGAATGAGCATCGAGAAGTCCTAATGAAGACAGTGAAGGATGGACGTGCAGCCATCACAAGGGGTTGGCCTAGAGTCATGCACGCATTACGCATGGAGGTGGGCACAATATGGGCATTCCGCTTCACCTTCTCCAGCAACCAAAATGTCTTTCGCCTCTCTCTTTACAATCTTTAGTACAATTGTGGTTCATCATTCTTTACTTGGTGCTTCTGTAGTTCTTCAGTATATGTACCTGTGCATCGAATTATGGATTCGTGGTTGAACCTATATTTGTAATAAACATGGTTGGATATGAAATAAGTGATTGCCTACTTTCAAATTCAAAACATGTGATTTTTAAATTAGGGACTACACTGCACGCGGTTTGCGAAATTGAAACGTCTGCGATATACGTGGAGATCAAAAACATTTCTAGGACCCACTACGTGTGCGATCAATCTCCACTGCACACACGACTTTCTCTTGAAAACTGTTTGCGTTAGGCCACCTTGCCAAACGTTTACCACATAATAAGTGTGTGTGATGGACAACCTTTGCCACACAGTTTCTTCTACGCACCGTGTGTGATGCATTCAATAAAGCCAACGATAAAATTATTAATATCGTGTGCAATGGCAATGCTATCACAAACGATTTAACGGGAAAAATTGTGTGTGATGTACCTGTGAACGGAAATGTTTTCCTTGGAGCGACTATGTGGGATGTACATACGAACGGAAACGTTTAGCATGGACTGACTGTGTGGGATGTACTTGCGACCGGAAACAATTTCACTGTATAATTGTATTTTTTAGCTCTACTATACGTATTTCAGTATTTGGCGCTCGTCGATCGCTTTATGACCTCATTTTGCCGGCGTGTGTGCGGAGGGCATATCCCGACGGTTTCGGTGCGTGTGGGAAGGACCCCACCCCCAATCGCCCACACTCACTTGGCGGCGGTTCCAAATGCCGTCGCAAAAAGGGGTTAAAAACCGTTTGTTTAGCACCGACACGTACTAGTGAGTTCACCGCGGGATAATTAATTTAACATGCATCGTAGTTGCGGCGGATTCGCGTTGTGTGTGTGGGTGTGTGCGTCTGGGGGTGGCGGGTCGCTCGCAGTAGACTATGAGTTGTGAGCCACCGTGTGGGTTGACCGTTTTGTTAGGCAGGCCGGTGCCACATCAGAGTCGTGAATTTGTTATTTAAAACATTACACAACCCTTTCATACATACATGTTTTGGCCACATGCAGTCGATGGTTGTCCTACACGACACTCGATACTCGCGTGTGACGCTTTCTGTGGGCCCATGAGGTCATCGTCCATCACTTTGATGAACAGCCGACGGTGAGGTTAATTTGACTAGCAAGGTAGAATATTGTTTGTTTGTGTTATGGTGGTATATAGTACACGCCGAAGAGGTGTGAGGGGACTAGCATATATACTATACGTGCGCGTCCGTGAACAAGTACACCTCACTCAGTGTCGGGACTTTTCAGTTTCTGAGGCATGTGCCACATCAAAATTGTGAAATTGGCTATTCAAACATCACACAACACCTCTTTGGGCCACATGCATGCACGTGGTGGCTATCCTAGCTAGGACACTCACGTGTGATGCTTCCATCTGTGGGCCCACGAGGCCGTCGTGGATGCATGCATGCATCACTTTGACTTACATCGGGAGAGGTTAATTAATTTCATCATCGATGAGGATTCTTTTTGGGTTGTACGTATTACGGTAGGAGCATATAGTATGTGTCAAAGAGGGGGAAAGGGGACCATCATATGTAGTACACTTCATGAACCTCGCTCTATGTGGGTGCATGGTTTACGGTTTTTGAGGCATGTGGCACATCAAAGTTGTGCATTTTGGCTATTCAACATATATATGTTTGGCCCACATGCAAAGCGATGGTGGTTGTCCTCTCGCACCCACTTAAGCGGTTATCAGCGATATTGATGCTTTCCATCTGTGGGTCGGCTTGGTCCATCACTACTTTTTGCCTAACAACAAGAGAGGTTAATTTGGCTAGGAGGGGATTTTTTTCTTGTAATACGGTATATATAGGTCATGCTCTGGGATGACATGCATGATACAGTTTGAGCACACATACATGCATGTGTACGCATGAATCCCTCCCATCGAGTCGAAGTGGCTAGTAAAACTACACGTCATGAACCGATCTCGCTCTGTGTGGGGAGTGTACGATTTTCGACGCACGCACCGCATCAATGTTGTGAAATGGTATTCAAACATGCATGCATGCATCACCTCCATACATATGCATGTAGTGGTTGCCTTCGAACAGTACACTCCCTCGCGTGGTTATCAGCGACAAGCCTATATAGTCATGGACCCGCGTGGACATCCATGATCACCTTGACCGACAACAAGATAGGTTACCATGGCAGATTCTTCATTTGGTTTGTGTTATCGTAGTATAGGTCATGGTGAGTTTATGACCTAATTAAGTTCGAGTGCATATACTATGCACGCATGCATGCATGAATCTCTGTCGTTGGCTTGAAGTGTGGTGTAACATACCTATGCATCGTCAACCTAACCCTCACTCAGTGTGGGGATTTCTAGTTCGATCACGGTGCCACATCAAAGTTGTTCCATTGTGTACTCAAAAACACACCTCTCCATACATATGTTTGGGCCACACGCATGCAGTGGTTGTCTTCAGGGACTAGCTACTTGCGTGATTATTGGCGAGCTAGCCCATCTCCAGGGTCGCATGGACGACCATCACTTTAACCAAAAACAAGAGAGAGGTTGTACGACCAAGGTGGATTATTCTTGGTCCGTTTTATGATCCATCTTTGTGAGATATGCCTCTCTGGCCTACCGACTGAAAGTGTGTGTGTGTGGGGGGGGGGGGGCTGCTACTTAGCACTTTGCTAGGTGAACCTCAGGTTGGGGGCATGCATTAATAGCTTAGGATTCCCTTCGTGCCGACACAAGGGAGGGGGCCTGCTAGCTACTTCGCACTTTGCTAGGTGAACCTCTGTTGGGGGGGCAAGAATTCATAGCTTAGGATTCCCTTCGTGTCAACATGAGGGGGGGGGGGCAAGCAATACCATGCGCTTTGCGAGATAGGTGCCACATCGAAGTTGTATTTGGTATTTGAAAATCAAACCACCCTTTTCATACATAAATTTGGTCCACATGCAAGTGTGTTCGTGTTCTGACCCTCTCCCGCCTCATTTTTCACCAAATTTATGAACATTAGACAAGTCAGGTGACGCAACAGACACGGTTCACTCAAACTAACCATGTGCATTGGGCTCCACGAGGCTTCCCCTCTCAAAAATATCTACCTGCATGCAGCCTTTTTCTATTTGATAACACACGGGATTGTGTTTCGACCGTGCGTGATGTTTCTTGTTCCCAACCCCACATGCATCCCTCGAAAATATCTTCCTACCTCGAGGATTTTCTGTTTCATAACACACGGTTGTTATCTCCGGACAGTGTGCGATGCACCATCATCAAAATTTTCAATAGCCCCGCCATTTGACTCCCGCGTAGTAAAATTTTCAGTACCCGCGTCATTTCCTCAAACACACCCCCGCTGTAACATCCCAAAATTCTAAATTTTGGAATGTTATATTAAATAAATAGTTTTGATTGTTTGTTTGATTGTTGTCTGAATGATTGAGTGAAATTGAGTGAAATTCGAAACTTTTTGAAGGTTAAATGAGAGGGAATTAAAGGACTTTCCCAAACTTTCATTTTTCTTTTATGATCTCCGGGAATTCAAATTCTTTTCATCACAAACCCTGGAGAGAAGATGACATGACTTCTTCCATTTATTTAAATGACAAGGGGTGTTGAAAATATTTTCCAATTCTGAAACTTTATGCAACTCAATGATTTTCACGAGCGAAGATAAAATGACTTCTTCAAAACATATGAAATATGAGTTGGGAGTTTTAAAAGAATTAAGTTCAAAGTTCTTTTGAATTTATTTCCAATTTGGAGTTATTTGAGTTTTATTCAAATTATTTTCTCCAAAACAAAATATATAGAAAATAGGGTAACATGATTCCCTACATCAGAAAATTGAGAGAAATTAATTTGAAGTCATTTTGGTATTTAAAAATGATTTTATTGGATTTTATTGGACCAGTAGCACTGTGTGAATTAATAAAATTTGTGTGGATTTTATTTGACATTAGAATAATGTTCATCTTGTAGGAAATATTTTTCTGCAAATTTTGATATATTATATGCCTATATAAAAGTTTTAATTATTTTGTTTTTGTTTTAGTTCTGTGAAATTTTGTTATAAAAAAATATGCAGCGCCTTGGGCCAAAGGCCCAAGCTGCCGACTCAGCCACCGGCCAAGGCCAAGGCCAAGGCCATCGCACGCACACACCTAGGGGCCAGGAGCCCAGGTTTCCTATTCTTTACAAATCCTAGTAGGATTTGATCCCGTTCGTTATTCCGTTTATTCCGATTTGTTTCTAGATCTTTTCCTCTTTGTTTCCTAATCCTAGTCTATTTCTTGTCCCCTACCCCAAGCAAAGCCCTCCCTCCCCAATATAAATACCCAAGCACCCCCCCTCCAACACATCAAACCAACACCTCTCCTCTCCTCTCCTCTCCTCTCCGCAGAGCAGCAGCAGCAGCAGCACCACCGCCGCCAAGTGCCGCCGCCACGCCCTCGACCTCTCCTGAGGTTTATATGATCTCCTCTCCACCGTCCCGTGATCTACTTTCCTCTAGGAACAACCGCAACATCGGATCCGATCTTCTTCCCCAACTCCGACGACTACTCCGGTGAGATCCACGAAATCCCGTAATTCATTTTTTTCAGAAAATAACAATCTTAGAAAATTCGTATCTTTTAGAGTTTTTAGTATTTTTGAGTGATTCCAATTGCTATGTGTCACAAATTTGCTGAAGTTTCTGTTAGTTCAATTTTATTTCACATTTGAGCAGTTTAAATTTGTGTTTGTATGAATTTTCTCAAATCACTAGATTTGAGCTATTTTGAGTTAGGAATATTATTTTTGACCGATTCTTTTTGCTCCTGGTCTCTAGGACCTTTGTTTATCCAGTAGTATTTAGTAGTTTATTTCTAGGTTAATTTAAATTAGGT
Source organism: Aegilops longissima (assembly GCA_021605205.1). NCBI lineage: Eukaryota > Viridiplantae > Streptophyta > Magnoliopsida > Poales > Poaceae > Aegilops > Aegilops longissima. The sequence continues at coordinate 267,769,245 of CM038680.1, read as the reverse complement.
TTTTAGCAAAAAAGTACTGTTTTATTATTAGTTCTGTTTTAGCTTTTTCTTTATTGTTTTTATTAGTTTTAAATTATTTCTTTTTGTCACTTTTGACAAAATTAGTTGTGTTCTGTTAGAAAACAGGAGAAAATTTTATTTTATTTTAAAAAATTATTTTCCTTAGTTTTGTATGAAACCTTCTATAGGTCATAGTTAGAGTTTTATAAAAGCTTTTTATTTGTTTCTTTTTGCAAATAAAATTTTATGAAAAAATACTTTCTGTTAACTTAGTTGTTTTACTTTTTATTTTCTGTTAAATTATTAGTTTAGTGTTTTAATTGCTGTTAAGTTTTTTTTACTTAGGGCAAAACTATGTTAGATGCTTGTAGCAAAGTCATAGATTTTCGTTAGTAGTTTTTCTTTCTAGTTTTATTTGAAGCTTCTTTGGACTTTGTTGGAGTTTTATTATTGAGTTTTTTGTTTTAATTGTTATTATGAGTGTTAAAATTGTTTGCTAGGATGTTTGCTTATATGAATGCTATGTTTGACTATATAGATTTTCAGCGGAGTGACGATTAGTTCTACCAAGTCATTTTCGACAGCGTTGTTATCTTCATCAAGTATTACCGAGCAAGTTCACTTTGACCATGTTTTTCATACCTATGTGTTTTATTGCATCTAGTGTCATCTTCGCAACAATCCCTCCAGAGTGATATTGAATCCTTGTAGTTGAGTAGTATGCATGAGGTAGGAACCCATCACCTGTTACCAAGCCCGGACGTTATTTATTTTAATGCTACGCTATAGTAGACGGGGTTGGTATGAGTGCTCGAGAGTGGTGTGAGAATGGAGGATCTCGTCAATGGCGACAACTCCATGATGGAATCTGCAAGGACTGCATCTTCAAGGCCTCAAGACTTCAAGACTCGAGACAAGAATTCAATACACACTCTTTGGGTGAAGGACGGTTGACGGCACCTGGAGAAACCAGTGGTTGGCGGGATGCATGGAGAAGCGCCATGACATCTTGCGGAAAGCTTCACCCAGACTCAAAGAGACGGAAGAATACTTCATGCCCGGAAGCTTACCTGCAACCGCAAGTCACTATGGGCTCGGCTTGGTTGACCTTAGTTGTGACTCTGGCTGGGGCGGTGCTAGCGGATGTAGAACTACGGTAGGATTGGATGAGCACCGGACGGTGGTCGAGGAACTCTTGAAGACCATGTTTGGTCGTCTTGTTCTCAAACACCTGAAGTGCGAGAACGTAAAAGAGGATCGAATCTTGCGGGTAAAGTGTACAAACCTCTGCAGAGGGTTTAAACCTAATCGATTAGCCGTGTCCCGATTACGGACAATTTGAGCATCCGGACTTGGATCTATCTCGGAACTCTCAACACCGGATTGATAACTTAATTGTGGGCAACATATGATGATTTTGGACTATGAGACATCGGTTGGCGGAACCATTTCATGATAGAAAACTCCATAGTACAGACTTCATTTATTCCTTTGATGTAGGGAAAATAAAATCAGCTTTTACGCAAACAAAACTCAGATCTGAGCCACAAAGCCAAATTGCATATAGTATAGTTTTACCATCTGTTTATTCATGTTGTGATCTTGCGGTACATTCAATGTACTGACCTACACGGCTGCAACGTATCATGTTGCAGGATTTTCTTCGACAGTAAGAGTTACGATACAGGGTTACAAACTACACTCAACCTGCCGATGGCGTTGATGGGACTCCACACCGACTATTTGTTTCATTGTGACTTATGAGGTATATATCAGTTTTACATTAATTATACATGTGATTGCACTTTGATATATACATTGATGTCTTGTGTGTGCCAAAGATACTTGATCCGTGGATGGCACAACAACACGAGGCTTGACCGCCGAGGTCGGGTCGCCATGAATATGGTATCGAGCACATGTTGATGTAGGGCGTGACCCTAGAAACCGGAAAGCCCTAGGACAGGAAATTTCTAAAACTTTATTTTCAAAAGACTCTTACTTCTCATCTTTTCAGATTTTATCAAATAGACACTCTCACCTCAAATAGTTAGAATATACCCTTTTCCTTTTGACCACATGAAGGATCAATCAAGACGCTCCAAGAAGGATTAGATATCGGAGAACCGATGACCACTTCAGAGTAAAGAGGATTTCACCATGTATTAGAAGAATTGAAGCTACAACAGTTGAAGACTCCGATGACTTTAAGGATCTAAAGAATTATTTGACCTTTAGCAGACGAAACCCCTGTTACACACTTACGTTAGATGCGGCGATTTGTGAGCTGTCATTTGTTTGATGTTTTCCGACAGCCACAAAGTAAAACTTGTTTCTTCAAAAACTATTGTTTGTATTGTGTGTATATCCCTCCCCACCTCTCTCATATCTCATCTCAAAGCTTTTGGACCCCATAGATGATGAACGAAGTTGGCGGATATTCTCTCGACCGAAGACTCAGCCGGAGGCGAGCTATGGATTCGAACATGGAGAATCACTTGGGAGCAATTTGGTTTCAAGGAAGAATGAAGTATCGTGCGCTCTTGGTACTTTGAAGGAAGTGCTGCAACATGGTGGCAGATGCATCAAGCTATCTGAGGATGGAATGGAGCAAAGACTTGGGAAGAATTCAAGAAGACTCGACAAGATCTCGTCTTACCCGGAAGCACCATGATACACCAAGAAATAAACCTTGTGCTGCAAGATTTGCGGAGAAATAGGACACACCAGGAGGAACACAAGGATGGATGCCCTCATTGTGAGGAGAAACACCCACCGAGGAATGCCCAACTAGTCGGTGACTTGTTTCTTGTGTGAAGGAACCACCCACTACCGGACCCAAAGTGTCACATTTACCGCATGGTGCAACAAACTATTCAGGAGCAGGAAGAAGGAATAAAAGAAGCCCTCCGAGAAGTTATGAAAGAACCTGTGATGAAGGAATGTGTTGAAGACCACGATGGAGAAGGCCTCAACAGATTTTACTCCAATGCCTGCTATACATGTGGAGAAGAAGGACATTTTTCGCAGATTGCACCAAGGAAAGAAAAGAGTATCCGGATATTTCCGACAGCAGAAGTGAAGTTTGACCCTCGGGAAATAGAAGCTCTGATCATTACAGAGAAATCCAGGAAGAGAAAAAGAAGGCAACCCCAGAACAACACAATTTTCGCAGAGAAGGACCTGAGTCATATCACTTGTTACAGGTGCAAGGATTTAGGTCATTACGCTAGTAAATGTCCGAAAAGAAGCCAAGAATCCAAGGAGCCTACATAATCACAAAGAAGCCCGAGACATGTCGGAAGTCATTTGTTTTCGCTGCAAGGAAGCAGGACATTATGCTACTAAATGTCACAACAAGATGAAAGCTGGAGTTGAGTAGTTGGAATTTTAATATTGGAAACAAGAGTAGTAGAAAGCAATTTCATTTTCATGAGTTCAATGAGTTGATTTATGTAATGGGTGCTCAGAGTTTGTAATGGATTCATGAAATCAATAAAGTTAAGGTGACGTGTTTTTATATGTTTAATTGTATGAGTTGTTACTCTGTGAACAAAGATTTTGACCATTTTCGAGGATATGAGAAATATGGTCTATGGATGGATTTGTGAATTTGATTTTAAGGGTGAAAGTACCCTATGAAGAACACTAGACCAATGGAAATGGAAATGTGTCCCACAGGTTGGAGTTTGGAAAAAAATGAGTTGAAGTTTTATCTTTGATATGATGGTATTAAGAAATGAGATGTTATTGGATTTAAACTGGTGTAATGTTGGAAAATGGAGCAATTGTAACTCCAAGGATGAGTGAAATTGGTACAAGTGTTGAAGTGGGCTCATAACCCACAGGCCCAGGAATTAATAAGGGTCAAGTACCCACTGGAGAAATTTTGGGAATAGACTACGATTTGATCAACCGACGATTCTATAGGAGTTTACGCAAAACCTGAGAGTTGTTAAGGAACGATAGATGTTTGTTTGGCCTGCAGAATCAATGGATTTTCCGAACTTGGTTCGTCGACAAGAGAGATTCTCCAATGCTTGTGAGGATGACCGAGTGTTAGAATGCGAGATTCGCAAAACCATGTACAAGGTAATGATTTGGGTGCGGGATGGATTGATCACCATACCGACTTACTCTTATTATTCGCTTTGCTATATGGGATGGTAAAATATGAGTGACTTACCTATAGTAGAGAGCGACGATCAAAACCTTGTTTAAACCTTAGAAAGGTATAGGTATTTTTCCCTTGTACACGGCAGTTGTTGCCAACCGCAGGTTATACGGTGAGGTTCAACCTGACCCGTTTTCTGCGGGAAACCATAAATCGTTGACCACCATGAGGTACCGATATTTGTTTAGAATTGTCGCCAGACCGTCAGCTATGAAGACCCAGTCTCGGAATAACCTTACCAAGAGTAAAAGACAAAAGAATTGAGGAAAAGGTTATGCCACTACGGAAGAGCCCAGAGAAGGAATTATCCTTAATATCTGAGAAGACCGACACTCATCAGAATAAGGATGGAGTATCTGAGTTTTGATGGAACCGTAACAATGCTTCTAAGGGTGGTAGCACCCGAGACCCGGAGACGATCGATGGATTTTGAGAAGACCCCAAACCCTAACCTATTTCTTGCTAGCCTCTTGAATCTCGGGACGAGATTCATTTTAAAATGTGGTAGATTTGTAACATCCCAAAATTCTAAATTTTGGAATGTTATATTAAATAAATAGTTTTGATTGTTTGTTTGATTGTTGTCTGAATGATTGAGTGAAATTGAGTGAAATTGAAACTTTTGAAGGTTAAATGAGAGGAATTAAAGGACTTTCCCAAACTTTCATTTTTCTTTTATGATCTCCGGAATTCAAATTCTTTTCATCACAAAACCCTGGAGAGAAGATGACATGACTTCTTCCATTTATTTAAATGACAAGGGTGTTGAAAATATTTTCCAATTCTGAAACTTTATGCAACTCAATGATTTTCACGAGCGAAGATAAAATGACTTCTTCAAAACATATGAAATATGAGTTGGGAGTTTTAAAAGAATTAAATTCAAAGTTCTTTTGAATTTATTTCCAATTTGGAGTTATTTGAGTTTTATTCAAATTATTTTCTCCAAAAACAAAATATATGGAAAATAGGGTAACATGATTCCCTACATCAGAAAATTGAGAGAAATTAATTTGAAGTCATTTTGGTATTTAAAAATGATTTTTATTGGTTTTATTGGACCAGTAGCACTGTGTGAATTAATAAAATTTGTGTGGATTTTATTTGACATTAGAATAATGTTCATCTTGTAGGAAATATTTTTCTGCAAATTTTGATATATTATATGCCTATATAAAAGTTTTAATTATTTTGTTTTTGTTTTAGTTCTGTGAAATTTTGTTATAAAAAAAATATGCAGCGCCTTGGGCCAAAGGCCCAAGCTGCCGACCAGCCACCGGCCAAGGCCAAGGGCAAGGCCATCGCACTCACACACCTAGGGGGCCAGGGAGCCCAGGTTTCCTATTCTTTTACAAATCCTAGTAGGATTTGATCCCGTTTCGTTATTCCGTTTATTCCGATTTGTTTCTAGATCTTTTCCTCTTTGTTTCCTAATCCTAGTCTATTTCTTGTCCCTACCCCAAGCAAAGCCCTCCCTCCCCAATATAAATACCCAAGCACCCCCCTGCAATACATCAAACCAACACCTCTCCTCTCCTCTCCTCTCCTCTCCAGCAGCAGCAGTGCAGCACCACCACCGCCGCCAAGTGCCGCCCGCCATCCTCGACCTCTCCTGAGGTTTATATGATCTCCTCTCCACCGTCCCCGTGATCTACTTTCCTCTAGGAACAACCGCAACATCGGATCCGATCTTCTTCCCCAACTCCGACGACTACTCCGGTGAGATCCACGAAATCCCGTAATTCATTTTTTCAGAAAATAACAATCTTAGAAAATTCATATCTTTTAGAGTTTTTAGTATTTTGAGTGATTCCAATTGCTATGTGTCACAAATTTGCTGAAGTTTCTGTTAGTTCAATTTTATTTCACATTTGAGCAGTTTAAATTTGTGTTTGTATGAAATTTCTCAAATCACTAGATTTGAGCTATTTTGAGTTAGGAATATTATTTTGACCGATTCTTTTTGCTCCTGGTCTCTAGGACCTTTGTTTATCCAGTAGTATTTAGTAGTTTATTTCTAGGTTAATTTAAATTAGGTTTTTAGCAAAAAAGTACTGTTTTATTATTAGTTCTGTTTTAGCTTTTTCTTTATTGTTTTATTAGTTTTAAATTATTTCTTTTTGTCACTTTTGACAAAATTAGTTGTGTTTCTGTTAGAAAACAGGAGAAAATTTTATTTTATTTTAAAAAATTATTTTCCTTAGTTTTGTATGAAACCTTCTATAGGTCATAGTTAGAGTTTTATAAAAGCTTTTTATTTGTTTCTTTTTGCAAATAAAATTTTATGAAAAAAATACTTTCTGTTAACTTAGTTGTTTTACTTTTTATTTTCTGTTAAATTATTAGTTTAGTGTTTTAATTGCTGTTAAGTTTTTTTTACTTAGGGCAAAACTATGTTAGATGCTTGTAGCAAAGTCATAGATTTTCGTTGGTAGTTTTTCTTTCTAGTTTTATTTGAAGCTTCTTTGGACTTTGTTGGAGTTTTATTATTGAGTTTTTTGTTTTTAATTGTTATTATGAGTGTTAAAATTGTTTGCTAGGATGTTTGCTTATATGAATGCTATGTTTGACTATATAGATTTTCAACGGAGTGACGATTAGTTCTACCAAGTCATTTTCTGACAGCGTTGTTATCTTCATCAAGTATTACCAGGCAAGTTCACTTTGACCATGTTTTCATACCTATGTGTTTTATTGCATCTAGTGTCATCTTCGCAACAATCCCTCCAAAGTGATATTGAATCCTTGTAGTTGAGTAGTATGCATGAGGTAGGAACCCATCACCTGTTACCAAGCCCGGACGTTATTTATTTTAATGCTACGCTATAGTAGACGGGGTTGGTATGAGTGCTCGGAGTGGTGTGAGAATGGAGGATCTCGTCAATGACGACAACTCCATGATGGAATCTGCAAGGACTGCATCTTCAAGGCCTCAAGACTTCAAGACTCGAGACAAGAATTCAATACACACTCTTCGGGTGAAGGATTGTTGACGGGCACCTGGAGAAACCAGTGGTTGGCGGGATGCATGGAGAAGCGCCATGACATCTTGCGAAAGCTTCACCCAGACTCAAAGAGACGGAAGAATACTTCATGCCGGAAGCTTACCCTGCAACCGCAAGTCACTATGGGCTCGCTTGGTTGACCTTAGTTGTGACTCTGGCTGGGGCGGTGCTAGCAGATGTAGAACTACGGTAGGATTGGATGAGCACCGGACGGTGGTCGAGGAACTCTTGGAAGACCATGTTTGATCGTCTTGTTCTCAAACACCACGAAGTGCGAGAACGTAAAAGAGGGATCGAATCTTGCGGGTAAAGTGTACAAACCTCTGCAGAGGGTTTAAACCTAATCGATTAGCCGTGTCCCGATTACGGACAATTTGAGCATCTGGACTTGGATCTATCTCGGAACTCTCAACACTGGATTGATAACTTAATTGTGGGCAACATATGATGATTTTGGGCTATGAGACATCGGTTGGCGGAACCATGTCATGATAGAAAACTCCATAGTACAGACTTCATTTATTCCTTTGATGTAGGGAAAATAAAATCAGCTTTTACGCAAACAAAACTCAGATACAGAGCCACAAAGCCAAATTGCATATAGTATAGTTTTACCATCTGTTTATTCATGTTGTGATCTTGCCGGTACATTCAATGTACTGACCTACACGGCTGCAACTTATCATGTTGCAGGATTTTCTTCGACGAGTAAGAGTTGCGATACAGGGTTACGGACTACACTCAACCTGCCGATGGCGTTGATGGGACTCCACACCCGACTATTTGTTTCCGCTGTGACTTATGAGGTATATATCAGTTTTACATTAATTATACATGTGATTGCACTTTGATATATACATTGATGTACGGTGTGTGCCAGCATACTGATCCAGGGATGACACAGCAACACAGAGGCTTGACCGTCTGAGGTCGGGTCGCTACACCCGCACCCCCTCCACACACACACACACACACACACACACACACACACACACCAAAACCTCCTCAGACATGCGCGCACACACACACACCCTCCCTCGCTCGAAACCCTAGCAAGGTCCCTGCCGCCGCCACCGCAAGGCCTCCATTGTCAACATCTGCCGGTTTGCCCGTGCAGCTTACCCACCGATCTCCATACCCAGGCCGCCCTGGGTTTCTTAGATGACGCCTGCCAAGCGGCCCCTTTCCCACAGATCCCAATCCCCAACTCTAGAGCGTCGGAGCCTAGGCCCGGCGACGCTTCCCATGGAGCTCGAGGAGCGACTGGCCCAAGAGAGGTGTATCGCGGTCTCTTCGCCCGACGTCATCGAGGAAGCTGACGACCATACTAGCGGCAGGCAGTCAAGCAGCGGGCTAGAGTATGTGGGTATGTCTCGGACGCCGGCTATGACATCGAGGTCATTGACATCGACGACCTAAGGTGGGCTATGTCACAGGTTAAGTGGCCCACCCCCAACCCCTCGGGTTCAACCGCCGTCGATCTCATCCATGGCCCCGCCACTGATCTCCGCTGGCTCGCTGTCAACAATTTGCCATCCTACATCGCCATCGAGCCCCTTTTGTCATTTCTGAAGGACATGTTCTACGACGCTGGCTTGGGACCACAGCTTCCAAGTCAGACCTCATCGACGGTGAAAACGAGGAGGGCACCCTCTCCGGCTCTTCCAAGGGGAAAGAGCCCATCTGCTCTTCCAAGGGAAAGCGCCCGTCTGCGAAATCAGGGAGGGCACCCTACAATCGTGGTCTTCCAAGGGGAAGGAGCCCATCAGCGACAACATGGAGCGCATCCAGGGTCCGTGCTCTTCCCGCGGGAACAAGCCCATCTGCGACAAGTGAGGAAACCCATGATTTGTTTGGCCGTGCCTTTTCACAGGGGGAAACCCATGATTTGTTTTGTCGAGTCCCTTTTGTAGTGTAGTGAGAATATGTCCAGTTTTAATTGCTATACCTAGTTGTTTGCAGTATGCCTTGTTTAGTTCAGTTGTTCAAAATGTGATGCTCTATATGTGCAATTATTTATAGTGCAGTACATTTTACCTATCCAGTTTTAAACATACCGACAGGAATGAATATAGTTGCTTACTGTTAAGCCTGTTATAGCTAGCATATGCCTCTTTTAAAGTTTTTTTTATTGTTCGGTTGTTTGTAGTTAGCATATGTCCAGTTTCAAATGCTATCTTTGGTTGTTCGTAGTATGCCTTGTTTATTCCAGTTATTCACAACTGATGTTCTACATGTGCAAGTATGAATTGTGCAGTTCAATTTCATCAGTACCAGTTTCAACAATACCACTATGAAAAACTACATTTGGTTAGTGCATCTTGTAGTTAACACGCCTTTCCATTTTTATTTAACAATAACCAGTGTACTTAGACCGACACAATACCGGTTTGAATAACTAGGTTTGCTTGTTGTTAAATGTTAGGCCTGTTGCAGTTAACACACCTTTCCACTTATTTTGCTTTACTAGCGTGATTAAACCTCCACACTAAAGCTATCTATTGGAGATTATTTTGTCTGCCATGGAAAATTTTGGTTGATGTTTAGCCTGTTGTGCTTAACATGCTTCTCGATGTACCTACACAGGACAATTTTGGGAACGACTGTTGTTTTCCATCGAGGTTAGTTTCATTCCATGGCTTATATATGCTCACTATTTAGGATATCGGTAGCTGGTACCATATAGGCCGGGGGCTGATAAGGGACTAATCGGTGAATCGAACTTTTAACTGAATATATCTACAACCCATTTATCGTTAGGTTAACTAGGGCCATATGTAATATATCTGAGGCTACATAGCAACATGCACTGTACTTAATGTCTAAATATGAAATCCTAGGCTACATAGCAACAAGGAAGAGTGTTACATTAATGTTCTGATGATGTCCAGATATATGTAGAAGAGCAGCATCATCATCATCAACAACAACAACAACAACAATAACATAGCCCTGTTTGGATACTCAACTTAGCTAGAGGTTAGAGTTAGCTTCTAGCTCATGACTAACCCTGAACTAACTCCATCCAAAGAGTTGTATGGATGGCAGGGTTAGATTGACAATAAATGCACTAGGAGAACTAGCTCCAATTAGCACCTCTTGGGTTGGATAGTTTTCTTGGGTAGGTTATAGATGCAACTGGCTCACACTAGCCCTCATGTTCAGATATACTTTAGGGCTATTTGAGCCTGAACTAGCTCAAACTAACTGTAACCCATGGATACAGCAGCAGTTAATCAGCTGATAATTGTAAGAATGCAATAAACTCCTTCCGGCCCATAATATAAGATGTTAATTCATCTAATATGTGAGTATATTGGATGTTATAAGATATTACAAAAGAGTGTTGTACTACATCATTGTGCAATTGTTGTTTAGCTTCTAATATTAACTTGGTGCTTTTAGATACATATGTCATTGGTAAAGATCTGTGCTTCGACCCTTTCTGCGTATGGGGCAATGAGATATCAATGAACCAACATCAAGTGAGGAAGCTGATAAAGGTTGTTAGTAAAATGGGTCCAAAAATGGCAATTAAACTATTTGTTTACACTTTAACCAAGACAATAGTGAACTGCAGGGTGGTAAGTAAGAACTCTGCAGCCTTCTTTTTACTGCCCATAATGAGTTGTGTTAGATGACAATGTCTGAATCTTTTTCCTTTGCAGTGGTTGCCAAAGCAGATTACTCAAGATTACCTCTCAAACTACATGATTAGTGGGCATGCGAAGGTTAAAGTATTTCTACCAGAACACGATGATTATCTAGATGTTTTCATGAAGACCGTGAAGGATGGGCGATCGGCCATCACAAGGGGTCGGACTAGAGTCGTGTGTGCCTTCTGCATGGAGGAGGGCACAATATGGGCATTCCGCTTCAGCTTGTTCAGCAACCAGAATGTATTTCGCCTCTTTCTTTACCGTCTTCAATAGTACGGAAGGAAATATGCCCTAGAGGCAATAATAAAGTTGTTATTTATATTTCCTTATATCATGATAAATTTTTATTATTCATGCTAGAATTGTATTAACCGAAACTTAGTACATGTGTGAATACATAGACAAAACAGAGTGTCCCTAGTATGCCTCTACTTGACTAGCTCGTTAATCAAAGATGGTTAAGTTTCCTAACCATAAACATGTGTTGTCATTCGATTAACGGGATCACATCATTAGAGAATGATGTGATGGACAAGACCCATCCATTACCTTAGCATAATGATCATTAAGTTTTATTGCTATTGCTTTCTTCATGACTTATACATATTCCTCTGACTATGAGATTATGCAACTCCCGAATACCGGAGGAACACCTTTTGTGTTATCAAATGTCACAATGTAACTGGGTGATTATAAATATGCTCTACAGGCGTCTCCGAAGGTGTTTGTTAGGTTGGCATAGATCGAGACTAGGATTTGTCACTCCGAGTATCAGAGAGGTATCTCTGGGCCCTCTCGGTAATGCACATCACTATAAGCCTTGCAAGCAATGTGATAATGAGTTAGTTATGGGATGATGCATTACAGAATGAGTAAAGAGACTTGCCAGTGACGAGATTGAACTAGGTATGATGATGCCGACGATCGAATCTCGGGCAAGTAACATACCGATGACAAAGGGAATAACGTATGTTGTTATTGCGATTTGACCGATAAAGATCTTCGTAGAATATGTAGGGACCAATATGAGCATCCAGGTTCCACTATTGGTTATTGAACGGAGATGTGTCTCGGTCATGTCTACATAGTTCTCGAACCCATAGGGTCCGCACGCTTAACGTTCGATGACGATTTGTATTATGAGTTGTGTGGTTTGGTGACCGAAGTTTGTTCGTAGTCCCGGATGAGATCACGGACATGATGAGGAGTCCCGAAATGATCGAGAGGTAAAGATTGATATATTGGAAGGTTATATACGGACACCAGAATGGTTCCAAAGAGGTTCGGGGATTTATCGGAGTACCGGGACGTTATCGGAACCCCCCGGGAAAGTTAATCGGCCTCATGGGCCATAGTGGAGAGGAGGAGGCAGGCCACGCGAGGTGGCACGCGCCCCCCAAGCCTAATAAGAATTGGACAAGGGGTGGGGCGTAGCCCCCCTTTCCTTCTCCCTCTCCACCTCTTTCCCCTTTCCCCTCTCTGTTGGAAGGATAGGGGGAACCGACTAGGACTAGGAGTCCTAGTGGGACTCCCCCCGCTTGGCACGCCCCTAGGGGCCAGACGGCCTCCCCTCCCCTCCTTTATGTGGGCAGGGGGCACCCCAAAGGCACATCAATTGTTCTCTTAGCCGTGTGCGGTGCCCCCCTCCACAGTTTACTCCTCCGATCATAGCGTCGTAGTGTAGTGACCAGACCTCAGAAGGTCAAGTCTCTGTGCTTAAGTGTTATCCCTGGATCGGTATTGCTGACACACACAATACTCGAGGATTTATAACAGAGTTCAATCACACACTTATTACATCGAGTGTCTCAAAAGGAGTACTTATTACAATAATATGGCTGAAGGCCATCTAAATAAGATAACTTCGGAAGCATCGAAGATAAATGAGTCCATCCAATTCCACAGCAATACTGAATGCACGACAACGACCTAACGCACCTTACTCTTTGCCTGAAAATTCTGCAACATAATACGTTGCAGCCACATAGGTCAGCACATGCAATATGCTGGCAAGACAGCTCCATAGAGCAATGAACAAATAACAGCTATCACTACATGCATATATGGCTGGTGGAGGCTCTAAGGTTATCATTTGCATAAAGCCAATTTTTCCCTACAACAAAGGAATATATTTTATTTAACTACCAAGTTTGTTGAAATATTGAGAAGGTTCCTCCAACTCAATCCCAAATTAACATGAATAACCCAACAAATTTATTAAGTAAAGTGATGAGATCAACATGATAATCCAAGTACCAGATACTCAAGATGTCCATAACCGGGGACACGGCTAACCATGATTAGATTGTACACTCTGCAGAGGTTTGCGCACTTCTCCCCACAAGACTCGATCTCCTTCGTTGATTTTCTCGCACTACAAGGTGTTTGAGAAACGGATGATGGAGACACAGTCTTTCCGAAGCATTAACTCTTTACTCTGGGTAGACAGTACCACCTACTTCCCCTACATCTGCTAGCCTACCACTGAAAGAGGTCACACAACATACTCAACTATGCCAGAGCCCATAATGGCTTGTGGCTACACACGGAAGTTTCTATCATGAATAATCTTATGATCCCTGGATTGCTCCAGGTGCCCGCAACCAATCCACCCGGATGTGTATTTAAGTAGCCACCTTAAGTTTCCCTTAATTAAAAACTCTCACATCTTGCATGAATCTCATATGCCAATCCACTTCTACGAGCATAGCATAGCAGTATAAGCATAACATAGTAACACCCAGGGTTTTAAATATAAGACAATAGGTTCCTACCTCATCATCTACTTCCCAATACCCACATGTTATCAAAGTCCTACTCATGCAATATTTGAGGGTTGAAACTAATGCATAAAAACTGGGTAATAAAGGGATATAATCAAGGTGTTACTTGTCTGGCTTACGATCGGAAAACCCTAGTGATTCGTAGTAGCAAGCCTCGCACTCTTGAAACTCTATCGTGAACAAACAATAGCATACATAAACACTCAGCATAAGATGCAAAGGTAAAACCAAAAGAAAAGATCTAAACAAAAAGTACAAGTGAAGAGCTTCGATTTCCAAAAAGAATCAATCGAATCGGAGATACGAAACTCAAACTACGATCAAAAGAAATTCGAAAACAAATCTGCTTGGAACCAAATTTTAAATTTTCAAAAATCATGTTCGAGTTGTTTATCTGAATAGAGGGGATCGAGACGAAGATTTTGGCGTTGGTTTCAGTGGATTTGGATCAACGAGCAAAAAGTAACGAGGGTTTAAAATCAGGGAGTAATCTGTAAGAAAACTATTCGTGGATAGGTCCCTGGCAGAAAATAAACAGAAAAAGAAAAATCTATCGGACGAATGTCCGCTAACAGAGACTAATGAACGAATTCATCCGTTAACAGAGAAAATCGGGTGAATGTTCGCTATCTAGCAAAACCTAAAAAAATAAACCGATCTAAAAGGAAAAATCGAAAAAAAATGGGGCGGGTTTATCGGTTTATACCGGAAGAAACGGCGAGATCCGACGGCGGCGGCGGTTGCGGCGGCTCCGGCGGGCTTCCGCGGCAACGGCGGGGTGGGGCGATGGTGCGATGCTGGTGCGATAAGCGGCGGCGTGCGGCAACGGCGGCGGCGGTGTCTTGGCAATGGCGGCGGCGGCGGCTGCGGGGCGGCTAATGCAGGAGAGGGGGGCGGCGCGGCCCCCCCTTTCCTTCTCCCTCTCCACCTCTTTCCCCTTTTCCCTCTCCGTTGGAAGGAAATGGGGGAGCCGACTAGGACTAGGAGTCCTAGTGGGACTCCCCCCGCTTGGCGCGCCCCTAGGGGCCGGTCGGCCTCCCCTCCCCTCCTTAATGTGGGCAGGGGGCACCCCAAAGGCACATCAATTGTTCTCTTTGCCATGTGCGGTGCCCCCATCCACAGTTTACTCCTCCAATCATAACGTCGTAGTGTAGCGACCAGACCTCAGACGGTCAAGTCTCTGTGCTTAAGTGTCATCCATGGATCTGTATTGCTGACACACACAATACTCGAGGATTTATAATAGAGTTCAATCACACACTTATTACATCGAGTGTCTCAAAAGGAGTACTTATTACAATAATATGCCTGAAGGCCATCTGAATAAGATAACTTCGGAAGCATCAAAGATAAATGAGTCCATCCAATTCCACAGCAATACTGAATGCACGACAACGACCTAACGCACCTTACTCTTTGCCTGAAAATTCTGCAACATAATACGTTGCAGCCACGTAGGTCAGCACATGCAATATGCTGGCAAGACAGCTCCATAGAGCAATGAACAAATAACATCTATCACTACATGCATATATGGCTGGTGGAGGCTCTAAGGTTATCATTTGCATAAAGCCAATTTTTCCCTACAACAAAGGAATATATTTTATTTAACTACCAAGTTTGTTGAAATATTGAGAAGGTTCCTCCAACTCAATCCCAAATTAACATGAATAACCCAACAAATTTATTAAGTAAAGTGATGAGATCAACATGATAATCCAAGTACCAGATACTCAAGATGTCCATAACCGGGGACACGGCTAACCATGATTAGATTGTACACTCTGTAGAGGTTTGCGCACTTCTCCCCACAAGACTCGATCTCCTTCGTTGATTTTCTCGCACTACAGGGTGTTTGAGAAACGGATGATGGAGACACAGTCTTTCCGAAGTATTAACACTTTACTCTGGGTAGATAGTACCACCTACTTCCCCTAATCTGCTAGCCTACCACTGAAAGAGGTCACACAACATACTCAACTATGCCAGAGCCCATAATGGCTTGTGGCTACACACGGAAGTTTCTATCATGAATAATCTTATGATCCCTTTGAGCCTTGGTGGAAAACCGTAGGATGAACACACGGGTACTCCGGGATATCCTTGGACAACACTGGATTGCTCCAGGTGCCCGCAACCAATCCACCCGGATGTGTATTTAAGTAGCCACCTTAAGTTTCCCTTAATTAAAAACTCTCACATCTTGCATGAATCTCACATACCAATCCACGTCTATGAGCATAGCATAGCAGTATAAGCATAACGTAGTAACACCCAGGGTTTTAAATATAAGACAATAGGTTCCTACCTCATCATCTACTTCCCAATACCCACATGTTATCAAAGTCCTACTCACGCAATGTTTGAGGGTTGAAACTAATGCATCAAAACTGAGTAATAAATGGATATGATCAAAGTGTTACTTGCCTGGCTGACGACCGGAAAACACTAGTGATTCGTAGTAGCAAGCCTCGCACTCCAGAAACTCTATCGTGAACAAACAGTAGCATACAGAAACACTCAATCATAAGATGCAAAGGTAAAACCAAAATAAAAGATCTAAACAAAAAGTACAAGTGAAGAGCTTCGATTTGCAAAAAGAATCAATCAAATCAGAGATACGAAACTCAAACTACGTTCAAAAGAAATTCGAAAACAAATCTGCTTGGAACCAAATTTTATATTTTCAAAAATCATGTTCAAGTTGTTTATCTGAACAGAGGGGATCGAGACGAAGATTTTGGCATTGGTTTCACTGGATTTGGATAAATGAGCAAAAAGTAACGAGGGTTTAAAGATGAGGGAGTAATCTATAAGAAAACTATTCGCAGATAGGTCCCTGGCCGAAAATAAGCAGAAAAGGAAAAATCTATCGGACGAACGTCCGCTAACAGAGACTAACGAATGAATTCGTCCATTAATAGAGAAAATCAGGTGAACGTTCGCTATCTAGCAAAACCTAAAAAAATAAACCGATCTAAAACGAAAAATCGAAAAAAAACGGGGCGGCTTTATCGGTTTATACCGGAAGAATCGGCGAGATCCGACGGCGGCGGCGGTTCTTGCGTGGCTCAACGGGCATCCGCGCGACGGCGGAGAGGGGGCGGCTGGTGCGACAGAAGCGGCGGCGGCGGCGGCAACGGCGGCGGCGGGCTGCGGGGCGGGGGCGGCCGAGGAGGAGAGGGGTCGCGGCTTTTAAAGGCCCGGGGTCCGGCTTGGGAGGGATCGCGCGGGCGGCGGGTGGCGCCGTACTCCGGCGAGTCCGGATCGGCCATGGCGTGTGGAAGGCGGTGCGGCTCGGGCCAGCCGGGCCTTCGGCCCAGTTCGGTCCGAAAAGATTTTTTAAATAATTTCGCTGACACAGAGAAATTTCAAATAAAATAAATAAAAATCCTAAAATTCTAGAAAAAAATTTCACGGTCCTCTCCTAATATTTAGGTCCACGTGAACATTTTTGTGCCTAAAATGCAATTTTTCCTAATTTAGCCGAATAAAACCTCAAGTAAAAATTCAAATAAAATATAGTTTTATTCAAAATTAAATTTCCATTATTCCCTCTGTTTTGAGGAAGTCATATTATCTTCTCTCATTATTTTATTTATTACGTAATAATTGGAAAAATAATTTCAAATAAAAATCACCTTGATCTAATTTACCAGTTTTAAAAAATTCAAAATGGAATTTTATAAAAACCTCCAACTCTCTCAAATGGTCCTTGAGTTGCTTAAGGTCTCTAGGACCAAAATGTGCAAATAAAACCAATTCAAAATGCAAGAATCATGGATGCATATGATGACCTAATGATTAACATCCAAATTTAAAATTGGGATGTTACAAACCTACCCCCCTTAAGATGAATCTCGCCCTCGAGATTCGGGTTGGCTAGCAAATAGGTGTGGGTGGTCTTTCCGTAGGTCTTCTTCTCGCTCCCAGGTGGCTTCTTCCTCGGTATGGTGGTCCACTGAACTTTGAAAAACTTGATGACCTTGCTGCATGTAACTCGGCTGGCAAACTCGAGAATCTTAACGGGTTTCTCCTCGTAGGTTAGGTCATTCTCCAACTGAATCGCTTCTAGGGGCACTGTATCTCTCAGAGGAATATCGGCCATCTCTGCATGGCACTTCTTCAACTGGGAAACGTGAAACACATCATGAACTACTGACAATCCTTCGGGTAACTCCAACTTGTAGGCCACTTCTCCCATACGTTCCAAAACTCAGTATGGTCCTACAAACCTTGGGGCTAACTTTCCCTTGACTCCAAATCATTGAACTCCTCGAAGTGGTGACACACGAAGATATGCTATGTCTCTGATTTCATAGTCTACTTCCTTGCGTTTGGTGTCAGCATAACTCTTCTGTCTGGACTGAGCTACCTTCAGTCTATCACGAATCAACTTAACCTTCTCTTCAGACTGTTTGATTAAGTCTGGTCCAAACAACTGACGGTCTCCAACTTCATCCCACATCAATGGTGTTCTGCACCTCCTTCCATACAGAGCTTCGAAAGGGGCCATCTTCAAACTAGCCTGGTAATTGTTGTTATATGAGAACTTTGCGTAAGGCAGATTATCATCCCAACTAGATCCATAATCCAGCGCACAAGCTCTCAACATGTCCTCCAGAATCTGTTGACTCTCTCAGTCTGTCCATCTATCTGCGAATGAAAGGCTATACTGAACTCTAGCCCGGTACCCAAGATCTGGTGCAACTAATTCCAAAACTTTGATGTAAACTGTGTTCCTCTAACTGATATGATGGTCCCCGGAACTCCATGCAGACATACGATCCTGGTCATATATATCTTGGCCAACTTCGCGCGCGTATAAGTGGTCTTCACAGGAATAAAGTGAGCCATTTTGGTCAAGCGATCAACTACTACCCAGATGGAGTCGTAACCTGATCGGGTCCTGGGTAATCCGATGATGAAATCCATGCCAAGCTTATCCCACTTCCATTCGGGTATAGGCATAGGCTGAAGTAATCCTGCTGGCTTCTGATGTTCTGCCTTAACTCTCTGACATACATCGCATACTGCTACATACTCGGCAATATCCTTCTTCATACCTGTCCACCAGAAATGTTCCTTCAAATCCAAATACATCTTAGTGTTTCCAGGGTGAATCAAGTATGGTGGGTCATGAGCTTCCTGAAGTATTAACTTCCTGATTTCTGCATCATTGGGTACATAAATACGATCCTCAAACCACAAAGTTTCATGTTCATCCTCACGAAAACCTTTGGCCTTTCCTTTGCTCATCTTCTCCTTTATCTCCGCAATCTCCTTATCAGTCTTCTGGGCTTCTCGAATCTTTCCCAACAACGTGGACTGAACTTCCAATGCTGCAACAAAACCTCTCGGAACTATCTCCAAACGAAGTTCTCTGAGATCTTCGGCTAGCTCTTGCGGTAATCCTCTGGTCATGAGAGTATTAACATCACTCTTGCGGCTCAACGCGTCTGCTACAACATTGGCCTTTCCTGGATGATAATGCAATTTCATGTCATAATCCTTTATTGGCTCCAACCATCTCCTTTGCCTGAGATTCAACTCCTTCTGCATGAAAATGTACTTCAAACTCTTATGATCCGTGTATACATCACAACGGTTTCCGACAAGAAAATGTCTCCAGGTCTTGAGCGCATGCACTACGGCTGCTAACTCCAAATCATGTGTGGCATAATTCAACTCATGAGGTCGAAGCTGACGTGAGGCATATGAAACAACTCTTCCGTCTTGCATAAGTACCCCTCCAAGTCCCAGGCGAGAAGCATCGCAATATACTTGGAAGTCCTTGCGTATATCCGGAAGAATTAGCACTGGGGCTGTATGTAAAAGTTTCTTCAGCTCCTGAAAACTGGCCTCACATTCTTTGGTCCATTTGAACTTGGCGTCCTTCTTCAACAACTCCGTCATTGGCTTCGCAATCTTGGAAAAATTCTCAATAAATCTCCTATAATATCCTGTGAGTCCAAGAAAACTGCGTATCTCTCCAAATGAGGTGGGTGCCAACCACTCTGTGACAGACCGAACCTTAGCAGGGTCTACTGCTATACCTTCCCCAGATATAACATGTCCAAGAAATCCAACTTCTTTCAACCAAAACTCACACTTGCTGAACTTGGCGTATAGCTGATGTTCCCTGAGCTTCTCGAGAACTAAGCGTAAATGTTCCTTGTGTTCTTCTTCATTCTTTGAGTACACCAATATGTCATCAATGAACACCACAACAAACTTATCCAAAAACTCCATGAATACCTTATTCATCATACTCATAAAATAGGCAGGGGCGTTAGTCAATCCAAAAGACATGACCGTGTACTCATATAGTTCATACCTTGTGGTAAAACCTGTTTTGGGTATATCCTGTTCTCGGATGTTCAGCTAGTGATATCCCGATCGAAGATCGATCTTGGAGAATACTTTAGCTCCCTGAAGCTGGTCAAAAAAAATCGTTGATCATCGGTAGTGGGTACTTGTTCTTGATCGTCACTTCATTTAATGCATGATAATCAACAACCATTCTTAAAGATCCATCATTCTTCTCAACTAAGAGCACTGGGGCTCCCCACGATGATGAACTTGGTCGGATATAACCTTTCTCCAATAACTCCTTAATCTGCTTCTTAATTTCCTCCAGATCATTTGCGGGCATCCGATATGGTCTCTTCGATATTGGTCCGGTGCTTGGCAACAACTCTATCAAAAATTCTATATCTCGATCTGGTGGCATGCCTGGTAATTCCTCTGGGAACATATCGGGATAATCCATCACAACTGGCACTTCCTCCTGAACAATTCCCGAGAGTGAATTTACTTGGGTCCTCCTTGGCGCATGCCTACATACATACTTGATTCTTTTTCCTTCCGGTGTGGTGAGGAGTATTGACTTACTAGCGCAATCGATGTTTCCTCCATACCTCGATAACCAATCCATGCCAAGTATTATGTCCAATCCTAGTGACTCCAAAATAATGATGCCTGAGGGGAAAACGTGCTTGCCTATGGTCAATGGCAACTGACAACACCATCGACTAGCCATATATTCCGCTCCTGGTCAGCTTACTAACATGGGTGACCTAAGGGCTAAGGTTTCTAGCTTAAACTTATCCACAAATCCCCTTGATATGTATGAATGCGATGCACCAGTGTCAAAAAGAACAAGAGCTGTAAATGACTTAATCAAAAACTTACCAATAATTGCATCAGGCTACTCCTCAACTTCCTCCACGTTGATATGGTTCACCTGACCTCTGGTAAAGGGGTTTGGCTTCTTCCCTGAGCTTCCATTACCATTTCCATCCTTTGCTTCAGGACGCTCGGTGGCGTAGTGTCCAGTATTCCCGCATTTGAAACAAGTAATGTGACTCGGATCCTTCTTAGCGGGTGTAGCGGGGTTGGAATGGGTCTGATTGTTGTTTCCTCCACTCCCATTACCATTCTTAGGGCCACTGTGGTTGTGTGAACTTCCTCCATTGTGGGAATGGCCTCCATGGTTATCTCCTCCATGGGTATGAGTGTGTCCTCCCGAGTACGGGGTATAGCGAGGCTTCTGCTGAGCTCCAGAGTTGTACTTCCCTTGTCCATACTTCCGTTTGCAGCTCTCTATCTGCTGTTGTTCGCTTTCATTATTTTATTTATTACGAAATAATTGGAAAAATAATTTCAAATAAAAATCACCTTGATCCAATTTACCAGTTTTGAAAAATTCAAAATGGAATTTTATAAAAATCTCCAACTCTCTCAAATGGTCCATGAGTTGCTTAAGGTCTCCAGGTTCAAAATGTGCAAATAAAACCAATTAAAAATACAAGAATCATGGATGCATATGATGACCTAATGATTAACATCCAAATTGAAAATTGGGATGTTACACGTAGTGCTTAGGCGAAGCCCTGCGCGGAGCACATCACCATCACCACGCCGTCGTGCTGACGGAACTCTCCCTCGACCCTCTACTGGATCAAGAGTTCAAGGGATGTCATCGAGCTGAACGTGTGCTGAACACGGAGGTGCCATACGTTCACTACTAAGATAGGTTGGATCGTGAAGACGTTCGACTACATCAACCGCGTTAACCTAAATTCTTCCTCTTTTGGTCTATGAGGGTACGTGGACACACTCTCCCCCTCTCGTTGATATGCATCTTCTAGATAGATCTTGCGTGATCGTAGGAAATTTTTTGAAATGGCATGCTACGTTCCCCAACAGTGGCATCCGAGCCAGGTCTATGCGCAGATGATATGCATGAGTTGATCACAAGGAGTTGTGGGCGATAATAGTCTTACTTCTTACCACATACGTCTTATTTTGATTCGGCGGTATTGTTGGATGAAGCGGCCCGGACCAACATTACATGACCACGTTCATGAGACCGGTTTTACCGACGTGCTTTGCACACAGGTGGCTGGCGTGTGTCTGTTTCTCCAACTTTAGTTGAATCAAATTTGACTACGGCCGGTCCTTGTTGAAGATTAAAACAATACACTTGACGAAAAATCATTGTGATTTTGATGCATAGGTAAGAATGGTTCTTGCTAGAAGCCCGTAGCAGCCACACATAACTTGAAACAACGAAGTAGAGGACGTCTAACTTGTTTTTGCAGGGCACGTTGTGATGTGATATGGTCAAGATGTGATGAGATATAAATTGTTGTATGAGATGATCATGTTTTGTAAAAGTTGTCGGCAACTGACAGGAGCCTTACAGTTGTCGCTTTATTGTATGAAATGCAATCGCCATGTAATTGCTTTACTTTATCACTAAGCGGTAGCGATAGTCTTGGAAGCAATAGTTCGCGAGATGATAACGATGCTACGATGGAGATCAAGGTGCCAAGCCGGTGACGATGGAGATCATGAAGGTTCTTTGGAGATGGAGATCAAAGGCACAAGATGATGATGGCCATATCATGTCACATATTTTGATTGCATCTGATGTTTGTCCTTTATGCATCTTATTTTGCTTAGTACGGCGGTAGCATTATAAGATGATCCCTCACTAAATATCAAGGTACAAGTGTTCTCCCTGAGTATGCACCTTTGCTATAGTTCGTCGTGTCGAGACACCACATGATGATCGGGTGTGATAAGCTCTACGTTCACATACAATGGGTGCAAGACAGTTTTTCACGTGCAGATATGGCCTCGGAACACTGAGACCGAAAGGTCGAACGTGAATCATATAATAGATATGATTAACATAGCGATGTTCACCATTGAAAACTACTCCATCTCACGTGATGACCGGACATGGTTTAGTTGACATGGATCACTTGATCATTTAGATGACTAGAGGGATGTCAATCTAAGTGGGAGTTCTTAAGTAATATGATTAATTGAACTTAAATTTATCATGAACTTAGTCCTGATAGTTTTTGCATATCTATGTTGTTGTAGATCAATGGCCCGTACATCGCTCCTTGAATTTTAATGCGTTCCTAGAGAAAGCTAAGTTGAAAGATGATGGTAGCAACTACATGGACTAGGTCCGTAACTTGAGGATTATCCTCATTGCTGCACAGAAGAATTACATCCTGGAAGCACCTCTAGGTGCAAGACCCGCCATAGAGCAACTCGCACGTTATGAACGTCTTCGCGAGCAAAGCTGATGACTACACAATAGTTCGATGTGCCATGCTTTACGGCTTAGAATCGGGACTTCAAATACGTTTTGAACGTCATGGAGCATATGAGATGTTCCAGGAGTTGAAGTTAATATTTCAAGCAAATACCTGAGTTGAGAGATATGAAGTCTCCAACAAGTTCTATAGCTGCAAGATGCAGAAGAATAATTCTGTCAGTGAACACATACTCAGAATGGCTGGGTACCATAACCACTTGACTCAGCTGGGAGTTAATCTTCCTGATGATAGTGTCATTGACAGAGTTCTTCAATTACTGCCACGAAGCTATAAAGGCTTCGTGAAGAACTATAATATGCAAGGGATGGAAAAGACAATTCCCAGGCTCTTCGCGATGCTAAAGGCTACTGAGGTAGAAATCAAGAAGGAGCATCAAGTGTTGGTGGTTAAAAAGACCACTATTTTCAAGGAAAAGGGCAAAGGGAAGAAGGGGAACTTCAAGAAGAATAGCAAGCAAGTTGCTGCTCAAGGGAAGAAGCCCAAGTCTGGACCTAAGCCTGAAACTGAGTGCCTCTACTTCAAAGGGACTGGTCACTAGAAGCGGAACTGCCCCAAGTATTTGGCGGATAAGAAGGATGGCACAGTGAAAGGTATATTTGATATACATGTTATTGATGTGTACCTTACTAATGCTCATAGTAGCGCCTGGGTTTTTGATACTGGTTCTGTTGCTCATATTTGCAACTCGAAACTGGGGTTGCGGATTAAAGGAAGATTGTCGAAGGACGAGGTGATGATGCGCGTCGGAAATGGTTCCAAGGTCGATGTGATCGCCGTCGGCACGCTACCTCTACATCTACCTTCGAGATTAGTTTTAGACCTGAATAATTGTTATTTGGTGCCAGCGTTAAGCATGAACATTATATCTGGATCTTGTTTGATGCGCGATGATTATTCATTTAAATTAGAGAATAATGGTTGTTCTATTTATATGAGTAATATGTTTTATGGTCATGCACCATTGATGAGTGGTCTATTTTTATTGAATATTGATTGTAGTGATACACACATTCATAATATTGAAGCCAAAAGATGCAAAGTTAATAATGATAGTGCAACTTATTTGTGGCATTTCCGTTTAGGTCATATTGGTGTAAAGCGCATGAAGAAACTCCATGCTGATGGGCTTTTGGAATCACTTGATTATGAATCACCTGATGCTTGCGAACCAAGCCTCATGGGCAAGATGACTAAGACTCCATTCTCCGGAACAATGGAGCGAGCCACTGACTTATTGGAAATAATACATACTGATGTACGCGGTCCAATGAGTTTGAAGCTCGCGGCGGGTATCATTATTTTCTAACCTTCACAGATGATTTGAGCAGATATGGGTATATCTACTTAATGAAACACAAGTTTGAAACATTTGAAAAGTTCAAAGAATTTCAGAGTGAAGTGGAAAATCATCGTAACAAGAAAATTAAGTTTCTGCGATCTGATCGTGGAGGTGAATATTTGAGTTACGAGTTTGGTCTTCATTTGAAACAATGTGGAATAGTTTCGCAACTCACGCCACCTGGAACACCATAGCGTAATGGTGTGTCTGAACGTCGTAATCGTACTTCATTAGATATGGTGCGATCTATGATGTCTCTTACCGATTTACCGCTATTGTTTGGGGGTTATGCTTTAGAGACGGCTGCATTCACGTTAAATAGGGAACCATCTAAATCCGTTGAGATGACACCATATGAACCGTGGTTTAGCAAGAAACCTAAGTTGTCGTTTCTTAAAGTTTGGGGTTGCGGTGCTTATGTGAAAAACTTCAACCTGATAAGCTCGAACCCAAATCGGAGAAATGTGTCTTCATAGGATACCCAAAGGAAATTGTTGGCTACACCTTCTATCACAGATCCGAAGGCAAGATATTTGTTGCTAAGAATGGATCCTTTCTAGAGAAGGAGTTTCTCTCGAAAGAAGTGAGTGGGAGAAAAGTAGAACTTGATGAGGTAATTGTACCTTCTCCCGAATTGGAAACTAGTTCATCATAGAAATCAGTTCCAATATTCCTGCACCAATTAGTGAGGAAGTTAATGATGATGATCATGAAACTTCAGATCAAGTTACTACCGAACCTCGTCGGTCAACCAGAGTACGTTCCCCATCAAAGTGGTACGGTAATCCTGTTCTAGAAGTCATGTTACTAGACCATGACGAACCTACGAACTATGAGGAAGCGATGATGAGCCCAGATTCCGCGAAATGGCTTGAGGCCATGGAATCTGAGATGGGATCCATGTATGGGAACAAATTATGGACTTTGGTTGACTTGCCCGACGATCGGCAAGCCATAGAGAATGAATGAATCTTCAAGAAGAAGATCGACGCTGACAGTAATGTTACTGTCTACAAAGCTCGACTTGTTGCGAAAGGTTTTCGACAAGTTCAAGGAGTTGACTACAGCGAGACCTTCTCACCCATAGCGATGCTTAAGTCTGTCCGAATCATGTTAGCAATTGCCGCATTTTATGATTATGAAATTTGGCAAATGGATGTCAAAATTGCATTCCTTAATGGATTTCTTAAAGAGTTGTATATGATGCACCCAGAAGGTTTTGTCGATCCTAAAGGTGCTAACAAAGTGTGCAAGCTCCAGAGATCCATTTATGGACTGGTGCAAGCATCTCGGAGTTGGAATATACACTCTGATAGTGCGATCAAAGCATATGGTTTTATACAGACTTTTGGAGAAGCCTGTATTTACAAGAAAGTGAGTGGGAGCTCTGTAGCATTTCTAATATTATATGTGGATGACATATTGTTGATTGGAAATAATACATAATTTCTGGATAGCATAAAAGGATACTTGAATAAGAATTTTTGAATGAAAGACCTCGGTGAAGCTGCTTATATATTGGGCACCAAGATCTATAGAGATAGATCAAGACGCTTAATTGGACTTTCACAAAGCACACACCTTGATAAAGTTCTGAAGAAGTACAAAATGGATCAGTCAAAGAAAGGGTTCTTGCCTGTGCTACAAGGTGTGAAGTTGAGTCAGACTCAATGCCCGACCACTGCAGAAGATAGAGAGAAAACGATAGTCATTCCCTATGCCTCAGCCATAAGTTCTATCATGTATGCAATGTTGTATATCTGACCTGATGTGCACCTTGCTATAAGTTTAGCAGGGAGGTACCAAAGTAATCCAGGAGTGGATCACTGGGCAGCGGTCAAGAACATCCTGAAATACTTGAAAAGGACTAAGGATATGTTTCTCGTTTATGGAGGTGACAAAGAGCTTGTCGTAAATGGTTATGTCTATGCAAGCTTAGACACTGATCCGGATGACTAAAAGTCGCAAACCGGATATGTATTTATAGTGAATGGTGGAGCTGTAAGTTGGTGCAGTTCCAAGCAGAGCGTCGTGGTGGGATCTATGTGTGAAGTGGAGTACATAGCTGCTTCGGAAGCAGCAAATGAAGGAGTCTGGATGAAGGAGTTCATACCCGATCTAGGTGTAATACCTAGTGCATCGGGTCCAATAAAAGTCTTTTGTGACAATACTAGAGCAATTGCCTTGGCGAAGGAATCCAGATTTCACAAGAGAACTAAACACATCAAGAGACGCTTCAACTCCATCTGCGATCAAGTCAAGGAGGGAGACATAGAGATTTGCAAGATACATACGGATCTGAACGTTGTAGACCCATTGACTAAGCCTCTTCCATGAGCAAAACATGATGAGCACAAAGACTTCATGGGTGTTAGAATCATTACTATGTAATCTAGATTATTGACTCTAGTGCAAGTGGGAGACTGAAGGAAATATGCCCTAGAGGCAATAATAAAGTTGTTATTTATATTTCCTTATATCATGATAAATGTTTATTATTCAGGCTAGAATTGTATTGACCCGAAACTAAATACATGTGTGAATACATAGACAAAACATAGTGTCCCTAGTATGCCTCTACTTGACTAGCTCGTTAATCAAATATAGTTAAGTTTCCTAACCATAGACATGTGTTGTTATTTGATGAACAGGATCACATCATTAGAGAATGATGTGATGGACAAGACCCATCTGTTAGCTTAGCATAATGATCGTTAAGTTTTATTGCTATTGATTTCTTCATGACTTATACATATTGCTCTGACTATGAGATTATGCAACTCCCGAATACTAGAGGAACACCTTGTGTGCTATCAAACGTCACAACATAACTGGGTGATTATAAAGATGCTCTACAGGTGTCTCCGAAGGTGTTTGTTGGGTTGGCATAGATCGAGACTAGGATTTGTCACTCCGAGTGTCAGAGAGGTATCTCTAGGACCTCTCGGTAATGCACATCACTATAAGCCTTGCAAGCAATGTGATTAATGAGTTAGTTACGGGATGATGCATTATGGAACGAGTAAAGAGACTTGCTGGTAATGAGATTGAACTAGGTATGATGATACCGACGATCGAATCTCGGGCAAGTAAC
Source organism: Aegilops longissima (assembly GCA_021605205.1). NCBI lineage: Eukaryota > Viridiplantae > Streptophyta > Magnoliopsida > Poales > Poaceae > Aegilops > Aegilops longissima. Next base: position 267,741,547 of record CM038680.1, on the reverse strand, counting down.
ATACCGATGACAAAGGGAAGAACGTATGTTGTTATTGCGGTTTGACCGATAAAGATAATCGTAGAATATGTAGGAACCAATATGAGCATCTAGGTTCCGCTATTGGTTATTGACCGGAGATGTGTCTCGGTCATGTCTACATAGTTCTCGAACCCATAGGGTCCGTACGCTTAACGTTCGATGAAGATTTGTATTATGAATTGTGTGTTTTGGTGACCGGAATTTTTTCATAGTCCCAGATGAGATCACGTACATGACGAGGAGTCTTGAAATGGTCGAGAGGTAAAGACTGATATTTTGGAAGGTTATATACGGACACCGGAATGGTTCCAAAGAGGTTCGGGGATTTATCGGAGTACCGGGAGGTTATCGGACCCCCACCCCCCCGGGAAAGTTAATGGGCCTCATGGGCCACAGTGGAGAGGAGGAGCCAGGACACGGGAGGTGGAGCCCCCCAAGCCCAATCCGAATTGGACAAGGGGTCGGGGCGCGGCCCCCTTTCCTTCTCCCTCTCCACCTCTTTCCCCTTTCCCCTCTCCGTTGGAAGGAAAGGAGGGAGCCGACTAGGACTAGGAGTCCTAGTGGGACTCCGCCCACTTGGCGCGCCCCTAGGGGCCGGCTGGTCTCCCCTCCCCTCCTTTATATACGTGGGCAGGGGGCACCCCAAAGGCACATCAATTGTTCTCTTAGTCGTGTGTTGTGCCCCCCTCCACAGTTTACTCCTCCGGTCATAGCGTCGTAGTGCTTAGGCGAAGCCCTGCACGGATCACATCACCATTACCGTCACCATGTCGTCGTGCTGATGGAACTCTCCCTCGACCCTCTACTCGATCAAGAGTTCGAGGGACGTCATCAAGCTGAACATGTGCTGAACACGGAGGTGTCGTACGTTCGGTACTAAGATCGGTTGGATCGTGAAGACGTTCGACTACATCAACTGCGTTAACCTAAACGCTTCCGATTTCGTTCTACGAGGGTACGTGAACACACTCTCTCCCTCTCATTGCTATGCATCTACTAGATAGATCTTGCGTGATCGTAGGAATTTGTTGAAATTGCATGCTACGTTCCCCAACAAGTACAAGTATACAACTGTGGTTCATCATTCTTTATTTGGTTCTTATGTAATTCTTGAACATATGTAGTACCTATGAATCGAATAATGCATTGATTGTTTGAACCTGATGGATATGAATAAAGCTATAGCATACATTCAAATTCAAATTCAAATCCGGTACAATTTGAAATAGCAGCAATTAAATTATGGTGAAATTACGCTCTCCAGGTCGTTACGGCACACACGGTTGGTAAAACACAAATGTTTGTGATATACACAATAATCCGAGACGCTTCAAAGAGAGGAAACGTGTGCAAGCATGCACATAGTTGCCGTTTGCAAAGCGTGTACGATGTCAGACAATATCACAAACGGTGCGGACAAACTAAACATTTGTGATAGTTGCCTTATCGTACATGATTCACAACCATGAACTATTTTTTATGAAGTATGCATCGTAAACGTTGCACCACAGAATAGTGTGTGTGATAGTTGTCGTGTACGGCGATGTTACGACGGTCCGATGTTTCTTAATCCTATCCGACACTCGTACGACGATTAGCTAATCTTCTTAATTAGTTATCGCATATGGTTTCGGACAAGCGAATGTGTGTGACTGTATGCTTATCATACACGCTCTATAATAGTGAACCGTTTGTGATAGGTCGTGCATCGTAGACGTAGCACCACAGAATACCAAGAGCGATGGCAATGTGAGCACAAACGAGTAGGAGTACTGTATATGCATCTTGGCTCCCTATCCCCGACGGTTTCTGGGTCGTGTGCGAAGGACCCCCCTATTGCCCACACTCACTTGGTGTCGGTTCCAAATGTCGTCGCGGAAAGGGGTTAAAAACCGTTTTTATAGCACCAACGCATACCAGTGCTAGCTCCAGTTCATAAATATAATGTAGGCATTGTATTCCGTAAATAGTCATACATGCTTATGGAAAGAACTTGCATGCCATCTTTTGTCCTACCCTCCCGTGGCAGCGGGGTCCTATTGGAAACTAAGGGATATTAAGGCCTCCTTTTAATTGAGAACCGTAACAAATCATTAACACATAGTGAATACATGTACTCCTCAAACTACGGTCATCACCAGGAAGTGTCCCGACTATTGTCACCCCAGGGTTGCCGGATCATAACACGTAGTAGGTGACTATAACTTGCAAGATCGGATCTAGAACATGGATATAATGGTGATAATATAAATGGTTCAGATCTGAAATCATGGCACCCGACCCAAAGTGACAAGCAGTAAGCATGGCAAAATCATAGCAACATCAATCTCAGAATATAATGGATACTAGGGATCAAGCCCTAACAAAACTAACTTGATTACATGATGGATCTCATCCAACTCCTCACCGACCAGCGAGCCTACAAAGGAATTACCCACTCCCGGTGGGGAGCATCATGGAATTGGCGATGGAGAAGGGTTTGTGATGACGGAGATCGAAGATCCCCTCTCTGGAGCCCCAAACGGACTCCAGATCCGGCCTCCGATGAAGAACGGGAGGTGGCGGCGGCTCCGTCTCGTGAAATGCGATAATTCTTTCTCCCTGATTTTTTTCTCCAAATATGTGATTTTATAGTGTCAAGGTTGGAGTCTGCGGGGCCACCAGGTGGGGACAACCCACCTGGGCGCGCCTGGAGGGCGGGCGCACCCTGGTGGGTTGTGCCCACCCAGGTGCCCCATCAGGTGGTTCTTGGCTCCATAAATTCTTATTTATTGAATAAAAAATCCTTGCAAAGTTTCGTTCCAATCTGAGAACTTTTATTTCTGCAGAAAAACAACACCATGGTAGTTCTGCTGAAAACAGCGTCAGTCCGAGTTAGTTTCATTCAAATCATGCAAATTAGAGTCCAAAACAAGAGCTAAAGCGTTAGGAAAAGTAGACATGACGGGGAGACGTATCAGCCACACACACAATCCTCTCTCTCCGCCCGCATCCTCGACGCCGCTCTGAGTCCTCAAAGTCGTTAGTGTATGAGGATGCCGCCGAAGCGCCCCATCAGAGGGAGTGGCGATGCCGGGGCTGCTGAAGCACGGGAGCACGACTTGAATATGGAGACAGATGTTTCCGTCGCTGTCGACAAGGTGGAGAACGAGGCTGCCAACAGGCGGAGGCAGGTCGAGAAAGAACCGCAAGCGATTCCAGCAGGCCTAGACTTCATCAGCAGCTAAACTTCGTATTGGAAGAGCATATGACAGAGTAATTGGAAGTCATTGTGTCAAACCCATACATGACTTGTCAGCGGCTGATCCCTTTGCAGAAATGATGAGGTTTGGAAAGCGGCCTTACTATTTTAATTTTTAGTTTGCACATCTCTTATATCCATGTTTAGCTGATCAGCACGGGCGTCTGCAGCTTAATGAGCTGAATTTCATTTCTAATATCAGTTTGAACCTTGTAATCTTTGAATTAGAGCCATGTAACTCTGGAATTAGAACCTTGTAATATTTCAGGCTTTTGAGGTACAATCGTTGAAATGGCATCGTATGAGACTCGTAGATTGGTAGTACTATTTTGACCTTAATATGCAATAGCCTTAGATTTTATTAACCATTCACGACCAGGGATCCAGCCGGAAGCAGAGCAATGGCAAACGTCACCGCAACAAGATGTAGATGATTAGATGCTCGTTTCTCCTAGTTTAGTATGCATGTAAGTGCTTACTTTTGTGTATGGAAATGTTATGTGTGTAGTCACTTATGTAATTGTATGCTTAATTTGGTCATGCAATGTTGTTCTTATAAGTATATATGTTGATGTTCTATAGACAGAGCATATCATCGCACACGGACCACACTTGCAAACCCGTCGGTCATGAATTCATCAATTGCAGATGGTTGTATACCAGCAAGCATTTGCCCACAACACACATGGCTTATTCCATTGCAAATAGCTCGGATGGATCAACTGTATGCCACATGTCGGACACGCAACTCTAACCTGATTCGTGCTTGATGTCTCCGCCATCGCTCGCACAGTTCGTCTTATTTTCCATGTATCACTGTGCTGGCCTCTGCTCGCGTCCCTTGGCAAGCTCTGCTCACCGTTAGGCGCCGCAACGCTCTCTGCTCACGTCTGTCGGTGCGATCTGCTCGCGTACCTCCACGCGCTCAGCTTGTGGACAGCTTTTCCTTGCGTGTGCAACTGCTATATGCATATATATGGTTGCTCACCATTGAGGCGATCGTGGAGCGCTCTGCTCACGTACCTCTGCGCGCTCTCTGCCAGCGGTTCGTCCTGCGCACGATCACGTCAGCGGGACCATATGCATGCGGTTGCGCCGCGCATGTCGCCACGCGATGCAGTTACGTGCGACACGATGGAGTTACGCGCTGCAAACTAGAACTGCCATCCGGGTGTGCCGATATTCCAGGCCGTACGGCTTCCCCTTTAATTCCCGCGACCATTATAACCTTAGACTCTTCAACATTTCGATCGCGCCCGACAACACAACAAACACACCCACGATGACACATAGAGAGGGGATGTCTAACAGCGCTCCAATGGAGTTCAACGAGCATAAAGTGGAGACCCATGCGAGGGACACGGATCTCTCGATGATGTACACCATCGACCCGCCCGTGGTGGACGACTACATCAACACCGTTGAGCAGTTGCTTGCTTGAGAAAAGTACAAGGTGGTCGGCATCGACCTCCAGTACACCAGCGGTCGTCGCAACGTAGATCAGAAGGTTGCCGTCGCCCAGTTGTGTGTGCGCCATAATGTCCTCATCTACTACTACTGCATGGCCACAGAGCGTCGTGGCCGTTTCACCAGGTCTGTGAACAGCACCGACTACAAGTTCACTATGGCGGAAACCACCGACGATTTTAAAAGCGCTCATGGTTACGGGCTTGGCCTGCAAGAACCTTGTTGAAATCCGTGAGCACTACAAGGTTTGGGGCAGCATGAAGGACTCCCTGGTTGAACTCGCCTTGGCCATCATCGACCCATACTATGAAAAGATGAAGCAGGATGCCAACAGAACACGTCCCGTATCCTGGCACGGGGCCTGGATGCGGCAACTGGATGAACCTCACCTCAGGTTCGCGGCCAGGAGCATGTACACATGCTACGAGATGCACAGGCGGATCATTGACATGAGGAAGTGCCTCATGACCGATATCGACGAGGACGGATCAAGCCACAAGCAGAGCAGTAAAGGCAAGTGTCCCAAGAAGTAGATTGTGATCGGATGATCATTTATCCTAGTTAATTATGCATGTAATATATAGTTGACTTTGGTGTGTGGAAATGTCATGTGTGTAGTAACCAGCTATGTAATTATGCATGTAATAGTTTACTTTGGTGTGTGCAAATGTCATGTGTGTAGTAGCCACCTATGTAATTGGATGTTTAATTTGGTTATGCAACCATATGTCCTTATAAGTGTGTGTGTGTGTGTGTGTGTGTTGTTGTTGTTGTTGTTGTTGTTGTTGTTGTTCTGTATGCAATCCCGACGCACAACACACACGTCTTATTAGCAGCAATCATTTGTGTTATTAGCGGTCTTCGCACACATTTCTAATTACAGACCTGTTTGCCGCATATCACACACGTCTTATTATATTGAACCGTTTCTGTTATCTTGGCTCAATGCAAACACTTCATCCGAGTGAACTGTTTTCCCTCTATCGCCCACACCTTGATCTGGCTGACCGTTTTTTTGTTCCGCCTAATCACAAACAGTTCATCCGAGTGAACCATATGTCTTATATCGCACACACCTTCATTTGGCTGCCCGTTTCTGTTATGCTACCTCATCGCAAATAGTTCATCGAACTGAACCGTATGCCCTGCATCACACATGCAACTAAAATCTGAATCGTGTTTGATGCATCCGTCATCGCAAACGTTTTACATCTTTTCTGACATTTTTTTACATCACCGTTTGCGATTATTGGATCACACACAGTTTCGTCGGAGGGTCTCTCATACGTCTCCAACATATCTATAATTTTTTATTATTCCATGCTATTATATTATGTGTTTTGGAATGTTTCATATGCATTAAATATGCTATTTAATATTATTTTTGCGACTAACCTATTAACCTAGACCCCGTGTCAGTTTCTCTTTTTTCCTTGTTTTTGAGTTTCGCATAAAAGGAATACCAAATGGAGTCCAAATGGAATAAAACCTTCGCGATGATTTTTCTTGGACCAGAAGACACCCTAGAGACTTGGAGATCAAGTCAGAAGATCCACAAGGCGGCCACGGGGGGAGGGCACGCCCCCTGCCTTGTGGGCCCCTTGTGACTCCCCTGACTTAATTCTTTGGCCTATATATTCACAAATATTCCCAAACCACCAGAAGTATCCACGAAAACACTTTTCCACCGCCGCAACCTTCTGTACCCGTGAGATCCCATCTTGGGGCCTTTTTCGGCATCCTGCCGGAGGGGGATTCGATCACGGAGGGCTTCTACATCAACTCTATTGCCCTTCCGATGAAGCATGAGTAGTTTACCACCGACCTACGGGTCCATAGCTAGTAGCTAGATGGCTTCTCTCTCTCTTTGATTGTCAATACCATGTTCACCTCGATATTCTTGGAGATCTATCCGATGTAATCTTCTTATGCGGCATGTTTGTCGAGATCCGATGAATTGTGGATTTATGATCAGCTTATCTATGAATATTATTTGAATCTTCTCGGAATTCTTTTATGCATGATTTCGTATCTTTGTAATTCTCTTTGAACTATGGGTTTGGTTTGGCCAACTAGATTGGTTTTTCTTGCAATGGGAGAAGTGCTTAGCTTTGGGTTCAATCTTGCGGTGTCCTTTCCCAGTGACAGTAGGGGCAGCAAGGCACGTATTGTATTGTTGCCATCAAGGATAAAAAGATGGGGTTTACATCATATTGCTTGAGTTTATTCATGTACATCTTGTCATCTTACTTAATGTGTTACTCTGTTCTTCATGAACTTAATACTCTGGATGCAGGCAGGAGTCGGTCAATGTGTGGAGTAATAGTAGTAGATGCAGAATTGTTTCGATCTACTTGACATGGATGTGATGCCTATATTGCATAATCATTTCCTTAGATATTGTCATAACTTTGCGCTTTTCTATCAATAGCTCGACAGTAATTTGTTCACCCACCATATTATCTGCTATCTTGGGAGAAGCCACTAGTGAAACCTATGGCCCCCGGTTCTATTTTCCATCATATAAGTTTCCTATCTACCATTTTGCAATCTTTTACTTTCCGATCTATAAACCAAAAATACCAAAAATATTTACTTTATTGTTTGTTTAGTTTCATCTATCTCTATCAGATCTCACTTTTGCAAGTAACCGTGAAGGAATTGACAACCCCTTTATCACATTGGGTGCAACTTGTTTGATTGTTTGTGTAGGTATTGGTGATTTGTGCGTCGTCTCCTACTGGATTGATACCTTGGTTCTCTAACTGAGGGAAATACTTATCTCTACTTTGCTACATCACCCTTTCCTCTTCAAGGGAAAAACCAACGCAAGCTCAAGAAGTAGCATTCTCTGATCGTAGTGTCGCGTTAGCAGCATCCTGCAGTAGTGCCTTCCCCATGGGCTTCGAGCATTCTTGCGTAGAGTGGAAGAGTAGGGTCGCGAGTTCGTCGAAGCGGGTGAGGATGGAAAGGGGATTTAGTGAATTTTTACCCTAGCCCAACTCCATTTTATACCACAGGTAAATCCGCCTCGCGAATCGACGACTGTCGATCTTTGAATCTGACGGCGCCAGCGATCGCGTTGTGTAGAGGAAGTGGGGCACGTGACGGATTCTTGGGGTGGAAATCGAGGCAACATGCTCCCACTTTCCCTAGTAGTTGCGGCGTAACCGCTTCCATACATGTGCAAGTTTTGAAATCGTGGAATTGCATCCGCAAATCGATTCGATTGATCAACCCTGATTTCTTTCTAAAGAGACAAGGGTCATCGTTCACTCGGACACATAATCCAAACCAACTGAAGTAAACTTCAGGACTGCAATGGGATGAACTCAATGCTCCTATACGGATTAACTTGGCCCTTCTTGTAGGATCCAAGGCGTGAGTCCCATTAACTTGGACTCAGAGATGGCCTACGCCGGCGTTCCCCCGGGATAATGAGTGGCATCTCTCCGGAGAGTCAGCCCACGCGCCGACATCGTCAATCGAGTTTCATGACACGTCCAGACTCAGGCCACTAGTCTATCGCTTCCAGAGACATACGAGTGCCACCAAGTTTTACCCAACAATCAACATAACCTGATCAGTCAGGAAACTCCTAGTCCATAATCCATTGTTGTTTCTCTCACGTCACGATAGGTTATCGCTTGGTGATGGATTCTGAGTGCTTCCGCAGCACTCGGTTCGAGTCAAGGTTTCAGCCATTTCATCCTATGAAACCACAACCAATTTGGGGGCTAATGATGGGGTCGCCTACTAACGGTAGGGTCAAGGACCTGACACCCTGGGCCCACCTAGTGGCCCGCACCATCATTATAAGGTTCAGGGACCATAGCTACATTCAGATGCCCACTTCTGAATATCCATTTGGACACAATCCATCCACTCAGATGGAGATAGCTCACTCAGATGCCTCACCGCCAGTCAGCCGTACACACCAGCATTCGGACATGGAAGGCGAAAGGGTCGCGCGGGAGTTGCAACGTTCGAGGAGCATAATGACAGGCTTCAAGTGTAGTTATGGCAGCAGCTACCAGTAACACATGTATAAATTCTCCCCTTCATCTCCCTTGTAATGTAGCCTTAATGAGGGACGACACACGCTATATAAGTGAAAGGGCAACTAATGCCCGGGTGGTTTTGGTAATTAATAACAACATATACAACATTGATCTAGTATTCATTGCAAATAGATTTCAGAAAAAGATCAATGATTGGCATGGCAAGGACTAATGGATGTGGACCCCTCAAAATGTCAAGGACAAGAATTGGCAACTCCAAGACTCTACTTTTTTGTCTAGTGATCCAAGATCACATTGAGTCCCTTAGGAAAGCCAATACTATTAGAAGGGGATGACGTATTGATGATGAGGTTGCCCAAGTGCTTAGAGATATTGCTCCAAAAACCCCCAGTCATTTTCTCAAAACGCATCTGTCCAAACCCTAATTCCATATCTCGGTCCCAACAAAACTATCCCATTCGTACCCACCGAGATGACCACTCCTGTTGCCACTGCCAAACCCTAGCAGTTCAGTTTGACCGAAATGGATCTTGGTCCCACCAATATGGCATTGCCAAGTTTCTGTGATGACATTGTTTCACTTCGGAATCACTCAGTTGAAACAAGAGGAAATTCTGAGCTGGCTTTTGCTCTAGCCATTCGGTCCCACCGAGTTTTTCCACTTCGGTCCCACCGAAAAGCCCAACGTTCATCTTATTTACACTAATCGGTCTCACCAAGTTATATTAGATTTCACCGATTTGGGTCAAAAGTGTGTAACGATTGGATTTTGGATGGAGGCTATTTATACCCCTCCGCCCCCACCTACTCTCTAAGAGAGCCATCAGAATGAAACACCACTTCCACCATTCGTTTTCTGAGAGAGTACCAACTACTCATGTGTTGAGATCAAGAGATTCCAATCCAACCATTTTAACCTTGATTTCTAGCCTTTCCCAAGTTGCTTTCCATTCAATCATCTCTTCTACCAAAGCCAAATATGTGAGAGAGTGTTTGAGTGTTGGGAAGACTATCATTTGAAGCACAACAGCAACGAGTTCATCATCAACAACACCGTCTATTACCTTTTGGAGAGTGGTGTCTCCTAGATTCGTTAGGTGACAATCGGGAGCCTCCAAGAGATTGTGGAGTTGAACCAAGGAGTTTTTAAGGGCGAGGAGAACGCCTACTTTGTGAAGATCTACCCGAGTGAGACTAGTCCTTTGTGGGTGTAAGCCATGATGGAATAGACAAGTTTGCTTCTTCGTGGACCCTTTTTGGGTGGATCCGTCCGTGGACTCGCGCAACTGTTACCCTCTGTCGGTTGAAGTCTCCATCAACATGGATGTACGCTAGCACCACCTATCAGAACCACGACAAAAATCATCGTGTCTTCATTGTGTTTTATTTATCAGATCCCTCCTTTACGTTCATATGCAAAGTCTTTACATTTCGCTACTCAACTCTTAGACTTGCATCTGTAGGGTGTACTTGACTTGGTAGAATTGCTAAAACTTTCCTAGCTACAACTAAATTTGGGAAAAGGATAAGTTTTTATTCGGTCAAGTATCCTAATCACCCCCCCCCCTTCTAGACATACTTTCGATCCTACAATTGGTATCAGAGCTTTGGTCTCCATTGCATTGGTTTCACAACCTAGGATAGTATGGTGTATAGAGAGAAACTATCATTGTAGAGGTCCATATTTTGATGGTACAAAATTTGCTAGTTGAAAACATAAGATGAAAATGCATATTCTTTGCCATAACCCCGCCGTTTGGGTTGTTGTTCGTATTGGCTTGCAAGGTGAAATATTTGAGGATGGTAAAGGACCAGATCATGAAGAAACCGTGGAAGAATTGAGGATGTTACAATACAACACTCAAGCATGTGACATTCTCTTCAACGGTTTGTGCCCCAAGGAGTTCAGCAAGATTAGCCGCCTCGAGAATGTAATGGAAATTTGGGATACTTTGGTTGATATGAATGAAGGTACCTAGCCCGTCAAGGAATCCAGGATGGATTTGCTTCAAAGTCAACTTGACAAGTTTAAGATGAAGGATGGTGAAGGAGTCGTTGAAATGTACTCTAGTGCGTGCGCTCATCACAAATGAGATTGTCGGCTTAGGAAGTGAAGTGATGACCGACAAGTTCATCATCAGGAAGATCCTGCCTTGGATGAACAATATGATATCATGTGCACATTGATCCAAATGATGCCCAGCTACAAAGATCTCAAGCCCACGGAAGTCATTGGAAGGGTTGTTGCTCATGAGATATCACTTAAGGATAAGGAGGAGCTCCACAAAAAGTCAAGTGGTGCATACAAAGCTTCAAGTGATGCTCCTACAACCTCAAGTGACAAGCTAGTATCCAATGAGGAGTTAAGCCTAATGGTGAAGAACTTCAACAAATTCTACAAGAATAGAAGCAAAGAGAGAAGCTCCAACTCAAGAAAATATGAGAAAAGATCATCAAGTCATGATCGTAATTGCTACAACTGTGGAAGACCTGGACACTACTCCAATGAGTGCACGATACCTCACAAGAAAAGAGGCGACTCACCTAGAAGAAATAGTACAAGAGATGAATCGCCTCATAGAGAGAGAAGGAGTAGAGATGATTGTGATGAACGAAGACCTTCTCGAAGAAACGAGGATTTAGAAGGGAAATACAAGTAAACCAAGAGCTATTCTAGAAGAATACATCAAGCTCATGTTGGTGAATGGCTTTCCGGCTCTGACTCCGACAACAACTCTGAGGGAAGTTATCACTCCGACTCCGACTCCGACTATAGTCAAGATGAAGGTGTTGTCGGACTTGCTCTCGTATCTTCCAACTCGTATGACCTATTTGATTCACAAAATGATGGAATTGGAAGATGCTTTAGTGCTAAAGGCCCCAAGGTATCACACCCCAAGTATCTTGATTTCAATAGTGATGAGGATGATTTGCTAGGTGATAATGATTTGCTTGTTGACAAAACTAGTGATGTGAACTATAATGAACTTGCTAGTAATAATGATAGTTAAGATGAAACGAGTGACAATGCTAAGAAGGAGATTGAGCGTCTAACTAAAAAACTAAACACTCTTAAATTAGCTCATGAAACAAGTCAAGAATACCATAGAGAGCTTCTAAGAACACATGAGAAGCTACGCTTCGATAAGCTAAATTTAGAGCAAGAGCACAAGCTTCTAAAATAAATCAATGATGATCTTCGAAAGAAGAGTTCTTTTTACATTTCCAAATGTCTTCTCTTATCTACTTTTATGCCACAAGTTAAATCTACTCAAGCTAGTAACAAGAGTAAGAAAGGTTCTACCTCTAGTAGTAACAATAACAATGCCAAATCTAATATTGTTGCTTATAGTTATTCTATTGATTCCACTAATGATTCTCTTAGCCAAGGTACACTTGAGCAAGAAAACAATTTATTGAAAGGAATTATAGAAAAAGGTGTCTACAAGAGCCTTGCCAGGAGTAAGCAATTTGAGGAAATTGTGCAAACAAGGAAGGCACCGGAAGAACCAAGGTATTGGTTTCGAACCAAAGTTCAATGACAATGGAGTTGAGTGGGAAGAAGATCAATACCCCAAGACAAAGTTTTTTCCTCGACAAGAGAAGTATTATCCCACTTCTTTTGAGGGAGCACAAGTTCAATATGATCTTCCACCACAAGACCACAAGCTAAAAGGCAACACTACAAAAAGAACACTTCCGTGATGACACGTGTTTATCACAGTAGGTCCGTTTTCTGTCATGCATGTACATCCATGAAGATTTTATGATAGAATCAAGATAGTCATACATGTGCTATCGTAGAAGTGTTCCATGACAATACCAAAATTATCATCACGGAAGTGTCCACTTCCATGACGATAAATGGCGCGTCATGGAAGTGTTTTCGTCAAGGGTAACCGACACGTGGCATCCACCGTAACGGGTCACCGTTAAGCTATCGGGTTATGGTTTGGATTCGATAACCTATTAACAGCCCAGGCCAATGGGGATTTTCCACGTGTAAAATTCTCAATGGCAAGAGGAACCATGTGTCGGCTCAGCGTTGGGGCAGATGTCATCCACTCATTGGATGGGAGGCGCCTATGATACGTTGACACGTGGCACAACCCAACAGTTGGCCATTCAGGTGAAAAGGCCGACCCGTTTGACTTGGTCAAAAGGTAGCGGGCCAACCCACGAAAAGCTTGTTAACGGCATGTTCGCATACAGCCCATTTACAGCACGCTAACTCACGACCCGTTATGGCCTATCCGAATTAGGCCCAGTAGCATCATCTGGGCCGTCCAATATGATTCTAGCCCATTGTAACTTCCGGCCCATGTATGGCCCTTGATGTATTTTGGCCCATATGAGGCCCTTTGTAACCCTGGGCCCATTAACAACCCGTGGTGAAATTGGCCCATACTGAATAGTATATCGCTTTATACCCATTACGGCCCATTATTCCATTGGGCCATTTCCAGCCCGTGTTATCTTTCGGCCTTCTAAGGGCCCATTTATTCTTGGGAACATTTCCAGCATTCGAATACTTACGGTCCGTTCTCGGCTGTTTTGCCAGTGGGCCAAATTCAGCCCGTATACTGATCGGCCCGCCAGTGGCCGTTAATCCGTTGGGCCGTTTTCATAGCGTCATCAAATACGGCCCACTAACGACCCATTATGCATGTCGATAGAATGAAGCCCGTTAAACATATCAGATATTAACGACCCATTATGGCCGGCCCATAAACAGACGATTCCCATTGTAGCCCGTTTAGGGCCCATATTGTTGTGTGTTATTGGTACACGAAGAGTACATCCCATGTTTGGCCAATCGATTCTACGGCCCGTAGAAGGCCCATGGATACTTCGTCCCATAGGAGGCCCATGGTCACTACAACAGGTGATACCTCTCCAACGTATCTATAATTTATGAAGTATTCATGCCATGTTTACAACAATTTTATATGGTTTTGGTATGATTTGAATGGAACTAACCCGGACTGACATTGTTTTCCGCAAAACTACCGTGGTGTTGTTTTTTGTGCAGAAATAAAAGTTCTCAGAATTGGACAGAACTTTTTGACGATTCTTTTGAAAGAAAAGAAAAATACTAGAGCAAAGAACCACCATAGGGGGGCCCTGCTGCCCACAAGGCACCAGAGTGCACCGCTCCTCCTGGCGCGCCCTAGTGGGTAGTGGCCCCCTGAGGCCCATCTTCGCGTGAAGCCAACGCCAAAAATTCCTATATATTCAGAAACCCCCGAAAGTTACCTTAGATCATAAGTTCCACCACCGCAAGCCTATGTAGCCACGAAAACCAATCTGGACCCCTTTTCGGCACCCTGTCTGAGGAGGAAATCATCACCGGAGGCCATCTTAATCATCCCGGCGGCCACCATGATGAGGAGGGAGTAGTCCACCCTCAGGGCTGAGGGTTTGTACCAGTATCTATGTGTTTAATCTCTCTCTCTCTCATGTTCTTAATTTGGCACGATCTGGATGTATCAGGAGCTTTGTTAATATAGTTGGATCATATGGTGTTTTCCCCTCTCTATCTTGTTGTGATGAATTGAGTTTTCCCTTTGAGATTTTGTTATTATTGGATTGAATATTTTTACAGATTTGAGAGCACTTGATGTATGTCTTGCTATGAATACCCGTGGTGAAAATGGGGTAGCATATTGGCACTCAACTCGCGGATTCCCAAGGTGACATTGGGGTAATCTATGCATAGGGGTTGATGTACGTTTTCGTCCTTGTTTCTCCGGTAGAAATCTTGGGGCACTCTTTAAGGTTCTTTGTGTTCGATTGATTATTATGAATATGAAATTGTTTGATGCATATTGTATAATCAACCCACGGATACTCGTGGTGACATTGGAGTATCTAGGTGACATTAGAGTTGGTTCATGTGTATTATGTGGTGTTATTTTAGTACGAACTCTTAGATAGATCTATCGGAAAGGATAACTTGGTATTATTTTCGTACAAACTCTTGGATAGATCGATATGAAAGGATAACTTTGAGGTGGTTTCCTACCCTACAAACAATTTCGTCTTATGTTATCCACTAGATAAGAACTTTGGAGTGATTCTTTATCGCACGTTGAGGGGTGGTTATATGATCCAATTATATTAGCATTGTTGAGAGATTGCACTAGTGGAAGTATGAACCCTAGGCCTCATTTTCAAGCATTGCAATATCTTTTGTGCTCACTTTCGTTACTTGCTACAAGGCCATTTTTTATTGTTACTATTAAAAAAAATCAATATCTACTATCATTACTACACTTGTATCACCAGTCTTCGCTGAACTAGTGCACCCATACAATTTACCATTGTATTTGGTGTGTTGGGGACACAAGAGACTCTTTATTACTTGGTAGCAGGGTTGTTTGAGAGAAACCATATTCATCCTACGCCTCCCACGGAGTAATAAACCTTAGGTCATCCACTTGAGGGAAAATTGCTATTGTACTACAAAACTCTGCACTTGGAGGCCCAACACGAGTCTACAAGAATAAGTTGCATAGTAGACATCAAGCTCTTTTCTGGCACCGTTGTCAGGGAGGTGAGTGCTTGAAGGTATATCTTTATACCTTGCAGTTGGATCTTTTAGTTTCTTGTTTATCCCTAATTTGGTTTATAAAAGAAAACTACAAAAAATGGAATTGAGGTGGCCTCATATTATTCGTCTTTATCATGTCTTTCTTGAAAATGATGGAAAGGAAAATTGTGCTCAGTTGATATAAGAAGAATTCAATAAAATGGTTGGCATGAAATCTTTGAATGATGAGCATGATTGCAATGTTGTTAGTATGAATTCTTTGAATATCCATGATGCTAATGATATGCAAAGCCATAAGCTTGGGGATGCTATATTTGATGACGATGATATTTTTAGTCACCCAAGTTTTGATGTGCAAATTTGTTTTAATGATTGCTTGCCTCCTATTTATGATGATTATATGGATGAAAGTGGGTTTGGAAGAGTGTCAACTCAAGGTAATGATCCCACTATTTTGGAGGATGTTGAATCTTATTGTAATAATTATGAAAGTGGATTTGGAGAGGTCATGACTTTATTTAATGATGAATCCACTACTTTGGAAGAGGTTTCAATTGATTATGACAACAAAGTTGCTATCTATGAAGATTATGGTGATGACATGTATGCTATAAAGAATAATGATAACCATGAAACTTGTCATCATGATTTTAATGCTCAAATTGATTATGTGGATCAAGTATCACATGATAGTTATTTTGTTGATTTTGCTCCCACTACTATTAATGAGAATAAATTTGCTTATGTGGAGAGTAATAAAATTTATATGCATGTGTATAATGAAAAGACTGCTTTATGTGATAGTTATATTGTTGAATTCATTCATGATGCTACTGAAAATTATTATGAGAGAGGAACTTATGCTTTTACATATCTCAATAATATCAAGTTTCCTCTCTATGTGTTGAAAGTTTTGAAGTTATACTTGTTTTGCCTTCCTATGCTAGTTGATTCTTGCTCCCATAAATTGTTTGCTCAGACAATCCCTATGCATAGGAAGTGGGTTAGGCTTAAATGTGCTATTCATATGCTTCACGATGCTCTCTTTGTGTTTCAATTCTTATATTTTATGTGAGCATCATTGAACCATCATGCCTAGCTTAAAAGGCATTAAAAAGTGCTTGTTGGGAGACAACCCAACACTTTTACCTACTGTTTTTGTGTCTTCACATGATTAATCTACTATAGTAATCATGTTTTATAGCTTTTGTTTCAATAAAGTGCCAAGTAAAGCCTTTGGGATAGTGTGGATGATAATTGACTTCATTCTGTGCAAAAACAAAAACTTTTGCTTCCATTAACAGAATTATTTAAATTCACCAAACGTGATAAAATTCTGAATATTTTACAGATGATTGATATCCAAATTTCCTACGTTTTCCTAAATTTTCAGAATTTTGTGAGTAACAGAAGTATGGTCATTGTTCAGATCATTTCAGACTATTCTATTTTTGACAGATTCTGTTTTCAATGCATAGTTTGCTCGTTTTCTAGTTTCTATGGATTATATTGCTCAATATAAATTGTGGAAATGATAAGGTACAGTAGGAATTGTGTGAGAACCCTTATGAATCTTGTCTTTGACAGTACCAAAGTGAATGATTTGTCTTCATCATACTAACCTATCTCACAAAGTTCTGTTAAGTTTTGTGTGATTGAAGCTTTCAAGTTTTGGGTGAGATATCGATATGAGGAGAGTAAGGAGTGACAAAACCATAAGCTTGGGGGTTCCCAAGGCACTCCCAAGGAAATATTCAAGGAAGATCCAAGCAACTAAGCTTGGGGATGCCTCAGAAGGCATCCCCTCTTTTATCTCCAATATTATTGGTAACCTCACTTGGAGCTATATTTTCATTCGTCACATGATATGTGTTTTGCTTGGAGCAATATTTTCTTTTGTTGGGATTTTCTTGCGGTTATTTACAATATGTTTTGCATCTTCTATTTCAATAAAAATGTAAAGTATAGCCTTTACCATGCTTATTTTGCAAGTCTATATGTGGTTGTTTGAAAACAGAAAGTTGCACGCTAGTGCGTGAATTCTTGAGAAAAGTCGAATTGTGATAAAATGTTGAATTTTGCACAATAAAATATGATAAATTTTCTACTGTGCGGTAAATTTTTGATTTGTTTTGAGTCAAATAAGTATGGATCCTTCTTCATCCTTTATAGACTGTCCTGTTTAGACAGATTGCTGTTATGATTGCATTGTTTGCATATGTTTGTTTGTATAATGATTCTATTTGAGGATATGAGTATTAAATATGCAGAGGCATTTAGTATGCAATGTTAAATAATAATTTTAGTGATTTGCTATAGTAGAGAATGATAATATTTCGCATTGATTTATACTAAGTTATCTCACGAGTTCTTGATGAGTTTTGTGTGAATGAAGTTTCTTAGATTTAGGGAAACCGTGATATAAAGGAACTAAGGAGACATAAAAGCTCAAGATTGGGTATGCCCAATGCATCCCATTATAATATTTCAAGAAGTCTCAAGCATCTAAGCTTGGGGATGCCCTGGTAGGCATCCCACCTTTCTTCATCAACAATTATCGGTGCATTCTAAGTGGGTTTTAAATAACAATGCTTCCACATGAACATATGTAAGAATACACCACACCACACCATGCAACATACTCCCTCTGCTCTGTTTACTCATGCATACATCATTGACCTTCAAAGGGAGATCACAATATCACCAAAATCAATAACCTTCTCCTTTCAACGACCAAGTATTAGCATGGAAATACGAGCAACGTATAACAAACTCCCTCTGTTCGTTTTATAGTGCGCATAAGCTTTTGGCCAAAATACCATAATGTACTACATGGACACAGTTTTAGACGGCATTACCCCTTGCTGAAATGATGGATGTTAGAGCAGGTAGGGAACATAGGAGTGAGAAAAACCTGCACGCAGGGTTATTTTGGTCGATAACACAACAAACAGCTCATGCATCATAAGATCCTTTTGCATGGAAATACTACTACTTCTCGGTCATCTGACATGTGGGGCATCCAGCATCCGGGTCCATGTGTCATGCAAGAAAATAGAGATAAGTACAAGTGAGACTCAGGAACGGTCATACACATAGGGGGAGTACGTGCAAGGGCCATGGTAATATGACTAAATGAGCAGTCAAATCACACAGTAAGTTGGTCGGACGAAGCAACCATCATTTCGCTCTTCAAGGCGTATGCAATATAAAAAAGGTTGATATGGAGAGAAAAAGAAAACCGCTCCACTATATATACACTAGAAAGAGCCTAAGCTACAGCCTGCTTGGGTTCCTCTCTTCACACTCTCTCGCATAGAATGACAATCGCCACACTGCAGGTCAAAGATCCGGCCTGATCCCGCTGCCGGGGGAAGGGGAGGATGTTCTGGTAGACACAGTCGGCAGCGGCGAGGGAGAAAACCCACTGCCAGTGTGTCCCGATCGGGGGTCCCCGCGGTATGGGTTGATGCCGGCTCCCACCGCCCTTCTAGCTACACCCCGACGTCCCAGGTACGACTTCCTTTTGGAGCTGGCTTGCTCCACTACCGCAGCTCCCCACGTAGCTCCATCTTCATGTGGATCTTTCTCTACTTCTACCGGCTTCTATTTGTGATGAGTTTATGTCTCATGAACTAGTGCAACTACTATTATTCTAATCACACTTCTTCAATATTTTTGCCAACGGGGATGCTCACTCGATTTTAGTGGAAATGCACAAAAGCATCGTATGATCCGAGGGTTCCATGCTTCTTTCCTTAGATAGGTTCTACCTAGCCATGAAATTAAATCATGTTTAGGGTTTAGGGTTTAGGGCCTAGGGACTGCATCAATCATTTTTTTTCTTTATTTGTACACACTCTCACAACTTTTATGTTTAGTTGTGAAGTAAATATTGGCTATGATTTGTGAATCATTGAGATGCATCAACATGCGTGTTAGTTTTCCTTTGTATTTGATGGAATGTTGTAACGGGGCAAGTCAGGATACATACATGAAACAAAATCCTAAAGCTTCGTAGCATTGTAGTAGTCCCTCCGGTCCTTTTTTGTATGCGCATAAGAAAAACTCACTTTTCCCGCAATGGTCTGCGCCTTAGCATCTTTGTGATGCTCTTTCCAATAGTACTACTGCACAAGCAGCCACAATAATTCCCATCTCTCTCTCCCATATTCCTTGTCCCTTCCTACGAGCAAGTATAATAAGGTGACGTAGGCGGGCTGCAAGCCTTTAAATATTCTATCTTTGCTGAGTTGGATGAGAGATAAGAGGAGAGAGAAGAGAAGCGGGCTGTAGATTTACAGCCGGCTGTAGCACGAGCTCCAAGGAGCTACTACCTCCGTCCTGGTTTATTGTTCCCATTGTAATCCGTGCCAAATTTTGACCATAAATTTAACTAAGAAAATGTTCATGCATGTCACCAAAAGTTATATCATTGAAAACTATGTTAAAATATGAATCCAACAATATAATTTTTGTTAACATGCACTAACAATTTGTCAGTTAAATCTTTGGTCAAAATTTAGCATAAATTACATAGGGGACTAATAAACCAGTACGGAGGTGTGAGAGTGTATGGTGGGTCATTTGGTAAAAAAGTAGTACTTTCTTGTAGCCCATTACTATACATGTTGACTATTACATTGGCTATAGATGACATGGCAACATGTTAGCCATCAACCGGCTATATTATTAACCATGCTTACACTACTGCAGGATGGTCCAAATGCGACAGTCCAATCAGAGACCCTTCGACGAAATTGTGTGCGATGCATTAATCACAAACGATGATGTAATAAAACCGTCAAAAAAGATGTAAAATGTTTGCGATGGCGGTGACAACAAACACGGTT
Source organism: Aegilops longissima (assembly GCA_021605205.1). Classification (NCBI taxonomy): domain Eukaryota; kingdom Viridiplantae; phylum Streptophyta; class Magnoliopsida; order Poales; family Poaceae; genus Aegilops; species Aegilops longissima. The sequence goes on along the minus strand of CM038680.1, from coordinate 267,721,390 downwards.
CAGATTGGAGTTGCGTGTGCGATGCGTGGCAAATGGTTAATCCAGAAGAACTGTTTGTGGAGGCAGAAAAACAGAAACAGGTAGCCAGATGAGGGTGTGCGATATATGGCATACAGTTCACTAGGATGAACTATGTGTGATTAGGCAACACAATAGAAACGGTCAGTCAGATCAAGGTGTGTGCGATGGAGGGCATGTAGTTCACTCGGATGAACTGTTTGCGATAGGCCAACACAACAGAAACAGTTCAATTCAACAAGATGTGTGTGATACATGACAAACAGGTCCGTAATCAGAAATGTGTGCGAAGACCAATTATAACACAGTCGATTAATGCTGCTAATAAGCCATGTGATTTGCTCTGTCTAGAGAAGAATAACACATGCACACACACATATTTATATATAACTGAAATAAACATCCAATTACATAAGTGACTATACAGATCATTCACACACACCTCAATAAACAATTGTATGCATTCTAAACTAGAAGAAACGATCATCTAGTCATCTAGTTCTTGTGACGCTCCCGCCACTACTCTATGGCTCGATCCCTCGTCTGGGGCAGGAAGAAGACACTCCCTCATGTCAACGATCTGCATGCACATCTCGTAGCTTGTGTACACGTCCTTGGCCGCGTACTTGACGTGTTGTTCATCCAGTCTGTCACGCCAGACACTGTGCCAGGCGTTCTTGTCCTTGCTCTCATCCTTCATCTTCATGTAGTAGGGGTCGATGATGGCCGAGGCGAGGTCAACCAGGGAGTTTTGTTTGTTGTTGTCGCTGCCCCAGACCTTGTAGTGGTCCTGGATGTTGACAAGATTCTGACATTTTAAGCCCGAAACCTTGAGCGATTTTAAATCGTTGGTGGTGTCCACCGTAGCGAAACTGTAGTCGAAGCTGTTGATAAACCTAGAGAAACGCTCGCAAGGCCTTGTGGTCAAGTGGTAGTGGTAGACGAGGACGTCATGTCGCACGCACAACTGGGCGACGACAACCTTCTGATCGTGCCCGGCACGACTGATGGTGTACTCGAGGTTGAAGCCGACCACTTGGTACTTGTCCTCAGCAAGCAACTGCTCCATAGTTTGGATGGAGCTCTCCACCAAGACCAGCTTATTCGTGTACACCACCGAGAGGGCCTTCCCCCTCACGTGGGTGTCCACTACGTGATGCGTAGTGAACTGCCCGCCGTTGTCATCGTCAGCTGCTGGGAGCGCCATTAGAGCCACAGGGAGCGCCATTGGAACCATTAGATGTCCTCTATGTATGTGTCATCGTGGGTGTGCTTATTGTGTCGTGTGGTGCGAACGATTACGGTAAATAGCCGCAGGAATAAATGGGGGCCGGGCAGCCTGGATTCTCGGCGCGTCCGCATGCCAGTTTTTGCAGCGGGTAACTGCATCGTGTCGCCGCGCCCTGCACAACCGCTTGCACACGAACGTACGTGATCGTGCGCCAGCCCCAAACACTGGTAGTGAGCATGGAGGGACGAGGACAGAGCGCCCGGAGGGACGCGAGAGCAGAGCGCGTCGCGGCCGCCTCAACTGCGAGCAACTACACGCATAGAACAGTTGAACACGCAGGAAATGGTCATCTACAAGCCGGCCGGCAGTTGAGTCGATGCGCAGAGAGCGGCCGTGTGCTACTACCTCCGTCTTGGTCTATTAGTCCCCTTTATATTCTATGCCACATTTTGACCTTAAATTTAACCAACAAAATGTTAATGCATGTTACAAAAGTTATATAATTGGAAACTACGTTCAAATACGAATCCAACGATATAATCTCTGGTGACATGCATTCGTATTTTATTAGTTAAATCTCTAATCAAAATTTGGCATAAAAATATATAGACGACTTATAAACCAGGATGGGGGTAGTAGGTAATTTAATCGCAAACTTTTTTATTTTATTAATCATATGTGTACGTGTCGTTTCGTCCTCCTCTCGCACGTCTTTTCGCCCCGCTGTCGCAGACGGCTTAGAGCGCAAGCTTGAGCAGTGCACGGGGGCATTCTTTTGGCCAAAAGGCGGTGAGCCCGTTCCCGCGCAACCACGTAGGTCCCCGCACAAGCTTCCTGCTCGACTCGGTGAAATCCCCCAAAATCCCAATGCTTACCGGCCTGCTATATAATCCCTCACGGCCGGCGAGTCCTGCGTCGCATTTTCCCCTCCCTCCCTGCAGCTTATCTTGTCTGCTTATCCCACAATCGCCAATGGCACTGGTCCATCGTCGTCACTCAATCACTCCGCTATCATCAGAGGACAGCTCCAGCTGGGAGGCTACACCGTGGCAGTGGTGCAGTCCCCGGCGTAGTGTAGTGCGCGTGGCATCCCTGTTGGGTGTGCGAGGAATAGCCACCACACGCTCCGCCGCCGCTGCCCGTCGCCAGCTTTTGCTGGCCGCCGTTGCCGCCACCCCACCATCTGACGATGTGGCCGCCACACCACCGTCGAAAGCCAGGGCCATCGCCCGTTCCGCCGCCGCGGCCTGAAGGCGGGAGGTGGCCGTCATGGCCGCCACCCATTGCCGACCACCGTGGCCATCACACACTCCGCCGCCGCGGCCCGAAGGCGGGAGGTGGTGGCCATGCCACCAGCCCACCATCGACCGTCGGGGTCATCACCCGCTCCGCCACCGCCGCCTGAAGGAGGGATGTGGAGGTGGAGGCCCACATGTGCGTCAGCGACCTTGCGCGCTACATCGAGTTCTTGCGGGAGGAGGAGGAGCGCCTCGTCGAGCATGCAAAGAGCCTTACAGCCGCCATGGCCGCAGCACACGCCACCGCAGAGGCGAGGAATCAGGAGATCTGTGAGGAGAACCACCGCTTCGAGAGGGTTCGTCTGGAGCGACAGAGGGCGTTCGAGGTGAGCATCGCTGAAGATGCAGCAGCGGCAGACACCGTATTGCAGTTGTCCAGCTTGTTTGTAGGCTCCTCCTCCTCTGCCTCTTACTGAGCGTGCCCGGCAGAGGAGAGGCTGCCGGAAGTAGTACAAAGCCCCTCCATAGTAGTAGTATTTAGGGGCTATTTTTGTTCAGTTCATTTGACTATAGATGTGGTGGAACTGTACAACGTACTTAAAATTAGCTAGTATATACAGTTGAACTAGCTATTTCAGTACGTGGTTGGCAACAATTGTGGAAATTTGGTCGGTTCAGCACGATTGCTTAATCTATGAATGAAATCTATGCTTAATTACTGAATTTTAGTTGCAAAAATTAGATAGTGCTAGTGTCTTTTAGCTTCATATTTTGACAAATCACAGTGTTACAAGGTTGACAAATGGCAATGTTACTAGATCAAGAAATGTCATTCTTTTTAGTTTGACAAATGGCAATATACCCAATATGACAGATGCAAATCTTACCAAATTGTCAGTACGTGGTTGCACATGGGTCATCTAAAACAACCGTTTGAGTTGAAGGGATGTACAAATCCTAGTCGGTACATTTTTTCTTGGCTTAGCGCCGAAGTCTGGCTTTGCATACCGTATTCAATCTGAACCGTTCGCGTTGAAGAGATGCACAAATCCTGCGCTGCGAATTTTCCCTTGACTTACTGGGGAATACCATAGCTCTCACTTTGCATACGGGTGTTCTATTTAAAACGTTTGCGATCAAGAGATGCACAAATCCTGCTCGACACATTTTCCCTTGGCTTCCTGGGGAAGTTGTCGGTTTGCATATGGGTGTTCTAACTAAAACGTTTGCTTCTAGACAGAGGAAAGTATCTCTCCCCTGATTTCCTGTATATCTCCTTGTATCAAAAGAAGGAAACTATCTCTCTCTCGATTGCATGTATCTCTTACTTTCCTGGACTCACGGATTTACTAGCCACTAACCAAAAAATTTGCCAAGGGTACTTTTGTCCTAACACCTCTATAATTGTGTGTCGTGGTCACCATGCCCAAAATAATACACCTTAGATAAAGGAACGGAGGGAGTATTTAAAAACCGTTGATGTTTTTTAAAAGAAAATCGTTTGATAAGTCTATACATTAAGAGAGAAAACCCAAGTTCGTTCAAACCATATGTTTCATTCAGTCACACTGCGAATTTATATTCATATGATCGAGATACAATATTAAACCCCAAAAAAACTATTTTCGACGGCGGCGGAGGCGGTGTGCCGCGCCGGCATTGTCGTTGTCATCCTCCGGGACGCCGTTGTTGAAGTCTTCAAGGCAGCACAAAATGTTCTTCACATGGAAATCAAACATCATGTCGTCGCGCGATCGACAGGCGGGGCATGGGAGGACAACAATTGGCTATGCTGCAAGGTAGCGGTCGACGGTGTCGTCCCATGCCGCTGAGGGGGGTGCGTGCACGGGCACGGGCGCGTCGGGTGCAGGCAAACACACGGGAACCGGAGCGTGGTGGGTGCAGGGCCGTGCACGGGCACGGTCACGGGCGCTGGCACTGGCATGTACACGAGCTTGCGCTGGTCCGTGGAGACCTAGCTGACGCCCATGGCTTCCAGCTCTGCGATAGTGCTCGGTGACCATCCAATCAATGCTACGGGGAGGGACACTGGCGCGGCGCAAGGATGGGAGCTGGGACGGCGCGGGGGCAGCAACCGCAAGGGCCAGCTCGTTCAGGGCCATGTCCATGAGGTCCCATTCCTCCTTATTTTCTATCTCCTCCGGCTCGGAGTCGACTTCACCAAACTTGAAGACTAGTGGCAGATGATCCTTCAGCGCCATGGCATTGGTGGGGGTCTGCGGGAGGGAGGGGAATGGGAGGCGAACAGTATGGCTGCCCGTAATAAACAGCGGCTAGGGCGTCATTAATGGAGAGGATGCAAGCAAGGCGGAGGGAAATGGAAGTTAAAGGGCTCGCTTCCCAGTGATTCTGCGCAGCGTACAGCTCGCACACTTCCCGATGAGCCTGCGCATTGGAGGACAGCTTGCACGCCTCTCGGCCAGCCTGCGCACCGGACTACGCTCGCATGCCTCCTGTTCAGTCAAGCAACTGTCTGCATGGCACCTCCTATAAAAATTAAAAGAGAGACAGTGGCGTCATGTGAATGGTTAACAGAACGCACACGATTTAAATTATACAAACGTTTGAGATGTTAAAGTGGCAGCTATTTGTTTCAAAATACCTTTGTTGGATGTTATTCGAGAGCACCTTCTCTCAAAATGGACATGAAAAATATCATAGCATGTCGGGTGCCATTCCATGATAGCATGCCAAGTTTCATGAATTTCAGACGAGTTTTGGATTTACTAGAATTTAAAAACAAAGTATCTCAACGTTTTGCCGGCAATCAATAGTGGTGTTTGAAATTCATTCCCATTTCTTGCATGGGACCTAAGCATGCACCCAAGGACACACATTTGATATGTCAACCCATTTTTCTGCACTAGAGCATGTGCACGTAGTTCTAATTTGAATTATGCACATAAAAGCCTAGAAAACCCAGTTAATGTATAGAAATGTCCAAGCGAACCCCGCAAAATTCCAAAAATTGACACAACACTCTTGTTGTTCTATGTTGATACTAGAAAAAATTTGAAAGCAAGAAGAGTGATACGTCTCCAACGTATCTACTTTTCCTAATGCTTTTCCTCTTGTTTTGGACTCTAACTTGCATGATTTGAAAGAAACTAACCCCGAACTGACGCTGTTTTGAGAAGAACTACCACGGTGTTATTTTTGTGCAAAAATAAAAGTTCTCAGAACGGAACAAAACTTTGCGAGGAATTTTTATACAATAAATAAGAATTTCTGGATCCAAGATCCATTGGAGGGGGGCACCTGGGTGGGCACAACCCACCAGGGCGCACCCCCCTCCTGGCACGCCCAGGTGGGTTGTTCCCACCTGGTGGCCCCACATACCCTAAAACCAATGCTATAAAATCCTATTTTTCCCGGAAAAAAATCGGGGAGAAAGAATTATCGCGATCCACGAGACGGAGCAGCCGTCACCTCCTGTTCTTCATTGGGAGGCCAGATCTGGAGTCCGTTTAGGGCTCTGGAGAGGGGGATCTTCGTTCTTCGTCATCACCAACCCTTCTCCATCGCCAATTCCATGATGCTCCCCGCCAGGAGTGAGTAATTCCTTCGTAGACTCGCTGGTCAGTGAGTAGTTGGATGAGATTCATCATGTAATTGAGTTAGTTTTGATAGGGCGTGATCCCTAGTATCCACTATGTTGTAAGATTGATGTTGCCATGACTTTGCCATGCTTAATGCTTGTCACTTTGGGCCCGGGTACCATGAATACAGATCTGAACCGTTTATGTTATCACCATTATATCAATGTTCTAGATCCGATCTTGCAAGTTATAGTCACCTACTACGTGTTATGATCCGTCAACCCCGGAGTGACAATAGTCGGGACCACTCCCGGTGATGACCGTAGTTTGAGGACTTCATGTATTCACTATGTGTTAATGCTTTGTTCCGGTTCTCTATTAAAAGGAGGCCTTAATATCCCTTAGTTTCAATAGGACCCCGCTGCCACGGGAGGGTAGGACAAAAGATGTCATGCAATTTCTTTCCATAAGCACGTATGACTATTTACGGAATACATGCCTACATTATATGGACGAACTAGAGGTAGTGTCGTATCACCCTAGGTTATAACTGTCTCATGATGAATATCATCCAACAAATCACCGATCTAATGCCTATGAATTTATCTTATATTGTTCTTGCTAAGTTACTATTGCTATCATCACTGTTACACTTGCTACAAAACTATTGCTATCACTATTACCGTTACTGTTACTGCTGTCACTATTATCAAAACTATCATATTACTTTGCTACTGATCACTTTGCTGCAGATAATTAATCTCTAGGTGTGGTTGAATTGACAACTTAGCTGCTAATACCTTCAAATATTCTTTGGCTCCCCTTGTGTCGAATCTATAAATTTGGGTTGAATACTCTACCCTCGGAAACTATTGCGATCCCCTATACTTGTGGTTTATCAAGACCTTTTTCTGGCGCCGTTGCCGGGGAGCATAGCTATATTTTTTGAGTCACTTGGGATTATTATCACTTTATCACTATGAAGAATCTAAAGGATGCTAAGACTAAGATTTTTTTCCTCAGAGACGAGGGGAGGTAAGGAATTGCCATCCAGTTCTGCTTTAGATACACCTTCTGTTATAAGTAAACTTGCAACACCACCACATGCTCTTAATTCTGATATGTCGCAAGTTATTGATGATGCTACTTCTGCTATGGATAATGCTTATGATGATGCTAGTACCTTGCTTGATGATAATGATGTGCCACTTGGTGACTTTCTTGATGAAAAAATTGCTAAAGTAATACAACATGATGTTGTTGAATCTGATGATGAGCTTGAAACTGAAACTCCTGAAACACCTGCTAGAACTAGACTTCCTAGATATGAATTTCCTAAGGTACCGGAAGGTTATGTTATGAATGAAGAGACAACTAGAGATATTCTTTCTTGTAAGGATAGAGATAATCTAGAGAAATTATTGTGCAAGTATAATGAAAGATCTCTGAATGCTAGAATGATATATGATCCTAAGTTTGCTACTTCACCAATCTTTATTGATGATAAGGATTATGAATTCTCTGTCGACCTAGAGTTAATTACTTTGGTTGAATCTGATCCTTTCCATGGTTATGAAACTGAAACTGTTGTGGCACATCTTACTAAGTTGAATGACATAGCCACCCTTTTTACTCATGATGAGAAAACTCGCTATTACTTTATTCTCAAATTATTTTTTTCTCATTAAAGGGTGATGCTAAAGCTTGGTACAATACTCTTGCTCCTGGTTGTGTGCGTAGTCCCCAGGATATGATTTATTACTTCTCTGAAAAATATTTCCCTGCTCATAAGAAACAAGCTGCTTTACAGGAAATATTTAACTTTGTTCAAATTAAAGAAGAGACTCTCCCACAAGCTTGGGGGAGGCTTTGCCAGTTACTTAATGTTTTCCTGGTCATCCTCTTAACAAAAATGAAACACTTGATATCTTCTATAATGGACTAACCGATGCTTCTAGGGATTTCCTAGATAGTTGTGCTGGTTGTGTTTTCAGGGAACGAACTGTTGGGCAAGCTCAAGAATTATTGAATAACATATTGAAAAATTATGATGATTGGACTCTTCCTGAACTACTGGCTAAACCTACTCCGAAGAAGAGGGTATATTATATCTTAGTCCTAAAGATATGCAAGAGGCAAAGAAATCTGTGAAGGAAAATGGTATTAAAGCTCTGGATGTTAAAAATTTACCTCCTACTTAAGAAATACATGGGCTTAATACACCACCACTGCCTAAGGTCGTAGAGGTAAATTCTCTAATGAAGTTCAATGATAATGAAAATCCTCACAATATGCACCCTAGCCAATGCCTTTATGAGTTTGAAAACTACATTAGAAAACAAGATCACTTCAATGCAAATGTTATGAAACAATTGAAATATAATTCAGATATGATTGCTCGCTTGAGTGACTTGTTATTTAGAATCTCAAATGATGTTAAAGGTGTTGGAAAGCATGCTTCTGTGGTTCAAACTCAGTTAGAACAAGTTGCTAAATCTCAAAGAGAATTGCTTGATGAAATGAGTAATAATATACATGACTTTGTTGTTAGAGTTGCAACTAGAGGAGGTAAAATGACTCAGGAACCACTTTCTCCTGAGGGACACCCAAAAAGAATTGAACAAGATTCACAAAGAGTTAACACTGATGCACCTAGTCCTTCTAGAAAGAAAAAGAAGAAGAAAAATGAAAGGACTTTGCATACTTCTAGTGAACCTGAAATAGAAAAACCTCCTGATAATGATAATGATGTTTCTATTTCTGATGCTGAAACACAATCTGGTAATCAACATTCACCTAGTGATAATGAAAAAGATAATGTTTATGTTCATGAAGGTACTCAACCAAACAATGAAAAAGAACCAGACAATGATGTTGAGATAGAACCACATGTTGATCTTGATAACCCACAACCTAAGAATACAAAATATGATAAAAGAGACTTCATTGCTAGAAAACACAGTAAAGAAAGAGAACCGTGGGTTCAAAAACCAATGCCCTTTCCACCTAAGTCAACCAAAAAGAAAGATGATGAAGAATTTGAACGCTTTGCTGAAATGCTGAGGCCAGTCTTTTGCGTACCCGCTTGACTGATATCTTGAAAATGCCTCCTTATGCAAAGTACATGAAAGACATCATCACTAATAAGAGAAAAATACCGGAAGTTGAAATCTCCACTATGCTTGCTAATTATACTTTTAAAGATGGAGTGCCTAAAAAACTTGGAGATCCGGGAATACCAACTATACCTTGCTCTATCAAAAAGAATTATGTGAAAACTGCTTTATGTGATCTAGGAGCTGGTGTTAGTGTTATGCCTTTCTCTTTATATAAAAGACTTGATTTGAATAAACTCACACCTTCTGAAATATCTTTTTAAATGGCTGATAAATCAACTGCCATACCTATCGGTATTTGTGAGGATGTGCCCATTGTTGTTGCTAATGTTACTATTTTGACTGACTTTGTTATACTTGAGATGCCTGAGGACGACAACATGTCGATTATCCTTGGTAGACCCTTCTTGAATACTGCAGGGGCTGTTATTGATTGCAATCAAAGCAAGGTCACTTTTTATATCAATGGTAATGAGCATAAAATGCACTTTCCGAAGAAACAATTCCAAGTGAATGGTATTAATGTTATTGAAAAATCTCCGACAATCACATTGGAAGTTTACAAATACCTCTACCTACTGTCAAAAAGAAATATGAAATGCTTACTATTAGGGACATTCATATCCCCATTGAGGTAACTTAGTGATTTACGATAGTTCTTCGGTTTCATGCTAATCGAAAGTGGTTGTTAATAAGACTTGATCAACCTTATTAACGGATCATTTTTTAGCGGAATGAAGCTGATGAATTTAGTAAGCACTACCTTCTGTCCCTACTTTTTGTTTTCTGTTTTTATTTGTTAAATAAAATAAATGCCATGTATTGTTTGTTTTCTGAATTTTCCCGTGCTATAAAATATGACCCAAAAATAGAAGTTCTCAGAATGCTCTGAAAATTTAACATGATTTTTTTCTGAATATTTAGGAATTTTGGGTGCAAATAATATGAGAGGGAGGTGCACCAGGTGGGCACAACCCACCTGGGCGCCCAGGACCCCCAGGCACGCCCTGGTGGGTTGTGGTCCCCACATGGGCCCCTCACTTATCTCTTCACACCACATCGTCACTTACCTCCAGAAAAAATTCTCCATTGCTCTCTATCCCATGTTCTTTCTCTCAAACCCATGGATTCCGATCTCTTTGCTTGAAGCTCCGTTTCCGAAACTGTTTCGGGGGATTGTTGCTTGGTATGTGACTCCAGAGTTTGTCCAATTAGTTTTTGTTCTAGTGGTTTATATTTTGAATAATTAGCTACTTTTGGTGCTGCTGTAGACGAGCTTGCATGTTGAATTCTTAGAGTTCTAAGTAGTTTGAATGGTTTCTATGGCCTCTATGTATCCCTATGAGTAGTTGCTACAAATTTTGTGAAGTTTTGTTGAGAAAAAATTATGGACTAAAAATTTCAGAATTTTTTGTTCATAGGAAAAGGATGAATATGTTTAGGAAGTTTGCCACTAAGAAGAACTCCAAGGGTGTTATTGGGGAGTCGTCTGACAGTTATCTCCATCCTTGGAGGTTGGCGGAGGTACGGCCGTGCGAATGGACGCACACCCAGTTCATGGAAGAGGCTGGAATCCTTCAGGAGTTCACACAATATGTTGCTAATGCCGGCCTTACCGACTTCATCGCAGCTGAATGCGAACATTGTCATCTCCTCACAAACATCTTTGTTCAAAGTTTTACTTTCCTTCCTAGGAATAATCCTCCTGAAGTGTGGTTTGATTTATATGCTGAAACCCATCAGATACCACTTAATGAATTTTGTAACATATGCATGATCCCTTCTGATGGGAGCTTAGTTGAGCCTAGGCCGGCAGAGTTTGAGGCCTTTTATCGTACCTTGACGGTGGGAGATGAGAGAGGGGTGTCATTTATCACTGCCACTGGCTTGCATTTTCCTGTTGTTCATTACTTTGCTCTTTTCATTGCAAAATGCTTGCTTGCTAGAGAGAAGGTGGGTGCGCTCAGTTCACCAGACCTTCTTGTTTTACATCGTGCACTAGAGGGCGACAACACTTATAGCTTGGGAGCTATTGTGGCACGTCGCCTTCATATTAATAAGTCCAACGGTAAGATACCTTGTGGGATTTTCGCTACTCGTTTGGCGGCTCACTTCGAGGTTGAGATACGCCTTCATGATCACCCTCTGACCAAGGTTTACCTAGACCGCGTAGCCATGGAACACCACCATTTTATTGCACGAGATTACCCTAACATTCATATTCCTTATAACTTGGTTTTTAGCACTAAAACTCGTGATATTATTCCATTGCCTGCTCCTGCTTTGTTCGATTATGTTGCCAGGGGCGGATATAGGATTATGCCTGCGGACATCATCACCTACCGGAACGATCAGGCTACTGCAGAGGCAGAGGACGAGCCTCAGCAGTGGGATCAGTGGATGTCTGCTCCTCAATACCCGAACTACTATCCAGGCTACTGATCGATTACCAAGTTAGGCCAAAAGCCTAAGCTTGGGGTAGTACGTGTTTCTCACCGACATTACATTCATGTTGACTTATTTCATTTTTTGGTGTTCACAATTTTTCATTGTATCATCCATGCTTAAATTTCTTTTCTCGCTTTCTTCTTGTGTGTTTGATAAACTTTAGAAAAACCAAAAAATTAGTTGCAGTTAGTTTACTTTCTATGCATGCTTAGTTGTAATACTAAAAAGAAAACCCAAAAAGATTTCCTTGTTCTTCTTTTGTTTGTTGGGAGCTTTCCCGTGTAAATAGTTTTTCTCATTTTTGCTTTTCCCTTTTATTTGCTTGTTCAAGAAAACCAAAAACTCCAAAAACATTTCAGTGTGCTTCTCTGAATTTCTTTTCTTTTTATTTGAGTTGTACCGAGGAGAAGACCACAATGAAAATGTTGAGTGGCTCTCATATGAATAATTGTTTATCTAATAAAGAGCCCATTTTACCTTGTCTTCTCATGTTGAATAAAATGTTTTGTGGATTCCAGCTTAGTCCACACATTCTTGCACTATTATTATTTTCATATCGTTCAGTCATGCAAGTGAAAGGCAATAATGACGACATTCGATGAACTGGTCGTGGCAGAGAGAAACGTGTATGAACTCGACTTGTTCTGTTTGCGTAAATATGTTTAACCTAGTGTCCATGATTCAGCCCATTATGATTAAACCTGTTTGCAATGACAATTAGAGATTATAGTTTCTCATGCCATGCATAAGTAGCTGGGAGTGGATAATGATTTATCTTGGATATCAACATTGCGTTAAAATGATTGTGATGTAGTATGATGATAGGGTATCCTCCTTTGAATGTTCGAGTGGCTTGACTTGGCACATATTCATGCATGTAGTTGAATCAAAACCAACATAGCCTCTACGATATTTATGTTCATGGTGTTCATATCCTACTCATGCTAGTGCCCAATGTTACTTATGCATAATGCATGTTCATGACCGTTGTTGCTCTCTAGCTGACCGCTTCTCAATCTAATTGCTAGCCTTCGCCTGTATAAGTGGGAATTCTGCTTGTACATCAAAATCCTTGAACCCAAAAGTTATTCCAGATGAGTCCATCATACCTACCTATATGCGGTATTACCCTGTCGTCCTAAGTAAATTTGCATGTGACACCTCTAAAAACTTCTAATAAATATCCTTTTTGTGTGACTGGATCGTTCATGGAACGACAGGAGGTGGTCGGTATCTTCCATGCTAAGCGGGTTATTCTCAGGTCGAGTGTTTATTCACTCGCCATCGCACGAGAAAAGGGCGGTAATAGGGATTCCTAGTCCCTAACTCAAAAATGCAAATAATTAAACGAAACTCCCCCGGGACTGTTGTTGGTATGGACGGCACCCGTTGTTTCAGACAAGCCGTGGAGTGTGATTGTTGGTGGAGGGGGAGTAAACCTTTACTTTTATCGCTTGGGAACCACCACTAGCGTGCTTAGCATGAAAGATATTGATAACTGATGCCGTGAAGTAAATAAGAAGGGTGCATGTCTCAAAATATCATTTACCTCTGTTTTAAAAACTTGAGCTCTCGCACCTTTGCAAATCACTACTTCCCTCTGCGAAGGGACTATCTACTTACTTTTACGTTGTGTCATCACCTTCTAAAACAAGCGCCAGAACATGAGAGCACTGCTGTCATGACTTATGCATTGTGTGTAGCTAATGTTGGGTGCATCATGACTGGATCTTTTCTACCATGAATTACAATGTTTAGTCGTTGCTTGAACTTTGGAGGTGCTCTGCATTTATGCTTTGCGGTCTCAGAAAGGGCTAGCGAGATACCATTATTGTCATATTATATTATGGTTGTTTTGACAACATGTTGTTGTATGAGATATCTTATTATTGCTTGCTAGCTGATTATGTCATTGATATGCGTTAATATAATTTTTAAGAGTTATTGTCGGCATGGTTAGTTATAATGTTGGCTGAAAACCTGGGTGATGTTTAAGCTTATTTATGCAGACAAGAGCAAAAGAGTTTGTAAAAGTTTTTCTTTTTCACTTCCAGTTTATCAACTGACTTGCTTGAGGACAAGCAAAGGTTTAAACTTGGGGGAGTTGATACGTCTCCAATGTATCTACTTTTCCTAACGCTTTTCTTCTTGTTTTGGACTCTAGTTTGCATGATTTGAATGAAACTAACCCCAGACTGACGCTATTTTCAGCAGAACTACCATGGTGTTGTTTCTGTGCAGAAATAAAAGTTCTCGGAATGGAACGAAAATTTGCGAGGATTTTTATACAATAAATAAAATTTCGGAGCCAAGGTCCATCGGAGGGCACAGGTGGGCACAACCCACCGGTGCGCCCCTCTGTGCGCCAGTGGGTTATCCCCACTGGTGGCCCCTGAACCACGAAACCGACGCTTTAAAATCCTATTTTTCTAGAAAAAAATTGGCCAGAAAGAATTATCGTGATCCACGAGACGGAGCCACCATCACCTCCTGTTCTTCATCGGGAGGCAAGATCTGGAGTCCGTTTGGGGCTTCGGAGAGGGGGGTCTTCGTTCTTCGTCATCACCAACCCTTCTCCATCGCCAATTCCATGATGCTCCCTACCAGGAGTGAGTAATTCCTCCGTAGGCTCACTGGTCAGTGAGGAGTTGGATGAGATTCATCGTGTAATCAAGTTAGTTTTGTTAGGGTCTGATCCCTAGTATCCACTATGTTCTAAGATTGATGTTGCTATGACTTTGCCATGCTTAATGCTTGTCACTTTGGGCCCGGGTGCCATGAATTCAGATCTGAACCATTCATGTTATCACCATTATATCCATGTTCTAGATCCTATGTTGAAGGTTATAGTCACCTACTACGTGTTATGATCCGGCAACCCCGGAGTGACAATAGTCGGGACCACTTCCAGTGATGACCGTAGTTTGAGGACTTCATGTATTCACTATGTGTTAATGCTTTGTTCCGGTTCTGTATTAAAAGGAGGCCTTAATATCCCTTAGTTTCCAATAGGACCCTGCTGCCACGGGAGGGTAGGACAAAAGATGTCCTGCAAGTTCTTTCCATAAGCACGTATGACTATTTACAAAATACATGCCTACATTATATGGACGAACTAGAGGTAGTGCCGTATCGCCCTAGGTTATAACTGTCTCATGATGAATATCATCCAACAAATCACCGATCCAATGCCTATGAATTTATCTTATATTGTTCTTGCTAAGTTACTATTGCTATCATCAAGTGTTACACTTGCTACAAAACTACTGCTATCACTATTACCGTTACTGTTACTGTTGTCACTATTATCAAAACTATCATATTACTTTGCTACTGATCACTTTGCTGCAGATAATTAATCTCTAGGTGTGGTTGAATTGACAACTTAGTTGCTAATACCATCAAATATTCTTTGGCTCCCCTTGTGTCGAATCTATAAATTTGGGTTGAATACTCTACCCCCGGAAACTATTGCGATCCCCTATACTTGTGGGTTATCAAGACCTTTTTCTGGCGCCGTTGCCGGGGAGCATAGCTATATTTTTTGAGTCACTTGGGATTATTATCACTTTATCACTATGAAGAATCTAAAGGATGCTAAGACTAAGATATTTTTTCCTCAAAGACGAGGGGAGGTAAGGAACTGCCATCCAGTTCTGCTTTAGATTCACCTTCTGTTGTAAGTAAACTTGCAACACCACCACATGTTGTTAATTCTGATATGTCGCAAGTTATTGAGGATGCCACTTCTGCTATGGATAATGCTTATCATGATGCTAGTACCTTGCTTGATGATAATGATGTGCCACTTGGTGACTTTCTTGATGAACAAATTTCTAAAGTAATACAACACGATGTTGTTGAATCTGATGATGAGCTTGAAACTGAAACTCCTAAAACACCTTCTAGAACTAGCCTTCCTAGATATAAATTTGGGTTGAATACTCTACCCTCGAAAACTGTTGCGATCCCCTATACTTGTGGGTTATCAAAGAGGCAATGGATTCGTTTTGTCCCCAGAGGTGGCACGTTCCCTACCGAAACCATCAGGCTTGTTGTGAGAAGCTCTGGTTTGCGAGAAGCTTATACCCAAACTTGCCTCAAATGGGACAAAAAAATTACTACATCATGTTGATGCCGCTCCATGATAGCATGTCAAGTTTCATGAACTTCAGACGAGTTTTGGGGCCGAGCGACGGTGGCAAGGTGTTTGACATTCATTCCCATTTCTTGCATGGGACCTAAGCATGCAACCAAGGACACAGATTTAATTTTTCAACCAATTTACATGCACTGGAGCGTGTGCGTGTAGTTCAAATAAGAATTATGCACATAAATGCATAGAAAACTTAGTTAATGTATAAAAATGTCCAAACGAACCCCGAAAAAATCCTAAAATTAACACAACACTCCCTACCGTAACAGAGGCAACATATATCATTTCGTCGAGAAAGGCGAAACGTTCCCTACCGTAACCATGAGGCTTGTTGTGAGAAGATCTGGTTTGTGAGAAGCTTATACCCCAACCTGCCACAAATGGGACAATATTTTTACCACGGCATGTTGATGCCATTCCGTGCTAGCAAGTCAAGTTTCATAAATTTCAGACGCGTTTTCGATTTACTAGAATTTAAAAACCATGTATCTCAATGTTAGCGGCCAAGCTACGGTGGCAAGGTGTTTGACATTCATTATCATTTCTTGCATGGGACTTACACATGCAACCAAGGACACGCATTTCAATTTTGAACCCATTTATATGCACTGCAGCATGTGTATGTAGTTAAAATTTGAATTATGCACATAAATGCATAAAAAACTCAGTTACTGTATAAAATGTCCAAGCAAACCCTGAAAAATCCCAAAAAATTGGCACAACACTCCTGTTGTTCTATGTTGACACGAGAAAAATTTTGAAAGTAAGAAGAGGCAACAGATATCGTTTCGTCCCCCAAGGTGGCACATTCCCTACCGAAACTATCAGACTTGCTGTGAGAGAAGCTCTGGTTTGCGAGAAGCTTATACCCAAACCTGCCCCAAATGGGACAATACTTTTACCACGGCATGTCGATGTCGTTCCATCATATCATGTCAAGTTTCATGAATTTCAGACGAGTTTTCGATTTACTAGAAGTTTAAATCAATGTATCTCAATGTTAGCGGTCGAGCGACAGTGTCAAGGTGTTTGACATTCATTCTCATTTCTTGCATGTGACCTAAGCTTGCAACCAAGGACACACATTTGATTTTTCAACCCGTTTTATGCACTGGAGCATGTGCATGTAGTTCAGTTTTGAATTATGCACGTAAATGCCTAGAAAACTCAGTTGACGTATAAAAATGTCCAAACGATCCCCAAAAAAATCCAAAATTTAACACGACACCCCTGTTGTTCTATGTTGACACCAGAAAAAATTGAAAGCAAAAAGAGGCGACGAATATCGTTTTGTCCACAAAGGTGACACGTTTCCCTAATGGAACCATGAGGCTTCTTGTGAGAAGCTCTGGTTTGTGGGAAGCTTATACCATAACCTGCCACCAAACAGGACAATATTTTTTACCCTAGCATGTTGATGCCATTCCATGATAGCATGCCAAGGTTCATGAATTTCAGAAGGGTTTTGGATTTACTAGAATTACAAAAGCAAGTACCTCAACGTTTGCCGGAGAGCCACGGTGCCGTGGTGTTTGAAATTCTTCCCCATTTCTTGCATGGGACATAAGCATAAACCCATGGACACATATACGATTTTACAACCCATTTTGGTGCACCGGAGCATGCGCATGTAGTTTAATTTTGAATTGTGCACCTGAAATGGCTAGAAAACCAAGTTAATGTATAAAAATGTCCAAACGAACCCTGAATAATTCCAATTTTTTAACGACACACCTATAGTTGCATGTTCACTGCAGATAAAATTTCTAGCAATTCAAACACCCTCCATTGCCGCTCTGACCCCATTATGTAATTCAAATCAAGATGAAAAATCAAGTAGACCGGACAAAGTTTATTATCACCAACCGTGTGAGATGCACTGCAAAATATCTTGGAGCATCGTCGGAGTATAGTACGCCTATGGCTTACGCGAGAAGGTGTGTAGGCTACAGTCCACAGCCGGCATGTCAAGCACACTAGATCGCTCCCCAAATATCATTTCACTGTTCAATCATCACCGGTGAAAGATGGGGATGTGGACCCACATCATGAGGGCAACTTCGGCGGCTCACTTCGGCGGCTCACTCCGGCGACAGCGCGGCCGAATCCGCCATGCGCGTGATAACAAGGTGCATGAGCACGGCCGTAATTTACGAGCGGGCGGCCAAGGCAGCCCAAACGGCCGATGTTGCTTCTCAGAGGGTGGCAGCAACATCTGCCCCGGGGATAGCAACTGGCGAGAGCGGCACAACAGTTGTCCGCTCCGTAGCGGCGGCCTTAGCGCCGATGGAGGCCGCCCACGACCATGTCGAGGCCGCTCACGCCCACCTCATGGCGGTCACCGCACAAATCTAATGAAGCTTCTCCGACAACGGTCGACAACCCACGGCCGAAGAGTTGGCAATCGCCAAGAGCGTTCGAGCAGCCATTGTTCTTTCGCCGCATACCTTGCCACGACGGAGCCTGACCATGCCCAGATCGCGGCCGCCCATGCCCAGCACGTGGCGGCCTTTTCCAAAGAGATGGCGGACGTATATGGCGAGATGATTGCCGAGTTTGGTGCGATGGATGCCATGGAGCCCCTTCCCCAGGAGATCGTCGGGCGCGAGCTGGACATGGAAGAGGCGGCGGAGATCCATGAGCACCAGCCGTAGTAGTATGATACGTCTCCAATGTATCTATACTTTTTGTTTGTTCCATGCTATTATATTATCCATCTTGGATTTTTATATGCTATTTTATATGATTTTTGGGACTAACCTACTAACCTGGAGCCCAATGCCAGTTTCTTTTTTTCCTTGTTTATTAGTTTCGCAGAAAAGGAATATCAAACAGAGTCCAAACGAGCTAAAAATTTACGGTGATTTTCTATGGACCAGAAGAAACCAACGAAGCAAAAGAGTTGGGCCAGAAGAGCCACCAGGCCTCCACAAGGGTGGAGGGCGCTCCCTACCCCCCTGGGGGCGCCCTCCGGTCTTGTGGGCTCCTCGTGGATCCCCCTGACGTGAAACCAACGCCAAAAATTCCTATAAATCCGTAAACCCCTAGAAAGAAACCTAGATCGGGAGTTCCGCGGCCGCAAGCCTCTATAGCCACCAAAAACCAATCGGGACCTTATTCCGGCACCCTGCCGGAGGGGGAAACCATCACCGGTGGCCATCTTCACCATCCTGGTGGTCTCCATGACGAGGAGGGAGTAGTTCACCCTCGGGGCTGAGGGTGTGTACTAGTAGCTATGTGTCTGATCTCTCTCTCTCTCTCATGTTCTTGATTTGGCACGATCTTGATGTACCGCGAGCTTTGTTACTATAGTTTAATCATATGGTGTTTCTCCCCCTCTACCTTCTTGTGATGAATTGATTTTGACCTCTGAGGTTTCGTTCTTATTGGATTGAATACTATTATGGATTTGAGAACACTTGATGTATATCTTGTGTGGGATACCCGTGGTAACAATGGGTTATTCTATTGAGTGACTTGATGTATGTTTTGGCACTCAACTCCCGGATTCCTGAGGTGACATTGGGGTAATCTATGCATAAGGGTTGATGCACGTTTTCGTCCTTGTTTCTCCGGTAGAAATCTTGGGGCACTCTTTGAGGTTCTTTGTGTTGGATTGAATATTATGAATCTGAAGTTGTTTGATGCATATCGTATAATTGACCCACGGATACTTGTGGTGACATTGGAGTATCTAGGTGACATTAGGGTTGATTGATGTGTGTCATATGGTGTTATTTTACTGTGAACTCTAGGCTGTTTGTGACACTTATAGGAATAGCTCAATGGATTGATCGGAAAGAATAACTTTGAGGTGGTTTCGTACCCTACAAGCAATTTCATCATATGTTCTCCGTGATAGGAACTTTGGAGTGACTTTTGTCGCACGTTGAGCAATTGCCATATGATCTAATTATGTTATCATTGTTGAGAGAACTTGCACTAGTGAAAGTATGAACCCTAGGCCTTGTTTTCAAGCATTGCAATACCATTTTTGCTCACTTTTACCACTTGCTACCTTGCTGTTTTTATATTTTCAGATTACAAAAACCTATATCTACCTTCCATAGTGCACTTGTATCACCATCTCTTCATCGAACTAGTGCACCTATACAATTTACCATTGTATTGGGTGTGTTGGGGACACAAGAGACTCTTTGTTATTTGGTTGCAGGGTTGTCTGAGAGAGACCATCTTCATCCTACGCCTCCCACGGATTGATAAACCTTAGGTCATCCACTTGAGGGAATTTTGCTACTGTCCTACAAAACACTGCACTTGGAGGCCAAACACTAGTCTATAGCATCCCCCAGCTTAATACATGCTCGTCCTCGAGTAGGTAAATGATAAAAACAGAACTTTTTATGTGGAATGCTACCTAAAATACTTATCCATGTAACTTTCTTTATTGTGGCATGAATGTTCAGATCCATAAGATTAAAAACAAAAGTTTAATATTGACATAAAAACAATAATACTTCAAGCATACTAACAAGGCAATCATGTCTTCTCAAAATAACATGGCTAAAGAAAGTTATCCCTACAAAATCATGTAGTTTGTCTATGCTCCATCTTCATCACACAAAATATTCAAATCATGCACAACCCCGATGACAAGCCAAGCAATTGTTTCATACTTTTGATGTTCTCAAACTTTTTCAACTTCCACGCAATACACGAGCGTGAGCCATGGGCATAGCACTATAGGTGGAATAGAATATGGTGGTTGTGGAGAAGACAAAAAGAAGAAGATAGTCTCACATCAACTAGGCGTATCAACGGGCTATGGAGATGCCCATCAATAGATATCAATGTGAGTGAGTAGGGATTGCCATGCAACGGATGCACTAGAGCTGTAAGTTTATGCAAGCTAAAAAAAATAAACTAAGTGGGTGTGCATTCAACTTGCTTCCTCATGAAGACCTAGGGCAATTTGAGGAAGCCCATCGTTGGAATATACAAGCCAAGTTCTATAATGAAAAATTCCCACTAGTATATGAAAGTGACAAAATAGGAGACTCCCTATCATGAAGAACATGGTGCTACTTTGAAGCACTAGTGTGGTAAAAGGATAGTAGCATTGCCCCTTCTCTCTTTTCTCTCATTTTTTTTGTTTGGGCCTTCTCTCATTTTTTGGCCTCTTTTTTCAGTCCAGAGTCTCATCCTGACTTGTGGGGGAATCATAGTCTCCATCATCCTTTCCTCCATGGGACAATGCTCTAATAATGAAGATCATCGCACTTTTATTTACTTACAACTCAAGAATTACAACTTGATACTTAGAACAAAATATGACTCTATATGAATGCCTCCGGCGGTGTACCGGGATGTGCAATGAATCAAGAGTGACATGTATCAAAGAATTATGAACGGTGGCTTTGCCACAAATACGATGTCAACTACCTGATCATGCAAAGCAAGATGACAATGATGATGCATGTCATAATAAACGGAACGGTGGAAAGTTGCATGGCAATATATCCTGGAATGGCTATGGAAATGCCATAATAGGTAGGTATGGTGGCTGTTTTGAGGAAAGTGTATGGTGGGTGTATGGTACCGGCGAAAGTTGCGTGGTACTAGAGAGGCTAGCAATGGTGGAAGGGTGAGAGTGCGTATAATTCATGGACTCAACATTAGTCATAAAGAACTCACATACTTATTGCAAAACTCGATTAGTTATCGAAACAAAGTACTATGCGCATGCCCCTAGGGGGGTAGATTGGTAGGAAAAGACCATTGCTCATACTTGACCGCCACACATAAGGAAGACAATCAATAAATAAATCATGCTCCGACTTCATCACATAACAGTTCACCATACGTGCATGCTACGGGAATCACAAACTTTAACACAAGTTGTCGGTGCACAATAGGAGGGGTTCTATTTTGTACCCCTTTACTTGTGCGCGGGTAGTTGGAGCCGCGCCTGCAGCCACACTTAGTGGGGCAGATGAAGGAAGCAAAGCCACAAGACAACCAGAGCAACGCTAAGCCAGAAACGCGAAGAGAAGAAGGGCGAGGCGAACTCCCCCGGCCAGACCCTTACTGGGGCGGCCTCCACAGCCCCGACAAGAACCTTGCCGGGGCAACTTGCCCAACACCAGCGGGGCTGCCACCCTTGAGCCTAAGAGTTCCAAAGCCCTCAACCACATTGGAACCAAGGCTCAGGAAGCGCCTCCATGGTGGCATGCAGATCTTTGTGAAGACCAAGAACGTACAAGACTAGATGAGAATCAGAAGACGGAGATCCTTGGCGAGATCCTTGCCGAGGATACCCACGAGATCCCCCGGCAAGGGTCTTTCCGGGGATGCCCACGACGCTGCGGCAAGACCCTTGCCGGGGCCCCGGCAAGATCCTTGCCCGAGACACCGGCGGGGCCACAGCCAGGCCCCCACCAGCCAAGACTCCACCGTCGTTTCCACACAGCTGCCAGCCCACCAACTAGGCGAGCACCTGTGTGGCGACGTGCGGCCTCCAGGCCAACTAATCAAGCACCTGCCTGGTGGCATGCAGATCTTCGTGAAGACTCTGCCACCGCACCAACTCAGCAGCCAGCCAGCCAGCCAGCCAGCATGGTGCTACACGCCTCGTCAGGTTGGACGCGCGTCGAAGCCAGGTGAGGCGGCGACAGATGGGACGAGCTTCCTTACCGTCCCCGATAAAGCAAGAAGGGCACGTCAGAAGGGCATTAAATGTGTTTTTCCTATGGTGCCAGGATATAGACTCGACTGCTATACAACTTTCCACCTCCTGTGTGCCACTGTGGCAGCCCCTTTTTGACTATAAAAGGAGGCCCGCGGCGTACTGAGAGAGGACTCAGACTTTTTGGACCCTGCACGCTTTGTAGCTAGTCCAAGAACACCAGATAAACATAAACCAGCACGAGTAGGGTATTATGCATCACTTGCGGCCCGAACCTGGATAATCCCCCTACGTTGATCTTCTAATCCCGCTCTTTCCACAGCCCCGCGCCTGCCAACCGTAGCAAAAGGGATTCCCGTGATCCCGTAGGTGTCGTTTCCCCAGACATCTTTGGCGCGCCAGGTAGGGGGCGCAAGCCATGGAAATCTGGTTTTGGAGCCGACGCGTCGACTCCTTCGTGGGGATGGCTCGAAGGGAGAGGACGACGTCGATCAGCCGCCCTCTGGTGCCGTCCGCAGCTTCGATAGCCATCCGCGTGGCCCCGAAAAAGCTAAGTCATGCAAAATTTTGGCTAATTTCATTTATATAAGTCTGTCTTCCTTGAAAGACATCTTTCCTTGTATGGGAAACCTGCATGCAATGGGACCCTTCCGCTATTGGAAACGCCCTTGTCTCTGTCTCGAGTCCGCTCGACAGTTCATGTGTCCGCGCTGACAACGGCAAGGTGGCCTACCGGTACTAGTCGCGCTCTTGTCCTGTTTTGAGTCCGCTCGACAGTTCAAGCGACCGCGCTCGAAGCGGCAAGGTGGCTTGCCCGGCAGCAAGCGCCTCCCCGGCATGCTGCTAAGGATCCGTCCTCAAAGCACCCCGGCATGGGTTTACGCGCCGGCAGCCTTATCCAACCAAGCGTAGGGTGCGAACATACAAAGAAAAATCTAACAGGAAGATAGCATGCTCGATCTTAAAGTACTGCAGAGTTATATTACATCAAATAATCGCTGCGGTTCTAACTTAAGATAAAATTGTCTTGGTCTTGAACTCGCAGCGGCGATGAGAAACGGGGTGCCTAGTCCTGGCGCTGGCCCTCCATCCTCTCAACTCCATCGACACAGTCGATGATGGGCTTGATGCACTCCTTGAGCACCGCGAGGTCCGCCTCCTCCGGCAAGCTCTCCAACGCGTTGGCAAAGTTGACGGTGGGGTTCCAGAACGCCGCCTTGGTGAGCACCTTGGTCAGGGCGCCCCGGCAGAGCCTCCAGGACTCGTTGGCCAGCTAAGTTGCCCGTTTGGAGCGGAGCTGCTCCAGGGCTCCAAGAACACCCTCGAAGAACAGGGTCAGTTTGGCATTGGGACTCACGTTCGGCTCCGGGGAGTACCTCACATTTGGCATCCCCATGGCAGCCAACTTCGTGGTGGTCCTGCCGGCGATGTCGGCGAGGCGGCTGACCCAACGGTTTATGACCTCTGCGTACTCCTTGTGTTCGGCGGCGTCATTCCTCTGCAGCTCCATCTCCTCCTCCAGGTCCTTTGTCAGGGTCTCTTCCTGGGCCCTGACCTCCGAAAGCGTCCCCTTAAGGCCCTCCAGCTTTAGCTTCAGGTCTTTGATGGAGTCGTTGGCCTTGGAGAGCAGCTCGGCCTTGCCAAGGACTGCGGCATGCGCCTCCACCAGAGCACCGTTGGTCGTGTCCTTCTCCTTCGCCAGCTCCAGGACCTATTTCTTCAGCCCATCCCGCTCCACCTTCAGCTCCTTCACCTTGCCGGCAAGGACCAGGACTTGAGCATTGAGTGCCTCCTTGTGCCTCTGCTCCTGCTCCTCGGTCCGCTGCACGACAAGCTTCTCGACCTCCTCATCCTTTCCGCGGAGGGCGGCGGCGGGCGCCTCCTCATGAGCGGCAAGGTCCTCCTCCTGGGAGTTCAGCTCGGCCTGGTGCTGGTGCCGAGCGGCCTCGTCCTTGCCGGCCTGTTCCTTCACCGCCTCCTAGGCTTTCCCGACATCAGCCTGATTCAAGATGAGCTCTTGTTTCGCTCAGCCAGCAGATCCTGGGCAACCTTCAGTTCTTCGTGGGCCTGGCGGAACCAGGCCTGCGTCTCGGCGACGCACCCCTCGAGATCCGCCTCCGCCTTGTCCACCGCCGCCATCCTGGATTTTGCCTTGTCCAGGCGGGCACGGTGAAGCGCCTGGAGCTTCTGGAAGTTGGCGCTCATGGCCCGAAGGAGCTGCTCCTCTTGGGAACCGCCGCCACCGGCACTTGATTCGTCAACAACCTCAAGCCCGGCGGCGGTGATCGCCTCGTCATCGAGCACCTCCCCCTCGATTGGCCCTAGTGCCCGCCGTTCCTGGGAGGTGGACGAACAGATTGTCAGCCACCTTCAAGTATTTGCCCGAGCCAGAGGCAGCAGAGGAGGAAGGTTGGTCGTCAACCACCCCCTCATCGGCAGCGGCCTTGTCGGCCTCTCCAGCAGGCCCCTTGCCAGCCTCCTCGGCAGCGGCCTTATCGGCCTCCCCGGCAGGCCCCTTGGCGGCATCCTCAGGGGCCGTCTTTGATGTCTACTACACAACCTTCTTCTTGTAGACGTTGTTGGGCCTCCAAGTGCAGAGGTTTGTAGTACAGTAGCAAATTTCCCTCAAGTGGATGACCTAAGGTTTATGAATCCGTGGGAGGCGTAGGATGAAGATGGTCTCTCTCAAACAACCCTGCAACCAAATAACAAAGAGTCTCTTGTGTCCCCAACACACCCAATACAATGGTAAATTGTATATGTGCACTAGTTCGGCGAAGAAATGGTGATACAAGTGCAATATGGATGGCAGATATAGGTTTTTGTAATCTGAAAATATAAAAACAGCAAGGTAACAAGTGATAAAAGTGAGCGTAAACGGTATTGCAATGCTAGGAAACAAGGCCTAGGGTTCATACTTTCACTAGTGCAAGTTCTCTCAACAATAATAACATAACTGGAACATATAACTATCCCTCAAGATGCAACAAATAGTCACTCCAAAGTCACTAATAGCGGAGAACGAACGAAGAGATTATGGTAGGATACGAAACCACCTCAAATTTATTCTTTCTAATCGATCTATTCAAGAGTACGTAGTAAAAAAACATGAAGCTATTCTTTCCGCTCGATCTATCATAGAGTTCGTACTAGAATAACACCTTAAGACACAAATCAACCAAAACCCTAATGTCACCTCAAGTATCCGTGGGTATTATTATACGATACGCATCACACAATCTCAGATTCATCTATTCAACCAACACAAAGAACTTCAAAGAGTGCCCCAAAGTTTCTACCGGAGAGTCAAGACGAAAACGTGTGCCAACCCCTATGCATAAGTTCACAAGGTCACTGAACCCGCAAGTTGATCACCAAAACATACATCAAGTGAATCAATAGAATACCCCATTGTCACCACGGGTATCCCATGCAAGACATACATCAAGTGTTCTCAAATCCTTAAAGACTCAATCCGATAAGATAACTTCAAAGGAAAACTCAATCCATTACAAGAGAGTAGAGGGAGAAACATCATAAGATCCAACTATAATAACAAAGCTCGCGATACATCAAGATCATGCGAATCAAGAACACGAGAGAGAGAGAGATCAAACACATAGCTCTTGGTACATACCCTCAGCCCCGGGGTGAACTACTCCCTCCTCGTCATGGAGAGCGCGGGATGATGAAGATGGCCACGGTGAGGATCCCCCTCCGTCGAGTGCGGAATAGGGTCCCGATTGGTTTTTCGTGGCTACAGAGGCTTGCGGCGGTGGAACTCCCGATCTAGGTTATGTTCTGGAAGTTTGGGTATATATAACAGGTTTTGGCGTCGGGAACAAGTCAGGGGGGTCTCCGAGGCGGCCACGAGGTAGGGGGGTGCGCCCAGGGGGGGTAGGGCGCACCCCCCACCCTCATGGGTGCCTTGGG
Organism: Aegilops longissima; assembly: GCA_021605205.1. NCBI lineage: Eukaryota > Viridiplantae > Streptophyta > Magnoliopsida > Poales > Poaceae > Aegilops > Aegilops longissima. The sequence goes on along the minus strand of CM038680.1, from coordinate 267,695,044 downwards.
ACTCTTCTGGCCCATCTTCGATACTCCGTGGGCTTCTTCTGGTCCCAAAATAATCTCCGTGAAGTTTCAGGTCAATTGCACTCCGTTTGGTTTTCTTTTTTTTGTGATACTCAAAAACAAGGAAAAAACTAAAACTGGCACTGGGCTCTAGGTTAATAGGTTAGTCCCAAAAATCATATGAAATAGCATATAAATGCATATAAAACATCCTAGATGGATAATATAATAGCATGGATCAATCAAAAATTATAGATACGTTGGAGACGTATCAAGCATCCCCAAGCTTAATTCCTGCTCGTCCTCGTGTAGGTAAATGATAAAAACAGAATTTTTTGATGTGGAATGCTACCTAGCATATTTATCAATGTAATTTTCCTTATTGTGGCATGAATGTTCAGATCCGAAATATCCAAAACAAAATTTTAATATTGACATAAAACAATAATACTTCAAGCATACTAACCAAGCAATTATGTCTTCTCAAAATAACATGGCCAAAGAAAGCTTATCCCTACAAAATCATATAGTTTGGCTATGCTTCATTTTCTTCACACAAAAATGTCCCATCATGCATAACCCCGATGACAAGCCAAGAAATTGTTTCATACTTTAGTGATCTCAAACTTTTTTCAACTTTCACGCAATACATTAGCGTGAGCCATGGACATAGCACTTTGGGTGGAATAGAATATAATGATGGGGGTTGTGTGGAGAACAAAAAAAGGAGAAAGTCTCACATTGACGCGGCTATTCAACGGGCTAGGGAGATGCCCATCAATTTATGTTAATGCAAGGAGTAGGGATTGCCATGCAACGGATGCACTAGAGCTATAAATGTATGAAAGCTCAACAAAAGAAACTAAGTGGGTGTGCATCCAACTTGTTTGCTCACGAAGACCTAGGGCATTTGAGGAAGCCCATTGTTGGAATATACAGGCCAAGTTCTATAATAAAAAATTCCCACTAGTATATGAAAGTGACAAAATAGGAGACTCTCTATCATAAAGATGATGGTGCTATTTTGAAGCACAAGTGTGGAAAAAGGATAGTAGCATTGTCCCTTTTTTGGGCCTTCCTTTTTTTTGGCCTTTCTCTTTTTTCTTTTTTTATTTGGCCTTTCCTTTTTTATTTGGCCTTTCTCCTTTTTTTTATGGGGCAATGCTCTATTAATGATGATCATCACACTTCTATTTATTTACAACTCGATACTAGAACAATGTATGACTCTATATGAGTGCCTGCGGCGGTGTATTGGGATAGGCAATGAATCAAGAGTGACATGTATGAAAAATTATGCATGGTGGCTTTGCCACAAATACGATGTCAACTACATGATCATGCAAGGCAATATGACAATGATGAAGCGTGTCATAATAAATGGAACGGTGGAAAGTTGCATGGCAATATATCTCGGAATGGCTATGGAAATGGAATAATAGGTAGGTATGGTGGCTGTTTTGAGGAAGATATAAGGAGGTTTATGTGTGATAGAGCGTATCGTATCATGGGGGTTGGATGCACCGGCGAAGTTTGCACCAACTCTCAAGGTGAGAAAGGGCAATGCACGGTACCGAAGAGGCTAGCAATGATGGAAAGGTGAAAGTGCGTATAATCCATGGACTCAACATTAGTCATAAAGAACTCACATACTTATTGCAAAAATCTACAAGTCATCAAAAACCAAGCATTACGCGCATGCTCCTAGAGGGATAGATTGGTAGGAAAAGACCATCGCTCGTCCCCGACCGCCACTCATAAGGATGACAATCAAAGAACACCTCATGTTTCAAATATGTCACACAACGTTTACCATACGTGCATGCTATAGGACTTGCAAACTTCAACACAAGTATTTATCAAATTCACAACTACTCAACTGTCATGACTCTAATATTACCATCTTCATATCTCAAAACAATCATCAAGTATCAAACTTCTCATAATATTCAATGCACTTTTTAAAGTTTTTATTATACCCATCTTGGATGCCTATCATATTAGGACTAATTTTATAACCAAAAAAATTAACATGCTATTCTAAAGGACTCTCAAAATAATATAAGTGAAGAATGAGAGATCAATAATTTCTATAAAATAAAACCACCACCGTGCTCTAAAAGATATAAGTGAAGCACTAGAGCAAATGACAAACTACTCCGAAAGATATAAGTGAAGATCAATGAGTAGTCGAATAATTATGCAACTATGTGAAGACGCTCTAACATTTAAGAATTTCAGATCTTGGTATTTTATTCAAACAGCAAGCAAAACAAAATAAAATTAAATGACGCTCCAAGCAAAACACATATCATGTGATGAATAAATATATAGCTCCAAGTAAAGTTACCGATGAACGAAGACGAAAGAGGGGATGCCTTCCGGGGCATTCCCAAGCTTAGGCTCTTGGTTGTACTTGAATATTACCTTGGGGTACCTTGGGAATCCCCAAGATTAGGATCTTGCCACTCCTTATTCCATAGTCCATCGAATCTTTACCCAAAACTTGAAAACTTCACAACACAAAACTCAACAGAAAGCTCGTAAGCTCCGTTAGTATAAGAAAATAAAACCACCACTTAAGTACTGTTGTGAACTTATTCTAAATTCATATTGGTGTAATATATACTGTATTACAACTTCTCTATGGTTCATACCCTCCGATACTAATCATAGATTCATCAAAATAAGCAAACAACACATAGAAAACAGAATCTGTCAAAAACAGAACAGTCTGTAGTAATCTGTATCATTAGAATACTTCTGTAACTCCAAAAATTCTGAAATAAATTGGTGAACCTGAGGAATTTGTCTATTAATCATCTTCAAAAATAATCAACCTAAAATCACTCTTCAGTAAAAAATTGCAGCTAATCTCGTGAGCTCAAAGTTTCTGTTTTTTACAGCAACATCGCATAGACTTCACCCAAATCTTCCCAAAGGTTCTACTTGGCACAAACACTAATTAAATCATAAAACCACATATAAACAGAGGCTAGATGAATTATTTATTACTAAAAAGAGCAAAAGCAAAGGACAAAATTAAAATTGGGTTGCCTCCCAACAAGCGCTATTGTTTAATGCCCCTAGCTAGGCATGATGATTTCAATGATGCTCACATAAAAGATAAGAATTGAAACATAAAGAGAGCATCATGAAGAATATGACTATCACATTTAAGTCTAACCCACTTCCTATGCAAAGGGATTTTGTGAGCAAACAACTTATGGAAACAATAATCAACTAGCATAGGCAGGCAAGACAAGCATAACTTTAAAACTTTAAGCACATAGAGAGGAAACTTGATATTATTGCAATTCCTACAAGCATATGTTCCTTCATTATAATAATTTTCAGTAGAATCATGAATGGATTCAACAATATAACCATCACATAAAGCATTCTTTTCATGATCTACAAGCATAGAAAATTTAATACTCTCCACATAAGCAAAATTCTACTCATTTGGAATAGTGGGAGTATCATAAGAAACTCGAATACTATAAATTATTTCCACATTAAAAGAATAATGTTCAGAAAAAGGGTAATCATAATCATGACAAGTTTTATAAACATAATCATCACTACTTTTTATAGCATAAGTGTCATCACAATAAACATCATAAGTAGCAACTTTGTTCTCATCATAGTCAATTGAAACCTCTTCCAAGATAGTGGAATCATTACTAAATAAAGTCATGACCTCTCCAAATCCACTTTCATAATTGTCACAATAAGATTCAACGCCCTCCAAAATAGTGGGATTATTACTTCCTAAAGTTGACACTCTTCCAAACCCACTTTCATCAATATAACCATCATAAATAGGAGGCATTCTATCATCATAATAAATTTGCATATCAAAACTTGGGAGGTTAAACATATCATCTTCATAAAACATAGCATCCCCAAGCTTGGGACAAACATTAATTGCAGCAAATAAATTCTCAAACACGCCATTCTCATCAAACATAGCATCCTCAAGCTTGGGCCTTTTCATATCATAAGCATAATCACTCTCATCATTAATAGTATGGACAACACCAATAGTATAGAAATTATCATCATCACCATGAGTAATAGGAGCAACATCATTTGAGAGGGATACCTTTTTACCTTTGCTTCTCCGTCTTTTCTTTTTCTTCTTCGCATCTTGTGTGGGGTTAATCCTCTTTTTGGAACTCCTTATTAATGATGTCGGGGGGATGAACCCCAGGCAGGCAACGGAACCCGGATCCTTTCCAAAAACAACGGGGCCAGCATTGCCCCTCAGTCCGGGTCGCACTTGGCCGGGTCGCTCAACCCGGCCGAACTCCTCGACTCGGCCCCAAAACCAACTCAAGACTTCCCCAACAAGCCAACTCCACCCTTGGCGTGTTCTCCAACCCGACCGAGGGTCAACGGCCGGCCCATCCCGGCCGTATGATGGGACGAGTCTCCACCCACTGATGTCCGAAGCCACAGTGCCCCGCCCGTGCCTCTGGTCAGCCGGGCATGGCAACAGTGCTCCCCACCTACTCGCTGACTGGGGCCGGCGTGGCAACAGTGCAACCGTCGTCACCCATGACGCCAGCAAGCGGCGACCTGACGGAGCGCCACTGTAGCCAACTCGACTTGGCCTCACCCTGACGATCGACAAGACGGCGCACAGTGCCCCTAGGCGCATGGGGCCCGCGCCCGAGGAACCCGACGAGGCCTGGCACCCGGCGGGTCCCAGCGCCGGGCTCCCTGGACACTGACAACCGGCCCTACGGCCTTGTAACATTACCGCTGTCACCCTCGGGGGTTGACCTATAAAACCCCCCTGGAGCCCTCATGCATACGGGCAATGCTCTCGCCCATCCATCCACTCACACACCTAGCAAGTAACACCCGAGGAGAGGGAACTGCCTAAGCCTTGGCCAGCCTCCCTTCTTCCTCCATACAGCTCTAGGAGCAACTCTGTACTGATACATATCAACTACACTCGGCAGGACTAGGGGTGTTATCTCTCCGGAGAGCCCCGAACCTGGGTATGTCTTGTGTCCCGCGCTCGCTCATGCCGACCTCGCCTCTGGAGCCCACCAGTGCCCTCGAGCCTCCTCCTATCTTTAGCCATCCCATGGCATCTGCCGTGTGCCCACCACGATAGTTGGCGCCCACCGTGGGGCAGCGCGAGGTCCTGGCCGGGAGCATGCTTCGGACGGGGCTCCTCTCCGACTCCGACGAGCCCGTCACGCTGGCGGACGACGTCATCGACGCCCTTGCCGCCTCCTTCATCGCGCTGCGCATCTCCAATGCGCCTACAGCTGACGAGTACCCCAGCGAGGTACTTAGCTTTTCCGACTCCCTGCTCTCCATCAACGACGGTGCTCCCGCCGGAGCGATGGACCTCTACGTGGAGGTTTTCGTCACGGACACCGGTGCCTCCTCCTCGTCGAGCGCGGTGAGGAAGGCCGCCGAAGCTAAGGCCGCAGCGGACAGGGCCGGCTCGCCCAACCCGCTGCGCACCATGATGCAGAGCCTCCGCGTTCCCATCGGCACCGACATCGATGCCTCCAACATCGCCGAAGCTCGGACTCGTCTCAACAAGGACCGCCAGCGCCTTCTGGATGTCACCGAGACGCTCGCCGCCATGCAGCGCCGCCTCGACTCCGCTCAGCTGGAGCGCAACACCGCCTACAGCTTCACACCGAACGCGCCCGAGCCAAGCTGGGTCGCCGACGTGCAGGCCCGGGGCGGCGTGATCGGGCGCGCCTTCGGCACTCTCCCTCCCGTCTACGAGACTCCCGTGAAGAACATGAGCGCTGCCCAGGCGGCTGCGGTCGGCCTGGACCAGCTCGCGGGCGAAGAACTGCAGGACCACCTCAAGAGGGTGAACGACCTCCTCGCTGCGGCCAACGCGCAGCAGGACCGCCTCAACCAGCTCGCCAGACCGGCCGGATCCGGCTCCGTCCGCGTCGCTGGACCCGGCGACAACCAGCACTGGCATCCTCGCCACCCGACGAGGCGCACTCTGGTCGCACCCGGACTCGGCGCACTCCGCTCGCACCCGGACTCGACGCAACCCCGCTCCAACGACCGCCGGCGTCCCGGGCGACGAACCGGCCTCGGAGGTCCGACGCCGCCTCGACCCTCAGTTCCAACCCAGCCGGCGTCCGACTAGAGGTGACCCGGCCCCCCGCGGCGCGGTCACCGACCGGGTGGGCCGCGCGCCATCGACGACACTGACGCTCGTCATCGCCTCGACCGACTCGCCCTCTCCTAGGAGCTGGAAGAGAACGGCCCCGTCGGACCGGCGTGCTCCGGGCCACGCATCTGAGGTGAGCCCTTCACCAAAGGGTTCACGCTCCCCTGCAACAGCCCCAAGTACAACGGCACCGTGAAGCCGTAGGACTGGCTCACCGACTACACCACCGCCATCGGCATCGCCGGCGGAAACTATCACCCCATTGTTCGCTATGCGCCTATCATGCTCCAGGGGTCGGCCCGCACCTGGTTGAACAGTCTGCCGGCTGGCAGCATCAACGCGTGGGTTGATATGTCTCCAACGTATCTATAATTTTTGATTGCTCCATGCTATATTATCTTCTGTTTTGGACATTATTAGGATTTATTATTCACTTTTATATTGTTTTTGGGACTAACCTATTAACCGGAGGCCCAGCCCAGAATTGCTGTTTTTTTGCCTATTTCAGAGTTTCGCAGAAAAAGAATATCAAACGGAGTCCAAACGGAATGAAACCTTCGGGAGCGTGATTTTGAACGAACATGATCCAGAGACTTGGACCCTCGTCAAGGAAGCTTCTGGAAGCCACGAGGTAGGGGCGCGCCCTACCCCCTAGGCGCCCCTCCACCCTCATGGGCCCAATGTTGCTCCACCGACGTACTCCTTCCTCCTATATATACCTCGCACCCCAAAGCGATCGACACGGAGCCAAAACCTAATTCCACCACCACAACCTTCATGCCCACAAGATCCCATCTTGGGGCTGTTCGAGCTCATGGGGGGCATCGATCATGGAGGGCTTCTACATCAACATCATAGCCTCTCCGATGAAGTGTGAGTAGTTTACCTTAGACCTTGGGTCCATAGTTATTAGCTAGATGGCTTCTTTTCTCTTTTGGATCTCAATACAATGTTCTCCCCCTCTCTTGTGGAGATCTATTCGATGTAATCTTCTTTTGCGGTGTGTTTGTTGAGACCGATGAATTGTGGGTTTATGATCAAGTTTATCTATGGACAATATTTGAATCTTCTAAATTCTTTTATGTATGATTGGTTATCTTTGCAAGTCTCTTCGAATTATCAGTTTGGTTTGGCCTACTAGATTGATCTTTCTTGCTATGGGAAAAGTGCTTAGCTTTGGGTTCAATCTTGCGGTGTCCTTTCCCGAGGATGATGGGGCAGCAAGGCACGTATTGTATTGTTTCCATCGAGGATAACAAGATGGGGTTTTTATCATATTGCATGAATTTATCCCTCTACATCATGTCATCTTGCTTAAGGCGTTACTCTGTTCTTATGAACTTAATACTCTAGATGCATGTTGGATAGAGGTCGATGTGTGGAGTAATAGTAGTAGATGCAGGCAGGAGTCGGGCTACTTGTCTCGGACGTGATGTCTGTATACATGATCATACCTAGATATTCTCATAACTATGCTCAATTCTGTCAATTGCTCAACAGTAATTTGTTCACCCACCGTAAAATACTTATGTTCTTGAGAGAAGCCACTAGTGAAACCTATGGCCCCCGGGTCTATCTTCCATCATATTAATCTTCCAACACTTAGCTATTTCCGTTGCTTTTTATTTTGCTTCTATTTTACTTTGCATCTTTATCATAAAAATACCAAAAATATTATCTTATCATATCTATTAGATCTCACTCTCGTAAGTGACCGTGTAGGGATTGACAACCCCTTATCATGTTGGTTGCGAGGATTTATTTGTTTGTGTAGGTGCGAGGGACTCGCGCGTAGCCTCCTACTGGATTGATACCTTGGTTCTCAAAACTGAAGGAAATACTTACGCTACTTTGCTGCATCACCCTTTCCTCTTCAAGGGAAAACCAACACTGTGCTCAAGAGGTAGCAAGAAGGATTTCTGGCGCCATTGCCGGGGAGGTCTACGCAAAAGTCAACATACCAAGTACCCATCACAAACCCTTATCTCCCGCCTTACATTATTTGCCATTTGCCTCTCTTTTTCCTCTCCCCCACTTCACCCTTGCCATTTTATTCACCCTCTCTTTTTGTTCGCCTCTTTTTCGCTTGCTTTTTGTTTGTCCGTGTGTTGCATTGCTTGTTTGTCACGATGGCTCAAGATAATACCAAATTATGTGACTTTACCAATACCAACAATAATGATTTCCTTAGCACTCCGATTGCTCCTCTTACCGATACTGAATCTTGTGAAATCAATGCTGCTTTGTTGAATCTTGTCATGAAAGATCAATTCGTCAGCCTTCCTAGTGAAGAGTGAAGATGCCGCTAGTCATCTAAATATCTTCGTTGATTTGTGTGATATGCAAAAGAAGAAAGATGTTGACAATGATATTGTTAAATTGAAGCTATTTCCTTTTCGCTTAGAGATCGTGCTAAAGCTTGGTTTTCGTCTTTGCCTAAAAATAGTATTGATTCTTGGAATAAGTGCAAAGATGCTTTTATCTCTAAGTATTTTCCTCCCGCCAAGATTATCTCTCTTAGAAACGATATTATGAATTTCAAGCAACTTGATCATGAACATGTTGCACAAGCTTGGGTTTGAATTTGTGGATGATTATACAAAAAAATTATGCCGGATTGAATTTTGCTTCTAGAAATCTTTTAGATTCGGCCGCGGGAGGCACTTTTATGGAAATCACTTTAGGAGAAGCTACTAAACTCCTAGATAATATTATGGTTAATTATTCTCAATGGCACACTGAAAGATATACTAATAAAAAAGTGCATGCGATAGAAGAAATTAATGTTTTGAGTGGAAAGATGGATGAACTTATGAAATTATTTGCTAGTAAAAGTGTTTCTTCTGATCCTAATGATATGCCCTTGTCTACTTTGATTGAGAATAGTAATGAATCTTTGGATGTGAATTTCGTTGGTAGGAATAATTTTGGTAACAACGCGTATAGAGGAAACTTTAATCTTAGGCCTTATCCTAGCAATTCCTCTAATAATTATGGTAATTCCTACAACAACTCTTATGGAAATTTTAATAAGATGCCCTCTGAATTTGAGACTAGTGTTAAAGAGTTTATGAATTCGCAAAAGAATTTCAATGCTTTGCTTGAAGAGAAATTGCTTAAAGTTGATGAATTGGCTAGGAACGTTGATAGAATTTCTCTTGATGTTGATTCTTTAAAACTTAGATCTATTCCTCCTAAGCATGATATCAATGAGTCTCTCAAAGCCATGAGAATCTCCATTGATGAGTGCAAAAAAAGAACCGCGAGGATGCGTGCTAAGAAAGATTGTTTTATGAAAGCGTGTTCTTCAAATTTCTATGAAAATAAAGATGAAGATCTAAAAGTTATTGATGTGTCCCCTATTAAATCTTTGTTTTGCAATATGAATCTTGATAATGATGGGACTGAATATGATCCACCTTTACCTAGAAGGCGTTCCAAAAATTCGGAGTATTTAGATCTTGATGCTAAAATTGATAAAAGTGGGATTGAAGAGATCAAAACATTAGATATTAATGAACCCACTATTTTGGATTTCAAGGAATTTAATTATGATAATTTCTCTTTGATAGATTGTATTTCCTTGTTGCAATCCGTGCTAAATTCTCCTCATGCTTATAGTCAAAATAAAGCTTTTACCAAACATATCGTCCATGCTTTGATGCAATCTTATGAAGAAAAGCTTGAGTTGGAAGTTTCAATCCCTAGAAAACTTTATGATGAGTGGGAATCTACTATTAAAATTAAGATTAAATATCATGAATGATATGCTTTGTGTGATTTGGGTGCTAGTGTTTCCACGATTCCAAAAACTTTGTGCGATTTGCTAGGTTTCCGTGATTTTGATGATTGCTCATTAAACTTGCACCTTGTGGATTCCACCATTAAGAAACCTATGGGAATAATTAATGTTGTTCTTATTGTTGCAAATAGGAACTATGTGCCCGTAGATTTTATTGTTCTTGATATAGATTGCAATCCCTCATGTCCTATTATTCTTGGTAGACCTTTCCTTAGAACGATTGGTGCAATTATTGATATGAAGGAAGGGAATATTAGATTCCAATTTCCATTAAAGAAAGGCATGGAACACTTCCCTAGGAAGAAAATAAAATTACCATACGAATCTATCATGAGAGCCACTTATGGATTGCCTACCAAAGATGGCAATACCTAGATCTATCCTTGCTATTATGCCTAGCTAGGGGCGTTAAACGATAGCGCTTGTTGCGAGGCAAACCAATTTTATTTTCAGTTTTTTGCTTTTTGCTTCTGTTTAGGAATAAATTTTTGTTCTAGCCTCTGGTTAGATGTGTTTTGATGTTTTAGTTAGTGTCTGTGCCAAGTTAAACCTATAGGATCTTCTTGGATGATAGTTATTTGATCTTGCAGAAAATTCCAGAAACTTTCTGTTCACGAAAATAATTGTTAAAAATTACCAGAACGTGATAAAATATTGATTCCAATTGCTTCTGATCAATAAAAAAATTGTCTAGGTATTTCTATTTTTTCTGATTTTTTGGAGTTCCAGAAGTTTGCGTTAGTTACAGATTACTATAGATTGTTCTGTTTTTGACAGATTCTGTTTTTCGTGTGTTGTTTGCTTATTTTGATGAATCTATGGCTAATAAAATAGTTTATAAACCATAGAGAAGTTGGAATACAGTAGTTTTAACACCAATATAAATAAAGAATGAGTTCATTACAGTACCTTGAAGTGATCTTTTGTTTTCTTACGCTAACGGAGCTCACGAGATTTTCTGCTGAGTTTTGTGTTGTGAAGTTTTCAAGTTTTGGGTGAAAGATTTGATGGATTATGGAACAAGGAGTGGCAAGAGCCTAATCTTGGGGATGCCCATGGCACCCCCAAGATAATCTAAGGACACCTAAAAGCCAAAGCTTGGGGATGCCCCGGAAGGCATCCCCTTTTTCGTCTACTTCCACCGGTAACTTTACTTGGAGCTATATTTTTATTCACCACATGATATGTGTTTTGCTTGGAGCGTCTTGTATGATTTGAGTCTTTGTTTTTTAGTTTACCACAATCATCCTTGTTGTACACACCTTTTGAGAGAGACACACATGATTCGAAAATTATTAGAATACTCTATGTGCTTCACTTATATCTTTTGAGTTATATAGTTTTTGCTCTAGTACTTCACTTATATCTTTTAGAGCACGGTGGTAGATTTTTTTTATAGAAACTATTGATCCCTCATGCTTCACTTAGATTATTTTGATAGTCTTAAATAGCATGGTAATTTGCTTAAATAATCCTAATATGCTAGGTATTCAAGAACAGTAAAAACTTTCTTATGAGTGTGTTGAATACTAAGAGAAGTTTGATGCTTGATGATTGTTTTGAGACATGGAGGTAGTGATATTAAAGTTGTGCTAGTTGAGTAGTTGTGAATTTGAGAAATACTTGTGTTGAAGTTTGCAAGTCCCATAGCATGCACGTATGGTAAATGTTATGTAACAAATTTGAAACATGAGGTGTTCTTTGATTGTCCTCCTTATGAGTGGCGGTCGGGGACGACCGATGGTCTTTTCCTACCAATCTATCCCCCTAGGAGCATGCGCGTAGTGCTTGGTTTTTGACGACTTGTAGATTTTTTCAATAAGTATGTGAGTTCTTTATGACTAATGTTGAGTCCATGGATTATCGCACTCTCACCTTTCCATCATTGCTAGCCTCTTGATGCATGCATTGCCCTTTCTCACATTGAGAGTTGGTGCAAACTTCGCTGGTGCATCCAAACCCCGTGATATGATACGCTCTTTCACACATAAACCTTCTTATATCTTCCTCAAAATAGCCACCATACCTACCTATTATGGCATTTCCATAGCCATTCCGAGATATATTGCCATGCAACTTTCCACCGTTCCGTTTATCATGACACGTTCATCACTGTCATATTGCTTAGCATGATCATGTAGTTGAGATAGTATTTGTGGCAAAGCCACCGTTCATAATTCTTCCATACATGTCACTCTTGGTTCATTGCATATCCCGGTACACCGCAGGAGGCATTGTTCTAGTATCGAGTTGTAATCATTGAGTTATAAATAAATAGAAGTGTGATGATCATCATTTAATAGAGCATTGTCCCCCAAAAAAGAGAAAGGCCAAATAAAAAAAGGAGAAATAAAAAGGGACAATGCTACTATCCTTTTACCACACTTGTGCTTCAAAGTAGCACCATAATCTTTATGATAGAGAGTCTCTCGTTTTGTCACTTTCATATACTAGTGGGAATTTTTCATTATAGAACTTGGCTTGTATATTCCAACAATGGGCCTCCTCAAGTGCCCTAGGTCTTCATGAGCAAGCAAGTTGGATGCTCACCCACTTAGTTTCTTTTGTTGAGCTTTCATATATTTATAGCTCTAGTGCATCCGTTGCATGGCAATCCCAACTCCTTGCATTAACATCAATCGATGGGCATCTCCATAGCTCATTGATTCGCCTCGTTGATCTGAGACTTTCTCTTTTTTTGTCTTGTCCACATAACCCCCATCATTATACTCTATTCCACCCATAGTGCTATATCCATGGCTCACGCTCATGTATTGCGTGAAGGTTTATAAAGTTTGAGATTACTAAAGTATGAAACAATTGCTTGGCTTGTCATCGGGGTAGTGCATGATGAGAGCATTCTTGTGTGACGAAAATGGAGCATGACTAAACTATATGATTTTGTAGCGATGAACTTTCTTTGGCCATGTTATTTTGAGAGGACATAATTGCTTAGTTAGTATGCTTGAAGTATTATTATTTTTTATGTCAATATTGAACTTTTATCTTGAATCTTTCGGATCTGAATATTCATACCACAATTAAGAAGAATTACATTGGAATTGTGCCAAGTAGCATTCCACATCAAAAATTCTGTGTTTATCATTTACCTACTCGAGAACGAGCAGGAATTAAGCTTGGGGATGCTTGATACGTCTCCAACGTATCTGTAATTTTTTATTGCTCCATGTTATATTATCTTCTGTTTTGGACATTATTGGGCTTTATTATTCACTTTTATATTATTTTTAGGACTAACCTATTAACCGGAGGCCCAGCCCAGAATTGTTGTTTTTTGCCTATTTCAGAGCTTCACAGAAAAAGAATATCAAACGGATTCCAAACGGAATGAAACCTTCGGGAACGTGATTTTCGGAACGAACATGATCCAGGAGACTTGGACCCTATGTCAAGGAAGCTTCCAGGAAGCCACGAGGTAGGGGCGCGCTACCCCCCCAGGCGCGCCCTCCACCCTCGTGGGCTCCATGTTGCTCCACTGACGTACTCCTTCCTCCTATATATACCTACGTACCCCCAAACGATCAGATACGGAACCAAAAACCTAATTCCACCACCGCAACCTTCTGTACCCACGAGATCCCATCTTGGGGCCTGTTCCGGAGCTCCGCCGGAGGGGGCATCGATCATGGAGGGCTTCTACATCAACACCATAGCCTCTATGATGAAGTGTGAGTAGTTTACCTCAGACCTTCGGGTCCATAGTTATTAGCTAGATGGCTTTTTCTCTCTTTTTAGATCTCAATACAATGTTCTCCCCCTCTCTTGTGGAGATCTATTCGATGTAATCTTCTTTTGCGGTGTGTTTGTTGAGACCGATGAATTGTGGGTTTATGATCAAGTTTATCTATGAATAATATTTGAATCTTCTGAATTCTTTTATGTATGATTGGTTATCTTTGCAAGTATCTTCCAATTATCAGTTTGGTTTGGCCTACTAGATTGATCTTTCTTGCAATGGGAGAAGTGCTTAGCTTTGGGTTCAATCTTGCGGTGTCCTTTCCCAGTGATAGTAGGGGCAGCAAGGCACGTATTGTATTGTTGCCATCAAGGATAACAAGATGGTTTTTTTATATCACACTGCATGAATTTATCCCTCTACACCATGTCATCTTGCTTAAGGCGTTACTCTGTTCTTATGAACTTAATACTCTAGATGCATGCTGGATAGCTGTCGATGTGTGGAGTAATAGTAGTAGATGCAGGCAGGAGTCGGTCTACTTGTCTCGGACGTGATGCCTATATACATGATCATACATAGATATTCTCATAACTATGCTCAATTCTGTCAATTGCTCAACAGTAATTTGTTCACCCACCGTAAAATACTTATGTTCTTGAGAGAAGCCACTAGTGAAACCTATGGCCCCCGGGTCTATCTTCCATCATATTAATCTTCCAACACTTAGCTATTTCCATTGCTTTTTATTTTGCTTTTATTTTACTTTGCATATTTATCATAAAAATACCAAAAATATTATCTTATCATATCTATCAGATCCTACTCTCGTAAGTGACCGTGTAGGGATTGACAACCCCTTATCGCGTTGGTTGCGAGGATTTATTTGTTTGTGTAGGTGCGAGGGACTCGCATGCAGCCTCCTCTTGGATTGATACCTTGGTTCTCAAAACTGAGGGAAATACTTACGCTACTTTGCTGCATCACCCTTTCCTCTTCAAGGGAAAACCAACGCAGTGCTCAAGAGGTAGCATGGGTCGACTTCGAGCAAGGCTTCGTGCGCAACTTCACCGGCACCTACAAGCGACCCAGCCGCCCCAGTCAGCTCGCCATGTGCGTGCAGTGACCGGTGGAAACCGGCCGCGAGTACCTCGCACACTGGACCGAGCTCAGGAACAGCTGCTAGGGCGTCCACAAAGTCCAGGCGATCGAGTACTTCGTCAACGGGTGCTGAGACGGCACCCTCCTCAAGCACAAACTCTAGCGCTCCGAGCCGGCCACCATGGCCGCGCTCATGGTGACGGCGGACAAGTACGCCAACGCCGACTCCGCCATGAAGATCCGGTGGCCTTTGGATGAAGCCGCAAAAGAAATGCGGTGCCCCGAAGCCGGCCCGGCGAAAGCAGCCGGCAGCAGCACAACCAATAGAACAACAAGCGCAAGGCTGATTAGCCGGCCCAGCGCTACGACAACCGGCTCGTCGCGGCCGCCGAGCAGGCGCCCGCGGCTGAGCCGGCCGCCAAACGTCAGCAGACCGGCAAGACGACATGGCAGCCCACCATGAGCTTTGAGGAAATGCTCGACGCTTCCTGCAAGCACCACAACGACGCGAGGTCATCGACACACACGCTCCGGCAGTGCGCCATCACCAAGCACATCGCGAGGGGTGACGTCCCGCCACCTCCGGCCCTGGCTCCGAGAGCGGAGAAACCGCCTCCGCCTCCGCCGGCTGTGCAATGCGCGACGACCCCTACCCGGCCCAGAACGCGACCTACGTCGTCTTCACCAGCCTCGGCGACGACAAGCGCAGCGAGCGCCTCCTTCGGCAGGAGGTAAACACCGTCGTCCCAGCCAAGACAGAGTACATGCAGTGGTCGGAGCGCCCGGTCACCTGGACCCAGGAGGACCACCCGGCCGTCATGCCGAACCCGGGTGGTTACGCCCTCGTCCTCGACCCCACCATCGTCGTGCCTCGGTGCACGTGCAAGTTCTCCCGGGTTCTCGTCGACGGCGGCAGCAACATCAACATCTTGTACCGCGACACCATGACCAAGCTCGGCCTCGAGGCCAAGGACCTGGAGCCAACCCGGATGATCTTCCACGGCATCGTTCCCGCCCTCTCCTGCTCCCCGATCGGCCGGATCCGGCTCGACATCTTGTTCGGCGACAGCAGCCACTTCCGACGCGAGCCGATCTGGTTCGAGGTGGTGGACCTATCCAGCGCGTACCACGCACTGCTGGGCCAGCCAGCGCTCGCCAAGTTCATGGCAGTCCCCCACTACGCCTACCTGAAGATGAAGCTGTCGGGCCCGAAGGGCCTCATCACCGTCACCGGCGACTACCGCAAGTCCCTGGAGTGCGCCCAAGACGACGCCAAACTAGCCGAGTCGCTGGTCGTAGCCGAGGAGCGGCGCCAACTCGACCAGATCGTCGCCTCGGCCCAAGAGGCGTCGGCCACACAGGTCTCGGCTGAGGAGCCGGCTGACGAGGCCGCGTTCAAGCCCTCCAAGGAGACCATGAAGGTGAAGTTGAACCCGGGAGACTCCAGCTGCAGCAAGTACGTTGTCGTGGGAACCCGCCTCGACAGCAAATAGGAAGGCGAGCTCGTCGACTTCCTCCTAAGAATCGGGATATCTTTGCATGGACCCCAAAGGACATGCCGGGTATCCCGAGGAAGTACGCCGAGCACAAACTCCACGTCCGCAAGGATGTCAAGCCTGTCCATCAACCCCTACGATGTTTTTCCGAAGAGAAGAGGAGGACCATCGGTGAAGAGGTCACCAAGCTTTTGGCGGCCGGCTTCATCATGGAAGTGTTTCACCCCGAGTGGCTGGCCAACCCAGTCCTCGTCCTAAAGTAGAACAAGACCTGGCGCATGTGTATCGACTACACCAGCCTGAACAAGGCCTGCCCCAAAGACCCGTTCGCCCTCCCGCGGATCGACCAAGTCATCGACTCCACTACCGGGTGTGAGCTCCTGTCCTTCCTGGATGCTTACTCCGGCTATCACTAGATCAAGCTGGACCCGGCCGACGCCCTGAAGCCGTCCTTCATCATGCCCTTTGGGGCGTATTGCTACATCACAATGTCGTTCGGCTTGAAGAACGCCGGTGCCACCTTCCAGTGCTGCATGCAGAAATGCTTGCTGCCGCAACTCGGGCGCAATATCCACGTCTACATGGACGGCATCGTGGTGAAGACCAAGCAGCACCTCACGCTCCTCGACGACCTGAAGGAGACCTTCGCCAACCTGCGCGAGTACAAGGTCAAGCTCAACCCAGAAAAGTGCGTTTTCGGTGTCCCGACCGGAAAGCTACTCGACTCCCTCGTCTCAGAGCGTGGCATTGAGGCAAACCCGGAGAAGATCAAGGCCATCAAGCACATGCGCAAGCCAGCTCGGCTGCGCGATGTCCAGAAGTTCACCGGCTGCTTGGCCTTGGTCAGCCGGTTTCTCAACCGGCTGAGCGAGAGGGCCTTGCTCCTATATCAGCTGATGAAGAAGACGACGCTGTTCGAGTGGAACGACCAGGCGGACGAAGCCTTCCGGGATCTCAAGTGCATGCTCTCCACCGCACCAGTCCTTGCCGCACTAGCCGAGAAGGAGCCGTTGTTGCTCTATATCACCGCGACTTCACGGTCGGTCAGCACGGTGATGGTGGTCGAGCGACCAGAGAAGGACAAGGTCCAAGCAGTCTAATGCCCCGTCGACTACCTGACCGAGGTGCTCTCCGCCTCGAAGCAGAACTACCCGCATTACCAGAAGATGTGTTACGGCGTGTACTTCACCGCCAAGAAATTGAAGCAGTCTTTCCAAGAGCATGTCGTCACCGTGGTCAGCACGACCCCTCTCGGCGAAATCATCGGGTGCCGAGATGCCTCTGACCAGGTCATCAAGTGGGCGCTCGAGCTAGCCGGCCACACCATCCTCTACGAGCCCTGCACTACGATCAAGTCCCAAGCTTTGGCCGACTTCCTCGTCGACTGGACCGAGACCCAGTACCTGCCGCCGCCACCAGACTCAATGCACTGGCGCATGCACTTCGACGACTCGAAGATGTGACTCGGCCTAGGGGCCGGCATCGTGATGTCCTCCCCCAAGGGCGACCGACTCAAGTACGCGCTGCAGATCCACTTCGCCGCCTCCAACAACGTCGTCGAGTATGAAGCCCTTGAGCACGACCTCCTGCTTGCCAAGGAACTCGGCATCCGGCGCATCTTGTGCTACGACGACTCGGACCTGGTGGTGCAGCAGAGCTCCGGCGAGTGGGACGCCCATGACTCCAACATGGCAAGCTATCGCTTCCTCGTCCAGAAGTTGTCCGGATTCTTTGAAGGCTGCGAGTTCCTTCACGTCCCACGCATGGAAAACGAGGCCGCCGACACGCTTGCCAAGATTGCCTCGTCCCGGCAGTCCATTCCATCCGGCGTCTCCCTCGAGCATCTGCACAAGCCGTCCGTCAAGCCGTCTCCGGACTCCGAATCCATCCATGTTCCAGCCGACCCGGCCACGCCCCAACCCGCCCTGGGGACTGCTCCAGCCGACCCGGCCGCGCCTTAACCCGGCCCGGGGACTGCCGAACCCAACCCGGGGACTGCCGAACCCAACCCTTGGCTGTTGAACCCGACTCGGGGGCTGCCGCCCTGGAGCCCGAAATAGTGGCCGTCTTCGCCGTAGTGACGGCGCCATCCTGGGCCCTGCCCATCTCAGAGTTCCTGGAGAACGGGGTCCTCCCCATGGACGAGACCGAAGCTCGGCAAGTACAGCGCCGAGCGTCCGCCTACAGCATCATCAACAACGATCTCGTCAAGCATAGCTCCACCCGCGTATTCCAACGCTGCGTCGAGCAGGACAGGGGCATTGAGATCCTCCTCGACATACACCAGGGCGAGTGCGGGCACCACGCCGCCTCGCGATCCCTGGTGGCCAAGGCGTTCTGCCATGGTTTCTACTGGCCCACGACCCTCGAAGACGCAGAGTCGCTCGTCCTCAAGTGCAAGGGGTGCCAACTCTTCAGCAAGCGTAGCCACTAGCCGACGTCGGCACTTCGGACCATCCCGGTCGCCTGGCCCTTCACGGTCTGGGGACTCGACATGGTGGGGCCCTTCAAGACCGCTCGAGGCGGCATGACACATTTACTGGTGGCGGTGGACAAGTTCACCAAGTGGAATGAAGCATGACCAATCAAGAAGCTGGACGGGCCAACGGCCGTCCGATTCATCAAGAACATCGCGGTGCGCTACGGCATGCCAAACAACATCATCACAGACAACGGCACCAACTTCACCAAGGGCGCGCTCGCGTAGTACTGCTCCGTCTCCGGCATCCGCCTTGACCTGGCTTCCATTGCACATCCGCAGTCCACTAGCCAGGTCGAGCGGGCTAACGGCCTCATCCTATCCGGCATCAAACTGCGACTCATCGAGCCGCTCATCCGTTCACCCGGCAGTTGGCTTGACGAGTTGCCGGCCGTCCTCTGGAGTCTCCGCACCACGCCAAACAGGTCAACCGGGTTCACCCCGTTCTTCCTCGTCTACGAAGCAGAAGCCGTCATCCCGACCGACATCGAGTTTGACTCGCCACGCGTCACGATGTACACGGAAGCCGAAGCCAAGGAAGCCCGCGAAGACGGCGTCGACCTGCTCGAAGAAGCACTCTCCTACCGCTCAGCCGCTCAGCCATCTACCAGCAAGGCCTGAGGCATTACCACAGCAAGAAGATCAAGCCCCTCGCTTTCCGCAAGGGATACCTCGTCCTCCGTCTCGTCCAAGAGCAGGCCGGCCAACACAAGCTGTCCTCCCCATGGGAGGGACCCTTCATTGTCAGCAAGGCCTTGTGCGACCGCAACGCGTACTACCTCATCGACGCCCGCAAGTCAAACAAGTGCAAGAGGGACACCGCCGGCGAAGAAACAACCCGGCCATGGAATACAGAGCTCCTCCGCCTGTTTTACAGTTAGCCGTGTGCACGTATGTATCGCTGCCTTTTGTAATCATCTGAAAACTATGGGATCCCCGAACGAGTCTTAGGGGCTGCCCTTTTGCGACCAAGCCATTTGTGTCTCCTAGATTTGTGCATTACTTTCTTCTTAACCCAACCCGACCACTGAGCCGACTCGCTCGACCCAGGGGCTCGGGGGCTGGCCGGCTTGGCCGCCCGCCGTTTTTCTTAGCGACTCTTAACGTTGGATCACCACGGCCTCCTGCTTCGCCCTAAGCCACATAACCGGCTTCGGCTATCGGCTGGCAAGCACATAGGACCAAAAGCACCAGCGCGCCATGAGCACTAAGCCAAGAACCGCTGGGTCGCCCAACCCGGCCCCGCCACTTTAAAGTTGCTGCACAACCGGCTGCTCACCAACCCGGCCCCGCTGTATTGCCGCCAGCCGGCCCAGTGGGTGTTTCGCTCGCACTCAATGTTTCGAAAGCCTAAGTATTGTACGCTCCTCTCAAAGGCCGAACCCCTTGTCACGGACCGGAGCCTCGGTCGTCAGAATCGCGGGGGGGGGGGGAGCCCAAAGGGGGAGAGTTGCAAGAAAATGGCTCTAAAGACGAAAAGCAAAAGCGCAGGCATCCACGAAGTTTCTGCATACCGCCGGATCGCTCGACCCGGCCTCACCACTTTAAGTTACCGCACGACTGGCTGCTCGCCAACCCGGCCCCGCCAGATTGCTGCCAGCCAGCCCAGTGGGTGTTTCGCTCGTGCTCAACATTTCGAAAGGCTAACTATTGTACGCTCCTCTCAAAGGTCGAACCTCTTGTCACGGACCAGAGCCTCGGCCGTTAGACTCATGGGGGAGCCCAAGCGGGAAAGTTGCAAGAAAACGGCTCCAAAAAATGAAAAGCAAAGGCGCAAACATTCACACAGCTCATACATCTTAAATCAAGAAACAGGCCCAAGGCCAGAGTTCAATACACCCAGTCAACCCCCAGTGGGTGGGTGGACCTGCTACCTAACAGAAATTTTTCCTAAACTAAAAATCAGGCATCGCCTCCGCCAGAGCGCGCAGCTCCCGGGTCCGCGGAGGTGCCGGTGTCCTCCTCCCCGGCATCCGCGTCGTGGTAGACGTCCGTCTCCTCAGAGCTGTCCTCCGGGTCGTCCAGAAGCAGGCCGTAGTCGTCAGCAGGCACGACTCCACCATCCTCCGCCCGCTCCGGCTGGAACTCGTCATGGAAGGCGAACCCGGCGATGTAGCTGGCCCGGGCGGCGATCCGTCCGGCCTCCGCCTGCAACTGGCTCTCTGAGACGGCTTGCTAGCCCATCAGCGCATCCAGCGCCAAGTCCGGATACCACGACACCGCGAACCTGAGCGCCATCTCGGCGCCGGCACGAGCGGCGGAAACCCGCCACTCATGGAGATGGTCCGAGCCCGCCTCCAACCACCGCGCCAGCCGCGTGAAGCTGGTCGGCGCGATGGCACCCGGCCAGAGGGCCGCCGTCATCGCCGCGCCGGCCTCAGAGAGCCGCCCCATCTGCTCGCTCAAGACTCATAGACGGGCCTCGGCAGCGGCAACGATCTCTAGGAAGGTCCAGGCCACCCGCGGGTCAGTCCCGGAGCCGATGATCCCTTGCGGGTCGTGCTGAAAGTGGACCGCCTCCTCCGCCAGCTGGCGCGTCTCTGGAAAGGCCCCTGCCGAGAAGAAAAGCAAGACAGAAGAAAGTCACTAAGGAAGAAAAGCCGGAGTCCCAGCCCGGCAACAACAAAACCAAAGGAAAGCACTTATTGGAGAAGAACTCTTTCAGGTGCTGCGCTTCGAGCAACGTACCGCGCCGCTCCCGGGCAATGGTGCAGTCACGCTCCTCCAGCGCCTTCTCCAGGTCGGCGACCTTGGCAAGGGTCGCCTTCAACTCGGCGTCTCGGCCGCCTTCACGGCCTCCTCGCGGCGCCGGGTCCCCTCCGCCATGGCCACTAGCGCCTTTAGGCGCTCCACCTCGCCCTGGAGTTGCCCCTTGTCGTGGGCCAGCTTGTCGCGTTGCTGGTCCGCCTCGACAAGGGCTTGTTGCGCCTCTACGACCTTGGCGGCCTCCACCTTCAGGCGCTCCACCTCGGCCTTGAGGCGGCCCTTGTCGCCCGCCAGCTGCTCCTGCAGTTGGCTGGCTTTGTCGAGCGCCCGCCGGGCTCCTATTGCCTCCTCCCTCGCCCGCTCCGCCACGGCTCCAAGCCGGCTGGCGTTAGCAACAAGCCGGTCGTAGTGGAAGCCGGCCCGGATCAGCCGGGTCCTCCAAGACAGCAACTCGGCTGCAGAAGAGAGACTTAGAAACAAAGTACCACTTTAAGATTCGACCCAACTACTGCGCAGTTGGCCCGAATCTCGGGGGCTACACCAAGTGGGTGCGCTAGCGCGCCCCCACTGAAAAAGAGCACACAAGAAAAGTACCTGCCGCAGCGCGCAGCTCCTCCTCCTTGGCGGCGAGACTCTCCTTGAGACGTCGGTGCGTCTCAAGGAGCCGGTTGAAGAAGCTGACCCGGTAGGAGTCCAGTTGCTGCAGAGAGCAGTGATCAATACACGACAGCAAGATAAGATTCGACCCAACTGCTACGCAGTTGGCCCGAATCTCGGGGGCTACACCCAGTGGGTGCGCTGGCGCGCCCCCACAAAGAAGAAGCAAACAAAGAAGAAAAAGCAGAACGCAACAGAAGACTTACGAACACGGCGCACTCTAGTTCCTGCGTCGCCTCCACCTCGGCCTGGGCGAAGGCCTGGATCCGGTCCGTCCGCCCACGCAGGCGTCGGGTCACAACGACCATCGCCACCTCCTCCTGGGTCAGGGGCCCAAAGAAGACCTCGCTGGTCGACCCCGCAACCCGGCAACCCCCGGGCCGGGGCACCAGGGCGTGCCCCCGCTGGCCGCCTCCCCTGAGGCGGGCGCCCCCTCCGGCTCCGATGATGGCCCGGAGGCCAGAGCGGCTTGCGGCTCCACCACCGGTGGCACCTCGCTCGACAGCGCCCGAACCGCCCCCTCCGGCTCCGTCCGCGAAGCCTTCCCTAAGACGGCATCGCCGCCGCCTCCGTCGATCCCCGCCCGCTCGACCACGTTGGTCCGCGGCGGGCTATCGTCACCAAAGACCACGACCTCCCGGTCGAGGTCCATCACGTATGCACGACCGCCTTGGCCGTGCTCCCCCTCCGACGATGGCATGAAGATCGTCGCCACCACCATCGTTCCCGCCGGCATCTCCGGACACGCCGGCTCGCGCCCACATAGCCGCAGCGCTGACCCAGGCCTGGGTTAACGCCGCCTTCAGCTCCGCCTCGGCCCGGTTCTGGTCTCGCTAGGCCAGGCCTTCGGCATCGGTCGGATCCATACCACGGTCTGAATCCGCCCGCTCCTCCTCCTCCTCCTCGTCTTGGTCGACGGTGTTGGACCAGCTCCTCCGGAACACGGAGCCCTCGACGGACGCCGCACCCGCCGCCGCCAGCGCCAGCGAGATCGGTGAACTGAAACGCAAGACAGACTAAGTACAAGCAAAGCAGAGCCGCTCGGCGACTTGGTTCAAGCCAGAAGGGCGCTCACCCCGGCACCACCGGAACGGCGGGCCTCGCCGCTCTCTCCTGCGGCGCGGCGCGCCTCCTCTTGGCGGGCAGTTTTGCCACCCCGGCCGAGTCCGCAGCGCGCTTCGCGGTCGGAGCTCGCGGCGTGATGTTGTCCTTCCCATGCGGCCGCCTCGCCGCCAGCGCCCCTCGAGACGACCCGGCACCAGCCACGTCGCCGCCTCCTCCACCCGGCGCTGCTACATCGACAGCTCACGTCAGCACCCCCAATACCGAAACCCGACCGACAACTCAAGAAGGAAACCCCAAGACTTACCGGCTCGGTGCCCTGCGCCCGCGTCGGCGGTCGCCTCCTCCTCTCCGCTGTGGGCCTCGGGCTCCTCCGAGGCGATACGCACTACCTGCGCCCGCTCCCAGTCGTAACGATGCAGGATGGCGTTCAGAAGCACTTCCCGTGTCGCGTCGAGGCGGATAAGAAGATATGCAGCAGCGAAATATGGAGATGAGGGACTCACCAACGGTGCCGGGTTCACATGGTTGTACGGGGCCTTCCTGAACTGCCAGTCGCCCCGCAGGTTGGCCTTCGAGATGTCATTGACCCGGCGCGCAACCTGGTCTGCCGCCAGCCGCGTGTTCGCCATGCGGTTGGGGTCCTGGAGGCCGGTCATTTGGCCGATGAGGTGGTTGCGCTGCTGCAGCGGTAGCACTCGTCGGACGATGAAGGCGGTGATGAGGTCGGTACCGGTGAGCCCCTCCCGCTCCCTCATCACCGACACCCGCTCGCACAGGTTGAGCACCTCCTGCGGCGGATGCTTGGGGTAGTACCCCCAGTTCTGCTTCTCCCTCGGCGGAGAGTTGATGAAGGCGGCAAGTTGATGCGGTCCACGCCGAGGTTACAGACGTAGAAGAAGGAATTCTGCCACTTCTTGGCAGAATCCTCCAACGGCATCTTCGGGCAGTGAGCGCCCGACCGCTCGGAGATGACGGCGGCCCCGCACTCGGACATCTCCCCGGCCCTTGCTGCTTCAAGGAGAAGAAGCGCACCCAAAGGTCAATCGAAGGCTCGACCTCCCGGTACCCCTCGCAGAGGGTGACGAAGCCCGACAGTTGCATGATGGTGCCGGCGCCCAGATGATGGGGCTGGAGCCCACAGAACTCCAGGAAATCGTGGAAGAAGCCGCTCGCGGGAAGCCCGAAACCGCGCTTGAAGTGCAGGAAGAAGACGATGCACTCCATGCCCTCGGGCCGCGGCTCGCGCTCCCCCCGCGGCAGGCGCGGCGTCCTCCGTCTCCCCCGGCAGGCACCTGGTGGAGCGGAGATAGGAGATCCATGAGCCCGACGGTAGCGCCATCAGCGAAGACGCGAAAGAAGGAAGAAGAAGGTGCCTGCAAAGCTCTGCTCAAGGCAGCGGGCGTCGCAGCTGGCGGCGGGCGCAAGAAGCAGAGGAAGGATGAAGAGGCAGGGGAGCGCGAGCGTGAATGATCTCCGCCGCTCCCTTCGCCCACAATTTATAGGCCACAATTTGAAACGTGGGGAAGTGGGATCGTTTGTGCTCGCCCCTCCCACTTCCCCGCAATAAGTGTGCATGTAGGCACGCAGTAACTGCCTAGAGAATGGCAACCGACCCGCGGACTCCGCAATAAATCCGCGCGCATGGGCCGAGGGTGTGCGGCGGCGGGTCCCGGGGTGTCGCCCCATCCTGTCATGCGCGTGGCCTGTCAGGCCCCTCCGGCTCCCAGGCGCCACATGGCGGCCGCGCGAGGCCCGAGAGATTGCCCAAAGATTCGTCGAACTCCTCGGTTTCCCGCCACGACCGGGATGCCGCGATCCGGCTTCCGGAAGCCGGCACACAGTGGGTGTTGCCGGACTCGGCGGTCACCAAATCCGCCTCCGCAAAAGGAGGAAACTGCGAAGGCCCTTCCATCCGAAGACGGCGGACCTTCACAGCTTCGGGGACTACTGTCGGGGGGATGAACCCCAGGCAGGCAACGGAACCCGGATCCTTTTCAAAAACAACGGGGCCAGCATTGCCCCTCAGTCTGGCTCGCACTTGGCCGGGTCGCTCAACCCGGCCAAGTCCCTCGACCCGGCCGAACTCCTCGACTCAGCCCCAACAACCAACTCAAGACTTCCCCAACAAGCCAGCTCCACCCTTGGCGTGTTCTCCAACCCGGCCGGGGGTCAGCGGCTGTCCCATCCCGGCCGTCCGATGGGACGAGTCTCCACCCACTAATGATCGAAGCCACAGTGCCCCGCCCATGCCTCTTGTCAGCCAGGTGGTGGCAGTGCTCCCCCACCTACTCGGACGGGGCCGCGGCGTGGCAACAAAGGTAACCAGAGTCACCCATGACGCCAGCAAGCAGCGACTTGACGGAGCACCACTGTAGCCGACTCGACTCGGCCTCACCCTGACGATCAACAAGACGGCGCACAGTGCCCCTAGGCGCATGGGGCCCGCGCCCGAGGAACCCGGCGAGGCCTAGCACCCGGCGGGTCCCGGCGTCGGGCTCCCTGGACACTGACAACCCGGCCCTATGGCCTTGTAACATTGCCATTGTACCCCTGGGGGGTTGACCTATAAAACCTCCCGGGAGCCCTCATGCATACGGGCAATGCTCTCACCCATCCACCCACTCACACACCTAGCAAGTAACACCCGAGGAGAGGGAACTGCCTAAGCCTTGGCCAGCCTCCCTTCTTCCTCCATACAGCTCTAGGACCAACTCTGTACAGATACATATCAACTACACTCGGCAGGACTAGGGGTGTTATCTCTCCGGAGAGCCCCGGGCCTGGGTATGCCTTGCGTCCCACGCTCGCTCATGCCGACCTCGCCTCTGGAGCCCACCAGTGCCCTCGAGCCTCCTCCTATCTTTAGCCATCCCATGGCATCTGCCGTGTGCCCACCACGACAAATGAGATTGGTTGAATAGAAGGCTCCTCCTCGCCATCGGATTCATCATAAGAAATAATAGGAGGATATTGGGAAGTCTCTTCCCTTTCATTAGTATTCTCTTCATCTTCTATTTGTTTTATTGTCTTTATGTAATTGGCAATATAAGGATTTTCAATGCAATTCACCGCACAATGCATATAAATTTCCTCTAGATCAAAATCAAGAACTATCTCAAGGGCAAATTCTGGAATATCCTTAGTTATACGTTTCATTTCTTCATAACCCACAAGCAAACTAAGTTCATTATGATGTGCAAGGGAAATCAATTCATCAAAAAAATTGGACACGATTCGATCATGAAACAATTTGCATTGGATATTTAAATGACCACGTTCATTGCAAAGTTCATAAGGATGGCTAATAAAATTTAAATTTTCAGCACAAACATCTAGCCTTTCTTGCAACCATTTAGTTTCTAAATACTTATGCCTCTTGGAAAATCTATCTTCCCTATTTGGTGTGTACTTGCAAACTCTATGCACTCCACAAAAATTGACATCCTTATAAGAGACATTTTCATCATGACTAGTGCAACCATCATTAGTACCATGGATATTCAAAGAGTTCGTACTAACAACATTGCAATCATGCTCATCATTCAAAATTTAGTGCCAAACATTTTAATGCATTCTTCTTCTAACACTTTGGCACAATTATCGGAATCCTTATTTTCATGAAAGATATTAAAAAGATGAAGCATATGAGGCACCCTCAATTCCATTTTTTGTAGTTTTTCTTTTATAAACTAAACTAGTGATAAAACAAGAAACTAAAAGATTCGATTGCAAGATCTAAAGATATACCTTCAAGCACTATCCTCCCCGGCAACGGCGCCAGAAATCAGCTTGATGTCTACTACACAACCTTCTTCTTGTAGACGTTGTTGGGCCTCCAAGTGCAGAGGTTTGTAGGACAGTAGCAAATTTCCCGCAAGTGGATGACCTAAGGTTTATCAATCCGTGGGAGGCGTAGGATGAAGATGATCTCTCTCAAACAACCCTGCAACCAAATAACAAAGAGTCTCTTGTGTCCCCAACACACCCAATACAATGGTAAATTGTATAGGTGCACTAGTTTGGCGAAGAGATGGTGATACAAGTGCAATATGGGTGGTAGATATAGGTTTTTGTAATCTGAAAATATAAAAACAGCAAGGTAACAAGTGATAAAAGTGAGCGTAAATGGTATTGCAATGCTAGGAAACAAGGCCTAGGGTTCATACTTTCACTAGTGCAAGTTCTCTCAACAATAATAACATAACTGGATCATATAACTATCCCTCAAGATGCAACAAAGAGTCACTCCAAAGTCACTAATAGCAGAGAAAAACGAAGAGATTATGGTAGGGTACGAAACCACCTCAAAGTTATTCTTTCTAATCGATCTATTCAAGAGTCTGTAGTAAAATAACACGAAGCTATTCTTTCCATTCAACCTATCATAGAGTTCATACTAGAATAACACCTTAAGACACAAATCAACCAAAACCATAATGTCACCTAGATACTCCAATGTCACCTCAAGTATCCGTGGGTATTATTATACGATATGCATCACACAATCTCAGATTCATCTAGTCAACCAACACAAAGAACTTCAAAGAGTGCCCCAAAGTTTCTACCGGAGAGTCAAGACGAAAACGTGTGCCAACCCCTATGCATAAGTTCACAAGGTCACTGAACCCGCAAGTTGATCACCAAAACATACATCAAGTGAATCAATAGAATACCCCATTGTCACCACGGGTATCCCACGCAAGACATACATCAAGTTTTCTCAAATCCTTAAAGACCCAATCCGATAAGATAACTTCAAAGGGAAAACTCAATCCATTACAAGAGAGTAGAGGGGGAGAAACATCATAAGATCCAACTATAATAGCAAAGCTCGCGATACATCAAGATCGTGCCGAATCAAGAACATGAGAGAGAGAGAGAGAGAGAGATCAAACACATAGCTACTGGTACATACCCTCAGCCCCGAGGGTGAACTACTCCCTCCTCATCATGGAGAGCGCCGGGATGATGAAGATGGCCACCAGTGAGGGATCCCCCCTCCGGCAGGGTGCCAAAACAGGGTCCCGATTGGGTTTTCGTGGCTACAGAGGCTTGCAGCGGCGGAACTCCCGATCTAGGTCATGTTCTAGAAGTTTGGGTATATATAAGAGGTTTTGGCGTCGGGAACAAGTCAAGGGGGTCTCCGAGGCGGCCCAGGGGGTAGGGCGTGCCCCCACCCTCGTGGGTGCCTCGGGACTCTTCTGGCCCATCTCCGATACTCCGTGGGCTTCTTCTGGTCCAAAAATAATCTCCATGAAGTTTCAGGTCAATTGGACTCCGTTTGGTTTTATTTTTCTGCGATACTCAAAAATAAGGAAAAAACAAAAACTGGCACTGGGCTCTAGGTTAATAGGTTAGTCCCAAAAATCATATAAAATAGCATATAAATGCATATAAAACATCCTAGATGGATAATATAATAGCATGGAACAATCAAAAATTATAGATACATTGGAGGCGTATCAGTCTTGGCGGCCTCCTCGGCGGCGATCTTGTCGGCCTCGGCCTCGGCGTCCCTAGCGACCTCCTCGATGACGGTGTCAATGTCCCCCCGGTCCGCTGAGGAAGGGTCTGGATACCAAGAAGGGGAATGAGGAGGAGCCAAGGTCGAGGTTCAAAAAGAAGAAGAAAGAACAGGGACAGAAAGCAAATGACTTACCCACACCGGGCTGGGAAGAAGTGGCTCCCTCCCCGCCAGCATTCGTTGCCGGGGCAGAACCCCCGGCACCCAAGTTCGCCTCCTCCTCCTCCATATGCGTGGGCTTGGTGGTGGATGCCCTTGCCGGGGACGCCCCTCGGGGCGGCGTAGTCGAGAGGGGTGGCGTGCTGGGGGTGGCCCTCGACGGCTCCTCCTGCTGCCGTTCTTCTCCTGCAAACCCGGCAAGATCAGCATCAAGGATTCACACCCCAATGTTCATCAGTGGAGGAGTGAGTGATGAGCTTACGCTGGGGGCTGAAGCGGGGGCTATGTCGGGGGATGCTATCCGGGCTGCTCTCCACCAGCAACGGCGTATGTGAAGTACCCACCGGGGGCTTGTCGCCCGTCGAGGCCTTGGCCCTCTTCGCCACCCTCTGGGCCAGCGTCTCCATGTCCCTGTGAAGATAACATCAAATCAAAGAAGGATAACACGGGAGTAAAGTCAGGAGATGATGTGGGGGGGGGGGAATACTTACTCTTCCTCCACCTCCTCCTCCACTAGCTTCCTCTTCCTCGCCGGGCTAAAAGATCTGAGGTCAAACTCGGCCTCCAATGTGCTGTCCGAAGGGGAAGGAGATGGGGTCCGGTACCGCTTGGACGAGGAGGAAGCAGTCGTCGTCCTCTTCGCCATCGTGGCCTTTGCCGCCCTCTTCGCTGTTGCGGCCTTCATCGCCCTCGTCTCGCGCACGAGCTGCTACTGGGGTGGCTGCCGCTGCGTGATCCTGCCAGGATGGACCGGCTCACCAGAGCTGGCCCGCCGCAGGACGCGCTGCCTCCCCGCGACCGGGGGGGGGGGGGGTCGTTCACCTCCACCTCCTCTTAGGACGACTCATCACCCGCGTCTTCAACAAGGGGGGCCTCGGCGTTGGCGCTGCTGGCCTTCCTGGCAGACTCCGCCCACTGGGTGAGTTCCGTCTCCTCCGCGGCCGTGTCGTCCTCGTCCTCCACGGTGCCAACGCTGCCGGCCTCCCTGGCAAGCGCCGCCTCCGCCGCCCTGGCGGCAATGTAGTCCAGCTCCGCCTTGGTGGTGTCCTGGATGAGCAGCGGCTCATCACGGACACGGCTCTCCGACAAGGTGTTGAAGAACTCCCGCACCTTCTCCGCTGGCGGCTCGGCCCAGGCTAGGTCAAGGCCATGCACGTTGAAGTCCGGCATCATGGAGATGATGGTGGACTAGCGAGAGTTGCTGCTCAGTGGGACCACTCCAGCCGGCAACCCAAACAGGGGCCCCTTAACGGCCTTGCTGGCCTTCGCGGCCCTGCCGGTCCTCTCAGCCCTGCCGTCGCTGTCCACGTCGAGCTGAAAGAGCCTTTGACAGAAATGGGCATGCGCCATCACCGTGAAGTTATGCTTCAGGCCAGGGCGGAGCCTCATGACGCCGGCCGCATTCCTGAAGTCCCAAGTCGGCCTCCCCTTGTTGTGCAGCGGGGCGATTCGGTGACGGATGAAGTCGGCCCCGATCATCTCAAGGGTGAGCCCGGCCATGGTGAGGCGATGGATCTTGGTGGTGGCGACCGTGAGCTTCTTGTCGTTGGCGTTGAGGTCGCTCCAGTCCCCGCGGCGGGTCGGCGGGCTCTGACAAACCCGGCAAAACTCCTGAGGGTCCTTCTCCTTGATCCAGCACCACCGGCCCCGCCACTCCTCCCACCTCTCCTTCTGGGCACCCTCCGGATACGTGCCCTTCTCCTAGGTCCTCCGGATCCAGGCGATGCTCCCTGGTTGGAGGTGAGGGGAGAAGTAGTGGCGGAAGAGCGACGTGCTAGGGAGCACCCCGGCAAAGCCCTCGCAGAGGTGGGCAAAGAGAGCCATGCACGCCACGACATTCGGTGTGAGATCCAAAAGATGGAAGCCGTAGGTGTGCATGACATCGTTGAAGAAGTCAGAGAAAGGGGGGGGCAGAGCCCTCAAGAGAAGAAATCGACGAAGAAGGGGTACCGATTTGGGTCGTCCTTGGCAAACTCGGCGGGGACGACGCGTGTGGCAGGGTGCCTCGTCGTCTTCCTCCCCCACAGGGGCAAGAAGAAGTTCTTGAGTTGGACCGCATTGACCTTGACGGGAAGTAGGCGAGCTGCGTCCGCCGCACCGCCGACTCGCTCTCCGGCGCCTCCTTCTCCCCGGCATCCTTGGCCGCTCCCTTGCCCCTGCTGGTTATGGGCGCCATGGCAGCTGGGAGGGGGCCAAGGATCAAGAGCAATCGGGGCGCAGCAGAGGCAAGAACTTCGAATCTTTCGCCTGAGGAAGAAGAGAGGAACGGCGGTTCCGAGATTGGAAGAGGCGCAGAGGGTAAATGAGCAGCGCGCCTGCGGTTTTTCCTTCATATGGGGAAGGCGCGGGCCGCCTCTTTACCATTTCCCAAGATGTGACGCATGAGGGCAGCAACCGCCCCACGCATGACCCCCACGTCATGCACGACCCCCACATCGCGCGTGCAGCACGGGTCGTGGGGAAGTGCAACTGGCAAGGGAGTTACTACGGTAGAACTCGACCCCGCATGCCCGTGCACCGTTTTGGGCCTAGCCCAAAAACGCGTCGCGCTTATGTGTGGCCCAGGCCCGGGGGCTCCTGTCGGTGCACAAAAGGAGGGGTCCTATTTTGTACCCCTTTACTTGTGCACGGGCAGTTGGAATCGCGCCTGCGGCCACACTTAGCGGGGAAGAGGAAGGAAGCAAAGCCACAAGACAACCAGAGAAATGCCAAGCCAAAAACACGAAGAGCGGAAGGGCGAGGTGAACTCCCCCAGCAAGACCCTTGTCGGGGCAGCCTCCACAGCCCCGACAAGAACCTTGCTGGGGCAACTTGCCAACCGCAAGCGGGGCTGCCACCCTTGAGCCTAAGAGTTCCAACGCCCTTAACCATTGGAAACAAGGCTCGGGAAGCGCCTCCATGGTGGCATGCAAATCTTTATGAAGACCAAGAACGTATAAGACTAGATGAGAATCAGAAGACGGAGATCCTCGGCGAGATCCTTGCCAAGGATACCCATGAGACCCCCCGGCAAGACCCTTGTCGGGGCCCCGGCAAGACCCTTGCCAGAGACACCCGTGGGGCCACAGCCAGGCCCCCACCAGCCAAGACTCCAATGCCGTTTCCACACAGCTGCCAGCCCACCAACTAGGCGAGCACCTGCGTGGCGACATGCGGCCTCCAGGCCAACTCAGCAAGCACCTGCGTGGTGGCATGCAGATCTTCTTGAAGACTCTGCCACCGCACCAACTCAGCAGCCAGCCAGCCAGCGTGGCGCTACACGCCTCGTCGGCTTGGACGCGCGTCAAAGCCAGGCGAGGCGGCGACAGCTGGGACGAGCTTCCTTACTGTCCCCGATAAAGAAAGAAGGGCATGTCGGTAGCACATTAAATGTGTTTGTCCTACGATGCCAGTGTTGGAAATATGCCCTAGAGGCAATAATAAAATGGTTATTATTATATTTCCTTTTTCATGATAATTGTCTATTGTTCATGCTATAATTGTATTAACCAGAAACCGTAATACATGTGTGAATACATAGACCACAACATGTCCCTAGTGAGCCTCTAGTTGACTAGCTCGTTAATCAATAGATGGTTATGGTTTCCTGACCATGGACATTGGATGTCATTGATAACGGGATCACATCATTAGGAGAATGAAGTGATGGACAAGACCCAATCCTAAGCATAGCACAAGATCGTGTAGTTCGTTTGCTAGAGCTTTTCTAATGTCAAGTATCATTTCCTTAGACCATGAGATTGTGCAACTCCCGGATACCGTAGGAGTGCTTTGGGTGTATCAAACGTCACAACGTAACTGGGTAGCTATAAAGGTGCACTACGGGTATCTTCGAAAGTGTCTGTTGGGTTGTCACGAATCGAGACTGGGATTTGTCACTCCGTATGACGGAGAGGTATCTCTGGGCCCACTCGGTAATGCATCATCATAATGAGCTCAATGTGACTAAGGAGTTAGCCACGGGATCATGCGTTACGAAACGAGTAAAGAGACTTGCCGGTAATGAGATTGAACGAGGTATGGGATACCGACGATCAAATCTCGGGCAAGTAACATACTGATGGACAAAGGGAATTGTATACGGGATTGATTGAATCCCCGACATCGCGGTTCATCTGATGAGATCATCGTGGAACGTGTGGGAGCCAATATGGGTATCCAGATCCCACTATTGGTTATTGGCCGGAGAGGTGTCTCGGTCATGTCTGCATGGTTCCCGAACCCATAGGGTCTACACACTTAAGGTTCGGTGATGCTAGAGTTGTTATGGGAAATAGTATGTGGTTACCGAAGGTTGTTCGGAATCCTGGATGAGATTCCGGACGTCACGAGGAGTTCCGGAATGGTCCCGAGGTGAAGATCGGTATATTGGACGAAGGGTATTGGAGTCCGGAAGTGTTCCGGGGGTACCAGGCTATGCCAGCATGTCCGAAAGGGGTTTCGGAGGCCCCGGCAAGCGCTGGGGGGCCTTATGGGCCAAGGGGAAGGGGCAAAGAGCCCACTAAGGGGCTGTGCGCCCCTCCCAACCCCTCTCACGTATCCAGGAGAGGTGGGGGCGCCTCCCCTAGTGCAGCCGCCCCTCCTGTCTTGGGGGGGGGGGGAGTTTCCTAGGGGTGGGGGCGCCCAAAACCCATCTAGGGTTTCCCCTTGGCCGCTGCCCCCTTCTTCCATTCTCCTATAAATAGTGGGGGGTGGGAGGGCTGCCAGACAACCTTCCATGGCCCAGCCCCTTCCCCTCTCCAACACCTCCTCTCCTCCGTAGTGCTTAGCGAAACTCTGCCGGAGAACCACGAGCTCCATCGCCACCATGCCGTCGTGCTTCTCGAGTTCTCCCTCAACTTCTCCTCTCCCCTTGCTGGATCAAGAAGGAGGAGACGTCCCCGGGCTGTACGTGTGTTGAACGCGGAGGCGCCGTCCGTTCGGCGCTAGATCGGATCTTTCGCGATTTGAATCGCCGCGAGTACGACTCCATCAACCGCGTTCTTTGTAACGCTTCCGCTTAGTAATCTTCAAGGGTATGAAGATGCACTCCCTCTCTTTCGTTGCTAGCATCTCCTAGATTGATCTTGGTGACACGTAGGAAAATTTTGAATTATTACTACGTTCCCCAATAGTGGCATCATGAGCTAGGTCTATGCGTAGATTCTATGCACGAGTAGAACACAAAGTAGTTGTGGGAGATGATTTGTTCAATTTGCTTACCGTTACTAGTCTTATCTTGATTCGGCGGCATTGTGGGATGAAGCGGCCCGGACCTACCTTACACGTACGCTTATGTGAGACAGGTTCCATCGAGTGACATGCACTTGATGCATAAGGTGGCTAGCGGGTGTCTGTCTCTCCAACTTTAGTCGGATCGGATTCGATGAAAAGGGTCCTTATGAAGGTTAAATAGCAATTGGCATATCACCGTTGTGGCTTTTGCAAAGGTAAGAAACGTTCTTGCTAGAAACCCATAGCAGCCACGTAAAACTTGCAATAACAATTAGAGGATGTCTAACTTGTTTTTGCAGGGTATGTTATGTGATGTGATATGGCCAAAAGGATGTGATGAATGATATATGTGATGTATGAGATTTCATGTTCTTGTAATAGGAATCACGACTTGCATGTAGATGAGTATGACAACCGGAAGGAGCCATAGGAGTTGTCTTAATTTATTGTATGACCTGCGTGTCAATGAAAACGCCATGTAATTACTTTACTTTATTGCTAACCGTTAGCCATAGTAGTAGAAGTAATAGTTGGCGAGACAACTTCATGAAGACATGATGATGGAGATCATGATGATTGAGATCATGGTGTCATGCCGGTGACGATGGTGATCATGCTGTGCCTCGAAGATGGAGATCAAAGGCTCAAGATGATATTGGCCATATCATGTCACTTTATGATTTGCATGTGATGTTTGTCATGTTTACACATTATTTGCTTAGAACGACGGTTGCATAAATAAGATGATCCCTCACTAAAATTTCAAGAAAAGTGTTCCCCCTAACTGTGCACCGTTGTGAAGGTTCGTTGTTTCGAAGCACCACATGGCCTCGGAACACGAGAGACGGAAAGGTCGAACATGAGTCGTATAGTAGATACGATCAACATGGAGATGTTCACCATTGATGACTAGTCTGTCTCACGTGATGATCGGACATGGCCTAGTCGATTCGGATCATGTATCACTTAGATGACTAGAGGGATGTCTATCTGAGTGGGAGTTCATTAAATAATTTGATTAGACAAACTTAATTATCATGAACATAGTCTAAATTGTCTTTGCAAGTTGTGTTGTGGATTAATAGCTCGCACTTTAGCTCCTTGTTTTAATACGTTCCTAGAGAAATACTAAGTTGAAAGATATTGTAAGCAATTGTGCGGACTAGGGCCGTAGTATGAGGATTGTCCTCACTGCTACACAGAAGGCTTCTGTCCTTAATGCACCGCTCGGTGTGCCAACCCCTCTAGCGTCGTCTGTGGATGTTGTGAACATCTGGCAGAAACGTTCTGATGACTACCTGATAGTTTAGTGCGCCATGCTTTACGGCTTAGAGTCGGGGCTCCAAAAGCATTTTGAATGCCATGGAACATATGAGATGTTCTAAGATCTGAAATTGGTATTCCGGGCTCATGCCCGTGTTGAGAGGTGTGAGACCTCTGACAAGACCTTTGCCTACAAGATGGAGGAGAATAGCTCAGCTAGTGAGCATGTGCTCAGAATGTCTGGGTACTTCAATCACTTTAATCAAGTGGGATTTAATCTTCCACAGAGTGATTGACAAAAGTTCTCCAGTCACTATCACCAAGCTACTAGAGTTTTGTGATGAACTGATACGTCTCCAACGTATCTATAATTTTTGATTGCTCCATGCTACTTTATCTATTGTTTTGGACTATATTGGGCTCTATTTTCCACTTTTATATTACTTTTGGACTAACCTATTAACCGGAGGCCCAGCCCAGAATTGTTGATTTTTGCCTATTTCAGTGTTTCGAAGAAACATAATATCAAACGGAGTCCAAACGGAATGAAACCTTCGGGAACGTGATTTTCCAACCGAACATGATCCAGGAGACTTGGACCCTACTCCAAGAAGTGCCAGAGGCGGTCATGAGGGTGGAGGGCGCGCCCCCTACCCCGTGGGCCCCCTGACGCTCCACCGACGTACTCCTTCCTCCTATATATACCTAAGTATCCCCAAACGATCAGAACAGGAGCCAAAAACCTAATTCCACCGCCGCAACTTCCTGTATCCACGAGATCCCATCTTGGGGCCTGTTCCGGAGCTCCGCCGGAGGGGGCATCTACCACGGAGGGCTTCTACATCAACACCATAGCCTCTCCGATGAAGTGTGAGTAGTTTACTTCAGACCTTCGGGTCCATAGCTAGTAGCTAGATGGCTTCTTCTCTCTTTTTGGATCTCAATACAATGTTCTCCCCCTCTCTCGTGGAGATCTATTTGATGTAATCTTCTTTTTGCGGTGTGTTTGTTGAGATCGATGAATTGTGGGTTTATGATCCAACTTATCTATGGAAAATATTTGATTCTTCTCTAAATTCTTTTATGTATGATTAAGTTATCTTTGCAAGTCTCTTCGAATTATCCGTTTGGTTTGGCCAACTAGATTGGTAGTTCTTGCAATGGGAGAAGTGCTTAGCTTTGGGTTCAATCTTGCGTGTCCTTACCTAGTGATGTAAAGGGTTGCAAGGCACGTATTGTATTGTTGCCATCGAGGATAACAAGATGGGGTATTTATCATATTGCATGAATTTATTCCTCTACATCATGTCATCTTGCTTAATGCTACTACTCTTTTTAACTTAATACTCTAGATGCATGCTGGATAGCGGTCGATGAGTGGAGTAATAGTAGTAGATGCAAAATCGTTTCGGTCTACTTCTCTCGGACCTGATGCCTATATACATGATCATTGCCTAGATATACTCATAACTATGCTCAATTCTGTCAATTGCTCAACAGTAATTTGTTCACCCACCGTAGAAAATCTATGCTCTTGAGAGAAGCCACTAGTGAAACCTATGGGCCCCGGGTCTATTCTCATCATATTAATCTCTATCACTTTATTTACTTGCTTTGTTTTACTTTGCTTTTACTTTTCACTTTGCATCTTTATACAAAAAATACCAAAAATATTATCTCTATCAGATCTCACTCTCGTAAGTGACCGTGAAGGGATTGACAACCCCTAATCGCGTTGGTTGCGAGTAGCTATCGTTTTGTGCAGGTATGAGGGACTTGTGCATGGCCTCCTACTGGATTGATACCTTGGTTCTCAAAAACTGAGGGAAATACTTACGCTACTGTGCTGCATCATCCTCTCCTCTTCGGGGAAAACCAACGCAAGCTCAAGACATAGCAAGAAGGATTTCTGGCGCCGTTGCCGGGGAGGCTCACGCAAGCAAGTCAAACATACCAAGTACCCATCACAATCCCGATCTCTTGCATTACATTATTTGCCATTTGCCTCTCGTTTTCCTCTCCCCCACTTCACCCTTGTCGTTTTATTCGCCCTTCCTCCGTTCAATCTTGTGTTACCATGTGCCTTATTTTTGCTTGCATCTTTGCTTGCTAAAAGTTTATGGATCATCATCCACTTGCTAATCTCTTTAAGAGATCCAATTATGATGAACCTATTGCTAGTGAATTGAGTGCACTAGATTATCTTTATGAGGTTTTGCCTGAAATTCGTGAATCTAAAAATTGTGATGAAGTACTTTATGAAGCGATTCACATAGATCTTTGAATAAAAAGCATGATTGCAATGATTTTACTATAAATTCTATTGATATCAATTGTGCTAAAAATATGCAAAACCCTAAGCTTGGGGATGCTAGTTTTGCTATGTCCTCTACTTGTTGCAATGGTCATGATTGGGGTGATTCTTCTTATGATCTTGAAAATTTATTTAATCCCCATGATGAATATGAGATTGATAATAGTGTTTGCAATAATATTGAAAGTGGGTTTGGAAGAGTGTCAACTTTAGATCCCACATATTTGGATAATGTTCAATCTTATGAAGTTTTTGATAAAAGTGGGTTTGGAGAGGTCATGACTTTAGTTAATATTAATCCCACTATTTCGGAAGAGTGTCAACTTCGCATGCATGTGGATCGTGTTGAGAATATGTTATGTGATAGCTATATTGTTGAATTTTCTTATTATCCTACATGTAATTATTATGAGAGAGGAAAATATGGTTATAGAAATTTTCATGTTGCTAAATTACCTCTCGTTATGTTGAGATTGCTATCGTCCCTTTCCGCTTCCTTGCATATGCTAGTTTTTGCTTGCTACGATAATTTGTTTGCCTATAATATGCCTATGCATAGGAAGTATGTTAGACTTAAGTGTGTTTGTCACATGTTTTATGATGCTCTCTTTGTGCCTCAATTCTTGTCTTTCTTGTGAGCATCATTGAAATCTCAATGCCTAGCTAGGGGCGTTAAACGATAGCGCTTGTTGGGAGGCAACCCAATTTTATTTTGTGTTTTTTGTTTTTGATTCTGTTTAGGAATAAATAATCCATCTAGCCTATGTTTAGATGTGGTTTTATCTTTTAATTAGTGTTTGTGCCAAGTTAAACCTATTAGATCTTCTTGGGTGATAGTTATTTGATCTTGCTGTAATTTCCAGAATCTTTGCGCTCAGTGCCCGAATTGTTAAAAATCACCATAACGTGATAAAATACTGATTCAAATTGCTGATGATCAATAAACAAATTTTCCAGGTATTCTAATTTTGGTAGAATTTTTTGGGTTCCAGAAGTTTGCGTTAGTTACAGATTACTACAGACTGTTCTGTTTTTGA
Source organism: Aegilops longissima (assembly GCA_021605205.1). Taxonomy (NCBI): domain Eukaryota; kingdom Viridiplantae; phylum Streptophyta; class Magnoliopsida; order Poales; family Poaceae; genus Aegilops; species Aegilops longissima. The sequence goes on along the minus strand of CM038680.1, from coordinate 267,656,364 downwards.
CAGATTCTGTTTTGCGTGTGTTGTTTGCTTATTTTGATGAATCTATGGCTAGTAAAATAGTTTATAATCCATATAGAAGTTGGAATACAGTAGGTTTAACACAAATATAAATAAATAATGAGTTCATTACAGTACCTTAAAGTAGTCTTTTGTTTTCTTTCTCTAACGGAGCTCACGAGATTTCTATTGAGTTTTGTGTTGTGAAGTTTTCAAGTTTTGGGTGAATTCTTTTGATGGATTATGGAACAAGGAGTGGCAAGAGCCTAAGCTTGGGGATGCCCATGGCACCCCCAAGATAATCCAAGGACACCAAAAATTCAAAGCTTGGGGATGCCCCGGAAGGCATCCCCTCTTTCGTCCACTTCCATCGGTAATTTACTTGGAGCTATATTTTTATTCACCACATGATATGTGTTTTGCTTGGAGCATCTTGTATTATTTGTGTCTTTGCTTGTTAGTCTACCACAATCATCCTTGCTGTACACACCTTTTGAGAGAGCCACCTATGAATTGGAATTTGATAGAATACTCTATATGCTTCACTTATATCTTTTGAGCTTGATAGTTTTGTTCATAGTGCTTCACTTATATCTTTTGAGCGTGATAATTTTTGCTCTAGTGCTTCACTTAGATCTTTTAGAGCACGGTGGTGGATTTGTTTTAAAGAAACCTGACCTCTCATGCTTTACTTAGATTATTTTGAGAGTCATTAATAGCATGGTAATTTGCTTAATGTTAATATACTTGGTATTCAAGATATGTGAAACTTTCTTTTGAGTGCGTTGAATACTAAGATAAGTTTGATGCTTGATAATTGTTTTGAGATATGGAGGTGATAATATCAAAGTTGTGCTAGTTGGGTGATTATGAATTTGAGAAATACTTGTGTTGAAGTTTGCAAGTCCCGTAGCATGCACGTATGGTTAAAGTTGTGTAACAAATTTGAAGCATGAAGTGTACCTGGCTTGTGCATCCTTATGAGTGGCGGTCGGGGACGAGCGATGGTCTTTTCCTACCAATCTATCCCCCTAGGAGCATGCGCGTAGTACTTGATTTTTGATGACTTCTAAATTTTCGCAATAAGTATATGAGTTCTTTTGACTAATGTTGAGTCCATGGATTATACGCACTCTCACTCTTCCATCATTGCTAGCCTCTTCGGTACCGTGCATTGACCTTTCTCACCTTGAGAGTTGGTGCAAACTTCGCCGGTGCATCCAAACCCCATGATATGATACGCTCTTTCACACATAAACCTCCTTATATCTTCCTCAAAACAGCCACCATACCTACCTATTATGGCATTTCCATAGCCATTCCGAGATATATTGCCATGCAACTTCCACCATCATTATCATGACATACATTACTTTTGTCATATTGCCATTGCAAGATCATGTAGTTGACATCGTATCTGTGGCAAAGCCACCATGCATTATTTTTCATACATGTCACTCTTGATTCATTGCACCATCCCGGTACACCGCCGGAGGCATTCATATAGAGTCATATCTTGTTCTAAGTTTCGAGTTGTAATCCTTATGTTGTAATCAATAGAAGTGTGATGATCATTATTATTAGAGCATTGCCCAAATAAAAAAAAGAGAAAGGCCAAAAGAAAAAAAAGGCCCAAAAAAATTAATAAATAAAAAGGGCAATGCTACTATCTCTTTTTCCACACTTGTGCTTCAAAGTAGCACCTTGTTCTTCATGTAGTGAGTCTCATATATTGTGCTTCAAAGTAGCACCATGCTTTTCATATAGTGAGTCTTAGAAGTTGTCCTTTTTATACTAGTGGGAATTTTTCATTATAGAACTTGGCTTGTATATTCCTACGATGGGCTTGCTCAAATGCCCTGGGTCTTCATGAGCAAGCAAGTTGGATGCACACCCACTAGTTTTCTTTTGTTGAGCATTCATAGCTCTAGTGCATCCGTTGCATGGCAATCCCTACTCCTCATGTTGACATCAATTGATGGGCATCTCCATATCCCATTGATTAGCCTCGTCAATGTGAGACTTTCTCCTTTTTGTCTTCTCCACACAATCCCCATTATCATATTCTATTCCACCCATAGTGCTATATCCATGGCTCACGCTCATGTATTGCGTGAAGGTTGAAAAAGTTTGAGATTATTTAAGTATGAAACAATTGCTTGGCTTGTCATCGGGGGTATAGAAGTTGGGAACATCTTTGTGTGACGAAAATGAAGCATAGCCTAACTATATGATTATGTAGGGATGAACTTTCTTTTGCCATGTTATTTTGAGAAGACATGATTACTTTGATTAGTATGCTTGAAGTATTATTATTTTTGTGTCAATATGAACTTTTGTCTTGAATCTTTCGGATCTGAATATTCATGTCACAATTAAGAAGATTTACATTGAAATTATGCCAAAGTATCACTCCGCATTAAAAATTCTCTTTTTATCATTTACCTACTTGAGGACGAGCAGGAATTAAGCTTGGGGATGCCTGATACGTCTCCAACGTATCTATAATTTTTGATTGCTCCATGCTACTTTATCTATTGTTTTGGACTATATTGGGCTTTATTTTCCACTTTTATATTACTTTTGGGACTAACCTATTAACCGGAGGCCCAACCCAGAATTGCTGTTTTTTTGTCTATTTCAGTGTTTCGAAGAAACAGAATATCAAACAGAGTCCAAACGGAATGAAACCTTCGGGAACGTGATTTTCCAACCGAACCTGATCCAGGAGACTTGGACCCTGCTCCAAGAAGGGCCAGAGGCGGTCACGAGGGTGGAGGGCGCCCCCCTCCCCGGGCGCGCCCCCCTACCTCGTGGGCCCCCTGACGCTCCACCGACGTACTCCTTCCTCCTGTATATACCTACGTATCCCCAAACGATCAGAACAGGAGCCAAAAACCTAATTCCACCGCCGCAACTTCCTGTATCCACGAGATCAAATCTTGGGGCCTGTTCCGGAGCTCCGCCGGAGGGGGCATCTACCACGGAGGGCTTCTACATCAACACCATAGCCTCTCCGATGAAGTGTGAGTAGTTTACTTCAGACCTCCGGGTCCATAGCTAGTAGCTAGATGGCTTCTTCCCTCTTTTTGGATCTCAATACAACGTTCTCCCCCTCTCCCGTGGAGATCTATTCTATGTAATCTTCTTTTTGCGGTGTGTTTGTTGAGACCGATGAATTGTGGGTTTATGATCCAACTTATCTATGGAAAATATTTGATTCTTCTCTGAATTCTTTTATGTACGATTAAGTTATCTTTGCAAGTCTCTGCGAATTATCCGTTTGGTTTGGCCAACTAGATTGGTAGTTCTTGCAATGGGACAAGTGCTTAGCTTTGGGTTCAATCTTGCGGTGTCCTTACCCGGTGGATGTAAAGGGTTGCAAGGCACGTATTGTATTGTTTCCATCGAGGATAACAAGATGGGGTATTTATCATATTGCATGAATTTATTCCTCTACATCATGTCATCTTGCTTAAGGCGTTACTCTGTTTTCAACTTAATACTCTAGATGCATGCTGGATAGCGGTCGATGAGTGGAGTAATAGTAGTAGATGCAGAATCGTTTCGGTCTACTTCTCTCGGACGTGATGCCTATATACATGATCATTGCCTATATATACTCATAACTATGCTCAATTCTGTCAATTGCTCAACAGTAATTTGTTCACCCACCGTAGAAAATCTATGCTCTTGAGAGAAGCCACTAGTGAAACCTATGGCCCCCGGGTCTATTCTCATCATATCAATCTCTATCACTTTATTTGCTTGCTTTGTTTTACTTTGCTTTTACTTTTCACTTTGCATCTTTATACCAAAAATACCAAAAATATTATCTCTATCAGACCTCACTCTCGTAAGTGACCGTGAAGGGATTGACAACCCCTAATCGCGTTGGTTGTGAGTAGCTATCGTTTTGTGCAGGTACGAGGGACTTGTGCGTGGCCTCCTACTGGATTGATACCTTGGTTCTCAAACACTGAGGGAAATACTTACGCTCCTGTGCTGCATCATCCTCTCCTCTTCGGGGAAAACCAACGCAAGCTCAAGACGTAGCATGAACTATAACATGCAAAGGTAGATGATCCCGGAGCTGTTCGTCGTGCTTAAGGCCGTAAAGGTAGAAATCAAGAAGGAGCATCAAGTGTTGATGGTTAACAAGACCACTGGTTTCAAAGAAGGGCAAGGGCAAGAAGGGAAACTTCATGAATGGCAAGCCAGTTGCCGCTCCAGTGAAGAAACCCAAGAACCCAAACCCGAGACGAAGTGCTTCTATTAGGGGAACGGTCACTGGTAGCGGAACTGCCTCAAATACTTGGTAGATAAGAAGGCTGGCAACTTCGACAAAAGTATATTTGATATATGTGTTATTGATGTGTACCTTACTAGTACTCCTAGTAGAACATGGGTATTAGATACCGGTTCAGTTGCTAATATTGGTAACTCGAAACAAAAGCTACAGAATAAACGGAGACTAGCTAAGGGCGAGGTGACGATATGTGTTGGAAGTGTTTCCAAGGATGATATGATCACCATCACACGCTCCCTCTACCTTCGGGATTAGTATTGAACCCAGATAAATGTTGTTTGCATTGGTGTCTGCGTTGAGCATGAACATGATTAGATCATGTTTATTGCAATACAGTTATTCACTTAAGTTTGAGAATAATGGTTATTCTGTTTGTATGGATAACACCTTCTATGGTCACGCACCCAATGTGAATGGTTTATTGAATCTCGGTCGTAGTGATACACATGTTCATAACATTGGTGCCAAAAGATGTAGAGTTGATAATGATAGTACCACTTTCTTGTGGCACTGTCGCTTAGGTCATATTGGTGTAAAGCACATGAAGAACCTCCATACTAATGGACTTTTGGAGTCACTTGATTTTGAATCACCTGACACATGCGAACCATGCCTCATAGGCAAGATGACTAAAACCCCGTTTTCTGGAACAATGGAACGGGCAAGTGACTTGTTGAAAATCACACATGCTGATGTGTGCGGTCTGATGAGTGTTGACGCACGCAGTGGATATCGTTATTTTCTCACCTTCACCAATGAATTGAGTAGATATGGGTATATTTACTTAATGAAGCATAAGTCTGAAACGTTTGAAAAGTTCAAGCAATTTCAGAGTGAAGTTGAGAATCATCATAACAAGAAGATCAAGTTCCTGCGATCTGATCAAGGGGAGAGTATCTGAGTTATGAGTTTGGCAATCACTAAATACAAGGTGGAATCGTTTCACAGTTGACGCCACCTGGAACACCATAGCGTAATGGTGTGTCCGAACGTCGTAATCGCACCCTATTGGATATGGTGCGATCTATGATGTCTCTTACCGATCTACCGCTATAATTTTGGGGTTATGCATTAGACACAATTACATTCACTTTAAATAGGGGACCATCTAAGTCCGTGGAGACAACACCGTATGAACTATGGTTTAGCAAGAAACCTAAGTTGTTGTTTCTTAAGGTTTGGGGCTACGATGCTTATGTCCATAGGCTTCGGCCAGAAAAGCTCGAACCCAAAGCGGAAAATTGTGTCTTCATAGAATACCCAAACAAGACAATTGGGTATACCTTCTATCTCAGATCTGAGGGCAAAGTGTTTGTCGTTAGGAATAGGTCCTTTCTCGAGAAAGATTTTCTCTTGAAAGAATTGAGTGGGAGGAAGATAAAACTTGATGAGGTTGTTGAACCTTTACTTCGACTAGAGAATAGCGCAACACAGAAATATGTTTCTGTGGCACCTACCTCAGTTGAAGAGAAAGCTAATGATGATGATCATAGAGCTTCAGATCAAGTTACTATCGAACCTCGTAGGTCGACAAGGGTGTGTACAACTTCTGAGTGGTAACCCTGTCTTAAAGGTCATGTTGTTGGATGATGAACCTATGAGCTATGAAGAAGCGATGGTGGGCCCGGATTCCAACAAATGGCTGGAAGCCATGAAATCCAAGATATGATCCATGTGTGAGAACAAAGTATGGACTTTGGTGGACTTGCCCAATGATCGGCAAGCCATTGAGAATAAATGGATCTTTAAGAAGAAGACAGACGCTGATGGTAATGTCACCATTTATGAAGCTCGACTTGTCTCAAAGAAGTTTCCGACAAGTTCAAGGGAGTTGACTGTGATGAGACTTTCTCGATCATAGCGATGCTAAAGTATGTTAGAATTATGTTAGCAGTTGCTGCATTTTGATTTACGAAATCAGGCAGATGGATGTCAAAACAAAGTTTCCTTGATGGTTTCCGTGAGGAAAGGCTGTATGTGATACAACCATAAGGTTTTGTCGATCTTAACGATGCTAAAAGGTATGCAAACTCCAGTGATCCTTCTATGTACTGGAGCAAGCATCTCGGAGTTGGAACATACGCTTTGATGAGGTGATTAAAGCATTTGGGTTTATACAAAGTTTGCAAGAACCTTGTATTTGCAATAAAGTGAGTGGGAGCACTACAACATTTTGGTAACTATATATGGATGACATATTGTTGATCAGAAATGATGTAGAATTTCTGGAAAGCATAAAGGGTTGTTTGAATGGAGTTCTTCAAAGGAAGACCTGTGTAAAACTGCTTACATGTTGGGTATCAAGATCTATAGAGATAGATCAAGACGCCTGATAAGACTTTCACCGAGCACATACCTTGACATGATTTTGAAGGAGTTCAAAATGGATCAGTCAAAGAAGGAATTCTTGCCTGAGTTGTAAGGTGTGAATTTGAGTAATACTCAAAGCTCGACCACGGCAGAAGAAAGAGAAAGGACGAAAGTCGTCCCCTATGCCTTAGCCATAGGCTCTATACGATATGTCGTGCTGTGTACCGCGATGTGCCTTGCCACGTGTGTGGCAAGGGGGAATAAGAGTGATCCAGGAGTGGATCATTGGACAGCGGTCAAAATTGTCCTTGGGATTAAGGAAATATTTCTCGATTATGGAGGTGATGACGAGTTCGGCGTAAAGGGTTACGTCGATGCAAGCTTTAACACCTATCCGGATGACTCTAAGTAGCAAACCGGATACGTATAGTGGAGCAACCATTTGGAATAGCTCCAAGTGGAGCATAGTAGCAACATCTACAATATGAAATAAAGATTTGTGAAGAACACACGGATCTGAATGTTACAGACCCGTTGACTAAAACCTCTCTCGTAAGCATAACATGATCAAACCCTAGAACTCATTGAGTGTTAATCACATGGTGATGTCGACTAGATTATTGACTCTAGTAAACTCTTGGGTGTTAATCGCATGGCAATGAACTAGATTATTGACTCTAGTAAACTCTTGGGTGTTAGTCACATGGCGATGAACTATGAGTGTTAATCACATGGCGATGTGAACTAGATTATTGACTCTAGTGCAAGTGGGAGTCTGTTGGAAATGTGCCCTCGAGGCAATAATAAAATGGTTATTATTATATTTCCTTGTTCATGATAATTGTCTATTGTTCATGCTATAATTGTATTAACCGGAAACCGTAATACATGTGTGAATACATAGACCACAACATGTCCCTAGTGAGCCTCTAGTTGACTAGCTCGTTAATCAATAGATGGTTATGGTTTCCTGACCATGGACATTGGATGTCGTTGATAACGGGATCACATCATTAGGAGAATGATGTGATGGACAAGACCCAATCCTAAGCATAGCACAAGATCGTGTAGTTCGTTTGCTAGAGCTTTTCTAATGTCAAGTATCATTTCCTTAGACCATGAGATTGTGCAACTCTTGGATACCGTAAGAGTGCTTTGGGTGTATCAAACGTCACAACGTAACTGGGTGGCTATAAAGGTGCACTACAGGAATCTCCGAAAGTGTCTGTTGGGTTGGCACGAATCGAGACTGGGATTTGTCACTCCGTATGACGGAGAGGTATCTCTGGGCCCACTCGGTAATGCATCATCATAATGAGCTCAATGTGACTAAGGAGTTAGCCACGGGATCATGCGTTACGGAATGAGTAAAGAGACTTGCCGGTAATGAGATTGAATGAGGTATGGGGATACTGACGATCGAATCTTGGGCAAGTAACATACCGATGGACAAAGGGAATTGTATACGGGATTGATTGAATCCCCGACATCGTGGTTCATCCGATGAGATCATCGTGGAACGTGTGGGAGACAATATGGGTATCCAGATCCCGCTATTGGTTATTGGCCGGAGAGGTGTCTCGGTCATGTCTGCATGGTTCCCGAACCCGTAGGGTCTACACACTTAAGGTTCGGTGACGCTAGAGTTGTTATGGGAAATAGCATGTGGTCACCGAAGGTTGTTCGGAATCTCGGATGAGATCCCGGATGTCACGAGGAGTTCTGGAATGGTCCGAAGGTGAAGATCGGTATATTGGACGAAGGGTATTGGAGTCCGAAAGTGTTCCGGGGGTACCAGGCTATGCCAGCATGTCCGAAAGGGGTTTCGGAGGCCCCGGCAAGCGCTGGGGGGCCTTATGGGCCAAGGGGAAGGGGCAAAGAGCCCACTAAGGGGCTGTGCGCCCCTCCCAACCCCTCTCACGTATCCAGGAGAGGTGGGGGCGCCTCCCCTAGTGCAGCCGCCCCTCCTGGCTTGGGGGGGAGTCTCCTAGGGGTGGGGGCGCACAAAACCCATCTAGGGTTTCCCCTTGGCCGCCGCCCCCTTCTTCTATTCTCCTATAAATAGTGGGGGGGTGGGAGGGCTGCCAGACAACCTTCCATGGCGCAGCCCCTTCCCCTCTCCAACACCTCCTCTCCTCCGTAGTGCTTAGCGAAACTCTGCCGGAGAACCACGAGCTCCATCGCCACCATGCCGTCGTGCTGCTGGAGTTCTCCCTCAACTTATCCTCTCCCCTTGCTGGATCAAGAAGGAGGAGACGTCCCCGGGTTGTACGTGTGTTGAACGCGGAGGCGCCGTCCGTTCGGCGCTAGATCGGATCTTTCGCGATTTGAATCGCCGCGAGTACGACTCCATCAACCGCGTTCTTTGTAACACTTCCGCTTAGCGATCTTCAAGGGTATGAAGATGCACTCCCTCTCTCTCGTTGCTAGCATCTCCTAGATTGATCTTGGTGACACGTAGGAAAATTTTGAATTATTACTACGTTCCCCAACAGCCAGGAGATAGACTCGACTACTATACAACTTTCCACCTCCCGTGTGCCACTGTGGCAGCCCCTTTTGACTATAAAAGAAGGCCCGCGGCGTACTGAGAGAGGATTCGGAGTTTTTGGTCCCTGCATGCTTTGTAGCTAGTCCAAGAACACCAGATAAACATAAACCAGCAGGAGTAGGGTATTACGCATCACCTGCGGCCCGAACCTGGATAATCCCCCTGCGTTGATATTCTAATCCCGCTCTTTCCACAGCCCCGCGCCCGCCAACCGTAGCAAAAGGGATTCCCCGTGATCCCGTAGGTGTGGTTTCCCCGAACACAAGTATTTCTCAAATTCACGATTACTCACTAGCATGACTCTAATATCATCATCCTCATATCTCAAAACAATCATACATAATCAAACTTCTCATAGTGTTCAACGCACTTTATATGAACGTTTTCATTTTATCCCCCTTGGATGTCTATCATATTAGGACTAAATTCATAACCAAAGCAAATTACCATGTTGTTTAAAAAGACTCTCATAGTACTATTTGTTTTGTTTAATTAAGAGCACCAGTCTATAATTTGTTAGAGTAATGTTTAGGTTAACTAGCTCTGTTTAATTGATGAACTTGCTCGATTAAGAAGTGTGGGTGTGTTGCAGTCTCCTTTGTGTACCCAAATTATGCAATGACGTGGATGACCTCCACTGTAACCAGGGAAATTCGAACCAAAATTTTCACGTTCAAACTCACCACACACGGGTTAAGCTATATGAATCGTTTGTGATGTTCACATATCGTACACACTGCTGAATAAGGGATCGTGTCTGATGACACTTTGCGCGCCAGTTTTTTCGCTGCACCGATCAAAAATTTTGGCTTCTGCGAAAATATTTACCTCCCCGTCCCCTCTCCCTTACCAAAAACCACATTTTCCCTGTTTCAGCCTTCCTTTCCAAGTTGAAATCTTCACTCCTTGCTTGCAGGCCGCCTTCTTGTCGGTGACCCTCCTTCACGCTCCTCGGCCTCGTATATCCAGGCAGGTTATCCACACCCACCCCCATCCTCCTCCTCCTTCCACATCCTAATGCCCCGACCAGCGGCGCGACACCTACCACTCAAATCACCGACCCCTCCATCAAATAAGAACCACCCTAAGCCATGGTGCACGCAGTATAGCCAGGAGCTCAAGGAGCATTTGGCTGCGGAGAACCAAATCACGGGTGCACGCGCGGATGATGTCGCGATGGATGCCATTCGTGTCGACCCCCAGATCTTGGAGTAGCACCTCACCGTCTAGGCCACTGTCGGTGCCTCGCGTGCCGACGCCGCGACATGGTTGGCTGCTTTAAACGATAGTTCGTGGCGTTTTCTCGAGGCCATCCTCGGTGCCTTCGACGAAGACTACGAGGTGTTTTCTCGGCGTGCACGTGCTTACCTCAACTCGAGAGCCAGCAGGTTGGTGCCCGGAGCGGCTCGGGCAACTCACCACTACGACGAGGGCACCTATAATGTGGAGGCCTCGCTCTCTTCCATGTCCAAGGAGCCAATCATCATCGATGTCTCCGACGATGAGGAGTAGCTTGTCTTATTAGCTCACTATAAGGACCCATGTTCAGTTTGCTAGCTATGCCGGTTAAGCATGCTCGGTTTACCCGTTGCATGTGCTGCTCCTACCTTTCCTTAACAAATTCTAGTGAATTGTGCTATCTACTTTTACCATAAAATATGTTGCTCTAGTGTATATGTTCTATATGTCATGCAATGTGGTGCTCACTTATTAACTGTTTGGTTAATTAGTTGTCGTCTTCAGTTAACTGTTTGATTCAATTCTGCAAATGTGATGTTCAATTCTTCAGGCTGCAATTTTGTATTGTCTTCCATGTGAAAAATAAATAGAACTTATCTTTACAAAATACATGAGAAACAAATACAATTGCTATATTTCCAAGTTGTCAAGCATGCTTGGTTTAGTTAACTATCTGATGTTCTAGTATATTACACATTGTGCAATGTGGTGCTCAGTTAACGTTCGGTTCATTTGTTGTGGTGTTTAGTTAACTATTTGGTTCAATTCTACAATGCGGGGGTGCATTCTATTATTGTATACCATGTGAGAAATAAATCAAATTTGGTTGTACTAAATACATGAGAAATAAATACAATTGCTATATTTTCAAGTTGTTAAGCATGCTTGGTTTGGTTAACTATCTGATCTTCAATTAGGAGTATGTTATATTGTGCAATGTGATGCTTAGTTAATGTTTGGTTCATTTGTTGTGGTGTTTAGTTAACTGCTTGGTTCAATTCTGCAATGTGATGTCCAATTGTCGTGGGTAGAATTTGTTTTGTTGTGCATGTGAGCAATAAATCGAATTTGGCTGCACTTAATACATGAGAAACATATACAACTACTATATTTCCTAGTTCTTAATCATGCTTGGTTTGGATAAATGGGTTTTCCATGTGGCTTGAATTAATCTGATGAATCTGCAATGTGCTTATTTTTCATCAACATATTTTACTGATAGCATGCGAACCCTCACTTAACTTGATCACTAACTACCTTATATGTGTTGCAGGAAAACAATGGGAAGCACTGAGGTTTACAATCGAGGTTTGCACATGCATGGTACTTTGTCTAATAGCACATTATTGTGCAATTGCAGGAACCATTCTAATATTTAGGTTTTTAACAATTTGATCTTGCACATGTAGGTCCTGATGTCAGAGGTTTTGACCCACTGTTCGACCTTTTTTGCATACGGGGAAATGAGTTGTCCATGAATATCAGTCAAGTCTAAAAACTCAGAAAGATTGTTAGGATAAAGAAATTAGCGACAAAAAACAACAAGATCTTCGTCTGCACAATGAAGAAGACATCAGTTCACTACAAGATGGTACTAACTATTGTACCTTGCATTTTTTTATTCATTAGCTCCATTTTCAATATAAAGAAGATATTTATGCACATCCTTGTTTTCAGGCCTTTCCAAAGCAGTTCATTGATGATTACCTCTCAAACCACCTGTATGGTCAGGAGGCGAGGAAGGTTTTCATACAACACCCACGGTTCAATATTGAAGTGCTCCTGAAGAGGACGAAGGATGGATGGTCAATCATCCACACGCACTGGCCTAAATTTGCAAAGACCTTCAACATCAATAAAGGCTCAATATTCGCCTTCCGCTTCAGCAGTTTTCCAGATGAGATTCATCTGTCTATGTACCGTCTATGTTGCAAATTTCGAAAGGCTATAGATGTTGAATGTCAAACTTGGTGCTGATGCGGTTGTGTAATGGGGTAGCTGAGTGCTAAAGCTATATGATGTTGTACTCTGATGTATCTCAATTATGAAAATGCTTCCTTAATATGGAAATGAAATATATTGTGTGCTCAATATGAAATGTCAATTAGATTAATAAATGGATTATTAATAATAGGGTAATTAGCTTGCTAATGGCCAATTAGCCTACTAATTGGGTTTTTCCATTGCAAACAGTTATTGAGAAAACACCGTGGGCGATGACCTCAGGCAACGCACACAGTTTTTTAGTAATAAACCCTGTTGGATCAATGAACAATCACACACGACATCCTCTTGAAAACTGATTGCGTTAGGACACCTTGGGCAAATGTTTACCACATAATAAGTGTGTGTGATGGACAACCTTTGTCACACAGTTTCTTCTACGCATCATGTGTGATGCATTCAATAACGCAAACGATAAAATTGTCAATATCGTGTGCAATGACAACGCTATGACAAACGATTTAATGGGGATGTACCTGCGAATGAAAACGTTTTCCTTAGAGTGACTGTGTATAACATCCCCAGCATCACACTACAGTAATCTCCCCCTAATGAAGGTCATGTCATCATGATCATCATGCCAAAATGCCACTTGTCCAAAATCTGCTTCAAATTCAAATTTAAATTGCAAGTCATACTATTATTTCTCCAAATAGAGAAACAAAAGTGTTTGAGATGTTGCAAATAATGCCCAAGTAATTTTTATGAAGAAATCAACTCAAATTGGATTTTATTTTGGCCATAGCAATATTTTGGTGGACCAACAACATTTAATTTGGTCGTTTAAAATTCCAACATATATTCATACTTTCCCAAACCACGTGAAACTTTGTGTGTGGCCCTATGCTACTGCACTGTATTTTTGTGCCAAGTTTCGTCTGTAACAAAAATCATTTGCTCGCTCAAATAAATACCAAACAGTAGCTAAGAAATAGAAAATAGAGTACAAAGGATAAACCAGAAAAGATAAAGGGAAAATAAAAAGGCCCCACTACTGGACTGGGGCTTACGCCCACAGTGCAAGGCCCAGCCCATCCCCTCGCATCCCTTTCCACCCCGCCATGGCCGCCGATGCCGCTGCTGTCGGCCATCCCGCGGTCGAGGGGATGGATAAGAGCAAGCCCTCGAAGCTCTCTCTCTCTCTCTCGCCGAAACCCTAGGCCCTCAGTTTTCCCCTCCCTCGCATCTCACATACGATCTCGAGCTCGCTCGAGCGGAACCATGGCCGCGTCATCATCAACCTCGAGCGTCGTAGCCTCCCCGAGCCTCTAGAGGAGGTCCGGAGGATGCTGCTCCTTCGTCTTCTTCGACCACGAACATGGGTTCGTCTGGAGATGCAACACACCGACGGATCGGTCGTCATCTTCCCCGTCGGCCGCCGCACAACCTCGCCTCGATTCGTCGCCTCCGGAGCTTCCCCGGCCGTCTCGCGCTCGCCCATCACCTCCCGGTGAGCTCCGCCTTTTGTCCCCTCCCTTTACCCCGGCAGATCCATCGACGTTTGGCTCCACTGCCACCGCGCTCGTGCTCGTGGTGAGCATGCGCTCACCGCGCCGTGGTCGTACCCTGTGCCTCCAGCCTGCATCGGCGCGCCCCACTACCATCTAACCCGTGCGCCGTCCGTGCCTTGGCCGTGCGCCTGCGCTGCTCTGCTTCCCTTTCCCGCGCCTGCTTTCTCGCCTCCCCTCACTGGCGCGCGCCGCGCAAGGCTGCTGCTGCCGGGCCGCGCCTTGCTCGCCTGCTGGTTGCCTACTACGATGTTGCTATACGTGCTGCTACTGCTGCTTAGTCACCGCTGCTCTGCTTGCCTCACCGGTCTTTGCTGCTTTGTTTTGCTACTCTCGCTAGGTGCCGCCATCTTTGATGCATACTGCCGCTAGTATCGCTGCTCTACTGCTGTTGTAGCTGCTGGCTGTGGTGCCCCAGTGGCCGGCTTGGCCAAGCACACCGTGCGTGCATGCCCAAGCACACTAGGGCGTGTTTGGATGCCCGGGTCACATTTGGCTGCATCGCATCTAGCATGCTGGTTGAGTGTGGCCTGGCTGAGCTAATGTAAAGGTACAATGAAATGTATGTTTGGTTGCTTGTGTGCTGTGGGACTGGCCAAGGTGAATATATGTTTGGTAGGTTGCATGAGGTGTCCTAGGCTGACTGAGATGTTGTTTGCTAAATTGGTCATATTGTATGCAACAAACAAGACTCTTTCAGATAAAATTAACACGCATCACTTGTTTACATATACAAGGACATACACTAGCAATCATTCAAGAGAATTCTATACGTCATGGATGAACAACGCCATCAGGCCATCAGCCATGGCACTAGACCAATGACAAACTTATCTGCCCGAATATAGAATTCAGCCAAAACTTCTTCAGAAAGTTTGCCTCCCGAACGATTTTAGAACTTCAGAAAATTCCTTCAATCATCCCGCACATATGGAACACTAGATTATCAAGATATACTACTCCATACACAACAAATAAATTAACAACACTATGGATGATTGCTCACGAGGATGTTGACAGGGGATCCAAATGAACAGTACAAACGAACTATGGGCATGGCGGATCTGGATGCTGTTGCCATCCCTTGATCTTGGTCCAACCGCCGCCATGCGATCCAGATCGCGCGGCGTTAATCGCCTTGTAGGCTCGTCGCGGGATCCATTCGCCAGCGCTTTACATCGAGCGCGCGCAGCTCGGCCTCAACCGCGTCGGCAGCCAGCAAAAAGGGACGGCGGCGGCGAAGACAAGGAGCCAGCGGTGACGGCGAGTACGATGAGGCGGCGGCGGCGGCGGGAAGGACGAGGAGGAGGCAGCGGCAGCGGCGAATCTGAGGCCAGGCCAAGGGGATGGAAGGAGGAGCGACGAGTGGACGGGGGGTTATGGCGAGGGGCATCGCGACCCCCTGCGTCAAGCTGCACGCGTGGTGCACGCTGCTGGTGCCGGTTTCATGAAACGCCGAACTTGCGTTTCCGCCAGCCCGCTAGGAGGCCCTTTTGCACTGTCGGGCCGTGCCTGTGGACGGCAGCATACCAAAGAACCAGATGATTGCATCGTGGATGCGAGCCAGGTGCAATACAAGAAACCAAATACGCCCTAGTGGCCGGCTTGGGCCATGGCCGATGGGGATAGCCCCTGTTTAGACCAGTAGATGATAATTAGTGGTTACACTAGTAAATGCACAGATGACATGTCGGTCCCCTGGAGCTTAAAATAAATAACAAAATTAATTAGCTGCAATCTATGACATTTGGGTCCGGCGGGCACTGTTCATTTTGACCAGTCAACTCTGATTGGGCTATTGACTTTGACCCTAGCCCCACTCGTCACCCTTTGAGGCTACTGCCACTGGGTACACTTCGGGATGCCCAAAGCAGTTTGCCCAATTAACTTCGAATTAAAAGATTTTCTGAAAATCAATAAAACTTTAAAAAATCGTATAAATTAATCTGTAACTCGGATGAAAATGTTTTCTACATGAAAGTTGCTCAGAAAAATCCAACGAATCCGAATACGTGGTCCGTTCATCTGTCACATGCACCTAGCATGCTGAACTTGGAACTTTCCCCCTCTTTTCCTTTGTCCGGAATCCACCTAACGTCGGGAATTCATCCTCGGATGTTTATCCCCTCCGTCTGCAACGTATAGTACTACGTTAGGTCGACCCTAGTTCTCCTTATCATCTTGTCATGTTTAGCGTTGCATTTGTTTGCTTATATTTACTGTTTCTTCCCCCTCTTCTCTCCGGCAGACCCTGAGGCTGATGATGCCTCGGTGATCGACTACGTCGACGACGACCTCTCCTTGCCAGAGCAACCAGGCAAGCCCCCCTTTGATCATCCCGATATCGCCCATTCCATTCTCTCATGCTTGCATTAGATTTTGCTATTGTAATTGATTGCTCCTATTCTGATGCATAGCCTGTTTATTGTAACCTGCTGTTGTTACCTACCTGCTTATCCTAAACTGCTTAGTATAGGTTGGTTAGTGATCCATCAGTGACCCCCCCACCTTGTCCTTGTTGCCCCTGCTTCACCATCGAAGACCAGGCCCCGGCACCGCACATCACTTTCCCCTTAGTTGCTCGACACTACTGGGTTACTATCGAGTGCCGAGGATGAGACATCTACAACACTTCTGATGTTAACCCTGTAGTGTAGCTATTCGGTCGTGGTCATCGAGGGTGATTCCGCCTTAACCACTTCCGATACGACTCTGTCGTGCAACCCCTCAAGTGTGAACTTTGAGGGTGGTTCCTCTTACGTTCACCTTGATAATTACATCGAGTGGAATTCGTCAAGGGTGATTCCTCAGGTTTTCCCCTTGGTGTTAGACACACAGTTACTATGGTTACTATGACTTTACACTGAACCATGTTACTAAAGACGGGTCGGCTCTGAGGGGTACCCGCGCGAGCTTAATTGCGAGTGATGTGGAGTCGTGTTTAACCTGGAGGGTGCGAGATAATTACAAGGCGTGGCCGGGCATTCCTAGCCCTTGCCGCAAGTCCTCGAGACGGGGCAACGGGGTCACATCGAGTCTCTGCTTGTTACCGCGTGCTCCTAATCTACTACGATTTGGATATTTGATCCGAGGGGCCTCTGGCCTGATAGCACTAACCATCACGTGGGCATAGTATGGGCGTTCTGCGTCGTATGCATCAACCGAAGCTTAATAGACGCCGGCGATCGAGCGGCCTTGGCCGGGTTGGACTGCGTAAGCACCGCCTTGTTGAAGGAGGTAGCTAGGTTCGCCACCGCCGCCCACACAACGTGCAGGAGTTTCCGGGAGATGGCCCATGACCCACAGGGGCATAGGTTTAGTCCGCGTGCTGGCCTCTCTATTAAGCCTAGGTCGGGTTGCGGCGTATTTTTTGGCCGAGGCCGGGCATGACCCAGGAAAGTGTGTCCGGCCGGAGTTAATCGAGCGTGGTGGGTAAGTTAGTGCACCCCTGCAGGGAAGAAAACATCTATCGATGGCCTGTCCTACGGTAACGGACATTTGGAGTTGTATCCCGATCGATACAACTAGAATTGGTTTGTGATGATAACTGGATAGTATGGCTCTGGGATTGCTTTCTCGCAGGGAGTCGAGAAAGGATCTCTGGCCGAGGTTGATAACACCACTTCTACTACTTTACCTATGCTACTCTTATCTCTCTTCTGATGCCGCAAGATGCTTGAAGATGCTAGCCTTCGATAGGCTAGGCTTTCCCCTTCTCTTCTGGCATTCTGCAGTTCAGTCCACATATACAACCCATGTCATTGATACCGATGCATATGTGGTGTAGATCCGTGCTTGCGAGTACTTTGGATGAGTACTCACGGTTGCTATGCTCCCCCTTTTCCCCCTTTCTTCTTCTTTTCGGTTGATGCAACCAGATGCCTGGAGCCTAGGAGCGATGCCACCGTCGATGCCTGCACTACGTGGAGACCGCGACGACCACTGTGAGTAGTTAGGAGGCTCCTGTGCAGGAGGCCTTGCCTTTTCGATCGATGTTGTTTTGTGCTAGCCTTCTTAAGGCAAACTTGTCTAACTCATGTCTGTACTCAGATATTGTTGCTTCCGCTGACTCTTGTGTATTCGAGCTTATGTATACGAGCCCTCGAGGCTCCTGGCTTGTAATATAAAGCTTGTATTATTTTAATTTGTGTCTAGAGTTGTGTTGTGATATCTTCCCGTGAGTCCTTGATCTTGATCGTACACATTTGCGTGTATGATTAGTGTATGATTGAATCAAGGGTGTCACACTGTGTGGGATGTGTATACGAACGGAAACATACTTCTTGGATTAACTGTGTGGGATGTACATACTACGGAAACATATTCCTTGGATTGACTGTGTGGAATGTACATACGAACGGAAACGTTTAGCGGGGACTAACTGTGTGGGATGTACTTACGACCGGAAATGATTTGGCCTGTATAATTGTATTGTTTTAGCACAGCCGTACGTATAACTGTATTTGATCGCTCATCGGTTGCACACGACCTCATTTTGCCGATCGTGTGTGCCAGGAGGGCATATCCTCGACGGTTTCTGGGTCGTGTGGGAAGGACCCCCCTATCGCATTCACTCACTTGTCGATGATCCGAAACGCCGACGCGGAAAGGGGTTAAAAACCGTTTGTATAGCACCTCGTTGTACCAGTGGGTTGTCTTTAATTAGTGTATGACCTGCGTGTCAATCACTAAGAGCCATGTAATTGCTTTACTTTGTCGCTATGCGTTAGCAATAGTTGTAGAAGCAATAGTTGGCGAGACGACCCCGACGCTACGATGGAGATCAAGGTGTCGAGCCGGTGACAATGGAGATCATGACGATGCTTTGGAGATGGAGATCAAAAGCACAAGATGATGGCCATATCATGTCACATATTTTGATTGCATGTGATATTTATCCTTTATGCATCTTATTTTGCTTAGAGTGACGATAGCATTATAAGATGACCCCTCCACTTAATTTCAAGATAAAATTGTTCTCCCTGAGTATGCACCGTTGCCAAAGTTTGTTGTTTTGAAGTACCTCATGATGATTGAGTGTGATAGACTCTACGTTCACATACAATGGGTGTAAGACAGTTTTGCACATGCAGAATACTTGGGTTAAACTTGACGAGCCTAGCATGTACAGACATGGTCTCGGAACACTGGAGATCAAAAGGTCAAACATGAGTCATATAGTAGATATGATCGACATAGAGATGTTCACCATTGATGACTACCCCATCTCACGTGATGATCGGGCACGGGTTAGTTGATTTGGATCATGTATTCTTTAGACAACTTGAGGGATGTTCATTTAAGTGGGTGTTCATTAGTAATTTGATTAATTGAACTAAGATTTATCATGAATATAGTCAAAATGTCTTTGCAAACTATGCTGTAGTTCAATAGCTCGCGATGTAGCTTCCTCATTTTTTGATACGTTCCTAAAGAAAATTAAGTTGAAAGATGATGGTAGCAATAATGCGGACTGGGTCCGTGATCTGAGGATTATCCTCATTACTGCACAGAAGAATTATGTCCTTGATGCACCGCTAGGTGATAGACCTGCTGCAGGAGCTGATGCAGATGTTATGAGCGTTTTGACAAGCTCGATCTGATGACTACTTGATAGTTTAGTGCGCCATGCTTTACGGCTTAGAATCGGGGTTTTGAACGCCATGGAACATATGGGATGTTCCAAGAGCTGAAAGTGGTATTTTAAGCTTATGCCCGTGTTGAGAGGTATGAGACCTCTCACAAGTACTTTGCCTACAAGATGGAGGAGAATAGCTCAGCCAGTGAGCATATGCTCAGAATGTCTGGGTACTACAATCACTTGAATCAAGTGGGAGTTAATCTTCCAGATAAGATAGTGATTGCCAGAGTTCTTCGGTCACTATCACCATGCTACTAAGAGCTTCGTGATGAACTATAATATGCAAGGAATGACTAAAACAATTTTCGCGCTCTTTGCGATACTGAAATCTACGGAGGTGGAAATCAAGAAAGAGCATCAAGTGTTGATGGTTAATAAAACCACTAGTTTCAAGAAAAGGGCAAGGGAAAGAAAGGGAACTTCAAGAAGAATGGCAAGCAAGTTGCCGCTCCCGTGAAGAAGCCCAAAATTGGACCCAAGGCTGAAACTGAGTGCTTCTACTTCAAAGGAAATGGTCACTGGAAGCGAAACTGCCCCAAATACTTGGCAAATAAGAAGGATGGCAAAGTAAAAAAAGGTATATTTGATATACATGTTAGTGATGTGTACCTTACTAGTGCTCGTAGTAGACCCTGGGTATATGATTTTCTAAGATTATAAAGTTGAAACAGGAGTTGCAGAATAAACGAAGACTAGTTAAGGGCGAGGTGACGATGTGTGATGGAAGTGTTTCCAAGATTGATATGATCACCATCACACACTCACTCTACCTTAGGGGTTAGTGTTGAGCCTAAATAAATATTATCTGGTGTGTACGTTGAGCATGAACATGATTAGATCATGTTTATTGCAAATACGGTTATTCATTTAAATCAGAGAAGAATTGTTGTTCTGTTTACATGAATAAAATCTTCTATGGTCATACACCCAATGTAAATGGTTTATTGAATCTCGATCATAGTGATACACATATTCATAATATTGATGCCAAAAAAGACAAAGTTGATAATGATAATGCAACATACTTGTGGCACTGCCATTTAGGTCATATTGGTGTAAAGCGCATGAAGAAAATCCATGCGAGATGGACTTTTGGAATCATTTGATACTTGTGAACCATGCCTCATGGGTAAGATGACTAAAACTCCATTCTCCGGAACAATGGAGTGAGCTAATGACATATTGGAAATAATACATACTGATGTATGCGGTCCGATGAGTGTTGAGCACGTGGTGGGTATCATTATTTTCTAACCTTCACAGATGATTTGAGTTGGTATGGGTATATCTACTTGATGAAACACAAGTCTGAAACATTTAAAAAGTTCAAAGAATTTCAGAGTGAAGTGGAGAATCCTCGTAACAAGAAAAAAATCTACGATCTGATCGCGGAGGTGAATATTTGAGTTACGAGTTTGGCCTTCATTTAAAACAATGTGAAATTGTTTCACAACTCACGCCACCTGGAACACCACGTAATGGTGTGTCCGAACGTCATAACCATACTTTATTAGATATGATGCATTCTATGATGTCTCTTACCGATTTGCCTTTATCATTTTGGGGTTATGCATTAGAGACAGTCGCATTAAATAGGGCACCGTCCAAATCCGTTGAGATGACACTGTATAAACTATGGTTTGGTAGTAAACCTAAGCTGTCGTTTCTTAAAGTTTGTGGATGCAACGCGTATGCCAAAAGGCTTCAGCCTGATAAGCTCAAACCCAAATCAGAGAAGTGTGTCTTCATAGGATACCCTAAATAAACTATTGGGTACACCTTCTAACACAGATCCGAAGGGAAGATCTTTGTTGCTAAGAATGGGTCCTTTCTAGAGAAGGAGTTTCTCTCAAAAGAAGTGAGTGGGAGGAAAATAGAACTTGATGAGGTAATTGTACCTTCTCTCGAATTGGAAAGTAAAACATCAGAGAAAACCGTTCCCGTGATGCCTACACCAACTAGAGAGGAAGCTAATGATGATGATCATGAAACTTCGATTAAGTTACTACTGAACTTCGTAGGTTGACCAGAACATGTTCCGTGCCAGAGTGGTACTGTAATCCTGTCCTGGAATTCATGTTGTTAGACTACGGCAAACCTACGAACTATGAAGAAGCTATTATGAGCCCAGATTCGAATAAATGGCTTGAGGCCATGAAATTTGAGGTAGGATCCATGTATGAGAACAAAGTGTGGACTTTGGTGGACTTGCCTGATGTTCGGCAAGCCATTGAAAATAAATGGATCTTCAAGAGGAAGATGGACGCTGATGGTAATATCACTGTCTATAAAGCTCGACTTTTCGCAAAAGGTTTTTGACAAGTTCAAGGGGTTGACTACGATGAGACTTTCTCACTCGTAGCGATGCTTAAGTCTGTCCGAATCATGTTAGCAATTGCCACGTTTTATGATTATGAAATCTGGCAAATGGGCATCAAAAGAGCATTCCTTAACGGGTTTCTTAAAAAAGAGTTGTATATGATGCAACCAGAAGGTTTTGTCGATCCTAAAGGTGCTAACAAAGTATGCAAGCTCCAGCGATCCATCTATGGACTGGTGCAAGCATCTCGGAGTTGGAATATACGCTTTGATGAGGTGATCAAAGCATATGGTTTTATGCAAACGTATGGTGAAGCCTGTATTTACAAGAAAGTGAGTGGGAGCTCTGTAGCATTTCTGATATTATATGTGGATGACATATTGTTGATTGGAAATGATATAGAATTTCTGGATAGCATAAAAGGATACTTGAATAAGATTTTTTCAATCAAAGACCTCGGTGAAGCTACTTACATATTGGGCATCAAGATCTATAGGGATAGATTGAGACGCTTAATAGGACTTCCACAAAGCCATACCTCGGAAAAGTTTTTAACAAGTTCAAAATAGACCAGTCAAAGAAAGGGTTCTTGCCTGTGTTGCAAGGTGTGAAGTTGAGTAAGACTCAAAGCCCGACCACGGCAGAAGATAGAGAGATAATGAAAGTCATTCCCTATGCCACGACCATAGGTTCTATAAAGCATGCCATGCTGTGTACCAGACCTTTTGTGTGCCTTGCCATGAGTTTGGCAAGGGGATACAATAGTGATCCAGGAGTGGACCACTGGACAGTGGTCAAAATTATCCTTAGTTACCCAAGAGGACTAAGGAAATGTTTCTCGGTTATGGAGGTGGTAAAGAGTTCGTCGTAAAGGGTTTCGTCGATGCAAAGCTTTGACCCCGATTCGGATGACTCTGAGTCTCAATCTGGATATGTATTGAAAGTGGGAGCAATTAGCTAGAGTAGCTCCATGCAGAGCATTGTAGACATAGAAATTTTCAAAATACATAAGGATCTGAATATGGCAGACCCGTTGACTAAACCTCTCTCACAAGCAAAACATGATCACACCTTACAACTCTTTGGGTATTAATCACATGGCGATGTGAACTAGATTATTAACTCTAGAAAACTCTTTGGGTGTTAGTCACATGGCGATGTGAACTATGAGTGTTAATCACATGGCGATATGAACTAGATTATTGACTCTAGTGCAAGTGGGAGACTGATGGAAATATGCCCTAGAGGCAATAATAAAGTTGTTATTATTATATTTCCTTATTCATCATAAAGGTTTATTATTCATGCTAGAATTGTATTGACCAGAAACTTATATACATGTGTGAATACATAAACAAATACCGTGTCCCTAGTGAGCCTCTACTAGACTAGCTCGTTGATCAAGGATGGTTAAGGTTTCCTAACCATAGACATAAGTTGTCATTTGATAACGGGATCGCATCATTAGGAGAATGATGTGATGGACAAGACCCAACCGTTAGCATAGCATATGATCGTTTAGTTTATTGTACTGCTTTCTTAATGTCAAATACATACTCCTTTGACCATGAGATCATGCAACTCCCAGATACCGGAGGAATACCTTGTGTGCTATCAAACGTCACAACGTAACTGGGTGATTATAAAGATGCTCTACAGGTATCTCCAAAGGTGACTATTGAGTTGGCATGGATCAAGATTGGGATTTGTCACTCCGTGTACCGGAGAGGTATCTCTGGGCCCTCTCGGTAATACACATCACAAGAAACTTGCAAGCAAAGTGACTAAGGAGTTAGTTACAAGATGATGTATTACAGAGTGAGTAAAGAGACTTGCCGGTAATGAGATTGAACTAGGTATAGAGATACTGACGGTCGAATCTTGGGCAAGTAACATATCGACAGACAAAGGGAATTACATATGTTGTCATAAAGGTTCAACCGATAAAAGATCTTTGTGGAATATGTAGGAATCAATATGGGCATCTAGGTCCCACTATTGGTTATTGACCGGAGAGGTGTCTCGGTCATGACTAGATAATTCCCGAACCCGCAGGGTCATGACTAGATAATTCCCGAACCCGTGGGGGGTAGGGCGCTCCTAGCGAGCTTGTGGCTTCCTCGTGAGGCTTCTGGTCCTTCCTCGAAGCTTCGGGGTCTCTTTTGGTCCCCCCCCCCTATAGGGCGCCCCCCTTATCTCCTGGGCCCCTGGTGGGCCTCCGGCGTCCATATTCTGCTATATCATCACTTTTACCTGGAAAAATCGTGGGCAAGCTTACGGATTTAAACTCCGCCGCCACGAGGCGGAACCTTGGCGGAATCAATCTAGGGCTCATGCGCTGTTCTGCGGGGACACTTCCCTCCGGGAGGGGGAAATCATCACCAACGATCCTCTCATCGAGAGGGGGTCAATCTCCATCAACATCTTCACCAGCACCATCTCCTCTCAAAACCCTAGTTCATCTCTTGTATCCAATCTTGTATCAAAACCACAAATTGGTACTTGTGGGTTGCTAGTAGTGTTGATTACTCCTTGTAGTTGATGCTAGTTGGTTTACTTGGTGGAAGATCATATGTTCAGATCCTTTATGCATATTATTACTCCTCGATTATGAACATGAATATGCTTTGTGAGTAGTTACGCTTTGTTCCCGAGGACATGGGTGAAGTCTTGCTATTAGTAATCATGTGAATTTGGTATTCGCTCGATATTTTGATGAGATGTATGTTGTCTTTCCTCTAGTGGTGTTATGTGAACGTCGACTACATGACACTTCACCATTATTTGGGCCTAGAGGAGGGCATAGGGAAGTAATAAGTAGATGATGGGTTGCTAGAGTGATGAAGCTTAAACCCTAGTTTATGCGTTGCCGTTAGGGGCTGATATGGACCCATATGTTTAATGTTGTGGTTAGGTTTACCTTAATACTCCTTTTTGTAGTTGCGGATGCTTGCAATAGGGGTTAATCATAAGTAGGATGCTTGTCCAAGTTAGGACAGTACCCAAGTGTCGGTCCACCCACATATCAAATTATGAAAGTACCGAACGCGAATCTTATGAACGTGATGAAAACTAGCTTGACAATAATTCCCAATGTGTCCTCGGGAGCTCCTTCTTCATTATTAGAATTTGTCCAGGCTTATCCTTTGCTACATAAAGGATTGGGCCACCTTGCTGCACTTTATTTACTTTATTTACTTTTTGCTCACATTATTTATCTTATCACAAAACTATCTATCACCTACTATTTCAAAGCTTGCAGAGAAAACCTTCTCGAAACCGCTTATCATTCCCTTTTGCTCCTCGTTGGGTTCGACACTCTTACTTATCGAAAGGACTATGATAGATCCCCTATACTTGTGGGTCATCAAGACTTTTCTGGCGCCGTTGCCGGGGAGTGTAGCGCTTTTGGTGAGTGGAACTTGGTAAGGAAACATTTATATAGTGTGCTGAAATTTTATGTTACTTGTCACTATGGAAACTAATCCTTTGAAGGGCTTGTTTGGGGTATCTTCACCCCAACCAAAAGAGCAAAGAGATGCTCCTCGACCTACTGAATTTTATGAAAATATTTACTTTGATATTCCTTCGGGTATGATAGAAAAACTGCTAGCTAATCCTTTTGCAGGAGACGGAACATTGCATTACCGCCTAGTTTCACATACCAGCAAAAGAAAAAGTTCTTTTATGATTTAAGACATTACTTCTGGGATGATCCACACCTTTATAAAGAAGGAGTAGATGGTATTATTAGACGTTGTGTGCCTGAGCATGAACAGGAACAAATCCTACGCAAGTGTCACTCTGAATCCTATGGAGGACACCACGCTGGAGATAGAACTGCACACAAGGTACTGCAATCTGGTTTTTATTGGCCTACTCTTTTCAAAGATGCTCGTAAGTTTGTCTTTATCTTGTGATGAATGTCAAAGAATAGGTAACATTAGTAGACGTCAAGAAATGCCTATGAATTATTCTCTTGTTATTGAACCGTTTGATGTTTGGGGCTTTGATTATATGGGACCTTTTCCTGCCTCTAATGGTTATACACATATTTTAGTTGCTGTTGATTACGTTACTAAGTGGGTAGAAGCTATTCCAACTAGTAGTGTTGATCATAACACTTCTATTAAAATGCTTAAAGAAGTTATTTTTCCGAGGTTTGGAGTCCCTAGATATCTTATGACCGATGGTGGTTCACACTTTATTCATGGTGCTTTCAGAAGATGCTTGCTAAGTATGATGTCAATCATAGAATTGCATCTCCTTATCACCCGCAGTCTAGTGGTCAAGTAGAGTTGAGCAATAGAGAGCTCAAATTAATTTTGCAAAAGACTGTGAATAGATCTAGAAAGAATTGGTCCAAAAAACTTGATGATGCATTATGGGCCTATAGAATTGCATACGAAAATCCTATGGGTATGTCTTCATATAAGATGGTTTATGGAAAAGCATGTCATTTACCTCTTGAACTTGAACATAAAGCATATTGGGCTATTAAAGAGCTCAATTATGACTTCAAACTTGCGGTGAGAAGAGGTTGTTTGATATTAGCTCACTTGATGAATGGAGAACCCAAGCATATGAGAATGCCAAGCTTTTCAAAGAAAAGTCAAACGCGGCATGATAAGAGGATACAAAAGCGTGATTTTAACGTAGGAGATTATGTGTTATTGTTCAACTCTCGCTTAAGATTTTTGCAGGAAAACTTCTCTCAAAATGGGAAGGTCCCTACGTTATCGAGGAGGTCTATCGCTCGTGCTATAAAATCAACAACTTCAAGGCACAAATCCGAGGGTGGTAAACGCCAAAGAATTGAACATTATATTTCAGGTAATCCTATCAATGTTGAAACTAATATTATTGAAACCATAACCCCGAGGAATACATAAGAGACACTTTCCGAACGCCCAGCACTCAAAAGGTATAGGTACGTGGTACGATAAGTAAACCGACTCCAAAACAACTCTAATGGCAATTTTATCATTTTGGATTATTTAAGAATTTTAGGAAGAAAGAAGTAGTTCGAAGGGACACGAGGCTCCCACGAGAGGAGGCGCCCCTTCAAGGGCGCTACCGTCTCGTGGGCACCTCGTGTGCCTCCCGGACTCCGTTTTCTTGTATGCTACGTATTTTGGTCGGTAAAAATTCATTATATATACTCCCGAAGGTTTTGACCACCATATCACGCAAATATCCTCTGTTTTTGTTTCGAGTTGTTTCTGTTTCAGATCTAGAGCATCATGTCGTCTCCAAGCGCTCCCAAGGACAAATTTTTCGACAGAGTTATCAACCCCTATCTCGTGGAGGTGCTGCATCATCCTCAAACCATTGAGGTGCGTGACGGGGTGCTGCATATCCGCGATGTGGAGGGACCAAGGCGTACCGGGAGCGTGGAGACAAAGCTCGAAGCCGTGGAGCAAGAAGTTTTCAAGTGTCAAGGGATGGTGGAGCGTGGACTCAACGCCAACCAGATGATGATCACGGAGTTCACCAACAACCACAAGCTGGATGCCGAAGACATTGGGGAAACCATCTTCAAACTTCAAGAGAAAATCGAGCACCTCCAAGCCCAGATCTATGACCCGCAAAACCGAATCTGTGAGTATGAATATAGATTCAAGCGAATGAGTTTGGCTGCAGATTTAAGGATCCCGGAGACTCGATCATCCTTTTATGATGGAGAGCCGATGCCCTGGAAGACGGACGACAAGCCTACATCATCAACAACTCCTACTCCACCACCTCCGAAGAAATAATCACATGGGTATGGGCACTCCCCTTGGCAACTGCCAAGCTTGGGGGAGGTGCCCCGGTATCGTATCACCATCACACTCCTATCTTTACCGCTTTATTTAGTTCGATCCTTTTAGTAGTATCTTGATCTAGTAGATTGAAGTTTTGATATCAAGTAGTTTTGAGTTTTGCTTTGTGATCTCTTTATGTAAGCTAGTCCGTGTGCTATCTATAATAAAGATTAGTGTTGACTCAAGGGCTTTGCTATGTTGCTATGATCTTGAGAAGGCAGAAAGAACAAAATAGTTCATATTGATCTTATGGATAGTGATAACTTCACACATAGAAAGTATGAGGCATAAAAATTGTTGAGAGTTGATGAACGTAGCCTTGGTCATCGTTGCAATTAATAGGAAGTGATAAGGAAAGGGGGGTTCACATATAAATATATTATCTTGGACATCTTTTATGATTGTGAAGCACTCATTAAGTATGACATGCTAAAAGAGTTGATGTTGGACAAGGAAGACAACGTAATGGTTTATGTTTTCCGACATCTCAGTTAAAGTATATTGTCATTGACCTTCCAAACATGTTGAGCTTGCCTTTCCCCCTCATGCTAGCCAAATTCCTTGCACCAAGTAGAGATACTACTTGTGCTTCCAAATTTCCTCAAACCTAGTTTTGCCATGAGAGTCCACCATACCTACCTATGGATTGAATAAGATCCTTCAAGTAAGTTGTCATCGGTGCAAGCAATAAAAATTGCTCTCCTTTGGCAAGCTCCTCGTGTTTGAAAGATCATGATACATATATCCAATTGGATGTAAGTTGGCATAGGCTATTATTTTTGACATCACCTAAAGGTGAATACGTTGGGAGGCAACACAATAAGCCCCTATCTTTCTTAGTGTCCCATGAAACTCTATAACCACAAGTATTGCGTGAGTGTTAATAATTATAGGGACTACGAGATAGTTGAGTATGTGAGCTTGTGAAAAGCTCTATTATTGACTCTTTCTGATGTTACGATAAATTGCAATTGCTTCAATGACTGAGAGTATAGTTTGTTAGTTCCCAATGAAGTTTTTGAACCATACTTGACATTGTGAATTGCTTATTACTTGAGCATAGGAAATCATATGACAAAATCCATATATGTTGCTGTTATTAGAATGATCATGATGCCCTCATGTCTGTATTTTATTTTTATCGACACCTCTATCTCTAAACATGTGGACATATTTTTCGATTTTGGCTTCTGCTTGAGGACAAGCGAGGTCTAAGCTTGGGGGAGTTGATACGTCCATTTTGCATCATGCTTTTATATCAATATTTATGGCATTATGGGCTGTTATTACACATTATATCTCAATACTTATGGTTGTTCTCTTATTTTACAAGGTTTACCATGAAGAGGGGAATGCTTACAACTGGAATTCTGGCCGAAAAGGAGCAAACGTTGAAACCTATTCGCACAACTCCAAAAGTCCCGAAACTCCACGAAACAACATTTTGGAATTTATAAGAACTTCTGAGCTAAAGAAATAGGCCAGGGGGCCCACCCCCTGCCCAGAGACAGGGGCCCCTATAGGGCGCCCCTTATCTCCTGGGCCCTGGTGGCCTCCGGCGTCCATATTCTCGCTATATCATCACTTTTACCCCGAAAAATCGTGGGCAAGCTTACGGACGAAACTCCGCCGCCACGAGGCTAACCTGGCGGAATCAATCTAGGCTCTGGCGAGCTGTTCTGCCGGGACACTTCCCTCGGAGGGGGAAATCATCACCAACGATCCTCTCATCGAGAGGGGTCAATCTCCATCAACATCTTCACCAAAGACCATCTCCTCTCAAAACCCTAGTTCATCTCTTGTATCCAATCTTGTATCAAAACCACAAATTGGTACCTGTGGGTTGCTAGTAGTGTTGATTACTCCTTGTAGTTGATGCTAGTTGGTTTACTTGGTGGAAGATCATATGTTCAGATCCTTTATGCATATTATTACTCCTCTGATTATGAACATGAATATGCTTTGTGAGTAGTTACGTTTGTTCCTGAGGACATGGGTGAAGTCTTGCTATTAGTAGTCATGTGAATTTGGTATTCGTTCGATATTTTGATGAGATGTATGTTGTCTTTCCTCTAGTGGTGTTATGTGAACGTCGACTACATGACACTTCACCATTATTTGGGCCTAGAGGAAGGCATAGGGAAGTAATAAGTAGATGATGGGTTGCTAGAGTGATGAAGCTTAAACCCTAGTTTATGCGTTGCTTCGTTAGGGGCTGATATGGACCCATATGTTTAATGTTGTGGTTAGGTTTACCTTAATACTCCTTTTTGTAGTTGTGGATGCTTGCAATAGGGGTTAATCATAAGTGGGATGCTTGTCCAAGTTAGGACAGTACCCAAGTGTCGGTCCACCCACATATCAAATTATCAAAGTACCGAACGCGAATATTATGAACATGATGAAAACTAGCTTGACGATAATTCCCAATGTGTCCTCGGGAGCTCCTTCTTCATTATTAGAATTTGTCCAGGATTATCCTTTGCTACATAAAGGATTGGGCCACCTTGCTGCACTTTATTTACTTCATTTACTTTTTGCTCGTTACTATTTATCTTATCACAAAACTATCTATCACCTACTATTTCAGTGCTTGCAGAGAAAACCTTACTGAAAACCGCTTATCATTTCCTTCTGCTCCTCGTTGGGTTCGACACTCTTACTTATCGAAATGACTACGATAGATCCCCTATACTTGTGGGTCATCAGGTACTCTTTGAAGTTTTTTGTGTTGTATTGAATATTACGAATCTGAAATTGTGTGGTGCACATCGTATAATTAACCCATGGATACTTGTGGTGACATTGGAGTATCTAGGTGACATTATGGTTGATTGATGCGTGTCATATGGTGTTATTTTAGTACGAACTCTAGGGCTATTTTGACACTTATAGGAATAGCTCAAATGATTGATCGGAAAGAATAACTTTGAGGTGTTTTCGTACCCTACAAACAATTTCATCTTATGGTCTCCGCAATAGGAACTTTGGAGTGATTCTTTGTTGCATGTTGAGGGATTGTTATATGATCCAATTATATTATCATTATTGAGAGATTTTGCACTAGTGAAAGTATGAACCCTAGGCCTTGTATTCAAGCGTTGCAATACCGTTTTTGCTCACATTTGTTACTAGTTACCTTGCTGTTTTTGTTTATTTGGATTATAAAAATATATTTCTACCATCCATACAACAATTTTATCACCATCTCTTCAACGAACTACTGCACCTATACAATTTGCCATTGTATAGGGTGTGTTGGGGACACAAGAGACTCTTTGTTATTTGGTTGCAGGGTTGTTTGAGAGAGACCATCTTCCTCCTACACCTCCCACGGATTGATAAACCTTAGGCCATCCACTTGAGGGAAAATTGCTACTGTCCTATAAAATCCCGCACTTGGAGGCCCAACATGAATCTACAAGAATAAGTTGTATAGTAGACATCAAGCCAGGCTGTCAGAACACGATGATACACATCCTATGGCAGAAAACATGAAGGAAAGGAAGGACAGAGGACTGAGGAAATGAGAGAGTCTGACCCATATTCCATCAGGAGAAGGACTGCTATGGACTACAGCTTCTACACCAAGGAGCGACAGGACTTCTATGAGTGCCTCTCGACAAGAAGCCTGTAGTGAGTGACATGAGGTAGGTGGACTAGAAGTACATTGACAAGCATGAGGATCACTTCCCCCACGTTCATGAGGACTTCAGGACTGTTGGTGTTGACACATTCATCGGGAAGAAGCTGATGCATGGAACGACGAGATGATCATGCAATTCTATTCTACGGCTCACTTCTATCCCAATGGAAGGATAGTATGGATGACTGAAGGAGTTAGGCACCAGTCTAGTGTGCTTGAGTGGGCCACTTTGTTGGGTGCTGCCGAGGCTGATGAAGACGACATCAGTGTATATGTCAAACCTAAGATGGATGACAGCTCCATGGCCAACATGTACACAGAGATCCTCAACAAGCACAAGGATTCTCACAATCTTGGCTCAATATATCACTTATTGGCAGGTCTTGCTACCTCCAATACCATCATGGGGCATGCCTTGATTCCCAAGTCAGGCGATGAGAAGATGATTCGAGGTCACTCTATCAACATGCTGCATCACATTGACCAACATCAGAAATTCAAGGTCATGGATCTCATTAAGGAAACCGTCAAGAGGACTGCTGCAGACTAGAAGAGATCATGTGGCTTAGCACCACATATTCATATGCTCACCAACTCTAAGGGTGCAAACAAGTCATTTGTGCTGGATCGTGAGCATTTGCCGCTACAACCAGAGTTCAAGGATAACACTGTCACGATGGATCCATCCCATCCCACCTCGGTTGCAACATAGATAGAGGCAGAGGCTGCCAGGACTACAGAGCCAAGTGCTCCTACTGCACCATTGCTCAAAACCAAGACAGATCAAATGAACTATCTCCTTCAAGCTACTCGGAGGATCGAGCGGAGTGTGGCCGACCTTGCAGAGAACCAGAAGAGTCTTCAGAGGATCATTGAAACGAAGTTCTGTGATCTTGATGTCAAGGTTACAGAGATGCAGACCACTGTTGAGAGCCTGAAGAAAGAGGTGGATGAAGCCAAGGCACGATCTTCTAGTGATGATGATGAGCACCAGGGCACAGGTCTTGAGACGACCACTCGGTTCCAGACGATGCCCAGATCAGCAGTAGTACCAGCCACTTCCAAAGCTACAGTCGCAGCTCCAACTGCTGCATCTACGGTTGCCCCTATAGTGCCTCCTGTTGTCTCTACTCCTCCAGCTCAGCAGACCTCCGCAGAGATCTTCACATACACTCTTCTCTTCACTCCGACGTCGAAGCACACCGGCGCTGCGAATTAGAGGACTTCACCACCAGGAGCTGCTGAAGATGAGGCCTAGAGTGACAGTTAGCTCTATACTTCTTCAAACTTTTTGGTACTTGTTGCCAAAGGGGAAGAATTAGTATAGATCATTAGGCTTCGAGGGAGAGTGCTTTTGCCTTTTCTCATTTGGTTTCTTTGGATTTCATGCTACTTTGAGATACTTTTGCTTGATGCATGTATGAGATTACATTACATTGTGTGCTTGATCATAACGTACTTTGATGCTATGCTTGCTTGAATATCTATTCATATGCTCTTTGTATCACCATTCACTTATTTTGATTGGTGATGAGTGCTTATTATACTGCAATTATATCATTTTGAGGGCTCCACAAAGATTTAAGTGACATGGAAGAGTAAACCATGATACAAATCGATTGTGCATTTGAATTCAAACGCCAATCTTTAATAATGCACGAATTTAGGGGGAGATCTTGCTTATCACATACTTCTCAAAGCGACGATGTATTTCATTGATTATATCATTTGTCAAAGCTTTGATCTATATGTTGTCATCAATTACCAAAAAGGGGAAGGTTGAAAGTGCAACTAATCCCCGGGTGGTTTTGGTAATAAATGAAAACATATAAGTCACTGATCTAATGCTCATTGATAATAGATTTCAGAGAAGATCAATGATTGGCATGGCAAGGACTAGTGAATGTGGACCCCTCAAAATGCTAAGGACAGGGATCGTCAAAGCTCCAAGACTCTACATTTTTGGTTAAGCGATCCAAGATCACATCGAGTCCATAGGAAAGCCAATACTATTAAAAGGGGATGAGGTTTTGATCATGACTCAATTGCTCAAGTGCTTAGTGGTATTGCTCCAAAATCTTCAACCACTTCTCCACATCACTTTCATACAAAGCTGAAATATTCCCATCCGGACCCACCGAGATGACCCATAAACTACCACATGCCAAAACCCAACGTTTTGGTACTGCCGAAATGGATCTCGGTCTCACCGAGATGGCCTGACCAAGTTTCTGTAGTGAAGTTGTTTCATTTCGGGATTACCAAGTTGAAACGATCGGAACTACCGAAATGGAGTCTTACCCTAGCCATTGCACTTCGGTCACACCGAGTCACTTCGTTCGATGATCCCGAAAAGCCTAACGGTTAAGTCTTTTACACTGGTCGGTCTCACCGAGATTTTCATGTTGGTGTCAGCGAGTTGAGTCAAAGTCTTGTGACGGTTGGGCTTTTGGTTCTGCCCATTTATACCCCCTCCACCACCACCTACTCTATGAGAGAGCCATCAGAACGAACCACTACTTCCATTACTCTTTTTCTAAAAGAGAACCACCTACTCATGTGTTGAGATCAAGAGATTCCAATCCAACCATTTAAACCTTGATTTCTAGCCTTTCCCAAGTTGCTTTCCATTCAATCATCTCTTCTACCAAAGCCAAATCTGTGAGAGTGTTTGAGTGTTGGGGAGACTATCATTTGAAGCACAAGAGCAAGGAGTTCATCATCAACAACAATGTCTATTACCTTTTGGAGAGTGGTGTCTCCTAGATTGGTTAGGTGTCACTTGGGAGCCTCCAAGAAATTGTGGAGTTGAACCAAGGAGTTTGTAAGGGCAAGCAGATCGCCTACTTCGTGAAGATCTACCTGAGTGAGGCTAGTCCTTCGTGGGCGTAAGCCATGATGAAATAGACAAGGTTGCTTCTTCGTGGACCCTTCGTGGGTGGAGCCCTCCGTGGACTCGCGCAACCATTACCCTCCATGGGTTGAAGTCTCCATCAACGTGGATGTACGATAGCACCACCTATCGAAACCACGACAAAAATCATCGAGTCTTCATTGCGTTTGTTTTCTCCGGTCCCTCCTTTACGTTCATATGCAAAGTCTTTACTTTTCGCTGCTCAACTCTTAGACTTGCATGTGTAGGGTGTACTTGACTTCGTAGAATTGCTAAAACTTGCCGACAACTAAAACTGGGAAAAGGATAAGTTTTTATTTGGTCTAGTCTAATCACCCCCATCCCTCTAGACATACTTTCGATCCTACCATGGTCATGGTACCTCGGCTTATATAGACACCAGGGATACCTAGGGTTTACACATGGTCAGTCGTATATAAAGGGTAAACGTGTCGAGGACTATCTCTACGCCCTCGAGTATACACCAAGTCTTCGTATCATTCCTTCTTGATGTTTCTAGTCCAGACAAACGAGGCCCATCATTGACAGGCTTAGGAGGTTTAACCCATAGAACAGACAACTGACATGCTGAGCACCCCCTAATCCAGGACTCCGTCAATCACGTCCAGTGCTTTGTCATCGAGAAAGGAAAGGAGCGAGGGAAGGGGGAGGATTGGTTTACGCTAGAGCAGGAAGAAGGGACCTAAAGAAGGAAAGGAGGGGGCGACACGGTGTGACAACAGGAAAAACCAGAGTGAAAACCAACACAAATAAGAAAAACCTCCTGCGTGGCATGCCAAATTAGCACCAAATTCGAGAAATATAGTTGTGACACAGAGACAATAAATGGGGGTATAAATTGAGAATTTTCTCAAAATTGGGTAATTCTGTCACAAGCATGAAACATAGAGGTAGAAATGAAATTAGCTCTTTGATATTTACTTGGACCACCAACAAGATCAATACTACATAGATCTTGTAAAAAAAAAATCTAGTATGATTTTTTAGCAAACATTGCAAGTAAATTTTGAAATACAAACTATGCCATACATATCCAGATAGGGGGAATATGGTAAAATAGAATGCATGAGTTAAGGGCATCTCCAAAACGGACCCTCAAACCTTCACTCTGTAGCGCAGTGTCCGGACCACTTTTCTTATCCAACACGGACCCCTATATGTCTGCTTAGACTAGCCATAGTGGAGAGTAACTTCAATAGTAACATACACATTATCCTAGGCTATGTTACTACCTCATAGTGGGTAGTAACATAAATGTGGTGTCATGCAAACCTTCATTTATTAGGTTATAGTCTCATATTGTATTGAAATATGTGATGTTACAGTAACTAGTTAAGTTACTCAATTTGCCTCTCTCCTCGTTAACTCAATGCCACATAGGAAATTTTGCTGAGTTGGAGCTTATGTTACTCTTGAAGTTACTCCGACTATGGCCAGTCTTAGCAGTCCAGACGTACGGATTTCAGTATCCTAGCAATAAACGTGGGAGAGCATTGCCGGAGTCCGAACATGCTGGTTAAATCTGTCATGACGGCCAGACCAGTTCAACTTCTTATGGTCATGGATGCCCCTGTTTGGGTATTCGAGGAGATTAACAAGTGGATGAGGGACAACAAAGGACCAAGCTAATGGAGGTCAATGCCTGGTAGCGTGGAACAAGATTTGCAGACCGGTCTATTATGGAGGGCTAGGTGTGAAGAACCTATAGCTGCAAGCGCTGGCACTATGTGTGAGATGGGAGTAGCTCCATAGAACGGACCCGGAGAGGCCCTGACAAGGTATTCCGATGATTATGGACAAGGAAGCAAGGCAGATGTTTGATAGCCTTGTTAGAATCATGATGGGAGACGGAGCCAAGACTCTTTTCTGGCGCGATAGATGGATACACGGCTTTGGGATAGTGGACGTGGCTCCCCTGATCCATAGTTGTGTTTACTTGAGAACAAAGAACAGGAGGACAATCCAGGAAGCCTTACAGGATGGACTTTGGATGACGGATGTTGAGGGAGACCTGTCCATCACGGGTCCAGAGGGACCCGGATGCCCTTGACAACTTCGCTTGGCCTAGTGACCCCTCAGGGAGATACACAGCGCGCGCAATGTACGACAGATTATGTCAAGGGATGGAGCGTGTACCGTTTGCAGTGTGCATTTGGTGGAGTTGGGCTCCTCTTAAGTGCAAGATTCATGCGTGGCTAATGGTGCAACATTGGATTTGGACGTCGGACCGGAGGGCAAGGCATGGGCTACAGGACCAACCATCGCAGTGTTACATTTGCTTGCAAGAGGAAGACAACGCCGAGCATGTCCACATCCAATGCGTGTATTCGAGGGAGGTCTAGCACCGGTGTTTAGACGATCTAAATCTACAGGTGACGCGACCCACACTACACGACTCCTTCCTCGACTGATGGCTCACAACAAGAGGTAACTTCACAAGAAGAGACAAGAGAGGTTTTGACACCTTCGTCATCGCGGTCGCATGGTCGCTTTGAAAACAAAGGAATGCGCGAGTGTTTAATCGGACGAACTAATTCATGACTGTGTCCCAACTGCATAAGCACATCACGGATGAGATTAAGGACCGGAAGAATGCAGAGCTCGGAATTGGTGTCCTTGATCGTTTTGTGAGAGAGTAGTTTTCATGTATTTGTATCTGCAGGTGTCATGTGTTCTACTTTCGACTATGTTCGCATAGTTGGGAAGCCTCTTATGCATTATTCTCTGCCTTCTATAAAAAATATGATATGTCTTCGGCGTACTCTCGAAAAAAAAACCACAAAGCCTTGGCGTGGTCCTTCTTTTTTCTCTCTCTTCACATGCATGGTCACCTCTCCTCTCTTTCCTCCTAATCGGACACCACACCACAATATCCTACCACATGCATGATCCCCTCTACTCTTTCTTCTCCTAAGTCCTAACCGGATTAGTTTGTGAATAGCGTTGGATAGTTGTCTCCCGTACTATGTCCGCGAAAAAAACCACAAAGCCTTCGCGTGGTCCTTCTTTTTTCTCTCTCGTCACATGCATGGTCACCTCTCCTCTCTTTCCTCCTAATCGGACACCACACCACAATATCCTACCACATGCATGATCCCCTCTACTCTTTCTTATCCTAAGCCCTAACCGGATTAGTTTGTGAATAGCTATGTCCGCGGACCACGTCCGGACATAAAATCAGACATTTACCATGTCTAGGTCAACGTTTTTTTTTGGAAAAGGAGGTTAAGACACCCGGCATCTGCATCAATCGATGCATACATCCATCTTTATTTATTATTCAACATAGGTCTAACAAGAACATACATCAAGCCACCCGAAGCCACCACTCATACCTACAAAACTCGATAATGTGGAGTGCTCTCACTCCCCATATCTAAAACCGGTGTCGTCGCCGATCCATCCACATAACGTATCGGAACCCACAGCCGGTGCAGCAGACCTAAAGCGTACACCACATGCACATGTTTTAGACGCCGCCATCATCATTGAACCGTTGACGCTGCTTCAGGAGAGAGATCTGCATCATCCTTACCAGTCCGTCCATCCGTCGACGCCACCACGGCGCCCAACGGCGCCACCGCCCCGCGCTCGTCCGTCCAGACGCGAAGATTCTGGAAGATCTGTCGTGCATAGCACCTGCCGACCAGGCATGACACATCGTAACACCTGTCGGCCGGGCATGACTTGACATCTCCACCGAAAGCTCCGTGCAAGATGAAGCGGCTCCACCTCCCACCTCTGCCTTCCAACTCTGCTTGACAAAAACGATGCTCCCAAGAGAGAAAACGACATCGCAGTAACGCCATCGCCCAATCTGGAGAAGACCAGATCCTAGAGTTTTCTCCGGAGCAACACGAATGGGTTGACAGTAGTTACACGACGATGCCTTCATCAAGATAACGACGCAGAACGCCGACACGCCTGCCATCGGCTGGTTTTCACCAGCAACTATGTCTTCCCGACTCGCAACCGGAACTAGATGGCGGATCTCGAGATCTGACCATCCAGCCTCAGGCCGACCACCTCCGACGGTGGAGATGGCCAGCACCTCCAGCGGCACTGGCCAGATCAGATCTGACTGGAGGCGTCGCCGACCAATCAACCATGGCCACATCCCCTCCTGATCCGCCCTCCCCAAGAAGCCACCGGAGCAACGCCGAACCGTCAGGAAAGACGAAGACCGAAGGGCGATTTCGCAATGCCGGTCCCTCCAGACCACGGAGCTGCAGCCTAGATCCCTGTCCTCCCCATCACCGGCGGCGCCCGGGCTTAGCCGGTGCACATCTCTAGGGACGACAAGGTGGAGGAGAGGAGGGAGGGGCGGCGGCCGGGGCCGTGATCACGTTTGTGAATCGTATTTCTCTTGGAATTTCGTCACACCAGCTACACTCTTCACCAGTAGGGTAGCCATGGGTTAATCGTTTGTTCCAACTATTCACTCAGTTTTATGTTGATCCTTTTTCCACTCCCTGTCCTGGTGGGCCTCACGGTAATCAGGAGCCCTTGGTTCCACTTTGTCTCCATGCACTAAAGACCAACTTTATGCTGACCGAAAGCGAGTGCCAGCATGACACCATGCAGGCCCTGCGAGGGCGAAAAGGCATCTGAAAGCATACCAGTTTCTCCTCAGTCACACTCTATCACCGCCCCTCTGTCTGTTCATCATCTCATCTCTCTTCACGTCAGTCTTCAGTGCGCAGGCGAAGAAAAGCTCCAATCTAGAGAGAGAGAGAGAGACCGGCTGCAGCCTGCACCTCTCCTTTACGCATTCCCACAGCACACGCAGAGATCTGCTCAAAAGATATCGAATTTAGTTCGCACCTGGTACAGAAAATTAGGCAGCGCTACATAAACAACCGCAGGATAATAGTAGAACTAGTGTCTAGTGGTTCTACACATGGTCCCAGCCAAGCAATCTGCTGAGTGCAATCTCATGCAAGTATATGCAACAAGCTCAAGAACGCTGGTTTCGTATGTCCAGTGCATATCCAAATAATGGCACGAATCCCTCCATTCAAAATCTATAAAATGCCCCACAAGATTTTGAGAGAAAAAAACGAATGCAAGAAACAGAAATATGCATTTTCGGTCTACCCAGGTCCTAATTCTTTAGGATCCCCCGCAAAAAAATATATTCGTTTGGATCCCGATGATCTCTGTAGCAAAAATTTCGAAGGATTTGTCTCAAAAAAGTTGGCGTCCTACAAAATTTCTATGGAAAATCCCACTATCAAGCACCAGAGACATACGTACAGGCCGCCGTACAGATATAGTATTAAAGTTGGTATATGATCGATCTTCTTAAAGGAATACTCCTACTACGCTTACCATCCTGAAGCATATGCTTCCCACGTCCATGATGCCGCTGAGGGCTCGCAGTCCCAGACACATCTGCATGAACCTGGCAAAACATACGTGGCCTCGTAGAAAAGGAAGGAGCAGATCGCGCCACGGGACGGGGATCGAATAACATAATGAGGGGCATTAGCATGTGTGTCCCCTTATCTCGAGTGATCCCATATTCAATTCCACGAGATACCGGCTCGGCTCGCTCATGTGCCTGGACCTGGAGGAAACCAAACCTGCCTGCACTGCATTATCACAAAGATCGGGCAGGTGAGCTGCATGATTGAGCCATGGGAAATCAACAACCTAAGCTGCGTGGCTCCCTCCTCGTGGCCGGGTTTAAATATGCTACACTTGGGCACAACTCGCAACCAACCAGTGCATGCATGCATCTTGCGGATGGGTACCAGTGCACTAGTGATTGTGATCCAGTCAGTTTTGCCATTGTTCATCTAATAAAATGGCTGCTCCCTCCTTTCCCGGTATAAACGACAGTTTGGAAAAGTCCCGGATACAATGGGCTTTCTCCTCCTCCACGATTCAAATCCTGACGCTACATATATAGTGTACCCTCTTTGGTTTTCTTCTTCGGCCAATCTCTACACATACTATTCCCCTTCCTCTGTTCTCCCCGTTTTAATTTTTTCTTCTCCTCCCATCTCTTTTTTCCCCCACCAATTTTCTCAAAAAAAAATGCCTCAACAACTGCACGTCTTGGAGCATGTACATTGGTTAGATAATCCGGTATTTTTTATGTATCCATGTCATGTAGGCAATAAAGGCATCTCCAACACGGACCACCAAATGGATCTTTGGACATGTCCGCGGACAGCCCGACCCTCCAACAGTATCTCTCATTTCCAGACCGCGGGCTATGACTGACAACAGGCTAGGTAGACGAAGAGTTGAAAACATTGAAAGGGAGACGGGGGTCACGAGACCGTCACTGCCCATGCCAATGATCCATCATTGGATGTCGTTGTTTAGCTCCGCCAACCAAACCAAAGATTGATGACTCATAGGAAACCCTAATTCCTCTCATGATCTTTTCGCCCCTCTGCATAAAGAGATGTGGCGTCTTGGTTCGGCATCGCAATGTTGTCCCAGCTGGATGTACGTGGTCTCTCCGTGATGTTCTCACCAAAAATATTTATGTGATTTTGTCCACATTCC
Organism: Aegilops longissima; assembly: GCA_021605205.1. Classification (NCBI taxonomy): domain Eukaryota; kingdom Viridiplantae; phylum Streptophyta; class Magnoliopsida; order Poales; family Poaceae; genus Aegilops; species Aegilops longissima. The sequence continues at coordinate 267,615,596 of CM038680.1, read as the reverse complement.
TTCACTCTTTATTCTCATTTGATGTGCGTGGAAGACAATAACCTCCAAAGAGCGGGGCGAGGTAGAACAGAGGGGGGGTGTTACCAGGATTGTTTTGAGGGATTTGTGCGATTTGGTTAGCCACACCCACACGGTACAAAGGAAAAGTGGGGAGTCCAACACTAAGCTAATTAAAATGTACCCTCTTACTGCCTTGCAGCCACAATGTAGAATGAGCATGATTGGTTTAATGCCAAATTTGTTATGCTAATGTTTGCCATCTGCCAAATATTGGCTACTAATTGGTGGTTTCCAAATTAAATGGTCTTGCCAACATCACATAAAGTTGCCAATTTTTTGCAAGTCTTAGCTTTGCCAATTTTTGGCTAGCCAAATTTTGGTAGCAACCCAAGCATGCCCATTGTTTAGGTATCGACACGGTTTCCAAGTCATTTTGGCCGCCCATTCCACAATACTAATATGTTCTTCAGTAGAGAAAGAAACTCATAAACCATCCATTCAACTTTTGCAAATTTGGAGCAATTACTAGGATGCAGTTGCAAAACTAGTACTCCCCCCGATTCAAAATAAGTGTCGTGGTTTTAGTTTAGTACTAGCATTTATGGGTATCTTGACAACATTCCATAACTAAATGACCAACTTGGAGCTAAACATGCGTTTCTTGATACTCCAAGAGATGCTAAGCATAGAGTTAGGAGTAGTTTAATCAAAGTATATGTGTGCCGTGAAGTGGAGTACTAGTATATACATAAAAACAATTTCGCAGTACATGTAATAGTCATCTTTACTGCGTATCTTTATCTGAATGCATGCGCAGAGAAAACAATATCAGAACAGTTTTTAGGGATTAGTAGGAAACAGGATGAACTACAAGGATCAAGGGATCTTACAGAGTAGTGGGGATAGAATTGGGGTCAAAAATCTGTATCATCTCATTCACGAGCTTGTTGGAAATTGGAGAAGAGACAAGAGAGGATCTGTGCGCAGGTCCAATCTTGATCCTATTTCCAATTCCAGTGTTAGAATATTTTGGCGTTTGGGAACTTGGAGCTCTCCAGCTGCATCGAGCAGCAAGCAGGACGAAAAAAATGCCATGGCCACGTGAGATTACAACCAAGTACTGCGAATAGCAATAAAAATAAAATCATATAAGTAATCAACTTTGAAGAATAAATAGAATAATAAGAGGTCTAGTGTTAGGAATTAAGAAGCAACTGATGCAACGAACGGAGTGATTAATAATGAGATCCGTTAAATCACCGTTATGATTTGATTCTGGACAGGACTTGCTGACATAACAACGCCCCCTCTTGGTCCCTGCGGTTTCTCCAAAGGCTGACAAACTGAATAACAACGTTAGTTAACATAATCACATGCATTAGTGAGCACACACACAATGAATCTGGCCATGTAATCACATTCAAAACCATGTGATGGAATGCCTGTCTCCAAAGGAGCAAGCAGAGCGACATCGATGGTTTTATCCCTTATAGTTTACGGAATCTGATACAGATCTGCCCTTAAAGTTATAACAAAACAGATCATCTTAATGCTCTGTGCTCCAATCCTGCAACAGCAAGAGGTGCTCCCCATATGCCTAATGCATGATAAAGAAGCAGTAATCTCCAAAGGACATCATCTAACACAAGGAGCAGGGTAGTGGCCAGTCGCTTTACCCCCACGCAAGCTGCCACTGTGCCCTGACCAGACCAGGGCAGGTTGTCCTGCGAAGGTTTGAATAGAAATAATGTAGTAGCATCTGTATCTTACAGTCACTACTCTCAATTCAATTCATGGTGTGAGACTGTGAGTCCAACCAAAACCAGCTTGGTTACTTTGCTTGGAGGGCTTGTCCTCTTAACAGGTGGTCAGCCATGTCATTCAATGAGACAGGTCTGACAAGCCCTTGATTGTGTTGAATCTGATATCAAGAAAATAGCTGGGGCTAGCGTACTCCATAGTGAATGATAATAAGAGCACACAGCCCATACACCTCAGATGTCACATCTCAAAAGACCCCTACTGCCCTGAACAAGTTATTGCCTACCAGCTATCCCAAGTGGACAACAGGTATAAGAACTAGGACCAATCTATCGGTCCCTAGGGAACCTCTGTGTCTACACAAGTTACAAATGGCATGGACTACTATTGGAAATTGCATTTCTGAATATGCCAGGACTTTCTTGCACTCCCAAGGTCAGATAGAAATTGGAAGCCCAACACAGCACTGCAGCGCCAGAAACCTGGACCTCTATAGGTAGGTTAAAATGAGGAGTTAAGGACAGTGGCCATACTTACATCACACTGCATAGGCCCCAACTACCCAGGCACATGGAAAGCAATGGTGGGGCCTACCCCACTGCACCCCCTGGATGGCTGTGATTAGGCCACAATGGCCAGGCACCAACTTTTAAGTACCACCACCTGATCATTCCTCATCAGCTACACTGGAACTATATATTCTAACCTTAGCACCTTTGAAGCCTTTCACTTTGATTCTTCTTGTCTACCTAGGTTAAAATACTAGTACTACCCAGATCAAATGCACCAGGTCCTCCTTACGTAAATACCAATACGTTATGTGTAGACACTAGCTAGACACCTCCAAGCTGTGTGAAGTTCTCCTTGGGAGGCTATAAATGCCTAGCTATGACATATGCATGCTTCTCTACACAACACACACCACCATCCTGCCTCTCCCCTCCTCTCTTCTCCTCTCCACTGCCCAACTTTTGCCATAGACAAGAACCTCTAGGTAGCTTACCTCCAGAGCAGCAATGGCCATGCACCCTCTCTCTCAGGGGCACCCACAGGCCTGGCCATGGGGGGTAGCCATGTACACGAACCTACACTACCACCACCAGTACGAGAGGGAGCACCTGTTCGAGAAACCCTTGACGCCCAGTGATGTGGGCAAGCTCAACAGGCTGGTGATTCCCAAGCAGCACGCGGAGAGGTACTTCCCCCTGAACGGCGGCGACTCCCCCGGCGAGAAGGACCTGCTCCTGTCTTTCGAGGATGAGGCTGGCAAGCCGTGGCGGTTCCGGTACTCGTACTGGACGAGCAGCCAGAGCTACGTGCTCACCAAGGGCTGGAGCAGGTACGTCAAGGAGAAGCAGCTCGACGCCGGAGACATCGTGCACTTCGAGAGGGTGCGCGGCCTTGGCACAGGCGACCGGCTCTTCATCGGCTGCAGGCGTCGTGGCGAGAGCGCGCCGCCACCACCTGTGCGTGTACCTCCGCCCGCTCTGAACGCCGGGGAGCACCAGCCTTGGAGCCCGATGTGTTACAGCACGTCAGGATCATACCCTAGCAGCCCTGCCAATTCCTACGCCTATCGCCGCTCAGTGGAGCAAGATCACAGCGACATGCTGCATGCAGGTATGCAGCAATCAAGAACAAAGCACTTGACAACATGCAACATATCTTAGATGCATGTGCTGAAAATTACCTATCTCTTACGACTTACACCATTCTCCGGTGAATTCTTGCAGGCGAGTCGCAGAGAGAGGCGGACGCCAAGAGCAGCCCGGCATCGGCGCCGCCGTCGAGACGTCTCCGGCTGTTCGGCGTCAACCTCGACTGCGGTCCGGAGCCAGAGGCAGAGGCAATAACGCCAATGTACGGCTACACCCACCAGAGCCCCTACGCTGCAGTGGCCACGGTGCCAAGTTACTGGTGAGTACTGCAAAAACATCACCAAGTTCAATTGCATTCATATACATCTAGTAGATATTCGGTAGGACATATAACCAAATTTCTCAAAAGAAAAAATTAAAAATATTTTTTCCACAACAGGGGCAGTTCATAAAGATGATGAGGTCTGAAGCCATTCTTGAGGATCCTGACAACCAGCAGTGAAACTAGTTTCTACCAGCCTACTAGGCTACCCTGGACTAAGTGACAGGCTTGAATTGACCCTTTGAAGGAAAAGGAAAAGGAAGAGGAAGTGGAAGATCCCTTGTTTCCCGGGCAATCTTCCTTCCATCCCCAGAGTACCCTTTTTTCTATGTTTTCTTTCTTCTTGTCTTCCAGAAACCCTACTCGATCACAGTACGGGGCCCTTAGCAGGTGGCAGGTTTCAGGAAACATCAGGTTGAAAAGGAGAGCGAGTGAGAGAGAGAGGGATGGTGACCCATATGAAAAACAAAAGAAAATGCTTAGCAAGCATGTATGTATGTGTCATCTGTATGTAGTGGGTCCAAGAACAAGCTATGAAGTTGATGTATCCTCTCCAGCCTCCTGAAGAAACAAAGTAATATCCCCAATGGGGATTTTATTCTCTCCCTTCTCTACAGTCTAGCCTCCTCCAGTACTGGTGCTCTACCCTCACGCAGTCAATTGGTTTAATGTTTTCAAGTCAAATTCAATGCATTCACCCTAACTTCTCAAAAAATTCAATGCATTCACCTTACCTTCTCAAAAAATTCAATGCATTCGTTCACCTAAGGTAAGCAATGAGTGAGTGTACGCGCAATGCAATATGAGGAGTATATGCAATGCAGTTCCCACTGTCTCTAAACAATACGGAGGGTAGTGTGATGGCCAAGATTGATACTGATGTGCCACAAGTGATGCCGACACCTGGGGATGTCCATGCCCTGATCTTTTACTATTCTATTAATAGCCGGTCTCCACCTTTTTGTTCCCTCGGGAAGGAAAGGCTTGGCAGAAGTTTTAGGTGTGCAAGTGGGCTCAATTTGCCCTAATAGGATACAAAGAAAAAGGATGGCTAAGTTGATGGTCTAAGAGGCAAGTTCCAGACACAAAAGGCCACTAGGCTCCAATAATCAACAAGATTCCCCGCAGCACGTATCAAAAGGAAAATTGGAGATCTGTCTCCTGCTTTTGTTGCCTAAGTTAAAAAGGCTTGTACGAGGCAAACTACAGGTTATTGTTCCGCCGGCCCTGCCAATTATTGAAAGTAGAAGATGCCTGGAGAAACATGGCCTAACTCAACTGACGTGGCCCCATTATCTCTTAATTATATAGGATTAAACAGTAGCTAGCTGTAAAACAATACTTGGACTCGTGTCCACTTGTGAAACACACCAAAGCTAAAAACAAAGTAGCTGAAGAACCTAGATTAAACCCTGTGTTACCATGCTCACCTAATTTGGTGCAAGACCTCATCTTAGTATGCAGACTGCACAACTGCAAGTTGCCTGAGTGATAAAGGTTTATAATTGCTAAATGCAGTACGGATAGAGTATTGAACACGGTGCTAGGATACTGACCTGGTTCAATGAAAAAGATGAATGAGATGCAGGCTTCAGATTCATCTGAATGGAACTCGCAGCAATTTTCGTAGTGATGATTGAACCTATAGGTTAACGACCGTATCAACAGCAAGATTTCCTGTCTGCTAGCAAGAGCAGGAGCCATGTTCTAATACAAAATAGCACGCACTTCGGTGTGTGTTCGAGAGAAAAAGAACAGGAGCCATGTGCAGCAGGGTTTTCCCTAATGACAATGAACCTTATCCGGGGCACTCCAGGGCTGCATGATTAACACCTTTGAACACCAAATTGTTTATCTTCATTAGTACCAAAGATGCATGTGAGTGCCATAATGGTAAAGCAGACCCTTACTTGGTCTACATAAAGCATACCAAGTAAAAGAGGTTGTCTTTTAATGGAAAAGAAAAGAATTATAAAAGGAAGTAACCGCTAAGTAAAACTAAGGGTCCCGATAACTGCCACACGTGATACACATAGATATAAGGATGTAAATATTATGTTTTACAATAAGGTACTATTGCACATTAATTGACATATAAAGGAAAAGTTGCTGAGATCATACATTCGGTTGGTCATTGGGAATAATAATTTATTTCTAAACCTAGGCAAAATACATATCTTTCACAGAAATCATAGAAAACAATATCACATCAACTAATTCCCTATTCATGATTACATAAATAAAATGGATCACACCAATATCACAGCCATGATAAGATATTCACTCTGCTAGAACCTACATAACACATATTCTTACTAATATTACTGCAAGCACATAAAAACACATGATATGCAGACAACATGCGTCAGGCTACACCATATGTGCAAAGAACATATCCAAGCAACATATTAGAACCTATAGCAGGAAAAATGATTATGGCTTCAGAAGAAAATCAAGATATATATGTGAATTGCGTGCTCAAGGTAAATCCTAGTTGAGCTACCACCCAAAGGGTTAGTGCAGTCTCCTGCGACTGCAACAAAGACAACAATAGCTGACTCTAGCCGACCTAGAAAGTTTAAGCCATATCCGTTGAATGCAAAGCAGTCCTGCTCCAGAGAGTAATCCTAATTATACAATAGCTGCAATCACAAAAGAAGGGTAAATAACTACAGAGGCCCCAAAGGACAGAACAGAGTGAAGGCAATTTAAAATAGACAAATGGAAAAAACTAGTGTCAGTTAGCATATGTGTATTGAGCAAAGGAACACATCTCCCACTTTGAAATTGGCAACATTAGAGATGCCAGGTCTTACCAAATCATGTTTAATTATGAAGCAGTAATTACTACTAAATGAAGCGTGCATTGGACTAAAATAATGCTATTGTCATTACCTGAAGAAGGGTTACTTTGTTTTTGCAAGAACAGGCTCACACCACACTTAAAGAGTTTAATATATTCATTTGAAATTGGGCATTACAGTCAGTGTCAATTTCATGGGCTATTATGTCTGGGAAAACAGAATAAGAACCTAGATTAAACCCTGTGTTACCATGCTCACCTAATTTGGTGCAAGACCTCATCTTAGTATGCAGACTGCACAACTGCAAGTTGCCTGAGTGATAAAGGTTTATAATTGCTAAATGCAGTACGGATAGAGTATTGAACACGGTGCTAGGATACTGACCTGGTTCAATGAAAAAGATGAATGAGATGCAGGCTTCAGATTCATCTGAATGGAACTCGCAGCAATTTTCGTAGTGATGATTGAACCTATAGGTTAACGACCGTATCAACAGCAAGATTTCCTGTCTGCTAGCAAGAGCAGGAGCCATGTTCTAATACAAAATAGCACGCACTTCGGTGTGTGTTCGAGAGAAAAGAACAGGAGCCATGTGCAGCAGGGTTTTCCTAATGACAATGAACCTTATCCGGGGCACTCCAGGGCTGCATGATTAACACCTTTGAACACCAAATTGTTTATCTTCATTAGTACCAAAGATGCATGTGAGTGCCATAATGGTAAAGCAGACCCTTACTTGGTCTACATAAAGCATACCAAGTAAAAGAGGTTGTCTTTTAATGGAAAAGAAAAGAATTATAAAAGGAAGTAACCGCTAAGTAAAAACTAAGGGTCCCGATAACTGCCACACGTGTGGTGTATCGGGTAGTTGTGCCACACGCCTCGTGTGGCATGGACAGCAACCAGCCCACACACCTACGTGTGGGCAAAATAACTAATGTCCACACACATCTTTTTTTCCCTCCCGAACCCTCTCACACGCGTGCGTGTGGGCGAAGTTGATAACGCCCACACGCCCGTATGTCAGGCCTCGTACCCTCCTGGTCCCGCACGCGACGCGTGACGCCCACCGCGCGCCCGCAGTTGCCATGGTCCAGACCCTCGTCCATGTTCGTTTAACTGCAGTTGCCATGTCGCTGAACTACGGTTGCCATGTCGGACAACTGCAGTTGCCATGGTTGCTCAACTGCAGTTGCCATGTATGGTCTGATCTAATGTAGTTGCCATGATTTCATAACTTTAGGAGTTGCCACATACTAACACCAGGCAGTTGAGAGAGTTGCCATGTGCTCACAAGCATGCTAGGGCAGTTGCCATGTAAAAAGGAAGAGTTGCCATCTGCTTACGTGCACGTTGGGTCAGTTGCCATGTACCATGCAAAAACACATGGCAACTCGGTAAAAGAGAGTTGCCATCTGCTTACGTGCACACTAGGCAGTTGCCGTGTACCCTGCAAAAACACATGGCAACTCGGGTAAAAAAAGAGAGTTGCCACCTACTTATAAAGCACACTAGGGGCAGTTGCCATGTGCGCTGCAAAAACACATGGCAACTAGCAGCTTGGGTGTGGGAGAGGAGACGGGCGTGTGGGCGAGATGGCAAATGCCCACATACCAGCCCTTGTGCGTGACTGAAAACTGATGTGTGGGTGAACTGCTAAACGCCCACACACCGGCCCCTCCGTGTGGTAAAACGGATGTGTGGGCGAACTATGTCACACACCACACACACGCCTTGTCCTACGTGGCACAGAAAATCAGCCAGATTGTGCCAAGATTCGTCCATATAGTACTGGACGGTGATGGATGCGTGTGGTCGAGATGGTCAACGCCCATACGTGTGGGCGTTAACATTTCCGAAAACTAATCACATTACCCACGTAAAATTGTACAGCTAAGGGCCTATTGATGCCCACACAAAAAATACCACCATTCCAAGTAGGGCCTAAAGCTCGAGTTTCATTTCGATGTAGGAAGGTTTGGCCTGTTTGGTTTGTGCCCAAACAGAGCACTGAAACCAAGTCAAATTGCGGCGGTACCAAAATCTAGGTCCACAAATTGACTGTCCAGTTTAGAAACCAAACAGCCTAAAAAAACATACTTGTAAGCATGGGCAATTCTAATCAAAGTTATTTTGGTAAGACAAATGTTGGTTCCCAAGAGCCCGAGACAAAACAGCCATAACCAAGAATACGACAACCCAATGACTGTAAATTTGCAGGCGAGCAATGGAAACCACCAGCAGATTAGACAACCATATGAGATGAGGACGCATAACATACGCCCATGGATAATGGACTACAGGACTACCAAAGGCTTGACCCAAAAAATTGGCGTGTTAGGGGCAACTCAAACTGGACGTACAGAATGCTATGGTATACCCATCAGGCATCAGGCACAAGATCTCTTTCCTTCAAGAAGCTGCTGCCTTCTGAAGTTCATGATGCATGGTCCAAAGTTCATGATGCATGGTCCACAAAGAATGGCTAACCTGATGAATGGTCCACTATCATATGTATTGTTTCCTTTTCCATGGGCCCTGCTAGTGGTTCTAGACGCCAGCTTTTGTACACACACAGTACTTTCCTTGAGAAACAGATGTAACATGCGCAGATGGTGGACCAGTGGGGACTCTGCAAGAACCAGAGCTGCCTGGTTGTACCACGATGCAAAAAACATGCGAGCTACTAAGTAGTAAGTCGTAAGGATGACAAATGACAAGGACATGCATCTTATTTTCGACAACAAGGACAGACATCTTCACTGTATTGAATTATTGATACTTTGCTATGTTATACCGTAGTACAAGGAGATGAAAAGATGTACATATTATTGATGGGGTATGCCTCAAAGTAGCAACATTCTAGACTAACTAAGAGCAACTTCAACCAAAGCTGCAAACAGGTCGGCATCGCCAATTTTGGAGGAAATGCATCAAAAACAGACTCCAACATGACCAGGAGGATGTGACAGTAAGACGATATGGTTAACAGAAACGGAAGTGACAAGATTTGTCAGAAGTAGAGGAAGTACCAGACAACAAGTTTTATCTAGTGCTGCACAGAAGAAACCTCAGGTTATTTGGTAATAAAATGGGAACCAGTGTGTTGGTGTTATTTCAAAAATATCAACTGCTTTCCTCCTTGTCATGCTGGAGCAAACCCTAGAATGGCAGATTACTATAACTTGTGAACTGAAAGCTCACAAAAAAGTATAGTTGTCCCAACATATGAGCAAAGCTCCAGGGAAACTTAGTTTTCAATATTAAAGCTATAACAGAACATTTGCAATCGCGAATTGAAACAAATATGGATAATTGGATTTGAAGCCTGCAGCAGTAGGTTTTACTCAATTTTTGTAGCCACGAATTGCTAGTACAAATTATGTTCAAATGCAAGATATATAAATACAGTATAGGGAATGAACTGTTCCAGAAATTGAATATGTCAGGAGTAGTGCTAGGGGAAGGAGACCGAGATATACCACTTCCCAGGGTTCATCACTGTTGGAGTGGAAAGCATGACAAGAAAGATTCGATCATAAGGAGCTGGAACCACAATGTGCATCAGCTGGTACAGTTCTCAATAATTACACTGGTAGTACCAAGTAAGTGGCATAGCAGACTTATTCACGCACTGAATCCAGCAAGTGTTGAGGTGAGAAGAATCCACTTCCCATATCTATTTCAGTAAGAACAAATCTTGCATCCACTTCCTATGTATATCTTTGTTGGACCACGGAAAAATATGTAGCTCGTCATGTACAAGATACAGCTTTGTTGGTGACGCAGTCTATTCAATTAACCAAGGACTTGCATCCGCTTCCAATTCTTATGCACAGATAGACGATAGTGTTGATATTACATTCAATGGAGCCAGCAGCATGACATTATTGACTTGAATGGCAAAGCTATCAAGATCAGTCCTGACAAAGACATTTAGTGTTGCAGTGCCATTATTGACAGGCAATAATTTGCTACATGAATAGAGTACCACTGGTAGATGACTACCATTCTCCAATTCAGCCTTGCATCACCAAAAGTCCCCACAAGAACATGAGCCATCCTTAAAATGGTGAAATCTATTGGTATCTCTGACAATGAAAAGACGTTTGGTAATATGGGCTGCAACCTTCATGAATGAATGACAGTCCCCGCATATCCTAAGGTTCTTGTGTATTATAATTGGTATATTAGGAGGTAAGCTGATTAACCCAAAAGCAAGTGCTAACTTCTCACTGTGATGTTTAAGCAGATCTTCTTTTTGGTCGTCATGAACATCATGCAGATCACATTCTATTTTGGTTATGTGAGCAATTTTTTTCATATCGTGATAAATTTCCTCCAACTTATTGTAGATATCAGTGATTGTTGGGTGCTTTCTCTGTCCAACAACAAAGACATGAATTTTTCCCTTTGCTTCAATCCAACTCCTGCCCATTTCTTTCTTTGCACCACTATCCTTCAAATATTTCCTTGCCATCAGAACATTCTCCCAGTTCCCGCTGGCAGCATATACATTTGAGAGCAAAACATGGTTCCCTCCATTGTCAGGCTCAAGTTGGAAAAGCTGTTCGGCAGCTATTCTGGCTAAGTCACTATTATTGTAGTTTCTGCATGACCCAAGCAAAGATCCCCACATAGAAGCAGTTGGCTCAAATGGCATTTTGTGAAGCAATTCCCAGGCCTCATCAGTCTTCCCAGATCGACCCAGAACATCAACCATGCAAGAATAGTGAAGGACATTAGGTTCAACAGTCCGATCAGATATTAGCAGGTTAAAGTAGTGACGACCCTCTTCAACTAAACCTGCATGACTGCACAGTGACAACATGGAGAGATAGGTAACTTCGTTTGGAAAAATACGTAACTGGTGCATTTTCTCAAAGAGAATCATAGCTTCCCAAGAATGGGCATGCCTCGAAAAACCAGCAATCATTGCATTCCATATGACCACATTCTTCTGTTCCATATAAGCAAATAGTGCATAAGATTTTTCAATCTGGCCACACCTTGCATACACATCCACAAGAGATGCTGCCACAAAGAAGTTCCCATGAAAACCACATTTCACAATGACTGCATGCAGTTGTGTCCCTTCAATTTTCAATGCTAAGCTTGCACATGCACTAATGATAGCAGAAAGAGTGAATTCCGTCAATTTTACTCCTTCCCTTTGGGCATTCCGAAATAAACATAATGCTTCTTCGTGAAGACCATTCTGCACATATCCTGTGAACAATGAACTCCATGTAACTAAAGTTTTATCAGGCATCTTCTCAAAAACCCAGCAGGCATCCTTAATCATATTACATTTTGCATAAACATCTAGAATTGCTGTCCCAACAAAGCTGTTTGAGTCCAATGCAAGCTTGAATGCAATAGTGTGTAATTGCTTGCATTCATTGATAGCATATTTTGCAGCGCATGCACAGATTGTGCTGGATAAAGTAAATTCAGTCAGTTGTCTCCCTTCTCGGTGCATCCTTTGAAAAAGCTTCAGAGCTTGTACATCCTCTCCACTCTGAGTATATCCAGCAATCATGGTATTCCATGAGACTATGCTTCTGGCAAGCATTCCATCAAAAACATGACGAGCACAATCATTCCGACCACATTTCGTGTACAAGTTGATTAGAATATTGCATGTTAGAGTATCTGTTACCAGACCAAAATGAATGGCTAGACCATGGCAGCTTTTCCCAACCAGGAGGGACCTCCTCTTTGCACATAGTTGCAGATGCTTATGGAGCACCACAAACATGTCAATCCTACCATGCCTTTTATCCTTTAGGGAATTGTTATGGTTGCGCATATTACAAAAAAAACGAGTAGCAAGACACATTCCAGACCATACTAACTTGGACATTTCCTGTTCTGGTTTATGGCAGGGTAGTTAAACGGAATGCCCATCCATGGAAGACAGCTACTGATACATCCAGAATACGACTGAAAAGGAGAACTTCGCCAACCAAATTTGCACTGCTTTCTGATGACTCACAGAAAGGGATAACTAATCTGAAATATGTTTAGATGCCGTCAAGAGCACATCACTTTTCTGCAGGATGGCATGGCAACTTCTCTAATTAGTCCACTTTTACAAATTCCTGATATTAGAATCTCTGGAAGAGAAGCAAGTCAGTCACAACTATATGATCATCATCACGCTTTGATGCATCTTAAGAAAGCAGATATGATCCTGATAAAATCCAGTCAGGTTAAAGAATATAAATTTTCATGGCAAGGGCATAAGGAAATGTGATGGGTTCTGCTAAAGCACATGCTAATACGTCTTAAAATAAAAATATTTGATTCAAATGACAAGAACTAGGAACTAGCGCCAAGTGAGCTTCTTGCTTTTCAATCATTCGAATGTGTGCGGAAGGTGGTACAGTACTGGCCCTAGGAAGTTAACGACAGTACTCTGGTGGTAGTAGAAGTTGAGAGCTAACTTAAATCCATGGTTCCTTTCAAATTTTCAGCATCAGGGTTGTGTTCCATTTGAAATAAGGATCTAACAGCAAGATATTTGTACTAAATGCATGACGAGCACAGGACATAGGCAAACAGAAAAACATTTCACTACTAATCGAGCAATCACAATATGCTACACCTTATTGTGAACAACTGTTAGAGTACGTAATGGGCCTAATGGGCCTGGGCTGGCGGTATAGCCCGTTAGTCTAAGGGTTAATTAGAGATAAGGGTCGCTTGCTTCGGGGTCAAGTAAGCCTTGCTGGGGAGTCAAATAAACCTCTCTATATAAGGGGAGGAGATGTATCAATCTAATCAAGCAAGAATTAAGAAGGAAATCCCTTCCCTCTTGCCCGGCCGTGGGCAAAAAGGCCCCCGGCCGGCCCTCTCGCGCCCTCCTTCTAGCAGCACCATAACAATTTGGTATCAGCTTTCCCGGATTTGATCATGTCCAGCCCTCCACCGAGTTCTTCCCACCCGCCGCCGCCGCACACCTACCCGCCGCCACCAGCGTCTTCATCGGCGCTGCTGCCCCACACAGCAGGCGCACCGGCATTGCGCGTGCTGGCGTCCTCAGGGGCGATTGCACCCTCTGCCCCGGTGCCGTCCGCCCTCGTCCTCACCCCGGAGCAGACGTGGCAGGCATCAGGGCCTTCCTCGTCGGGCCCTATGCGCCCCAGCCGCATCCCCAGCAGCTACCTCCGCCGCCGCCACACCAACAGCAGCTACCCCGCCGCCGCCCTCGGACGCGACCACGGCGCCGGTCATCTCGTACCAGTATGGGATGCCCTACGACAGGACTGTGACGACCTCGTTCCCATCAGCGCCGCCGCCGTCCCATGGCGTTCCCATCCAGCAGATCAAGTTCCCGCCGTCGCCGTCACCGCTTCCAGCTTGGATCGCTACCCTCCACGTGTCGGCGGTGGTGAGGTTGCAGGCTGCTGCGCGCGGCCTCCTAGCGCGTCAGCGTGTGCGGGAGATGCGTGGTCTGCAGCTGCCGCTCCTCCCAGTTGCGCTTCGCTGCGCAAAGGACCTCGATCCCGTCCGCTGCGTCGGGGATCTTGGGCATGCGGTTTTTCCCGCGGGCGGCGGGCATGCTGTTTCCCCCACGGACAGCGACCTCAAAGTCTGCGACATCGGCGGTTGGGGGGCGCCTCCTCGCCATTCTCCATCGAAAGCCCTTCACTCTTCTCTGTGCGGTGCAGACCAACAGCCGTCCGGCGGGGAGAAGGCATGGTGTCACCGACAGGAGTGCACCGCGTAGCACCACTGCATTCCGCCGCCGGCTGCCGCGAGGGCGCCTCTGCTGGTCGCTCTTGCGACCACTTCCGGGTGGCCATACACATGCACTCCTTTTGTCCAGATGGTGTCCATGGAATCCAGGTGGCTGTACACGTGCACGTCCGACGTGCGGATGGTGTCCACTTTATGTTCAGGGGTCCAAAATAAAGCGTCCCAGTCCATTTCAGGTTGAGAGTAATAAAACAAGCCGAGATGTAAAAGGCTTGTTTTTAGGTGTTAGGTTTGTGTTGCGTCGATTCATGGTTATAAGTTGGTTAGGTTGCAGCTCGAGGACAAGCTGCATGTCCAGGTGGGGTGTAGTGTTAGAGTACGTAATGGCCTAATGGGCCTGGGCTGGAGGTATAGCCCGTTAGTCTTAGGGTTAATTAGAGATAAGGGTCGCTTGCTTAGGGGTCAAGTAAGCCTTGCTGGGGAGTCAAGTAAACCTCTTTATATAAGGGGAGGAGATGTATTAATCTAATCAAGCAAGAATTAAGAAGGAAATCCCTTCCCTCTTGCCCGGCCGTGGGCAAAAAGGCCCCCGGCCGGCCCTCTCGCGCCCTCCTTCTAGCAGCACCATAACAACAACTCTGCTTTAGTAACTATAACTAACATTTGCATCTAAAATCAGGTACCATTGATGCACTTCACCCCTCCCACCAGCTTGACCCTAAGCTGCAACTCAGTAGGAATCCTTGTTGCACTGACCTATAGCATAGAACCGTGAGCACCTACAGCGAAGGCGCTACACATACATGCCACTACTGCAGCATCTGCATCTGCATCAGTTTCATGTAACAAGCAGACAGGCACTGTGCGCGAGGACTTCAGTAAGCACACGACCACACACGCACAGAACACGGAGCACGATAATGCCAGGAATCAAAAGTTGGCCTCCGTCTGTGCTTACAGATAGGTCAGCCCACCGGCGGGGGGGCATTCCGTCGAACACCATCAGCGCGCGGTGCAGACGAGAGCCCCGACAGCTGCCAGAGGGCCCCACCAGCCACCGGGGTAGAAGAAGCAAGCACCATGCACCTGGCGCCCACGGGGAGTAGCGGAACGGGCAAGAGGAGACGGGCGTCGGTGAGTTGGAGGAGGAAGCGTGGGAATGGAACGACCGGAAGGCGCGCGAACGGCGTGGCGAGGAAGACGAAGGCCTGCAACGGTGACACGGATTTTATTTTTATTTTACTTTTGAGAAACCCACGGGATTGGGGGGGGGACCGGGGGAGATAGGGATGCCGGGTCGTTCGAGGCCCTGTGCAGACCTGGCCAGATGGGCCGGACAGAACATTTGGAATTCGTAAATTTATTTCAATTTCATGTTTTTTTAAAATTCCCCTAAAAAGAAAAAATTTCAAAATCTGTGATTTAAAAACAAATCATGAATATTATTTAGATTCGTGAATGTTTCTCGAATTTGTGAAAAATTCAAATCAGCAAACTTTTTAAAATTCATGAACTTTTTCAAACCCAAAACTTTTTTAAAAATGTGATTTTTTTTCTATTTCATAAACTTTTTCAGATTCTGTGAACTTTTTCCAAATTATGTTTTCCTTGAAAAGTCAATGGTCAGCCTGTCAGATCGGTCAACCGATCGAAACCATGTGAGCGAACTCGCGTTGTTGGGTCAATGCCCCGTTTGGACTAGGGATGCAAGAAAAGCTCGAGGCTCGAACTGCTCGAGGTCAACTTGTATTTTAGCTCGACTCAAGATTGATTCAAAAATAAAGGAGCTGTGTTTGAACACTTTATGTAACTCGATCGAGAAACGAGCTGATCTTGAGGCAATACTAGCTCGCTCGATTTTAGCTTGATAGCTTGACATGATATCATTATGTTAAATGATCATGCCATATATTAAATGGAAATATATTTAATTTATTACCACATATGTTGTCTACAATTTTCTCCAGTTTATTTACCAGCAAATATGAAAGTTTAATTAAGTGTAAAGAAGATTTAGACCATATTTCTTTCAAAACATGTTTAGGCCTTTTATGGTCTTTGGACAATAATTTGTTTTCCTAACTATATGTCTGTCGTGAATCATTATCTTATTTGGGCACTAAACTTTTGGTTGTGAGAGAATATGTCAAACTACTTTGAAGAAATTTATATTATCATCATCTTGATTGGAGTAATATTTTTTTAATGCTTTATCATGTCCTGTTGAGCCTTATCTAGTTGGGATATTCAACATAGATATATGATTTTTACCATCTCATTTAGCTCGAAACTAGCTTGAGATAGACTCGAGATCGTTACAAGCTCAGCATGAGTCATCTTCTACAGCTCGGCTTTGAGCTTCACTTAGTTTGAGCTCGCTCGATTTTTCATATGAGTTGAGCTGAGCCAACTCCAACTCGCTCGAACTCGACTCGTTTACAGCCCTAGCTTGGACGCGCGTAAATGCCATCTCACTTTTCGGGCGCTGAAAGCGGAGAACAGGAGCTCCTGTATACGAAATTCCATATTTACCGCTCGTTGCGTCGAACTGTCGACGCAATACATAGGCGGGAGCTCCTATAGGGTGCTTTAGGCGCCGCTTCAGCTTCGTGGCACCGTGCGCCCCCGCTCTTGGGCTGGCCTAAGCGCTCACTGGTTCCCTTCGCTCGATCGCGTTATCTTCGCTCGATCACGTTTCCTTCCCTCGATTGTGTTGACTGGGTGCGGTTGACCAGCTGACTGTCAACCGTTGACTTTATAAAAAACCACAAAAAATATTTTTTTTGAGAAACATGAGTTAAAAAATGTTCACGGGTTTTAAAAAAGTTCAAAAACTAAGATAAAAAGAAATCCAATATTTTGAAAGAAATCATCAAATATTAGAAAAAGCTCAAAAAACTGAAAAAATAGTTCATCCATTTTGAAAAAAGTTCATGAGTTTGAAAAACAATCATCGAATTCAAAAAAGGTTCATCAAATTTGGAAAAAGTTCATAGATTTTGAAAAAAAAGTTCATCGGATTTGAAAAAAATTCATCAAGTTTGAAAAAAGTTCATCAGATTTGAAGAAAGTTCATCTCACCAATTTAGAAAAATGGTCATTGAATTCGAAAAGAGTTCATCAAATTTGAAAAATAAAATCCATGAAGTTTGAGAAAAGTTCATCGAATTAGAAATAAAGTTCATCAATTGAAAAAAGTTCACCGAATTTTAAAATACAATAAAAAAGGAAAAATAAATAGAAAAATGAAAAAAAAGCGAACTGTGATAAGAGAAAAAGAAGCTATTATTTTGTAAACAGGAACGTAGAGGTCTCGAGTTCGATTATTTGTATGCGCTCAACATTTTTGCAGTTTCAAACGGAATAAGGAAAGGCACAAATGGGCCAGCTAGCGATCTACGGGCTACGGGCGCCGTTTAGGAATCGCCCACATAGGCGTAGGGAATTCCAGCTAGCGATCCGATCTGGCCCTGCCCATTTAAACAGCCAGTCGCTCACGGTTTTAGGAACATTTTGGGAATTTTCTAGAAGGTTCCTGAACCAGTTTTTTCTGCTTTACTTCTTTATTTGTTTTTCTTTCCTTTTTTACTTTTTATTTTCTGTTTCATTTTCCTTTTTATTTTTCTGTTTCTTTTTTGCTTTATTTTTTCATTTTTTTTAACTTTTCGTCTTCCTTTTCTTTTTTACTTCTCAAGTCCATTTATTTTCAAACTTGAACAAAAATTTCAATTTTTCTTTGGAATTCCAAATATGTTCTCATCTTCAAAATTTGTTCGCAAAATTTAGAAAACGTTTGCGAATTTCATAAAATGTTCCTGGTTTCAATTTTTTCACAATTTAAAAAATTGTTCCTGTCTACAAAATTTGTTCACAAATGTAAAAAAATGTTCAGGAATTTTAGAAGATGTTTGCCATACAAAATTTTCTTCACGCATTTTTTTTCCTGTTTACAAAATTTGTTGACAATTTCTAAAAATAATGTTCTATTTTTTCAAAATTTGTAGAAAAATTCAAGAAACGTTCAGAGAGTTTCCAATAATGTTCGCACCTTCAAAATTTAAAAAACATTCCTGTTGGCAAAATAAAAAATGTTCCGGAAATTCATTATTTTGTGGTTCCAAATTTTGTTCATCTTTGGGAAAAATGTTTGAAAATTCAAAAAATGTTGGTTTTTAAAGATCTTCCCTTTTCAAAAATTTCTTCCATTTTGACATTCTAAATAATATCTAAAATACATGAAAAAAATTCAAAATTTCCTGTACAATTTTATGAAAATCTGAATAGGTTTTGATCTCTACTACTATTAAACAAGCAAACATATTCTTTCCTCCACGCACCCCAATACATGTACACAGAACAACGAAGATGAATTACCACCACACGATCAGGCCTACTTAATTAGAAGTAACCATCACCAAAAAGTACGTCTAGCAACTATCACGGGCGGACGAAACTCTGCCAACGAAAGACAAGTTCCGCCCGTCTGCGTCCGGAAAATTCGCGAGGAGGATTCAGCGGGATGATTTTCATACTCCGGGGATTTAGTAGTAGAAGAGAGGAAGATTAAACATGTTGTTCCGTAATTTTAGGACGTGGAACGCCCGAAACGAATCTGGGTGTAGCGGAGTGCGGATCTGATTTCTCACACGAATCCTCTCTACCGTCATCTCCCAACTACCCTCATCGTCTTCCTTGCACGGGCCACCCCATCGGCGCCGCCCAGCAAGCACCCTTGACGCCGTGCATACATGCCCGCTGCTGGCCAAGCGCCCCGCCTCCTCACGCACGTGGCACCGGGGGTCAGGCCTGGCCATACACCTCCACACCCGAGCTGCCCACGAACAGCCACGCGTGTGCCCGCGGGACGGCGGCGCGAAGTCCCCTTCCGTTTCGAGATTAGCACTGCCTCCTCCAGCACCGTTTCGCTGCCAGATCCCGGCGCGGGACCCGGCCGCCGCAGATCCCGCCGGCTGCTTCACCACCGCCATGCCCGCCGCCTTCATCATCTTTGCCGCCGCCGACACCCGGTGAGGAAGGAGCCGATCGGGGGCCACCGGCAGCCGCCGATCAAGAAGACAACGGCTGCAGCAGTGCATGTTCGCCCGCAGCTAAGGCACTAAGGTGGGAACGTAGATCAATGGTGGGAAAGCAGATGGATTTCGGCGGTGATGGTCCTCATGGTCAAGGTATTCCAGCCTTCTATGTCTGTCATTCACGCAGTTCAACCTCGCCTTCCTTACTACCTCGCTTATGCTTCTGCGCACCACTACTCCATTTGTGCATTAACATGTTGTACTGCAGCCGTGGTGCTCCAGGGACACCCCTCCGCTGATCAAATGCATAGATGCATGACACTATCTTTATTAGCGCAAACACAAATGTTAAATCCTATATGCACTTTTTTCTACTTGCAGACATCAAGTTCAGTCAAATATGTCATGGTTAGCTGAATGAAAAGGAATTTTTTTAGAGAAGTGGTGCCCAGATCAAGAAGCACTTTTTTTAGTCGAGCCATCAAGTAAATGTCAATAATTGAGATGATTCACTTACGTGTGTTGTAAAAGTTGTGCTAAGTCATGTGCTCAAAGCATGTCTCGCCCTCACATATATGCTCACACAATACTTTTTGATTTTATTTATCTATTTACATGCTTGGAAATACAATTTCAGTTACCTTCATTCAAATGCTCAAGGCTTTGGGTGAGTTATTGCACAACTCCTTTATAATATTGTACCGATTGAGTTAATTTCAATTGCATGTGCATGTGGCAACATTTTGATGGTTGTTCTATGTGGTACTGACAAATTAGACAGGATCTTTTCTTGAAGACAGTGCAGGTTAGTGTTGGTGTTGTATTTTCATCACATGGCAAGATTCATTTTAATGTAATATGAACATTATACCGAGTAACCAGCACTATCATGGAAGCCCTCGGGCTGGTACCGACACAGGTCGTCCGCCAAGAAAAGGCATTAACACTGAACCCTATCCCTATTACAATCATGCATTACACAGCGCCTTGCAGGTGCCGAGTACTTTATCTGAAATTCTAAATACTTGCTTAATATGTGTCTGACCGCTATCATCAAGATTATATTTCCCCTCTTGCAGAATCCATCTACAAAAAAATATATATGAGAAATTTCATTTCTATCTAACATGATACTTGTGCTTCTGGTTTTGCACAGTCCGAAGAGTAAGGCTCAGAGTCGTGCCGGACAAAGAGACGTCAAGTATCCTCAGCCTAAACTAAAGATTGGGTTTGTGGCATTTTTTAGGATCCGTAGTGGCGCTTATCCCCAGCTTGTTGCTTTTGACTGAGTGGTTGCAGGTAGCATTTTCGCCGACAAATGCAGCACAGAAGTAAGGTCTGGGATTTGGATGATACTCACTTGTTTAGTTAGTTAGATGGAGGGTTCTAGTTGTAGGAACTAACCAAGGGAAAGCTCAGGTTATACCCTGTTATTTTGCCACTGTTTTTAATTGATTATTGGTTGATAGACTTCCTCTTTATTGTTTTATTTTATGGAAGTTCATTACCATACACATGAAAAAATATAGTATGATGGAAACATGGAGGTATGTGGGCAACTGTAATTATTGTACCTTTTCTCCTTTTCAGCTTTTTGTTTGGAATCAACATTCAGTACAAATGCTGCTGAAGTATATGGAGGAACACAACTTCTAAAGCCTTCATCTGTTTTTCGTGCTTTTTCGGATGTTCAGCGAAACGATGACATGCAACTAATGTATCTTATTGTTAGGGAGATTTTGTATATTTGAATATTACTGTTTTCTTGCAATGAAGATTAGCACTTTTTTTACACACCCTCTAAAGTAAGTTCTCATCTTTGATTAGTTGTTGGAGTACGGTGAGCATGAACTTGACAAAGATAGCGATGATTGATTCAGTTTGTCCATGTGATTTAGTTTGTCTTCCAGCCCAACAAACACTATTATTGATTCTAAAACTTGTATAATGATGAAAAACATGTAAAATTTGACAATTATTTAGATAACTTTTATATGGTACTTTAGACGTGCGTTGCATGTGCAAACTTACTAGTTTATGAATAAAAATTGAAAATACACCCTTGTTTGGACAGTTTCCTCGGTCCGCCTAGTCAGAAGGTTGTCCCTGTGCGGCGCGTGCCCGTCGGACGGAAGTCGTATAGGAGCTCCCCTTGTATGCCTATGTGGGAGGCTTCTTCCATCTAGCGATCATTTGCTCGACGGCTAACTGAGCGTGATGCTACTGGGCGCGTGGCAGCAAACCGACATGGGCGGCCAGGTCTGTATTGCATTTGCTGATTCGGCAAAAAGTAACATGCTTTATATTATATATTTTTCATAAAAAAATGTTATTGTACCTTCGTTTGCGAGAGAAAATTCCAATCTATTTATCAATCATAACAGTACAGAGAACACCAGAGGTAATAAAAAATACAACCAGGTCCACGGATCACCTAGCAACGACTACAAGCACTGGAGTGAACCGAAGGTGTGCCGCAATCATCACCCGTCTCTCAACGGAGCGGGGCAAACTTTGTTGTAGTAGACAGTCGAGAAGTCATCGTGCTAAGGCCCCAAAGAACCAGCTCACCAGAGCAACAACCATCGCCGATGAAGAGAGTTATAGATCGGAAAGATCAAACCTATAACCACACAAGTGAAGAAGAACAAATACTGGATCCAAATAGATCCACTGAATCCCTGCACCGACTGAATCTTGCGAGATCCAACAGAGACACACATCACACGTCCTTTGACGACACTATTCGCACCATCGGACGGGGATTGGATGTGGACATAGCAACTATCACACAACTCCAACATTATTCCTAGTGGGGGACATAGCAACCATCACACAACTCCAACCAAAACATTGAACCTAACAAAAACAAGAACACAGAAGCAGAGCCAGAAAATGTAGCCGATGGGTTCATTCATCGTCTGATTGTTGGGATTTAGTTTGTTTTTACCACCTTACATAAAATATATAGCACTCGGTTTCAAAGAAGAAGAAAAATATAGCACTCAAAAAATACAAACCGGGTAGAAATATAATATCACTTATGAATAGCAAATACCCATATATTATCATTTTTTTCCGTAGCAACACATTTAACTAGTAATTATAAAAATGTACTGATTAAATTGTGTGATTATGGAGTTAACCTAGTTCTGGTGCATCTAGCCGTCGGAGAATAACCCAAGTATATGTGAATCGCTATCAAAAATTGACAAGTCAAAATATTCCAATTACCAAGTATTCACTCTTAAAATTAAAAACCCTTGCCATACAATTTAGAAAGCAAAATTAGACAAAGCGGAGGCGTAGAAAATTGATGACTCATCTCTTTAGAAATATGATGCACATTACCTACGTCTAAAGGTGGCCTTGAATTATATTATTTGGATCCGGTAATCGGGTTTCTCTTTTGAGAAATATCATTCACAGAAAAAAAAACATGGATTAAGCAATTAGAAAATTGGAATATGAATACCAGAGAAGCGATGTGGTCTTGTGGTCTTAGTACCTCTAATTTGGAGTTTTTGACAACGATTGCTGGCTTTGCTGCCGTTGACCTGCCATGGCGTGTGGCAAGTGACGGCGGAACAAGGGCGTGAAGAATATAAATTAGAGTATGAACAAGCGGTATAATGGTAATTTATTATTGGGCTTTTTTAGCCTTATTAGACTGCTCACTCCATGTTGGAACTCGATGGGTTCAAGCCTTGTTTTTGTGTCGGGTTTATAGGTGTAGCACTGAAGGTGACAAAGTGTTGGATGGATTCTCCACCTGGTTTTCTGGTCACTAGTCTTATGCTGACAGTGCCGGAGCCACTTCGGATGAATAAAGCTCTTTAACTCCCCACAAAACAATGTACTTCAACCCGAAAGTAGGGACTAGCCCACCTCCTCACTCTCTCCACACATGACATGTGTCGCATGCTGCAAGCACTAGCGTGTTGTCGCCAACGCCCCCTCGCTAGCGGGCCAGACAATCAACCGCGTTATCGAGCGTTTCCCTCAGGCTTCCCAGTCGGTTTTTGTTCATTTTTGGTAGTTTTCTATTCTTTATTTCGTTATGTTTTTTTCTTTTTCTCTTAATTTTAATTTAAAAATCATAAAGTTTTTTTTCAAATTCATAAACTGATTTTAAATTTGTGAAGTTACTTCAAATCCATGAACATTTTCAGAATCATTGATTTATTTTTAAGATATTTTCAAACACATGAACTATTTTTGAATTCATGAAATTCGACTGGAATTGGTGAAGTTTTTTATTCATGAACATTTCTTAAATTTATGAGTATTTTCCAAATTCATGAACTTTTTTTATTTTCGTGATATTTTTTCAAATTCATGAGTTTTTTACAAATCATGATTTGATTTTTAATTTATGACAATTTTCGAATTATGGATTTTTTTTGCAAATTCATGAAACTGTGTTTGAATTTATGAACATTTTCTGAATTGACGACCAATTTTTTGAATTTACAAAAAATTCCAAATTCGTAAATTTCTTTATTACGTTGAACCCAAGCAAAAAAGTGAAAACTTGAAGAAAAAAACATGCCTTGCTCGCTAGTCATGAGCCTGATATCGCTCTTGTGCGTGGCGACGTTAGCGAGCGAAATCCTTCCTCGCTAGCCCTGAGCCTGGCACATTTATCGGATCGGAGTAAGTGATTCGAGCGTGCGCGGAGCTAGGAGAGCTATGTCTCGCATTAAGGGAGAGATGGAAGTAGCTTTCGCCGAAGGATTCCTCCTTTTCGCTCCAGCACTGGGCAGGCCCATTCGGATAACCGCTTTTGTTATCTTCGCTGGTTCTTCGCTTCGGTTTTTTCTTTTTTTTCACGAATACACAAAACTTGCATCTTTTCATTGATAGAAGGAATAGAATGAGTACAGAAGGGATACAACACATGACACGAACGCATGCAGGCGTCAACATGGTGTCTGGAGCAGAGAGACAAGAGATGCTCGGCCTGAAAAGAGGATACAACACAACTAAATCTACCAAACCCAAACAAAGAGCGGCCATGCCGAACCAGCAAGAACTCCAACATCACCCGAGCTAATACAACGGACGCCGTGAGCAAGCAAGATAGCGCTTTCGAGAAGGAAACCAATGTCGAGACGTTGTCGCCAACCGGTCTAGAGAAACCGGACCTAGGGTTTCCCCTGAGCTCGAAGAGGGACGCAACTTAAGGCCTTGGCAACGCCTCCAAGGAGGAACGACACCCGTGAGTGCCGCCATTGCCTGCACCAGCAAGCCGAGCAGAGATCTCTCCCTGGCCTGAAGCTGAGAAATCCCATAGCTGCTGAATCTGGAATCGACGATGAGGGAGCCGACCATGGTCGACAACACCACGGCGGAAGGGGGTTGGTAGGGTTGCACCTACCGTCGAAGGGTAGCACCCGCTCCGAACCCACGAGCAACAGATCTGGCAAAAGGAGAAGGCTTTGAGGCGTACTGGGTAGGGAAGGCAATGAGGTGTCATGCGGCTTGAACTACGTAGGTATTTTCCCAAAGAGGAAGGGATGATGCAGCACAGCTATGGTAGGTATTTTCCCTCAGTGATGAGACCAAGGTTATCGAACCAGTAAGAGAACCACGTAACACTACGTAAACGATACCTGCACACAAAGAAGAAATACTTGCAATACGGCGTAAGAGAGGGGTTGTCAATCCCTCACGGGTAAATAGATAGGTAAAATTGTAGTAGATTGGATAAATAGATCTCGCGGGAACGCGAGATAAAATAAATAACAATAAATTGCAGCAAGGTATTTTTGTGTTTTTGGATTAATAGATCTGAAAATAAAAGCAAATAAAATAGATCTTGAAGGCAAATATGATAAAGAAGAGACCCGGGGTCCATAGATTTCACTAGTGGCTTCTCTGCAGAAAAATAGCATACGGTGGGTAAACAAATTTTTGTTGGGCAATTGATAGAACTTCAAATAATCATGACGATATCCAGGCAATGATCGTTATATAGGCATCACGTCCAAGATTAGTAGACCGACTTCTACCTGCATCTACTACTATTACTCCACACATCGACCGCTATCCGGTATGCATTTAGTGTATTAAGTTCATGGAGAAACAGCGTAATGCAATAAGAACGATGACATGATGTAGACAAGATCTATTTATGTAGAAATAGACCCCATCTTATTATCCTTAATAGCAACGATACATACGTGTTGGTTCCCCTTCGGTCACTGGGATCAAGCACCGTAAGATCGAACCCATCACAAAGAACCTCTTCCCATGGAAAGAAAAATCGATCTAGTTGGCCTAACTAAAGCAAAGATTCGAAGAAGAAATAGGAGGCTATAAGTAATCATGCATATAAGAGATCAAAAGACTTAAATAACTTTCATGGATAAAAAGATAGATCTGATCATAAACTCAAAATTCATCGGGTCCCAACAAACACACCACAAAAAGAGTTACATCAAATAGATCTCCAAGAGACCATTGTATTGAGCTGCGGACCCATAGGTCTATAATGAACTACTCACGCATCATCGGAGAGGCACCAACGAGGATGATGAACCCCTCCGTGATGGTGTCTAGATTGGATCTGGTGGTTCTAGAACTTGCAGTGGCTGCACTTGATTTTCGTCGAATCCCCTAGGGTTTCTGGAATATTGGAGTATTTATAGAGCAAAGAGGCGGTGCAGGAGGCCACCGAGGTGGGCATAACCCACCAGGGCGCGCTTATGCCCCCAGGCGCGCCCAGGTGGGTTGTGCCCCCTCGGGGCACCCCTCTGGTACTTCTTTGTCCCATCCTGTATCTTCTGGCCCAGAATAATTCTTCAAAAAGTTTCGCTGTGTTTGGACTCCGTTTGGTATTGATTTTGTGAGAAGTAAGAAACAAGCAAAAACAGCAACTGGCACTGGGCACTATGTCAATAGGCTAGTCCCAAAAAAGATATAAATTTGCTATAAAATGATTGTAAAACATCCAAGAATGATAATATAACAGCATGGAACAATAAAAAATTATAGAGATACGTTGGAGGCGTATCAGCATCCCCAAGCTTAATTCCTGCTCGTCCTCGAGTAGGTAAATGATAAAAACATAATTTTTTATGTGGAATGCTGCCTAACATGTTCATCACATATTCATTTCTTTGTAGCATGGACACTTGGACTTTTATATGATTCAAAGCAATAGTCTAGTTTTGACATGAAGATTGCAATACTCAAGCATATCAACAAGCAACCATGTATTTCAAAATATCAACACTGAAGCAAGTTATCCCTAGCCCATTATGCTCAAACATTGATCCATTCATGAAACACACTCGCATATTAGCTACAACCAATGCTCAAGTACGATCATAGTGCCCCTTAGTTGGTGCTTTATAAGAGAAGATGGATACTCAAAATAAAAATTACATAAAGTAAATAGAAAGGCCCTTCGTAGAGAAGTAGGGATTTTTAGAGGTGCCAGAGCTCAAAGCGAAAAAGATAGAGATAAAAACATTTTGAGTGGCATGCTTTTCCCGTCAACGAACAATACTTTCCATGCTAGATATATCATAGGCGGTTCCCAAATAGAAAATAAATTTTATTCCTTTTTCCACCATACTTTCACATTCCACGGCTAACCGAATCCACGGGAGCCGTCCATACCAACAATTTCCAAGGAATTTATTATTTGGAAACATAAATTAAGTTTATTTTTCATTTCAGGACTGGGCATCCCTAATACCTTTGTCGTACTCTCGTGCAATGACAAGTGAATAAACAATCATCTTGAGAATAACACATCTAGCAGGGAAATATGTCAGCCACCCCCTACCGTTTCATGAGCGGTACGAGCACACAAAAGAGAAATTTATTTTGAAAATTAGATATGGCACATACAAGTTTGCTCAGAACGGCAAAAGAATACCGCATATAGGCAGATATATGATACGTCTTCAATGTATCTATAATTTATGAAGTATTCATGCCATTATATCATTATTCTTGGATGTTTTACAATCATTTTATAACAACTTTATATCATTTTTTGGGACTAACCTATTGACCCAGTGCCCAGTGCCAGTTGCTGTTTTTTGCTTGTTTTTTACATTGCAGGAAGTCAATATCAAACGGAATCCAAACACCGTGAAACTTTTTGTGGGTTTTTTATGGACCAGAAGACCACCAATGGGCCAGAGCAGCACCTGGGGGGTGCCTCGAGGGGGGCACAACCCACCAGGGCGCACCTGGGGGCCCAGGCGCGCCCAGGTGTGTTGTGCCCACCTCGGTGGCCTCTCGCACCCCCTCTTTACCCTATAAATTCACAAATATTCCAAAAACCCTCGGGGTTAACCTAGATCAGAAGTTCTGCCGCCGCAGGCCTATGTAGCCACCGAAAACCAATCTAGACCCTTTCCGGCACCCTGCTGGAGGGGGGAATCATCACCGGTGGCCATCTTTATCATCTCGGCGGCCACCACGATGAGGAGGGAGTAGTCCACCCTCGGGGCTGAGGGTTTGTACCAGTAGCTATGTGTTTAATCTCTCTCTCTCTCTCGTGTTCTTTGAGATGTCACGATCTTGATGTATCGCGGGATTTTTTAATATAGTCGGATCATATGGTGTTTTCCCCTCTCTATCTTGTTGTGATGAATTGAGTTTTCCCCTTTGAGATTTCGTTGTTATTGGATTGAATACTTTTATGGATTTGAGAACACTTGATATATGTCTTGCAATTGAATACTCATGGTGACAATGGGGTATCATATTGATTCACTTGATATATGTTTTGGCACTCAACTGGCGGATTCCCGAGGTGACATTGGGGTAATTTATGCATAGGGGTTGATGCATGTTCTTGTCTTTGTTTCTCCGGTAGAAATCTTGGGGCACTCTTTGAAGTTCTTAGTGTTGGATTGAGTATTATGAATATGAATTTGCTTTGGTGTTATTTTAGTACGAACTCTAGGATAGATCGAATGGAAAGAATAGCTTTGTGTTATTTTAGTACGAACTCTTGAATAGATCGAACGGAAAGAATAGCTTTGAGGTGGTTTCGTACCCTACAAACAATTTATTCTTATGTTCTCCGCTAGATAGGAACTTTGGAGTGATTCTTCATCGCACTTTGAGGGGTGGTTATATGATCCAATTATATTGGCACCGTTGAGAGATTGCACTAGCAAAAGTACGGGCCCTAGGCCTCATTTTCAAGCATTGCAATACCGTTTGTGTGCCCAGTTACTATTTGCTACCTTGCTGTTTTTATTTATTAGGATTATAAAAATATATTTATACCATCCATATTACACTTCTATCACCATCTCTTCGCCGAACTAGTGCACCTATACAATTTGCCATTGTATTGGGTGTGTTGGGGACACAAGTGATTTCTTGTATTTGGTTGCAGGGTCGTTTGAGAGAGACCATCTTCATCCTACACCTCTCGCGGATTGATAAACCTTAGGTCATCCACTTGAGGGAAAATTGCTACTGTCCTACAAAACTCTGCGCTTGGAGGCCCAGCACGTGTCTACAAGAATAAAGTTGCGTAGTAGACATCAAGCTCTTTTCTTGCGCCGTTGCCGGGGAGGTGAGTGCATGAAGGTACATCTTTAGATCTTGCAATTGAATCACTAGTTTGGTTTATAAAAATAAAACTAAAAAATGGAATTGAGGTTGCATCATATTATTGATCATCTTTATAATATCTTTCTTGAAAATGATGGATCGGAAAATTGTGCTCAACTGTTAGAAGAAGTCAATAAAATGTTTGGCACAAAATATTTGAATGATGAGCATGATTGTAATGTTGTTAGTATGAATTCTTTGCATATCCAAAATGCTAATGATTATTGCACTAGTCATGAGAAAAATGTTTCTTATAAGCATGCCAATTTTTGCGGAGTGAATTGGGAGTGCATTCGCACACCAAAAAGGGAAGATGGATTTTGTAAGAAGCGTAAATATTTAGAAACGAAAAAGTTGCAAGAGAGGCTAGATGATTGTGCTGAAAGGTTTAATTTTTTTCGCCATCCTTGTGAACTTCGCAATGAACGTGGTCATTTAAATTTCCAATGCAAATTCTTTCATGATCAAATCGTGTCCAAAAATTGTGATAACTTGATTACCCTTGAGCATCATAAAGAGCTTAGTCTTCTTTTGGGGTATGAAGACATGATACTGAAGGAAATATGCCCTAGAGGCAATAATAAAGTTATTATTTATTTCCTTATTTCATGATAAATGTTTATTATTCATGCTAGAATTGTATTAACCGGAAACTTGATACATGTGTGAATACATAGACAAACATAGTGTCACTAGTATGCCTCTACTTGACTAGCTTGTGAATCAAAGATGGTTAAGTTTCCTAGCCATGGACATGATTTGTCATTTGATTAACGGGGTCACATCATTAGGAGAATGATGTGATTGACTTGACCCATTCCGTTAGCTTAGCACTTGATCGTTTAGTATGTTGCTATTGCTTTCTTCATGACTTATACATGTTCCTATGACTATGAGATTATGCAACTCCGCTTACGGAGGAACACTTTGTGTGCTACCAAACATCACAACGAATCGGGTGATTATAAAGGAGCTCTACAGTGTCTCCGAAGGTACTTGTTGAGTTGGCGTATTTCGAGATTAGGATTTGTCACTCCGTTTGTCGGAGAGGTATCTCTGGGCCCTCTCGGTAATGCACATCACTATAAGCCTTGCAAGCAATGTAGCTAATGAGTTAGTTACGAAATGATGCATTACATAACGAGTAAAGAGACTTGCCGGTAACGAGATTGAACTAGGTATTGGAATACCGACGATCGAATCTCGGGCAAGTAACATACCGATGACAAAGGGAACAACGTATGTTGTTATGCGGTTTGACCGATAAAGATCTTCGTAGAATATGTGGGAGCCAATATGAGCATCCAGGTTCCGCTATTGGTTATTGACCGGAAACGTGTTTCGGTCATGTCTACATAGTTCTCGAACCCGTAGGGTCCGCACGCTTAAGGTTTCGATGACAATTATATTATGAGTTTATGAGTTTTGATGTACCGAAGTTTGTTCATAGTCCCGGATGTGATTACGGACATGACGAGGAGTCTCGAAATGGTCGAGACATGAAGATTGATATATTGGAAGCCTATATTTGGATATCAGAAGTGTTCCGGGTGAAATCGGGATTTTACCGGAGTACCGGGAGGTTACCGGAACCCCCCCGGGGGCTTAATGGGCCTACATGGCCCCTAGTGGAGAGGAAGAGAGGAGGCAAGGGCTGGGCCGCGCGCCCCTCCCCCCTAGTTCGAATAGGACAAGGAGAGGGGGGCGGCACCCCCCTTTCCTTCCTCTCTCCCTCCTCCTTCTCCCCTTCTCCTATTCCAACTGGGAAAGAAGGGAGTCCTACTCCCTGTGGGAGAACATAAGTTCGCTGAGACGACACCGTATGAACTATGGTTTAGCAAAAACCTAAGCTATCGTTTAAAGTTTGGAGTTGCGATGCTTATGTGAAAAAGGTTTTCAACCTGATAAGCTCGAACCCAAATTGGAGAAGTGCGTCTTCATAGAATACCCAAAGGAAACTGTTGGGTACACCTTCTATCACAGATCCAAGGCAAAACATTCGTTGCTAAGGATGGATCCTTTCTAGAGAAGGAGTTTCTCTCGAAAGAAGTGAGTGGGAGGAAAGTAGAGCTTGATAAGGTAATTTGTACCTTCTCCCGAATTGGAAAGTAGTTCATCACAGAATCAGTTCCAAAGATTCCTACACCAATTAGTGAGGAAGCTAATGATGATGATCATGAAACTTTAGATTAAGTTATTAGAAAACCTCGTGGGTCTTCCAAAGTACAGTCCGCACTGAGTGGTACGGTAATCCTGTTTTGGAAGTCATGTTACTAGACCATGATGAACCTACGAACTATGAGGAAGCGATGATGAGCCCAGATTCCGTGAAATGGCTTAAGGCCATGAAATCTGAGATGGGATCCATGTATGAGAACAAAGTATGGACTTTGGTGGAGTTGCCTAATGATCGGCAAGCCATATTGTATAAATGGATCTTCAAGAGGAAGACAGACGCTGATAGTAGTGTTACTATCTACAAAGCTCGACTTGTCACAAAAAGTTCTTTGACAAGTTCAAGGTGTTGACTACTGAAAGGATCGATATAGTTGACTAGAGGGGGGGTGAATAGGCAACTAACAATTTTTTTTAAGGTTTTCTTTACCAATTTAAACTTTGCAATAATAAAGGTTGTCTAGATGTGCAACTAGGTGGACAACCTATATGATGCAACAACACAAGCACACGAGCAAGCAAGGATAGGAACACAAATAAGCTTGCACAAGTAAAGGGATAAGATAACCAAGAGTGGAGCCGGTGGAGACGAGGATGTGTTACAAGTTCCTTCCTTTTGAGGGAAGTACGTCTCCGTTAGAGCGGTGTGGAGGCACAATGCTCCCCAAGAAGCCACTAGGGCCACTGTAATCTCCTCACGCCTCGACAATGCAAGAGCCGTGATTCCACTATTGGTGCCCTTGAAGGCGGCGATCAACCTTTACAAACAAGGTTGGGGCAATCTCCACAACTTAATTGGAGGCTCCCAACAACACCACGAAGCTTCACCACAATGGAATATGGCTCCACGGTGACCTCAACCGCCTAGGATGCTCAAACACCCAAGAGTAACAAGATCCGCAAGGGATAAGTGGGGAATCAAATATCTTGTGGTGGAAGTGTAGATCGGGCCCTTGTCACCCAATCCCGAGCAAATCAACAAGTTTGATTGGCTAGGAGAGAGATCGGGCCAAAATGGAGCTTGGAGCAACAATGGAGCTTAGAGAGAGAGAGGTGGTCAACTAGAGGTTGAAGACGCCCTTATATAGTCGTGGGAAAAATCCAACCGTTATCCACTTATTCAGCCCACGACGCCGCGGTACTACCACTCGGGGCGCGGTATTACCATGAGGTCACAGGGTACTACCGTGGCGGACCACGGTACTACCGCTGCAGCAGGACGTGCCAGACTAGTCGACTAAGGCAGATTTCCGGCGCGCGGTATTACCGCTCCCCCTTGCGGTACTACCGCAAGGCAGGAGAGTCACGGCCTGGGAAGGGTGCGGATGAAATAAATTACATCCGTGCCAACTTCCGCTGAAACTGCGGTAGTGCAAAAATCTGACGCGGTAACGAGATTGAACTAGGTATTGGAATACCGACGATCGAATCTCGGGCAAGTAACATACCGATGACAAAGGAACAACGATGTTGTTATGCGGTTTGACCGATAAAGATCTTCGAGAATATGTGGGAGCCAATATGAGCATCCGTGTTCCGCTATTGGTTATTGACCGGAAACGTGTTTCGGTCATGTCTACATAGTTCTCGAACCCGTAGGGTCCGCACGCTTAAGGTTTCATGACAATTATATTATGAGTTTATGAGTTTTGATGTACCGAAGTTTGTTCATAGTCCCGGATGTGATTACGGACATGACGAGGAGTCTCGAAATGGTCGAGACATGAAGATTGATATATTGGAAGCCTATATTTGGATATCAGAAGTGTTCCGGGTGAAATCGGGATTTTACCGGAGTACCGGGAGGTTACCGGAACCCCCCCGGGGGCTTAATGGGCCTACATGGCCCCTAGTGGAGAGGAAGAGAGGAGGCAAGGGCTGGGCCGCGCGCCCCTCCCCCCTAGTTCGAATAGGACAAGGAGAGGGGGCACCCCCCTTTCCTTCCTCTCTCCCTCCTCCTTCTCCCCTTCTCCTATTCCAACTGGGAAAGAAGGGAGTCCTACTCCCTGTGGGAGAACATAAGTTCGTTGAGACGACACCGTATGAACTATGGTTTAGCAGTAAACCTAAGCTATCGTTTCTTAAAGTTTGGAGTTGCGATGCTTATGTGAAAAAGGTTTTCAACCTGATAAGCTCGAACCCAAATTGGAGAAGTGCGTCTTCATAGAATACCCAAAGGAAACTGTTGGGTACACCTTCTATCACAGATCCGAAGGCAAAACATTCGTTGCTAAGGATGGATCCTTTCTAGAGAAGGAGTTTCTCTCGAAAGAAGTGAGTGGGAGGAAAGTAGAGCTTGATAAGGTAATTTGTACCTTCTCCCGAATTGGAAAGTAGTTCATCACAGGAATCAGTTCCAGTGATTCCTACACCAATTAGTGAGGAAGCTAATGATGATGATCATGAAACTTTAGATTAAGTTACTAGAAAACCTCGTAGGTCTTCCAAAGTACAGTCCGCACCAGAGTGGTACGGTAATCCTGTTTTGGAAGTCATGTTACTAGACCATGATGAACCTACGAACTATGAGGAAGCGATGATGAGCCCAGATTCCGTGAAATGGCTTAAGGCCATGAAATCTGAGATGGGATCCATGTATGAGAACAAAGTATGGACTTTGGTGGAGTTGCCTAATGATCGGCAAGCCATATTGTATAAATGGATCTTCAAGAGGAAGACAGACGCTGATAGTAGTGTTACTATCTACAAAGCTCGACTTGTCACAAAAAGTTCTTTGACAAGTTCAAGGTGTTGACTACTGAAAAGATCGATATAGTTGACTAGAGGGGGGGTGAATAGGCAACTAACAATTTTTTTAAGGTTTTCTTTACCAATTTAAACTTTGCAGTAATAAAGGTTGTCTAGATGTGCAACTAGGTGGACAACCTATATGATGCAACAACACAAGCACACGAGCAAGCAAGGATAGGAACACAAATAAGCTTGCACAAGTAAAGGGATAAGATAACCAAGAGTGGAGCCGGTGGAGACGAGGATGTGTTACCGAAGTTCCTTCCTTTGAGGGGAAGTACGTCTCCGTTAGAGCGGTGTGGAGGCACAATGCTCCCCAAGAAGCCACTAGGGCCACAGAATCTCCTCACGCCCTCGACAATGCAAGAGCCGTGATTCCACTATTGGTGCCCTTGAAGGCGGCGATCAACCTTTACAAACAAGGTTGGGGCAATCTCCACAACTTAATTGGAGGCTCCCAACAACACCACGAAGCTTCACCACAATGGAATATGGCTCCACGGTGACCTCAACCGTCTAGGATGCTCAAACACCCAAGAGTAACAAGATCCGCAAGGGATAAGTGGGGGGAATCAAATATCTTGTGGTGGAAGTGTAGATCGGGCCCTTGTCACCCAATCCCGAGCAAATCAACAAGTTTGATTGGCTAGGGAGAGAGATCGGGCCAAAATGGAGCTTGGAGCAACAATGGAGCTTAGAGAGAGAAGAGGTGGTCAACTAGAGGTTGAAGACGCCCCTTATATAGTCGTGGGAAAAATCCAACCGTTATCCACTTATTCAGCCCGCGACGCGCGGTACTACCGCTCGAGGTGCGGTATTATCACAGGTCGTCGGTACTACCGTGGCGGACCACGGTACTACATGCAGCAGCAGACAGGCCGAACTAGTCGACTAAGGGCGATACTACCGCTATGCGGTACTACCGCTCCCCTTGCGGTACTACCGCAAGGCGAGAGAGTCACGGCACGAAGGGCGCGATGAAATAAATTACATCCGTGCCAACTTCCGCTGAAACGCGGTAGTGCAAAATCCGACGCGTACTACCGCTCCGGAGGAGCGGTACTACAGAAGGCGTGCCTACTACCGTGAAACTACGGTACTCGGTAGGAGGGCCACGGTACTACGGCTCATAGGGAGCAAGACTACCATGGGCTCCGCGGTACTACCGCTACCGACGAGCGGTATTATCGTGGAGGGCGCGGATGTAAAAATTACATCCGCCTTACTACCGCACCGAAGCGGCACTAGGCTCGGGAGCAGCGGTACTACCGCTCGGAGGAGCGGTACTACCGTGGCACCCAGCAGTATTACATGCGTGTACCTGCGTACTACCGCAAGTCTGAGGTAGTTGTCGATTTCCACACAACCAAGATAACGAAGGGAAGCTCCAAAGTGCAGGGAAAGGAGGGACAAGTGTACTTGTTGATTCCGCCCTAACCTTTCCGACGCGGACCCCCTCTTAATAGTACGGCTCTCCTACGGCTCAAATCCACCAAAAGAAACGTGGGGCGGCCGCCTTCAATAGTCTCCTGGGGCACCGAATCGTCTCGAGCCTAGATATGAACCATCTGAGGAACTCAAAGCATACGATTAGTCCGCAGAAGTATCGTCATCAATCACCAAAACACTTACGGGATAAATATGCCCTTACAACTACAATGAGATTTTCTCAACTGTAGCGATGCTTAAGTCTGTCCGAATCATGTTAGCAATGGCCACATTTTATGAAATCTGGCAAATGGATGTCAAAATTGTATTCCTTAATGGTTTTCTTAAAGAAGAGTTGTATATGATGCAACCAGAAGGTTTTGTCAATCCTAAAGGTGCTAACAAAATGTGCAAGCTCCAGCGATCCATCTATGGGCTGGTGCAAGCATCTCAGAGTTGGAATATACGCTTTGATAAGTTGATCAAAGCATATAGTTTTATACAGACTTGCGGTGTAGCCTGTATTTACAATAAATTTAGTGGGAGCACTACCGCCTTTCTGATAAATATATGTGAGTAACATATTGTTGATCGGAAATGATGTAGAATTTTTCTGGAAAGCATAAAGGAGTATTTGAAAGGAGTTCTTTAAAGAAAGACCTCGGGAAAGCTACTTACATATTGAGCATCAAGATCTATTGAGATAGATCAAGACGCTTGATAAGTTTTTCAAAAAGTACATACCTTGTCAAGATTTTGAAGTAGTTCAAAATGGAACAGTCAAAGAAAGAGTTCTTGCATGTGTTGCAAAGGTGTGAAATTGAGTACGACTCAAATCCCGACCACGGCAGAAAATAGAAAAGAGAATGGAAGTCATTTCCTATGCCTTAGTTATAGGTTCTATAAAGTATGATATGCTATGTACCAGACCTATTGTATACCTTTCTCTGAATTTGGCAAGGGAGTACAATAGTGATCTAAGAGTAGATCACGTGATATTGGTCAAGAATATCCTTAGTGAGGACTAAGGAAATATTTCTCGATTATGGAGGTGATAAAAGAGCCCGTGGTAAAGAGTTACATAGGTGCAAGCTTTTACACCGAGCCAGATGACTCTAAGTCTCAATCTGGATACATATTGAAAGTGGGAGTAATTAGCTGCCACCCACATGGTTCGGTATGGTCAGACATTACTTCCAACTTTATTTATTTATCCTCCTCGAGGATTCTTTAGTTCCGCTGGAATTGTGCGACATGCGCCTTGAAATCTTCAATCTTCTGTTTCATCGTGGTGGCCTTGAGCTTCACCTCCATCATCTCTGCATGCACTTCTCTTAGGTATTCCTGAGTATAACGGAGTCTTGCTTCAAGTATTTCTCGATCCGGCGATGGCTTCCATGGCTGCTTCACGAACAGCGTCGAAGAAAGTTGCTTGTGGCACACGTGAGATGAAAAGTACTGCCCCATCATCTTTGGGCAAACTCCTTTCAAATGGTGGAGGTGTACCTCCACATACCAAAGTTCCACTCCCTTTTGCATGAAGGGGTAGCCTTTGTAGACTGCATCTCCTTCAAGGTGAATATGCTTCATCATGTCCTTCAGGATCTTCGGGTAATCGTGATCACTTGTCAGGGTCATGATCGTTTCCGGACCCTTAAGGAAAGACTCGTAAAGGGTCGTCATCTGCAGTTGTAAAACAAAAATGGTGCTCGGAATAATGTACATATCTCCTGGGGTACACATTCATATCATCCAAACAAAACTTCAAACTCAATTTTCCAACATCCAGTTTATGCATCACAACTCACTTTCTTCCATGTTCATCCAGAATATTAATTTCCAAGATAAAATATAACAACTCCTTAAAGCCTTTCAGCATATGACATATCAACATTACAATCTCTGAGTAATCTATTACATAACTCAACCCCGCATTCTCATGAAAAGTGTTTTCCATACCATCATTATTACTGATATCAACATCTCCACTACTCAGCTCCAGATTTATCATGATTTGAACAATCCCAAGCAAAATGTCCTGCTTCCTTGCAACGAAAACAAACAACTTCCGGCATGTCTCGAGGCTTCTTGGTGATGGTGCCTGCTCCTTGAGTTCCTTGCTTCCTTTCGAGACAATGATTGGCATAATGCCCTACGTCCTTACATTCAAAACAGGTAATATGACTCTTGTCCCTATTTGTAGAAATTGGGTTGTTCTGAGGGTGTCTTTGTTTTCTCTTCCCGGTTTCTTCGCTCGATCAAACCTTCTATTCCCAAAGGATCAAACTCTATTGCTTCCGCCGGAAATATCCCGGATCTTGCTTTTCTTTCCTTGGTGCAATACTATGAAAAATGTCCTTCTTCTCCACATGAATAGCAGGCATTGGAGTAAAATCTGTTGAGGCCTTCTCCATCAAGGTCTTCAACACATTCCTTCATCACTGGTTCTTTCATAACTTCTCGGAGGGCTTCTTTCATTCCTTCTTCCTGCTCCTGAATAGTTTGTTGCACCATGGGGTAAATGTAACACTGAGTCGGGTAGTGGGTGGTTCCTTCACACAAGAAACAAGTCACCTTACTAGTTGGGCATTCCTCAGCTGGGTGTTTCTCCTCACAATGAGGGCATCCATCCTTGTGTTCCCCCTGGTGTGTCCTATTTCTCCGCAAATCTTGCAGGCACAAGGTTTATTTCTTGGTGTATCATGGTGCTTCCGGATAAGACGAGATCTTGTCAGAGCCTTCTTGAATTCGTCCCAAGTTCTTGCTCCATTAAATCCTTGTATGGCTTGATGCATTTTTCACCAGGTTGCAGCACTTCCTTCAAAGTACTGAAGAGCATAAGATACTTCATTCTTCCTTGAAACCAAATTGCTCCCGAAGTGATTCTCCATGTTCGAATCCATAGCTCGCCTCCGGTGAGTCTTCGATCCAGAGAATATCAGGCCAACTTGCTCATCATCTATGGGGTCCAAAAGTTTTGGGATGAGATATGAGAGGGTGGGGAGGATATACACACAATACAAACAATAGTTTTGAAGAAACAAGTTTTACTTTGTGGCTGTCGGAAAACATCAAACAAATGACAGCTCACAAATCGCGCGATCTAACGTAAGTGTGTAACAGGGTTTGGTCTTCTAAAGGTCAAATAATTCTTCAGATTCTTCAAATTCTTCTAGTCTTCGAGTCTTCAATTGTTGCAGCTTCAACTCTTCTAATGCATGGTCAAATCCTCTTTACTCTGAAGAGGCCATCAGTTATCCGATATCTTGTCCTTCTTGGAGCGGCTTCAGTTGATTCTTCACGTGATCAAAAGGGAGAAGGGGTATATTCTAACAATTTGAGGTGAGAGTGTCTATTTGATAAAATCAGAAAGGATGAGAAGTAAGAGTCTTTTTGAAAATGAAGTTTTAGAAATTTCCTATCCTAGGGCTCTCCGGTTTCTAGGGTCACGCCCTCACATCAACATGTGCTCGATACCATATCAGAGCGACCCGACCTCAGACGGTCAAGCCTCTGTGTTTCGTGCCATCCTCGGATCAAGATGCTGTTGCACACACAAGACATCAATGTATATATCAAAGTGCAATCACTTGTATAATTAACGTAAAACTGATATATACCTCATAAGTCACAGCGGAAACCATAGTCGGGTGTGGAGTCCCATCAACGCCATCGGCAGGTTGAGTGTAGACCGTAACCTGTATCGTAACTCTTACTCGTCGAGGAAATATCTGCAACATGATACGTTGCAGCCGTGTAGGTCAAGACATTGAATGTAC
Organism: Aegilops longissima; assembly: GCA_021605205.1. Classification (NCBI taxonomy): domain Eukaryota; kingdom Viridiplantae; phylum Streptophyta; class Magnoliopsida; order Poales; family Poaceae; genus Aegilops; species Aegilops longissima. The sequence goes on along the minus strand of CM038680.1, from coordinate 267,576,647 downwards.
CGCAAGATCACAACATGAGAAAGCGATGATAATACTATTCTATATGCAATATGGCTTTGTGGCTCTGGTCCGATGTTTTTATGCATAAGCTGGTTTTATTTCCTACATCAAAGGAATAAATGAAGTCTGTACTATAGAGTTTTCTATCATGACATGGTTCCGCCAACCGATGTCTCATAGCCCAAATTCATCATAAGTTGCCCACAATTAAGTTATCATCCGTGTTGAGAGTTCCGAGATAGATCCAGTCCGAGGCTCAAATTGTCCGTGAATCGGGACACGGCTAATCGATTAGGTTTTAACCCTCTGCAGAGGTTTGTACACTTTACCCGCAAGATTCGATCCTCTTTTACGTTCTCGCACTTCGGTGTTTGAGAACAAGATGACCAAACATGATCTTCCTCAAGAGTTCCCCGACCACCGTCCGGTGCTCATTCAATCCTACCGTAGTTCTACATCTGCTAGCACCGCCCCAGCCAGATTCACAACTAGGGTCAACCAAGCCGAGCCCATAGTGACTTGCGGTTGCACGGGTAAGCTTCCGGGCATGAAGTATTCTTCCGTCTCTTTGAGTCTAGGTGAAGCTTTCCGCAAGATGTCATGGCGCTTCTCCATGCATCCCGCCAACCACCGGATTCTCCAGGTGCCCGTCAACCATCCTTCACCCAAGAGTGTGTATTGAATTCTTGTCTCGAGTCTTGAAGTCTTGAGGCCTTGAAGATGCAGTCCTTGCAGATTCCATCATGGAGTTGTCGCCATTGACGAGATCCTCCTTTCTCACACCACTCCGAGCACTCATACCAAACCCCGTCTACTATAGCGTAGCACTAAAATAAAATATCGTCCGGGCTTGGTAACAGGTGATGGGTTCCTACCTCATGCATACTACTCAACTACAAGAATTCAATATCACTACTGGAGGGTTTGTTGCGAAGATGACACTAGATGCAATAAAACACATAGGTATGAAAAACATGGTCAAAGTGAACTTGCAGGTATGTTGATGAAGATATAAACGCTCTCGAAACTTGATAAAACTATTCGTCACTCCGATGTAAATCTATATAGTCAAACATGGTAATCATATAAGCAATCATTCTAGCAAACAATACCAGCAATCAAAATAACCATCAAAAAGCAATAAATAAATCCATAATGAAATCAAATAAAACCAAATAAAATTCCAAAGAAAACTTCAAGGAAAAGAAACCAACTCACACAATAATAGTAATACTCTCGTAGCAACACTAAATTACTCTAATAATTTTTCTACAGCAAAGAGAACAAAATTCTAATGCAACAACCGAAAATAATTTACTAACTTAATAACTAGCAAAAGAACTAATATAAAAACTACTATAACTATCCAGTTAACACTAGGAAACTATAACAACTAACAAAACACTAAGACCATAATGTGCAATACTAAAATAATTATGAAAACTAATTTACTTCTAAATAACAGAATCAGTCACAACATAGATTGAAGTGTCAAAAAGAATTACTTTTAAAACTAATAAAACTATTTTTATCAACTATCACTATGAACTAAACAAGCAAACACAAAACCAGTAGCTAAACACTAATAAATAACTACCAAAATTTATCTACTGTAGTATAACAGAAACATATGTCAACATGTAAAAATTTACAAAAGAATTAACTAAAATAATTAAAAACACTAATTATATGACTAAAACAACTACATAAGAAAACAGTACTGTTTTTAATAAAACCCTAATTTAAAATATTCTAAAATTACCAAACTAAATCCTATAGTTAAACAATACCACAAGTGACCAGTAGCAAAAAGAATCATGTTAAAATCTATTTTTAAACTCAAGTTATGGCCAAAATACCCATCTGAAGATAATTCATCAAATTCAAATTTAAACAACTCAAATTTGAAATCCAATGCCCCTAACAGAAACTTCAACAAATTCAGAATCTATTGCAAAAAGAATCAATCAATTTGGATCTAAAACATAAAGGTTATAAGCAATATAAAATCAAAACTATTCTGATTTTAAAACAGAAACGAAAAAAAAAGAAAACGGGCAGGTGCTACGCGTCGGGATGCTATTGGGCTTAAGCAGTGGGTGATGCAACGCTAAACTACGCTCGGGCGATATATAACTAAACCGCTAACGCGCGTACGAAAAAAATAAAACCAGTGAACCGGTCTAGATCTAAACCAAACTAACCGTAAATAAACCGCACTAAAACCGATCTAATAAAATAAAACCTAACCCTTCGCTAGAGCTAATCTGAGCCGTTGAAAAAATATCGGAGGGAGGAGAAGCTCACCGCGGCGGCGATGAACTCCGGCGAGGTGCTCCGGCTTTGGTGGTCGACGGGGACGGCGCTCCGGTCGTCGGCGAGCTCGATGAACTCGTCGGGAGGATGCAGCGGACGAAGGCGATCACGGTTGTGGCCTCGGTGGAGCTCGGGGAGGTCGGAGGAGGACGGCGGCGAGGTTGGGGCGGTGGTGGCGTTCGGGCGTCGGCGGATGACGGTGCTCCGGTGGGTTTCGGGCTCGGGCGAGGGCACGGGGAGATGCGGACGGGCGAGGAGAGTCCGGAGATGGTCTCGGGGGCGGCGAGGGGGGTCGGAGTAGCTCGGTTGGGGCGGCAATGGCGCGGCGGGGCACTCGGCTCCGGCGAGCAATGGCGGCGAGCGGAGAGGGTTTCGGCGAGGGGAAAGGAGGGGGACGGGTCGAGGGAGACGGGGTTTATATAGGGGGAGACTTGGAGGAGGGGAGGATCGGGGAGAGGATCCCGAGGATCACGGGATTCCGGCGGCGGCGGTGGTTCTGTCGTGGGGAGGAAGAAGCAGCGGGCGAGGGCGATCGGACAGTGGGGCCCAGCGGTCAGCGGGACAAGGCGAGCGAGAGAGGAGCGGGCGACCGGCGCGAAGGCGTTTCGGGCGCGGGCGAGCGACTGGGCCAGCTTGGCGCGGTTGCTAGTGGGCTGCGGCTCGGCGCTGGCTGGGCCGAGGAAAAGGGAGAGAGAGAGTTGGGCCTCGGTGGCTTCGGCCGTTTTGTTTTTTTTAATAAAACACAGACAACAAAACAAACACAAATAAATAAATAAATAATATTATATAGACATATAATATATCAAAATTTTCAGAAAAAAATTTCCTACAACATGAACTATTTTTCAAGTTCAAATAAAATCCTCAAAAATTTACAAAACTCAAATAGTGTTGCTGTTGCAATAAAACCCAACAAAAATCATTTTTAAAACACCAAAATGATTTCAAAATTATTTTCTCCTAATTTTCCATTGAAGGGAATCATTTTACCCTTATTCCCATTTATTTTATTTTTGGAGAAAAATAATTTGAATAAAACCCAAATAACTCCAAATTGAAAGGGAGTTTCAAAATACTTTCAAATGACTTTCGCTTTGATTCTTTTTAACTTCCAACTCATATTTCATATAATTGAAGAAGTCATTTTATCTTATCCCATGAAAATCATTGAGTTGCATAAAGCTTTGAATTTGAAATATTTTTCAAATGAAATTCAAATCTTTTCAAAACCCTTTTTCATTTAAAATGGAAAAAGTCATGTCATCTTCACTCTAGGGTTTTGGTGTTGGAATGAAATTGAATTCATTGAGATCCAAAAAGGGCAAAGGGAAAGTTTGTGAAAGTCATTTCATTCCCTCTCATTCAACTTTCAAAAAGTTTCAAATTTCACTCAATTTCACTCAATCAATCAAACAAACAATCAAACAACAAGCATAGTTATTTATTTAATATAACATTCCAAAATTTAGAATTTTGGGATGTTACAGTTTCTTAGCCATGGACATGAGTTGTCATTTGATTAACAGGGTCACATCATTATGAGAATGATGTGATTGACTTGACCCATTCTGTTGGCTTAGCACTTGATCGTTTAGTATGTTGCTATTGCTTTCTTCATGACTTATACATGTTCCTATGACTATGACATTATGCAACTCCCGTTTACCGGAGGAACACTTTGTGTGCTACCAAACGTCACAACGTAACTGGGTGATTATAAAGGAGCTCTACAGGTGTCTCCGAAGGTACTTGTTGAGTTGGCCTATTTCGAGATTAGGATTTGTCACTCCGTTTGTCGGAGAGGTATCTCTGGGCCCTCTCGGTAGTGCACATCACTATAAGCCTTGCAAGCAATGTAGCTAATGAGTTAGTTACGGAATGATGCATTACATAACGAGTAAAGAGACTTGCCGGTAATGAGATTGAACTAGGTATTGGGATACCGACGATCGAATCTTGGGCAAGTAACATACCGATGACAAAGGGAACAACGTATGTTGTTATGCGGTTTGACCGATAAAGATCTTCGTAGAATATGTGGGAGCCAATATGAGCATCCAGGTTCCGCTATTGGTTATTGACCGGAAACGTGTTTCGGTCATGTCTACATAGTTCTCGAACCCGTAGGGTCCGCACGCTTAAGGTTTCGATGACAGTTATATTATGAGTTTATGAGTTTTGATGTACCGAAGTTTGTTCGGAGTCCCGGATGTGATTACGGACATGACGAGGAGTCTCGAAATGGTCGAGACATGAAGATAAATATATTGGAAGCCTATATTTGGATATCGGAAGTGTTCCGGGTGAAATCGGGATTTTACCGGAGTACCGGGAGGTTACCGGAACCCCCCGGGGGCTTAATGGGCCTACATGGGCCCTAGTGGAGAGGAAGAGAGGAGGCAAGGGCTGGGCCGCGCACCCCTCCCCCCCTAGTCCGAATAGGACAAGGAGAGGGGGCGGCACCCCCCCCCCCTTTCCTTCCTCTCTCCCTCCTCCTACCCCCCTTCTCCTATTCCAACTGGGAAAGAAGGGAGTCCTACTCCCGGTGGGAGTAGGACTCCCCTTGGCGGGCCCCTCCTTGGCCGGCCGCCCCTCCCCCTTGGCTCCTTTATATACGGGGGCAGGGGGGCACCTCTAGACACAACAACAATTGATCATTTATCTCTTAGCCTTGTGCGGTGCCCCCCTCCACCATAGTCCACCTCGTTAATACTGTAGTGGTGCTTAGGCGAAGCCCTGCGTCGGTAGAACATCAACATCGTCACCACGTCGTCGTGCTGACAAAACTCTCCCTCAACACTCGGCTGGATCGGAGTTTGAGGGACGTCATCGAGCTGAACCTGTGCTGAACTCGGAGGTGTCGTGCGTTCGGTACTTGATCGGTCGGATCGTGAAGACGTACGACTACATCAACCGTGTTGTGCTAACACTTCCGCTATCGGTCTACGAGGGTACGTGGACAACAATCTCCCCTCTTGTTGCTATGCATCACCATGATTGTAACATCCCAAAATTCTAAATTTTGGAATGTTATATTAAATAAATATTTATGCTTGTTTGTTTGATAGTGGTGTGGTTGCTTGTGTGAAATTGAGTGAAATTTGAAACTTTCTGAAAGTTGAATGAGAGGGAATGAAATGACTTTCCCAAACTTCCACCTTGCATTTATGATCTCCATGAATTCAAATTCTTTTCATCACAAAACCCTGGAGAGAAGATGACATGACTTCTTCCATTTATTTAAATGACAAGGGTGTTGAAAATATTTGAATTTCATTTGGAAAATATTTCCAATTCTGAAACTTTATGCAACTCAATGATTTTCACGAGAGAAGATAAAATGACTTCTTCAAATTAAATGAAATATGAGTTGGGAGTTTTAAAAGAATTAAATCCAAAGTTCTTTTGAATTTATTTCCAATTTGGAGTTATTTGAGTTTTATTCAAAATATTTTTCTCCAAAACAAAATATATGTAAATTAGGGTAACATGATTCCTACATCGAAAATTGGAGAGAAATTAATTTGAAGTCATTTTGGTATTTTAAAAATAATTTTTGTTGGATTTTATTGGACTAGAAGCACTCTTTGCTTTATTAAATTTGTGTGAATTTTATTTAACGCTAGAATAATGTTCATCATGTAGGAAATCTTTTTCTGAAAATTTTGATATATTATATGACTATATAATATTTTCATTTTATTTTGTTTTATCATTTTGTTTTCCTCTCTGTTTGTTTAAAAAAAATATTCATGCGCCTTGGGCCAAAGGCCCAAGCCGCCAACCAGCCGGGCCGTCAAGGCCAAGGCCATCGCCACGCACGCACCTAGGGAGCCAGGAGCCAAGGTTTCCTATTCTTTACAAATCCTAGTAGGATTTGATCCCGTTCGTTATTCCGTTTTTATTCCTAGGATTCCTAATCCTACTCTAATTCTTGTCCCTACTCCAAGCAAAAAACCGTCCCCTCCCCACTATAAATACCCAAGCACCCCCCTCCAACACATCAAACCAACACCTCTCCTCTCCTCTCCTCTCCTCTCCGCAGCAGCAGCAGTGCAGCACCACCGCCGCCGCCAAGTGCCGCCGCCGCGCCCTCGACCCCTCCTGAGGTTTATATGATCTCCTCTCCACCGTCCCGTGATCTCCTTTCCTCTAGGATCAACCGCAACATCGGATCCGATCTTCTTCCCCAACTCCGACGACTACTCCGGTGAGATCCACGAAATCCCGTAATTCATTTTTTCCAGAAAATAGCAATCTTAGAAAATTCATATCTTTTAGAGTTTTTAGTATTTTTGAGTGATTCCAATTGCTATGTGTCACAAATTTGCTGAAGTTTCTGTTAGTGTCTCTGGATTTCAAATTTGAGTAGTTTAAATTTGAATTTGATAAATTTTGTTCAGATTAGTATTTTGGCCATAACTTGAGTTTAAAAATAGGTTTTTAATTAATTCTTTTTGCTCCTAGTCACTTATGATATTTTTAAAGGTAGGATTTAGTTTGGTAATTTTGGAGTATTTTAAATTAGATTTTAGTAAAAACAGTACTGTTTTGCTTATATAGTTGTTTTAGTTATGTAATTATTGTTTTTAATTATTTTTAGTTCATTCCTTTTGTAGATTTTCACTTGTTGTTATATGTTTATGTTTAGCTATAGTAGATAAATTTTTGTAGTTATTTATTAGTGTTTAGCTACTGTTTTTGTAATTGCTTGTTTAATTCATAGTGATAGTGGATAAAGATAGTTTTATTAGTTTTAAAAGTAATTCTTTTCCACTTCAAGTTATATTATTTTTGTTTCTGTTATTTGTGAACACATTAGTTGTTATATTTATTTAGTATAGTTTATTAATGTTTTAATAAATGATTTGCTGTTATAGTTGTCTTAGTGTTTTGCTAGTTGCTATATTTGTTCTAGTATTCACTAGATGGTTATAGTAGTTTTATATTAGTTCTTTTGTTAGTTAGTAAATTAGTAATTTATTTTCTGTTATTTTATTAGATTTATATTTTCTTTGCTGTAGAAAAAAATATTAGAATAATTTAGTAATGTTATGTTAAGATTTGTGTGAGTTGGTCACCACTAGTTTTTCCTTGAATTTTTCTTTCGAAGTTTTTCCTTTGGTTTTCGACTTGGTTTTCTTGTTGCTTTTATTTTGATTGAGTATTGTTATGATTGATAAAATTGATTGCTAGGATGATTGCTTATATGATTGTCTGTGTAATATAGATTTTCAAAGGAGTGACGAATAGTTCTACCAAGTTTTTATTCTGAGAGCGTTATTATCTTCATCAAGTAATACCAGGCAAGTTCAATTTGACCATGCTTTCATACCTATGTTTTTATTGAATTTAGTGGCATCTTTGCAACAACCCTACAGTAGTGATATTGAATTCTTGTAGTTGAGTAGTATGCATGAGGTAGGAACCCATCACCCTGTTACCAAGCCCGGGACGATATTTTATTTTAATGCTACGCTATAGTAGACGGGGTTTGGTATGAGTGCACGAGAGTGGTGTGAAGAAGGAGGACTCTACGTCAATGACGACAACTCCATGATGGCACCTGCAAGGACTGCATCTTCAAGGCCTCAAGACTTCAAGACTCGAGACAAGAATTCAATACACACTACTGGGTGAAGGACGGTTGACGGCACCTGGAGAAACCAAGGATGGCTGGGATGCATGGAGAAGCGCCATGACATCTTGCGGAAAGCTTCACCCAGACTCAAAGAGACGGAAGAATACTTCATGCCCGGAAGCTTACCTGTGCAACCACAAGTCACTATGGGCTCGGCTTGGTTGACCCTAGTTGTGACTCGGCTAGGACGGTGCTAGCAGATGTAGAACTACGGTAGGATTGAATGAGCACCGGACAAAGGTCGGGAACTCTTCGAAGACCATGTTTGGTCATCTTGTTCTCAAACACCTCAAGTGCGAGAACGTAAAAGAGGGATCGAATCTTGCGGGTAAAGTGTACAAACCTCTGCAGAGGGTTTAAACCTAATCGATTAGCCGTGTCCCGATACGGACAATTTGAGCCTCTGGACTTGGATCTATCTCGAACTCTCAACACCGGACTGATAACTTAATTGTGGGCAACTTATGATGAATTTGGGCTATGAGACATCGGTTGGCGGAACCATGTCATGATAGAAAACTCTATAGTACAGACTTCATTTATTCCTTTGATGTAGGGAAAATAAAACCAGCTTTTACGCAAACAAAACTCAGATACAGAGCCACAAAGCCATACTGCATATAGTATAGTTTATCATCTGTTTTCTCTTATTGTGATCTTGCCGGTACATTCAATGTACTGACCTACACGGCTGCAACGTATCATGTTGCAGATATTTCCTTGACGAGTAAGAGTTACGATACAGGGTTACGGTCTACACTCAACCTGCCGATGGCGTTGATGGGACTCCACACCCGATTACTTGTTTCCGCTGAGACTTATGAGGTATATATCAGTTTTACGTTAATTATACATGTGATTGCACTTTGATATATACATTGATGTACTGTGTGTGCCAGCATACTGATCCAGGGATGGCACAGCAACACAGAGGCTTGACCGTCTGAGGTCGGGTCGCTACAATGATCTTGCGTGTGCGTAGGCTTTTTTGAAATTACTACGTTCCCCAACAGTGGCATCAGAGCCTGGTTATATGCGTAGATGTCATATGCACGAGTAGAACACAAGTGGGTTGTGGGCGATATAAGTCATACTGCTTACCAGCATGTCATACTTTGGTTCGGCGGTATTGTTGGACGGCGCCCGGACCGACATTACGCGTGACGCTTCGCGAGACAGGTTCTCCCGACGTGCTTTGCACAAAGGTGGCTAGCGGGTGTCAGTTTCTCCAACTTTAGTTGAACCGAGTGTGGCTACACCCGGTCCTTGCAAAGGTTAAAATAGAACCAACTTGACAAACTATCGTTGTGGTTTTGATGCGTAGGTAAGAACGGTTCTTGCTAAGCCCGTAGCAGCCACGTAAAATTTGCAACAACAAAGTAGAGGACGTCTAACTTGTTTTTGCAGGGCATGTTGTGATGTGATATGGTCAAGACGTGATGCTATATTTTATTGTATGAGATGATCATGTTTTGTAACCGAGTTATCGGCAACTGGCAGGAGCCATATGGTTGTCGCTTTATTGTATGCAATGCAATCGCCCTGTAATGCTTTACTTTATCACTAAGCGGTAGCGATAGTCGTAGAAGCAATAGGTGGCGAGACGACAACGATGCTATGATGGAGATCAAGGTGTCGCGCCGGTGACGATGGTGATCAAGACGGTGCTTCGGAGATGGAGATCACAAGCACAAGATGATGATGGCCATATCATATCACTTATATTGATTGCATGTGATGTTTATCCTTTATGACTCTTATTTTTCTTTGATTGACGGTAGCATTATAAGATGATCTCTCACTAATTATCAAGAAGTGTTCTCCCTGAGTATGCACCGTTGCGGAAGTTCTTCATGCTGAGACACCACGTGATTATCGGGTGTGATAGGCTCTACGTTCAAATACAACGGGTGCAAAACAGTTGCACATGCGGAATACTCAGGTTAAACTTGATGAACCTAGCATATACATATATGGCCTCGGAACACGGAGACCGAAAGGTAGAGCGTGAATCATATAGTAGATATGATCAACATAGTGATGTTCACCATTGAAAACTACTCCATCTCACGTGATGATCGGACATGGTTTAGTTGATTTGGATCACGTGATCACTTAGATGACTAGAGAGATGTCTGTCTAAGTGGGAGTTCTTAAGTAATATGATTAATTGAACTTAAATTTATCATGAACTTAGTCCTGGTAGTATTTTGCAAATTATGTTGTAGATCAATAGTTCGCGTTGTTGCTTTCATATGTTTATTTTGATATGTTCCTAAAGAAAATTGTGTTGAAAGATGTTAGTAGCAATGATGCGGATTGGATCCGTGATCTGAGGTTTATCCTCATTGCTACCTGAAGAATTATGTCCTTAATGCACCGCCAGTGATGACCTATTGCAGGAGCGGAGATGCGGGCGTTATGAATGTTTGGCTAGCTCAATATGATGACTACTTGATAGTTTAGTGCACCATGCTTAACGGCTTAGAATCGGGACTTCAAAGACGTTTTGAACATCATGGACCATATGAGATGTTCCAGGAATTGAAGTTAATATTTCAAGCAAATACCCGAGTTGAGAGATAGGAAATCTCCAACAAGTTCTATAGCTAAAAGATGGAGGAGAATCGCTCAACTAGTGAGCATGTGCTCAGATTGTCTGGGTACTACAATCGCTTGAATCAAGTGGGAGTTAATCTTCCAGATAAGATAGTGATTGACAGAGTTCTCTAGTCACCATCACCAAGTTACTAGAACTTCGTGATGAACTATAGTATGCAAGGGATGACGAAAATGATTCCCGAGCTCTTCGTGATGTTGAAATCGACGAAGGTAGAAATCAAGAAAGAGCATCAAGTGTTGATGATTGAAAAGACCACTAGTTTCAAGAAAAGGGCAAAGGGAAAGAAAGGGAACTTCAAGTAGAATGACAAGCAAGTTGTCACTCCCGCGAAGAAGCCCAAAGCTGGACCAAAGCCTGAAACCGAGTGCTTACACTGCAAAGGAAATGGTCACTGGAAGCGGAAATACCCTGAATATTTGGTGGATAAGAAGGATGGCAAAGTGAACAAGGGTATATTTGATATACAGGTTATTGATGTGTGCCTTACTAGTGTTTATAGTAGCCCCTGAGTATTTGATACTTGTTTGGTTGCTAAGATTAGTAACTCAAACAGGAGTTCTGAATAAACAGAAACTAGTTGAGGGGAAGTGACGATGAGTGTTGGAAGTAGTTCCAAGATTGATATGATCATCATCACACACTCCCTATATTTTCGAGATTAGTGTTAAACCTAAATAAATGTTATTTGGTGTTTGCGTTGAGCATAAATATGATAAGATCATGTTTATTGCGATACGATTATTCATCTAAGATAGAGAATAAATTGTTATTCTGTTTACATGAATAAAACCTTCTGTGGTCATACACCCAATGGTGATGGTTTATTGAATCTTGATCATAGTGATACACATATTCATAATGTTGATGCCAAAAGATGCAAAGTTAATAATGATAGTGAAATTTATTTGTGGCACTGCCATTTGGGTCATATCGGTGTAAAGCGCATGAAGAAACTCCATAAAGATGGATTTTCGGAATCACTTGGTTATGAATCATTTGATGCTTGCGAACCGTGCCTTCTGGGCAAGATGACTAAAACTCCGTTCTCCGGAACAATGGAATGAGCTACTAACTTGTTGGAAATAATACATACCGATGTATGCGATCCAATGAGTGTTGATGCTCGTGGCGGGTATCGTTATTTTCTGACCTTCACAAATGATTTGAGCAGATATGCGTACATCTACTTAATGAAGCACAAGTCTGAAACATTTGAAAAGTTCAAAGAATTTCAGAGTGAAGTGGAGAATCATCGTAACAAGAAAATAAAGTTTCTACAATATGATCGTAGAAAAGAATATTTGAGTTACGAGTTTGGCCTTCATTTTTAAACAATGTGGAATAGTTTCACAGCTCACGCCACATGGAACACCACAGCATAATGGCGTGTCCGAACGTCGTAACCGCACTTTATTGGATATGGTGCGATATATGATGTATCTTACCGATTTACCACTATCGTTTTGGGGTTATGCATTAGAGATAGCTGCATTTACTTTAATAGGGCACCATCTAAATCCGTTGAGACGACACCATATGAACTATGGTTTAGCAGTAAACCTAAGCTGTCGTTTCTTAAAGTTTGGAGTTGCGATGCTTATGTGAAAAAGGTTTTCAACCTGATAAGCTCGAACCCAAATCGGAGAAGTGCGTCTTCATAGAATACCCAAAGGAAACTGTTGGGTACACCTTCTATCACAGATCCGAAGGCAAAACATTCGTTGCTAAGAATGGATCCTTTCTAGAGAAGGAGTTTCTCTCGAAAGAAGTGAGTGGGAGGAAAGTAGAGCTTGATAAGGTAATTTGTACCTTCTCCCGAATTGGAAAGTAGCTCATCACAAAAATCAGTTCCAGTGATTCCTACACCAATTAGTGAGGAAGCTAATGATGATGATCATGAAACTTTAGATTAAGTTACTACAAAACCTCGTAGGTCTTCCAAAGTACAGTCCGCACCAGAGTGGTACGGTAATCCTGTTCTGGAAGTCATGTTACTAGACCATGATGAACCTACGAACTATGAGGAAGCGATGATGAGCCCAGATTCTGTGAAATGGCTTAAGGCCATGAAATCTGAGATGGGATCCATGTATGAGAACAAAGTATGGACTTTGGTGGAGTTTCCCAATGATCGGCAAGCCATATTGTATAAATGTATCTTCAAGAGGAAGACAGACGCTGATAGTAGTGTTACTATCTACAAAGCTCGACTTGTCACAAAAAGTTTTTCAACAAGTTCAAGGTGTTGACTACAATGAGATTTTCTCAACTGTAGCGATGCTTAAGTATGTCCGAATCATGTTAGCAATTGCCACATTTTATGAAATCTGGCAAATGGATGTCAAAACTGCATTCCTTAATGGTTTTCTTAAAGAAGAGTTGTATATGATGCAACCAGAAGGTTTTGTCAATCCTAAAGGTGCTAAAAAAATGTGCAAGCTCTAGCGATCCATCTATGGACTGGTGCAAGCATCTCAGAGTTGGAATATACGCTTTGATAAGTTGATCAAAGCATATAGTTTTATACAGAGTTGCGGTGTAGCCTGTATTTACAATAAATTGAGTGGGAGCACTGCCGCCTTTCTGATAAATATATGTGAGTAACATATTGTTGATCGGAAATGATGTAGAATTTTTCTGGAAAGCATAAAGGAGTATTTGAAAGGAGTTCTTTAAAAGAAAGACCTCGGTAAAGCTACTTACATATTGAGCATCAAGATCTATTGAGATAGATCAAGACGCTTGATAAGTTTTTCAAAAAGTACATACCTTGTCAAGATTTTGAAGTAGTTCAAAATGGAACAGTCAAAGAAAGAGTTCTTGCATGTGTTGCAAAGGTGTGAAATTGAGTAAGACTCAAATCCCGACCACGGCAGAAAATAGAAAAGAGAATGAAAGTCATTTCCTATGCCTTAGTTATAGGTTCTATAAAGTATGCTATGCTATGTACCAGACCTATTGTATACCTTGCTCTGAATTTGGCAAGGGAGTACAATAGTGATCTAGGAGTAGATCACTGGACATTGGTCAAGAATATCCTTAGTGAGGACTAAGGAAATATTTCTCGATTATGGAGGTGATAAAAGAGCCCGTCGTAAAGAGTTACATAGGTGCAAGCTTTTACACCGATCCAGATGACTCTAAGTCTCAATCTGGATACATATTGAAAGTGGGAGTAATTAGCTAGAGTAGCTCCGTGCAGAGCATTGTAGACATAGAATATTTGCAAAATACATACGGCTCTGAATGTGACAGACCCGTTGACTAATCTTCTCTCACGAGCAAAAAATGATCACACCTTAGTACTCTTTGGGTGTTAATCACATTGCAATGTGAACTAGATTATTGACTCTAGTAAACCCTTTGGGTGTTGGTCACATGACAATGTGAACTATGGGTGTTAATCATATACATATATGAATATTGGTGTTAAATCACATAGCGATGTGAACTAGATTATTGACTCTAGTGCAAGTGGGAGACTGAAGGAAATATGCCCTAGAGGCAATAATAAAGTTATTATTTATTTCCTTATTTCATGATAAATGTTTATTATTCATGCTAGAATTGTATTAACCGGAAACTTGATACATGTGTGAATACATAGACAAACATACTGTCACCAGTATGCCTCTACTTGACTAGCTCGTGAATCAAAGATGGTTAAGTTTCCTAGCCATGGACATGAGTTGTCATTTGATTAACGGGGTCACATCATTAGGAGAATGATGTGATTGACTTGACCCATTCCGTTAGCTTAGCACTTGATCGTTTAGTATGTTGCTATTGCTTTCTTCATGACTTATACATGTTCCTATGGCTATGAGATTATGCAACTCCCGTTTATCGGAGAAACACTTTGTGTGCTACCAAACGTCACAACGTAACTGGGTGATTATAAAGGAGCTCTACAGGTGTCTCCGAAGGTACTTGTTGAGTTGGCGTATTTCGAGATTAGGATTTGTCACTCCGTTTGTCGGAGAGGTATCTCTGGGCCCTCTTGGTAATGCACATCACTATAAGCCTTGCAAGCAATGTAGCTAATGAGTTAGTTACGGAATGATGCATTACATAACGAGTAAAGAGACTTGCCGGTAACGAGATTGAACTAGGTATTGGGATACCGACGATCGAATCTCGGGCAAGTAACATACCAATGACAAAGGGAACAACGTATGTTGTTATGCGGTTTGACCGACAAAGATCTTCGTAGAATATGTGGGAGCCAATATGAGCATCCAGGTTCCGCTATTGGTTATTGACCGGTAACGTGTTTCGGTCATGTCTACATAGTTCTCGAACCCGTAGGGTCCGCACGCTTAAGGTTTCGATGACAGTTATATTATGAGTTTTGATGTACCGAAGTTTGTTTGGAGTACCGGATGTGATTCTGGACATGACGAGGAGTCTCGAAATGGTCGAGACATGAATATTGATATATTGGAAGCCTATATTTGGATATCGGAAGTGTTCCGGGTGAAATCGGGATTTTACCGGAGTACCGGGAGGTTACCGGAACCCTCCGGGGGCTTAATGGGCCTACATGGGCCCTAGTGGAGAGGAAGAGAGGAGGAAAGGGCTGGGCCGCGCGCCCCTCCCCCCTATTCCGAATAGGACAAAGAGAGGGGGGCGGCACCCCCCTTTCCTTCCTCTCTCCCTCCTCCTTCCCCCCTTCTCCTATTCCAACTAGGAAAGAGAGGGGGGCGGCGCCGGGAGTAGGACTCCCCTTGGCGCGCCCCTCCTTGGCCGGCCGCCCCTCCCCCTTGGCTCCTTTATATACGGGGGCAGGGGGCACCTCTAGACACAACAACAATTGATCATTGATCTCTTAGCCGTGTGCGATGCCCCCTCCACCATAGTTCACCTCGATAATACTGCAGCGGTGCTTAGGCGAAGCCCTGCGTCGGTAGAACATCAACATCGTCACCACGCCGTCGTGCTGACGAAAGTCTCCCTCAACACTCGGCTGGATCGGAGTTCGAGGGACGTCATCGAGCTGAACATGTGCTGAACTCGGAGGTGCCGTGCGTTCGGTACTTGATCGATCGGATCGTGAAGACGTACGACTATGTTAACCGTGTTGTGCTAACGCTTCCGCTATCGGTCTACGAGGGTACGTGGACAACACTCTCCCCTCTCGTTGCTATGCATCACCATGATCTTGCGTGTGCGTAGGAATTTTTTTGAAATTACTACGTTCCCCAACAGAAACGTATAACTAAGGGTATTCCAAAATGTAATCTTGAGAGATTTCTTGATTTTGATCTAGAGGAAATTTACATGTTTTGTGCGGTAAATTGCATTGAGAATCCTTACATTGCCAACTATCTAAAGTCAAGAAAACAAATAGAATATGAAGATAGTACTGATGAAAGGGAAAATATTTCCCAAAACCCTCCTAGTGTTTATTATGACGACTCAGGTAACGAGGAGGAGCTTCCTATCCAACCAATTTCATCAATAAGAAGCTTGAAAAGATTAATTAAACCCACACATGATGTGGTGAATAAGAAGAAAAGAATAAAGAATAGAGTTAAAAAGGTATCTCTCCCAAATAATGTTGCTCCTATTATTGTTGTGCCTCATGAAAATGAATCAAAAATAATTGTGGAAGATGATGCACTTGATGATGAATTTGTTATGGCTATTGCTTGTTGTGATGATTATGATTGGGAAGATAATGATACTTCTTATGATCTTGGAAATATTTTTGGCACCAACTTGGGAAATTATGATGATAGCAATTGTTATATACCGTTGGTGATATTAATACTATTAATGATGAGAGTGATTGTGCTTGTGATATGCCAAGACACAAGCTTGGGGATGCTTTGTTTGATGAGAATGACATGTTTGATAATTTATTTGTTGCAATTAATGTTTGTCCCAAGCTTGGGGATGCTATGCTTAACGAAGATGATCTTTTTAGTCCCCTTACATTGAATGATCAAATTTGCTATGATGATTGCATGCCTCCCACTTATGATGATTATTGTGATGATACTTATGTTATAAAAAGTAGTGATAATGATTGTAATAATTTTGAATATCCTTTTACTGAACATTACTCTCTTAACGTGGGAACAATTTTTAGTATTCAAGTTTCATATGATACTCCCACTATTATGAATGAGAATAAAATTGCTTATATGGAGAGTAATAAATTTTCTATGCTTTTGGATCATGAAAAGAATGCTTTATGTGATGGTTATATTGATGAATCTATTCATGATGCTACTAAAAATTATTATGAGAGAGGAACTTATGATTCATGATGCTTTCTTTATGTTTCTATTCTCATCTTTTACGCGAGCATCATTGAAATCATCATGCCTAGCTAAAAGGCATTAAAGAAAAGCGCTTGTTGGGAAACAACCCAACACTTTTACCTACTGTTTTTGTGTGTTCACATTATTATTCTACTGTATTGATCATGTTTTATTGCTTCTGTTTCAATAAAGTGCCAAGTAAAGCCTTTGGGATCATGTTGGGTGATAGTTGATTTGATCTTGCTGAAAAACAGAAACTTTTGCGCTCACGAAAATAATTCTAATTTTTAACAGAAGAGTGATTTTGAGTTGATTATTTTTGCATAAGTTTAATATACAAATTTCACACGTGTTCCTAATTTTTTCATAATTTTTGAAGTATCAGAGGTATGGTAGTGATCCAGATCATTACAGACTATTCTGTTTTTGACAGATTCTGTTTTCAATGCATAGTTTGCTTGCTTTCTAGTTTCTATGGCTTATATTGCTCAATGTAAATTGTAGAAATGATATGAAACAGTAGGCATTGTGTGAGAACAATTACGAATCTTGTCTTTGACAGTACCAAAAGTGGAATGGTTTGCTCTTTATCATACTAACCTATCTCACAAAGTTCCGTTAAGTTTTGTGTGATTGAAGTTTTCAAGTTTTGGGTGAGATATCGATATGAGGAGAATAAGGAATAACAAGAACCTAATATTGGGGATGCCCAAGGCACTCCCAAGCAAATATTCAAGGAAGATCCAAGCAACTAAGCTTGGGGATGCCTCCGGGGCATCCCCTCTTTCGTCTTCAACATTATCGGTGACCTCACTTGGAACTATGTTTTCATTCGTCACATAATATGTGTTTTTCATGGAGCGTCAATTTATTTTGTCAGGATTTGCTTGCTTTTATTTAGAATAATGTCTTGTATCTTTTATTTCAATAAAAGTGTCAAGTATAGCCTTTGCCATGCTTATTTTGCAAGTCTACATGTTGCTGTTTCAAAACAGAAAGTTTATCGATGTTGCAAAAATTCCCTAGAAAAGTCAGAATGTGATAAAATGTTGAAACTTTTTGCAAAATGAGCTATGATAAATTCTATACAGTGTGGTAGATTTTCATAATCTTTGGAGTTTAAGAAGTATTGATACTCTTGCATTCTTTACAGATTGTACTGTTTTGGCAGATTGCTGTTATGTTTGCATTGTTTGCATATGTTGGCTTGTTTAATGATTCTATTTGAGGGTAGGAGTATTAAATATGCAGAGGCATTTAGTATGCAATGTTTAATAATAATTTTAGTTATTTGCTATAGTAGAGAATGATAAGGTTTTTTGCATTGGTTTATACTAACTTATCTCACGAGTTCTTGTTGAATTTTTTGTGGATGAAGATTTTGAGATTTAGGAAAACCGTGATATGAGAGGAAGGAGACACAAAAGCTCAAGCTTGGGGATGTCCAAGGCATCCCAAGATAATATTTCAAGATGTCTCAAGCATCTAAGCTTGGGGATGCCCCAACAGGCATCCACCTTTTTTCTTCAACAATTATCGGTTAGTATCGGTTGAGCCTAAGTTTTTGCTTCTTCACATGATGTGTGCTATCCTTGGAAGGTCATTTTATTTTGTTTTGCTTGCTGTTTTAATAAATTACTTAGATATGAAAGTTTTAAAATAAAATATGAGTCCTCAAATAGTTGTCAGGGAGGCTAAGTAAGCGGTATTCACATCCCGTCAACGAAGCTCTTTTCTATGGAATTGCTCTAGTGCTTCACTTATATCTTTTTTAGCACGGTGTGCTTTAGTATTTTTGAAGAAATTCTCTCTTGCTTCACTTAAATTAATTTGAGATAAAGAAATATTATGCTCATGATCTTCATTTATATCTTTTTGGAGTAGATTGTCATTTACTCTTGTGCTTCACTTATATCCTATGAGTAAATTGTAGAATAAATTGAATGTCATGAAGTTGAAATCATATCATGCCTAGTGGTAGCTTCACATTGGGTTTAGAAAGTGAAATAATTTGATTCTTGATAATCACAATATTGGTCATACAAGCAATTCATGAATAATTAGTATAAGGAAGAGAACTTTCACATGCAAATACACTATCTTGGAAATCTTTTGTGATTGTGATCCCCCATCAAAATATTATATGCAAAAATTGTTGACGTTGGACAAGGAAGACAACGTAATGGTTTATGTTTGTTCATATTCACATAGAAGTTATATTGTCATAGATCCTTCAACATGTGGTGCTTGCCCCCCATCTTTGCTAGCCAAAAAATTCGCACCAAGTAGAGACACTACTTGTGCATCCAAAAACCCTTAAACCCAAATCTTAATTTCAAGAGTCCACCATACCTACCTAGGGATTGAATAAGATCCTTCAAGTAAGTTGTCATTGGTGCAATAAGCCAATAAAAATTGCTTCTAAAAGTGTTAGATCATTTAGTGTAAGATAAAATTGAGCATTGTACGAACTTGTGATGGCAAAGAATAAAAGTGACAGACTGCATAATGAAGGTTGCTATCATAAGGGGAAATATAACGTGACGTTCTTTTGCACTAAGGGGTTGAGCATACAAACAAATAAGCGCATGGCAACCTCTGCTTCCCTCTGCGAAGGGCCTATCTTTTACTTTTATGTATTTACTTTCATGCAAGAGTCAAAGTTCTTCTCTCTATTCCTTTTTATTTTTCTCTTTTGGAAAGCATCATGTGGTGAGGAAAGATCTAGGCACATATATCCAGCTGGATATGGGTAGCATGAGTTATTATTGTTGACATCACCCTTGAGGTGAATACGTTGGGAGGCAAAACAATAAGCCCCTATCTTTCTATGTGTCTGGTTGAAACGTTTTGCTCGTGTGTATGCGGTGAGTGTTAGCAATCATACAAGACTATATGATGGTTGAGTATGTGGACCACTTACTTAAACTCTGTTGAATAACTTGAATTGCAATTGCTTGGTGACTGAGAACATAGGTTGTTGAGTTTCAAGAGAATTTATTGTTTGAACCTTAACATGTGAATTGGTTGCTACTATAACATGAGAAATTTTATGAGAAAGAATTGTTGTTTTGATGCTAGGAAAAGTGATTGAAATTATCATTGATCAAACTTATGCACTTTGCTAGCATTCACACTTCATAAATTATTTCTTTTATCATTTACCTACTCGAGGACGAGTAGGAATTAAGCTTGGGGATGTTGATACGTCTCCAACGTATCTATTATTTATGAAGTATTCATGCCATTATATTATCATTCTTGGATGTTTTACAATCATTCTATAGCAACTTTATATCATTTTTTGGGACTAACCTATTGACCCAGTGCCCAGTGCCAGTTGATGTTTTTTGCTTGTCTTTTACATCGCAGGAAATCAATATCAAACGGAGTCCAAGCACCGCGAAACTTTTTGTGGATTTTTGATGGACCAGAAGACCACCAATGGGTCAGAGCAGCACCTGGGGGGTGCCCCGAGGGGGGCACAACCCACCAGGGCGCACCTGGGGGGCCAGGCGCACCCAGGTGGGTTGTGCCCACCCCAGTGGCCTCTCGCACCGCCTCTTTACCCTATAAATTCACATATATTCCAAAAACCCTCAGGGTTAACCTAGATCAGAAGTTCCGCCGCCGCATGCCTCTATAGCCACCGAAAACCAATCTAGACCCTTTCCGGCACCCTGCCGGAGGGGGGAATCATCACCGGTGGCCATCTTCATCATCCCGGCGGCCACCACGATGAGGAGGGAGTGGTCCACCATCAGGGCTGAGGGTTTGTAACAGTAGCTATGTGTTTAATCTCTCTCTCTCTCGTGTTCTTTGAGATGTCACAATCTTGATGTATCGCGGGCTTTGTTAATAGGATCATATGGTGTTTTCCCCTCTCTATCTTGTTGTGATGAATTGAGTTTTTCCCTTTGAGATTTCCTTGTTATCGGATTGAATACTTTTATGGATTTGAGAACACTTGATATATGTCTTGCAATTGAATACTCGTGGTGACAATGTGGTATCATAATGATTCACTTGATATATGTTTTGGCACTCAACTCGCGGATTCCCGAGGTGACATTGGGGTAATTTATGCATAGGGGTTGATGCACGTTCTTGTCTTTGTTTCTCCGGTAGAAATCTTGGGGCACTCTTTGAAGTTCTTTGTGTTGGATTGAGTATTATGAATATGAATTTGCTTTGGTGTTATTTTAGTACGAACTCTAGGATAGATCAAATGGAAAGAATAGCTTTGTTTATTTCAGTACAAACTCTTGAATAGATCGAACAAAAAGAATAGCTTTGAGGTGGTTTCATACCCTACAAACGCTTTATTCTTATGTTCTCCGCTAGATAGGAACTTTGGAGTGATTCTTCATCGCACTTTGAGGGGTGGTTATATGATCCAATTATATTAGCACTGTTGAGAGATTGCACTGGCGAAAGTATGGACCCTAGGCCTCATTTTCAAGCATTGCAATACCGTTTGTGTGCCCATTTACTATTTGCTACCTTGTTGTTTTCATTTATTCAGATTATAAAAATATATTTATACCATCCATATTACACTTCTATCACCATCTCTTCACCGAAATAGTGCACCTATACAATTTGCCATTGTATTGGGTGTGTTGGGGACACAGGAGATTTCTTTATTTGGTTGCAGGGTTGTTTGAGGGAGACCACCTTCATCCTACACCTCTCACGGATTGATAAACCTTAGGTCATCCACTTGAGGGAAAATTGCTACTGTCCTAGAAAACTCTGCGCTTGGAGGCCCAACACGTGTCTACAAGAATAAAGTTGCGTAGTAGACATCAGTATAGTGGACTCATATGGCAAAATTGGCTTTAAGGATTTTGGATGCACAAGTAGTGATCATACTTATTGCAAATGAAGGCTAGCAAAATATTGAGAAGCATCCAACCAAGAAACAAAAAATCTCATAAGCGAGCATTAAGCATAACTAACACCGAATAATGCACCACAAGTAGGATGTAATTTCATTGCATAACTATTGACTTTCATGCTTGCGTAGGGTATCACAAACCTTAACACCAATATTATTACTAAAGCATAATTAATCATCAACATGACTCACATATTATATCAACATATCGCAAAACTATAACAAGGAATCAAGTTTATTTGTCCAATGATCTTCATGAATTTTTTTATTATATCCCTCTTGAATATCTATCACTTTGGGACTAATTTCATATGTTGCTTTTGATATCTCAAACAAATCTAAGTGAAGAACATGAGCATACAAATTTCTTCTCTCAAAATAATTTTAGTGAAGCATGAGAGAATTTCTCAAAAAATTTACTAACTCTCAAATAAATCTAAGTGAAGCATGAGAGCATTTCTAACAAGTCATGGCATAATTTTGGCTCTCTCAAATAGGTATGTCCAGCAAGGATACTTGACTTCAAATAAAAAGCAAAAAAAGCAAAGACTCATATCATACAATACGCTCCAAGCAAAACTCATGATATGTGACGACTAAAAATATAGCTCCATGTAAACTACCGATGGTCGTTACAAGAAAGAGGGGATGCCACTCGGGCATCCCCAAGCTTAGTTGCTTGCTTCTATTTAGATAACGGCTTGGGGTGCCATAGGCATCCCCAAGATTAGGCTCTTATTACTCCTTATTCCTTCATCCATCCAAAACTCAACAAAACTTGAAAACTTCAATCACACAAAACTCAACAAAACCTTCGTGAGATCCGTTAGTATAAGAAAGCAAATCACTACTATAAGTACTGTTGCAAACCCATTCATATTTTATTTTTGCATTATATATAATGTATTCCAACTTTTATATAGCTTATACCCTCCAATACGAACCATAGATTCATCAAAATAAGCACACAATGCAAAGAAAACAGAATCTGTCAAAAACAGAACAATCTGTAGCAATCTGAAAACTTTCAATACTTGTGTAACTCCAAAAATTTTGAAAAAATTAGGACAACATGGGAAATTTGTATATAAATCTTGTGTACAAAAATAAGAATTTTATCACGCTCCTTTTAAAAAAGAAAATTATTTTTCTGGGCGCAAAAGTTTCTGTTTTTCAACAAGATCAAAGCAACTATCACCCAACATGATCCCAAAGTCTTTGCTTGGCACAAACAGTAATTGAAACATAAACAACACAATCATAACAGTATCATAATTGTGCAAGCACTCAAGAACATAAATAAAAACACAAAAATAAATTTTATTCATTGGGTTGCCTCCCAACAAGCGCTATCGTTTTATGCCCCTAGCTAGGCATAATGCAAAGATTCAAGTATTGTCATCTTTATTTCTATATCCATAAGATGCCCTCATGATTGATTCATACGGTGGCCTAATTCTTGTTCTAGGGAAGTGTTCCACACCCTTCTTTAGTGGAAATTGAAATTTAATATTTCCTTCTTTTCATATCAATCCCGGCACCAATAGTGCGTAAAATGGCTCTACCAAGAATAATTGGACAAGACGGATTGCAATCAATATCAAGAACAGTAAAATCTATGGGCACATAACTCCTATTTGCAAGAATAAGAATGCCATTAATTCTTCCCATAGGCTTTTTAATAGTAGAATCCGCCAAGTGCAAATTCAAAGTACATTCTTCAATATCGATAAGACCAAGCACATCACATAAAGATTTCAGAATTGTAGAAACACTAGCACCCAAGTCACATAAAGCAAAACACTCATAATTTTTAATCTTGAATTTGATAGTAGGTTCCCATTCATCATGTAATTTTCTAGGAGTTGAAATCTCTAATTCTAACTTTTCTTCCAAAGCTTTCATCATAGCAACAATATGTTTAGTAAAAGCTTTATTTTGTTCATAAGCACGGTGTGAATTTATCATGGATTGCAACAAAGAAATACAATCAATCAAAGAGCAATAATAATAATTAAAGTCTTTGTAATCCAAAAGAGTGGGCACATCACTAGTTAAAGTTTTGACCTCTCCAAACCCACTTTTATCAATCTTCTCAACAAGACTTTCACCCTCCGAATTATCGGGACGCCTTCTAACTAAAGTTGACTCTTCTCCAGTCCCTTTTTCATCAATCTTAATTTTACTAAACAAAGAATCAATAGAAGAAACACCAATCATTAGATCTTCATCATTTTTATGAAAGCAGTTGATGACCCACAAGTATATGGGATCTATCGTAGTCCTTTTGATAAGTAAGAGTGCCGAACCCAACGAGGAGCAGAAGGAAATGACAAGTGGTTTTCAGCAAGGTATTCTTTGCAAGCACTGAAATTATCGGTAACAGATAGTTTTGTGATAAGGTAGATCGAAACGGGTAACAAGTAAAAAAAGTAACTAAGGTGCACCAAGGTGGCCCAATCCTTTTTATAGCAAAGGACAAGCCCGGACGAACTCTTATATAAAGCAAAGTGCTCCCGAGGATACATGGGAATTGCTGTCAAGTTAGTTTTCATCATGCTCATATGATTCACGTTCGTTACTTTGATAATTTGATATGTGGGTGGACCGGTGCTTGGGTGCTGCCCTTCCTTGGACAAGCCTACCTCTTATGATTAACCCCTCTCGCAAGCATCCGCAACTACGAAAGAAGTATTAAGGTAAACCTAACCATAGCATGAAACATATGGATCCAAATAAGTCCCTTACGAAGCAACGCATAAACTAGGGTTTAAGCTTCTGTCACTCTAGCAACCCATCATCTACTTATTACTTCCCAATGCCTTCCCCTAGGCCCAAATAATGGTGAAGTTTCATGTAGTCGACGTTCACATAACACCACTAGAGGAGAGACAACATACATCTCATCAAAATATCGAACGAATACCATTGATACGTCTCCAATGTATCTATAATTTTTATTGTTCCATGCTATTATATTATCTATTTTGGATGTTTTAAATGCATTAATATGCTATTTTATATGATTTTTGGGACTAACCTATTAACCTAGAGCCCAGTGCAAGTTCTTGTTTTTTCCTTATTTTAGAGTTTCGCAGAAAAGGAATACCAAACGGAGTCCAAATGGAATGAAACTTTCGCGATGATTTTTCTTGGACCAAAAGACATCCAAAGGACTTGGAGTGCAAGTTAGGGAAGCCGTGAGGCATCGACAAGGTCGGAGGGTGCGCCCAGGGGGGTAGGGCGTGCCCCCCACCCTTGTGGGCCCCTCGTGACTCCACCGACCTATTTCTTCCGCCTATATATTCTCAAATATCCTAAAAACTTCCAGGGGATACATGAAACCACTTTTCCACCGCCGCAACCTTCTGTACCCGTGAGATCCCATCTAGGGGCCTTTTTCGGCATCCTGTCAGAGGGGGATTCCATCACGGAGGGCTTCTACATCAACACCATTACCTCTCCGATGAAGCGTGAGTAGTTTTACCACAGACCTACGGGTCCATAGATAGTAGCTAGATGGCTTCTTCTCTCTATCTTTGATTCTCAATACAAAGTTCTCGTCGATGTTCTTGGAGATCTATTCGATGTAATACTCTTTTGCGGTGTGTTTGCCGAGATCCGATGAATTGTGGATTTATGATCAGCTTATCTATGAATATTATTTGAATCTTCTCTAAATTCTTATATGCATGATTTGATATCTTCGCAAGTCTCTTCGAACTATCGATTTGGTTTGGCCAACTAGATTGGTTTTTCTTGCAATGGGAGAAGTGCTTAGCTTTGGGTTCAATCTTGCGGTGCTCGATCCTAGTGAAAGAAGGGGAACCGACACGTATTGTATTGTTTAAATCGAGGATAAAAAGATGGGGTTTTCATCATATTGCTTGAGCTAATTCCTCTACATCATGTCATCTTCCTTAAAGCGTTACTCTGTTCTTTATGAACTTAATACTCTAGATGCATGCTGGATAGCGGTCGATGTGTGGAGTAATAGTAGTAGATGCAGGCAGGAGTCGGTCTACTTGATACGGACGTGATGCCTATGTTCATGATCATTGACTTAGATATCATCATAACTTTGAGCTTTTCTATCAATTGCTCGGCAGTAATTTGTTCACCCACCGTAATATTTTCTACCTTGAGAGAAGCTTCTAGTGAAACCTATGGCCCGTGAGTCTACTTTCCATTATACAAGTTTCCGATCTACAATTTTAGTTTCCTATTTACTTTCTTCGCAATCTTTTACTTTCCGTTCCATAAACCAAAAATCTTACTTTACCGTTTATCCATCTCTATCAGATGTCACTTTGCAAATAACCATGAAGGGATTGACAACCCCTTTATCGCGTTGGGTGCAAGTTGGTGTTTGTTTGTGCAAGTATTCGGTGGCTTGCACGTTGTTTCATACTGGATTGATACCTTGGTTCTTAAAACTAAGGGAAATATTTACTCTACTTTGTTGCATCACCCTTTCCTCTTCAAGGGAAAAACCAACGCAAGCTCAAAAGGTAGCAACCAAATTCACATGATTACTTATAACAAGACTTCTCCCCTGTCCTCAGGAACAAAGGTAACTACTCACAAAACATATTTATGATCAAGATCAAAGGATTATTAATTATTATTAAGGATCTGAAAATATAATCTTCTACCAGATAAACTAACTAGCATCAACTACAAGGAGTAATCAACACTACTAGCAACCCACAGGTACCAATCTGAGGTTTTGGGACCAAGATCGAATACAAGAGATGAACTAGGGTTTGAGAGGAGATGGTGCTGGTGAAGATGTTGATGGAAATTGACCCCCTCTCGATGAGAGGATCGATGATGATGACGATGGCGACAATTTCCCCCTCCCGGAGGGATGTTTCCCCGGCAGAACAGCTCCGCCGGAGCCCTAGATTGGTTCTGCCCAGGTTCCGCCTCGAGACGGCGACGCTTCGTCCCAAAAGATTTCTTTTGATTTTTTCCAGGTTAAAACACATCATATAGCCAAAGATGGGCACCTGAGGCCTGCCAGGGGGCCCACAAGGTCGGGGGCGCGCCTAGGGGGTAGGGCGCGCCCTCCACCCTTGTGGCTGGCTGGTGGCCCCTCTCTGGTACTTTCTTCGCCCAATATTTTTTATATATTCCAAAAACATGCTCCGTGAAGTTTCAGGGATTTTGGAGTTGTGTAGAATAGGTCTCTGATATTTGCTTCTTTTCTAGTCCAGAATTCCAGCTACCGACATTCTCCCTCTTCATGTAAACCTTATAAAATAAGAGAGAATAGGCATAAGTATTGTGATATAATGTGTAATAACAGCCCATAATGCAACAAATATCAATATAAAAGCATGATGCAAAATGGACATATCAACTCCCCCAAGCTTAGATCTCGCTTGTCCTCAAGCGAAAGCCGATATCGATAAATATGCCCACATGTTTAGAGAAAGAGGTGTCGATAAAATAAAATACGGACATGAGGGCATCATGATCATCTTTAGACAACAACATATAATGCCATATAATTTCTTATTCTAAAGTAACAATTCGTTCACAAGGTAAAGTATGAATCAAAAACTTTATTGATAACTAACAAACTATGATCTCAGTCATTGGAGAAATTACAATTTATCATAAAATGGAAAGAGTCAATTCAAGAGCTTTTCAGCAAGTCCACATACTCAAGTATCATATAATCTTTCACAATTCTTAACACTCACGCGATACTTATGGGTTCAAAGTTTCAATCGCACACAGAGAAAGATAGGGGCTTATAGTTTCGCCTCCCAACCTTTTACCTCAAGGGTAATGCCAACAATAATA
The DNA here is from genome assembly GCA_021605205.1 of Aegilops longissima. NCBI lineage: Eukaryota > Viridiplantae > Streptophyta > Magnoliopsida > Poales > Poaceae > Aegilops > Aegilops longissima. Next base: position 267,549,084 of record CM038680.1, on the reverse strand, counting down.
CTTTATGAAAACCTACATCCGAGTGGATGTATATATATATATATATATATATATATATATATATATATATATATATATATATATATATATATATATATATATATATATATATCCGGATCTCTCCAACACATAGAGCTTGCCAAAGGAGAAAAGTATAAATGTAGCGACCGCACCGAATGGATCCAGTCTACGTGCTCAGTGTCATCCTGGATCGAATGCTGACACCACACAAGATTTGAAGGATTTATTGCAGAGTAGCAATCACACACTTATTACATCGTTGTCCACAAGGAACTTATTACAATAATATGGCTTAAGGCCATCTAATAATAACAATGAAGGCTTGAAAGATAAGCGAGTCCATCAACTCCAACGGCATCACCGAGTATAGAACCACGACCTAACACCTTACTCGTCGTTCGAAAAGTCTCATAACGTGAAAGTTGCAGCCCAAAACGGTCAAGACATGGAATATGCTGGAAATGTAACACATAAGAGCAATGAATGAATAAGCCTACACTACATGCATATATGGCTGGTGGTAAGGCTCTCTGTTACATTTGCATAAAGCTGATTTTTCCCTACATCAAAGGAATAATTTTATTTAACTATCATGGTGGTTGTTAAACATTGAGAATGGTTGACAGCATTCTCAATCCCAATTAAAAGTACTCATCAAAACCCAATAACTTTTATTTAGAAGTAACATGTTGAGATTCACATGATATTCAATTACCGGATACTCAAAACGTCCATAACCGGGGACACGGCTAATCATGATTAGTTTATACACTCTGTAGAGGTTTATGCACTTTTCCCCACAAGACTCGATCGCCTCCGCTTGGTTCTCGTGACTACATGGTGTTTGAGAAACGGATGACCGAGACATAGTCTTCGAAGCGCTAGCACCTTACATGTGGGTAGACCGTACCAACCTACATCCCCTACATCAGCTAGCCTACCCGTAAGAGTTCATGACGACTTAGTCAACTACGCCAGAGCCCATAATTGGCTTGTGGCTGCACACGGAAGTTTCCAGTTTGAATAATCTTATGATCCCTTGGAGCACAGGTGGCGGTCCAAGAAATACAGCAAGTCTGATAGAAACCAGTGCCTCAATCCACCCAGATGTGTGTTTAGGTTGCCACCTTAGATAAACCATTAATTAACAATCTCACATCTGTCATGGATATTCACTCACCCAATCCACGTCTACTAGCATAGCATGGCACAATAAGAAAACGTAGAAGTAACTCCCAAGGTTTCATAAGTAAAACAGGTAATAGGTACTACCTCAATCTACTTCCCAAACCCACAATTTAATTTGATCCTAAACATGCAAGTGTTTGAGGAATAGATCTAATGCATAAAACTGGGTATGAGAAGAGTATGATCAAAGTGTTACTTGCCTTGCTGATGATCCGCGAGACCTAGTGATTCGAAGTAACAAGCGGCGCACTCCGGGTGATCTAACGCAGACAAACAACAAGCATACAATAAGTACTCATCTAATGCACGGGGAAATCTCGAATAAAAGATCTAACCAGAGAGTTCAACTTAAGAACCCTGGTTGCAAAAAGAATCGAATCAAATAAACATCGAAAGTCGGAACTCGAGAGAGAACGACTCGATTTAGCAATCTGAAACTAGGTCAAAATTTCACAGTAGCAAAACTCTGTGAAAGTAGGTTAGTCGGAACGGCGGTTTCGTTACGAAACTCCAGGCGCTTGAATCACCTGATTCCGATAAACGAGCAAGAAATAAAACAGATTTGAAAATCAGATCGGAAATCGAATCCGAAAAAATAACGGATTAATTCCGATTAAAAGAAAACGACGAACGGATTAAATAACGGACGTTCGTTAACAGAACTAATTCAACGAACACGTTCATTGAAACGAACGGTGCGGTGAACGTTCGTTAAATAAGAAAACCGAAAAAAAACCATCTAGGGTTTTTTAAAACCAACATCTTTTTTAAAAAACGGATCGGTTTTTAGGGAAAACCGGATCGGCGGGCGGGCGGCGGCTACCTCCGTGGCTCTCGCCAGCGAGGCTCGGCGGGCTCCGCTGGCCTGGAGGGCGGCGGCGGGCGGCGAGGGCGGGGTGCTCCGCGACGAGGGGCGGCGACGGCGGGTTCAAGGCGCCCACGGCGGCGGGCGGGGCTCGGTCGGGCGCTGGTGAGGGCGGCGGCGGCGGCTCGGGTGAGAGAGAGGGGGGCCGGGCGGCTATTTATGGGAGGGGGAGAGGCGCCTTGGGGAGGGGGCAGCGCGGGTCGGCCGGTCTCCGGGCGGCGGGCGACGTCTGTGGCGGGACTCCGCTCGTGAGCGTCTTGAGGAGAGAGAGGGAGGTGGGCAGGCTGGGCAAGGCTATTTGGCCGGGCCTCGGCCCAGGGAGGCGCGCAGCAGTTTTTTTAAATTAAAATTTAAACCAAACGAATTAAAAAAAATACCAAATGAACTCCGATTTAAATAAAACAAATTTTCCCCGACTCCTAAAAATGAGTCGAACAAAATGAACTTTAAAAACGGGCAGATATGCATAATTTTTTAAAATGCTCATTTTTGCCTAAGCAAAATAAATCTTTCAAAAACCAAATTTGATTTATTTATAAAATCTTCATTTTTCCTAAATGTTGGGAAAGTCATATTATTCCCTCTCTTAAAATTTTTATAGGAAAACTTTATGAAGATAATTTAAATAAATCCAAATGATCCTATTTTCAAAATTTGGAAAATCCCAAATATGAAAATAATGAAACTTCCAACTCTCTCCGAGGGTCCTTGAGTTGCGTGAAATTTTCTAGGATCGGAAAATGCGAGAAAAATATGATATGCATGATGACCTAATGTATAACATTCCAAATTGAAAATTTGGGATGTTACAATAAAAGCAAAGGTGATGATCACCATGACTCTTGTATAAGGGTAGAAGATAAAAGTAAAAGATAGGCCCTTCGCAGAGGGAAGCAGAGGTTGTCATGCGCTTTTATGGTTGGATGTACAAAATCTTAGTGCAATAGAATGTCACTTTATATTGCCGCTTGTGATAAAGACATTTATTATGCAACCCATCGCTTCTATTTCTTCCGTATCACAATTACAAAAGAGCAATTTAGAGAGCAATTTTATTCACACTAATAGATCATACATATTTAGAGAGCAATTTTTATTGCTTGCACCGATGACAACTTCCTTTAAGGATCTTACTCAATCCATAGGTAGGTATGGTGGACTCTCATGGCAAAACTGGGTTTAAGGATGTTTGGAAGCACAAGTAGTATCTCTACTTGGTGCAAAGAATTTGGCTAGCATGAGAGGGAAAGGCAAGTTCAGCATGTTGGATGATCCATGACAATATAACTTCTATTTGGATATAAGAAAACATAACCTATTATTTTGTCTTCCTTGTCCAACATCAACTTTTTAGCATGTCATACTGTAATGAGTACTCACAATTACAAAAGATGTCCAAGATAGTATATTTATATGTGAAGCCTCTCTTTCTTTATTACTTCCTATTAATTGCAACTATGACCAAAACTATGTTTGTCAACTCTCAACAACTTTTATTCAACATACTCCTTATATGTGAAGTCATTACTCTCCATAAGATCAATGTATGATCTTTTTATTTATTTTTATTCTTTCTTTTATTTAATTCCCTCAAGATCATGGCAAGAAAGCAAAGCCCTCGACTCAAAACTACTCTTTATTATATATCTCAAGGACTCGATTACATAGCGTGAACATAAAGCAAAACTCAAGGCTAGATCATACTAAAATGTTATTCTACTAGATCAAGACATAACCAAAAGGATCGAACTAAGAAAAGTGATAAAGATAAAGATGTGATGGTGATACGATACGAAACCGGGGCACTCCCCCAAGCTTGGTAGTTGCCAAGGGGAGTGCCCATAACCATGTATTTATGTCTCTTTCTTTGGGGGTGGTGATGATGGCGTTGTTGATGAGTCCGTTAGCTTCATTAATGCACCCTTCAGAACTTGCAGTTCTTGGAGCACACGTTGGAGCATATTTGCATTCTTCTGAATTTCCTCCATAAGATGCTTATTTTCAGGCCCCCAAGAACTCTTCCCTGCATTGCTTTCACTTGGACGGGATATGTCCCAATTGGAGGGTATATGTGTACGAGGGGTGTTCTCCACTCCGTAATTATAAACCAAATTATGAAAGTTGTTCCGATGTAACCTATGTAAGGGCCTCCTAGGGGGAAGCCCTTCTCAAACCTCTTGGTCTTCATGGTTGTTTGTGGTTCCTATGGCTTGATGGGGACTTGGAATAGCGGTGATACCCGTCAGAATACCCCTCTCTGTTGCCGAAGGTTATTCCTCAAGCAAATCCCCTTCATCCTCCTCCATCGTGACTCCCTCGGCATCCTACCTCCAGAGTTCCATCTGCATCAACCAAGCATTGCCCTCCGCGTTGTTGTTGGAGGGGGGCGACATGATGTCTGGCCTGAAAACTCTGGCAGAAAACAGCTCGAAACAAAAACATGAGATATTTGCGTGGTACAGTGGTCAAAACCTTCGGGAGATTATATAATGATTTTTTTACCGACCAAAAGAAGTATTGTTCAAGAAACGGAGTCCGGAGAGCACACGAGGTGGCCACAAGGACGGGGGGCGCGCCCTGATACGTCCATTTTGCATCATGTTTTCCTACTGTTATTTATGATGTTTTCATGCATAGTAATGCTTTTTGGAGTAATTCTAGTGCCTTTTCTCTCTAAATTTGCAAGGTACACACAAAGAGGGAGAATTCCGGCAGCTGGAAATCTAGACCTGGAAAAGCTACGTCACGCTACCTATTCTGCACAACTCCAAACAAGATGAAACTTCATGGAGAATTTTTATGGAATATTGGAGCCAATAAGTACCAGAGGGGGCCCACCAGTGGGCACAACCCACCTGGGTGCGCCAGGGAGCCCAGGCGCGCCCTTGTGGGTTGTGCTCACCCAGGCCCACCTCTGGTGCCCATCTTCTGGTATATAGGTCATTTTGACCTAGAAAAATTAAGGAGAGGACTTTCGGGACGGAGCACCGCCGTCTCGAGGCGAAACTTGGGCAGGAGCACTTTTGCCCTCCGGTGGAGCGATTCCGCCGGGGGAACTTCCCTCCCGGAGGGGGAAATCATCGTCATCATCATCACCAACAACTCTCCCATCTTGGGGAGGGCAATCTCCATCAACATCTTCAACATCACCATCTCATCTAAAACCCTAGTTCATCTCTTGTGTTCAATCTTGTTACCGAAACTATAGATTGGTGCTTGTGGGTGACTAGTAGTGTTGATTACATCTTGTAGTTGATTACTATTTGGTTTGTTTGGTGGAAGATTATATGTTCAGATCCAATATGCTATTTAATACCCCTCTGATCTTGAGTGTGATCATCATTTGTGAGTAGTTACTTTTGTTCTTGAGGTCACGGGAGAAATCATGTTGCAAGTAATTATGTGAACTTGATATGTGTTCAATATTTTGATAGTATGTATGTTGTGATTCCCTTAGTGGTGTCATGTGAACGTCGACGACATGGCACTTCACCATATTTGGGCCTAAGGGAGTGCATTGTGGAGTAGTTATTAGATGATGGGTTGCGAGAGTGACATAAGCTTCAACCCTAGTTTATGCGCTATTTCGTAAGGGACCGATTGGATCCAAAAGTTTAATGCTATGGTTATAATTTATTCTTAATACTTTTCTCGTAGTTGTGGATGCTTGCAATAGGGTTAATCATAAGTAGGAGGTTTGTTCAAGTAAGAACAACACCTAAGCACCGATCCACCCACATATCAATTTATCAAAGTAGCAAACACGAATTGAATCAACATGGTGAAAGTGACTAGATGAAATTCCTGTGTACCCTCAAGAACGCTTTGCCTAATATAAGAGACCGTTTGGGCCTATCCTTTGCCTCAAAAGGATTGGGCTACCTTGCTGCACTTTTGCTACTACTATTTTTACATACTCGTTACAAATTATCTTGCTATCAAACTAATCTGTTACTTATAATGTCAGCACTTGCAGACATTACCTTGTTGAAAACCACTTGTCATTTCCTTCTACTCCTCGTTGGGTTCGACACTCTTACTTATCGAAAAGAGTTACAATTGATCCCATATACTTGTGGGTCATCACGCCCAGGGGGTAGGGCGCGCCCTCCACCCTTGTGGACTCCTCGTGTCTCTTTCGGACTACTTTTAATTTTCCTAATTTTTTAAATATTCCAAAGCGTAGAAAATTTATCATTGGAAACGTTTTGGAGTCGGTTTACTTACCATACCACATACATATTCCTTTTCGGAGTCTGAAACATTCTAGAAAGTGTCCCTTATGTATTCCTCTGGGGTTACGGCATCAATTATATTGGTCTCAACATTTATGGGAGTACCTGAGATATAATGTTTGAGTCTTTGACCGTTTACCACCTTCGGATTTTTGCCTTCGGCATTGTTAATTTTTATGGCACCGGAACGATAGACCTCCTCGATGATGTAAGGGCCTTCCCATTTAGGGAGAAGCTTTCCTGCAAAAAAACTTAAACAAGAGTTGTATAGCAAAACATGATCACCTACATTAAACTCACGCTTTTGTATCCTTCTGTCATGCCATCTTTTAACTTTTTCTTTAAACAACTTGGCATTCTCATAGGCTTGGGTTCTCCATTCATCAAGTGAACTAATGTCAAATAACCTCTTCTCCCAAGCAAGTTTGAATCATAGTTGTGCTCTTTAATAGCCCAATAAGCCTTATGTTCTAGTTCAAGAGGTAAATGACATGCTTTTTCGTAAACCATTTTTATACGGAGACATGCCCATAGGATTCTTATAAGCAGTTCTATAAGCCCATAATGCATCATCAAGTTTCTTAGACCAATTCTTTCTAGATCTATTAACAGTCTTTTGCAAAATTAATTTAATGTCTATATTGCTCAATTATACTTGACCACTAGACTGAGGATGATATGGAGATGCAATTCTATGGTTGAAATCATATTTAGCAAGCATTTTACGGAAAGCACCATGAATAAAATGTGAACCACCATCAGTCATTAAATATCTAGGGACTCCAAACCTCGGAAAATTAACTTCTTTGAGCATCTTAATAGAAGTGTTATGATCAGCACTACTAGTTGGAATAGCTTCTACCCACTTAGTAATGTAATCAACAACAACTAAAATATGTGTATTCCCATTAGAGGAAGGAAAAGGTCCCATATAATCAAAGCCCCAAACATCGGATGGTTAAATAACAAGTGAATAGTTCATAGGAATTTCCTAACGTCTACTAATATTACAAATTCTCTGGCATTCATCACAAGATAAGACAAACTTACGGGCATCCTTAAAGAGAGTGGGCCAATAGAACCCGGATTGCAATACCTTATGTGCAGTTCTATCTCCAGCGTGGTGTCCTCCGTAGGACTCGGACTGGCACTTGCGTAGGATCTGTTCCTATTCATGCTCAGGTACACAATGTCTAATAACACCATCTACTCCTTTATAAAGGTGTGGATCACCCCAAAAGTAACGTCTTACTCATAGAAAAACTTTTTCTTTTGCTAGTATGTGAAACTAGGTGGTATAAATTTAGCAACAATATAATTAGCATAATCAGCATACCATGGAGTACTACGAGAAGCATTTATGACATTTAGTTGTTCATCAGGGAAGCTATCATCAATAGGTATTGGGTCATCAAGAACATTCTCTAACCTAGACAAGTTGTCCGCAATGGGGTTCTCAGCTCCCTTTCTATCAATAATATGCAAATCAAATTCTTGTAGCAAGAGAACCCATCTAATAAGTCTAGGTTTAGCATCTTTCTTTTCCCTAAGATATTTAATAGCAGCATGATCAGTGTGAATGTGAACAGTTACTTTGGAATCAACAATATAAGGTCTAAACTTATCACATGCAAATACAACTGCTAAAAATTCTTTTTCAGTGGTAGCATAATTTCTTTGGGAACTGTCTAGAGTTTTACTAGCATACTGAATAACACTTAATTTCTTATCAACTCTTTGTCCTGGAACTGCACCAACAACATAATCACTAGCATCACACATAATTTCAAAGGGTAAATTCCAATCAGGTGGCTAAACAATAGGAGCAGAAATCAAGGCTTTCTTAAGTATTTAAAATGCTTCTACACAATCATCATCAAAAATAAAAGGAACATCTTTTTGTAAGAGATTAGTGAGAGGCCTAAATTTTTTAGAGAACTCTTTAATAAACCTCCTATAGAAACCAGCATGACCAAGGAGACTTCTTATACCTTTGATATCTTTAGGACACGACATCTTTTCAATAGCATCTACTTTAGCTTTATCAATTCAATACCTCTTTCAGAAATTTTATGCCCCAAGAAAATACCTTCATTAACCATAAAGTGGCACTTCTCCCAATTCGATACAAGATTAGTTTCTTCATATCTCTACAAAACTCGGTCAAGGTTGCTTAAGCAATCATCAAAAGAAGTTTCGTAAACGGAGAAATCATCCATAAAAACCTCAACAATCTTTTCACAAAATTCAGAGAATATAGCCGTCATACATCTTTGGAAGGTAGCAGGTGCATTGCATACACCAAAAGACATACGTATATAACCAAAGGTACCGAAAGGGAAAGTAAAAGTGGTTTTCTCTTGATCATCTTTTGACACAGGTATTTGAGAAAAACCAGAATAACCATCTAGAAAGAAAAAATGTGTATGTTTGGATAATCTTTATAGCATTTGATCAATAAAAGGTAGAGGGTAATGATCTTTTCTAGTAGCTTTATTTAATTTGAAAAAATCAATTACCATTCTATAACCTGTAACAATTCTTTGTGGAATCAATTCATTCTTATCATCAGGAACAACAGTAATACCTCCTTTCTTAGGATCACAATGAACAGGGCTTACCCATTGACTGTCAGCAATAGGATAAATTATACCTGCCTCCAGAAGCTTTAGTATTTCATTTCTTACCACTTCTTTCATCTTAGGATTTAACCATCATTGACGATCAACAACTGGATTAGCATCTTTCTCCAATTTAATTTTGTGCTGACATAGAGTGGGACTAATGCCCTTAAGATCATCAAGAGTATATCCAATAGCGGCACAGTGCTTCTTCAGAGTTTTCAATAATTTCTTTTCTTCATGCTCTGAAAGGTTAGCACTAATAATGATAGGATATATCTTCTTTTCATCAAGATAAGCATATTTCAGAGTATAAGGTAATTGTTTAAGCTCAAACACGGGATCACCCTTAGGTGGAGGAGGATCCCCAAGGATTTCAGCAGGAAAATTGTGTTTCAAAATAGGTCCTTGATTAAAGAATACTTCATCAATTTCCCTTCTTTCATTCATAAGTATATCATTTTCATGGTCTAGCAAATATTGTTCTAAAGGATCAGTAGGAGGCACGACAATAGAAGCAAGACCAATAATTTCATCCTTACTAGGCAATTCTTTATCATGGGGTTGTCTAAGAAATTTATAGAAATTAAAATTATGATACATATCCCCTAAACCAACAGTAACAATATATTTCTCACAGTCTATCTTAGCATTAATAGTATTCAAGAAGGGTCTACCAAATATAATGGGACAAAAATTATCTTGTGGGGAAGCAAGAACAAGAAAATCAGTAGGATATTTTATCTTCCCACACAGGATTTCAACATCTCTAACAATCCAATTGGTGATATAGTATCTCTATTGGCAAGCTTAATAGTAACATCAATATCTTCTATCTCAGCAGGTGCAATATCATTCATAATTTCTTTATATAAGGTATAAGGAATTGCACTCACACTAGCACCCACATCACATAAACCATGATAACAATGATCTCCAATTTTAATAGAAACAACGGGCATGCCAACAACAGGTCTATGTTCATCTTTAGTATCGGGTTTAGCAATTCTAGCAACTTCATCACAGAAATAAATAACATGCCCATCAATATTATCGACCAAGAGGTCTTTAACCATAGCAATACTAGATTCAACTTTAATTTGCTCAGAGGGTTTGGGTTTTCTAATATAACTTTTGTTGACCACATTGAAGCTTTAGCATGATCCTTTATTCTAACAATAAAAGGTGGTTTCTCAATATAAGCAGTAGGAACAATAGGATCAACATTATAAGTAATAGTTTCTTCTTCAACTTTAATAGGTTTTACTACTTTAACTTCAATGGGAGGATGATATTTAAACCACTTCTCCTTGGGGAGATCAGCATGAGTAGCAAAAGATTCATAAAAATAAGCTACTATCTCGAAGTCAAGCCATATTTAGTGCTAAAATCACGAAAAGCATTGGTATCCATCAAATATTTAACACAAACAAACTTAAGGTTTATACCTGACTCTTTACCTCGTCGAGTTCCCAATCTTCATAGCTGCGTTTAATTTTTTCCAATAAATCGCATTTGAATTCAATATCCTTCTTCGTATAGGAACCTGTACAAGAAGTATCGAGCATGGATCGATCATTATGATAAAGCCGAGCATAAATTTTTTGAATAATAATTTCTCTTGAGAGCTCATGATTGGGGCATGAATATAACATTGAATTAAGCCTCCCCAAAGCTTGAGCGATACTTTCTCCTTCACGAGGCCAAAAATTATATATATAATTCCGATCACGATGAACCAGATGCATAGGATAAAACTTCTGATGAAATTCCAATTTCAATCAGTTGTAGTTCCATGATCCAATATCATCCAATAGCCTATACCATGTCAATGCCTTTACCTTCAAAGATAAAGGGAAGACTTTCTTCTTGAAAACATCCTTGGGCATACTTGCAAGCTTAAATAATCCACAAACCTCATCCACATAGATTAGGTGCATATCATGATGCAATGTTCCATCTCCTGCCTAAGGATTAGCTAGCAGTTTCTCTATCATACCCGAAGGAACTTCATAATAAATATTTTCAGTAGGTGCAGTAGGTTGAGGATCAACTCTTTGCTCTTCTGGTCGGGGTGAAGATACCCCAAACAAACCCCTCAAAGGATTATTTTCCATAGTAACAAGTGGCAGTAAATTTCAGCAAACTATATAAATGTTTCCTTACCAAATTCCACTTACCAAAGGCGCTTCACTCCCCGGCAACGGCGCTAGAAAATAGTCTTGATGACCCACAAGTATAGGGGATCTATCTTAGTCCTTTCGATAAGTAAGAGTGTCGAACCCAACGAGGAGCAGAGGGAAATGACAAGTGGTTTTCAGCAAGGTATTCCCTGCAAGCACTGAAATTATCGGTAACAGATAGTTTTGTGAAAAGGTAAATCATAACGGGTAACAAGTAAATAAAGTAACTAAGGTGCAGCAAGGTGGCCCAATCCTTTTTATAGTAAAGGACAAACCTGGATGAACTCTTATATAAAGCAAAGCGCTCCCGAGGACACATGGGAATTGTTGTCAAGTTAGTTTTCATCATGCTCATATGATTCACGTTCGTTACTTTGATAATTTGATATGTGGGTGGACCGGTGCTTGGGTGCTGCCCTTCCCTGGACAAGCCTACCACTTATGATTAACCCCTCTCGCAAGAATCCGCAACTACGAGAGCATATGGATCCAAATCAGGGTTTAAGATTCTGTCACTCTAGCAACCCATCATCTACTTATTACTTCCCAATGCCTTCCCCCTAGGCCCAAATAATGGTGAAGTGTCATGTAGTCGATGTTCACATAACACCACTAGAGGAGAGACAACATACATCTCATCAAAATATGAAACGAATACCAAATTCACAATATTACTTATAACAATACTTCTCCCATGTCCTCAGGAACAAAAGTAACTACTCACAAAACATATTTATGATCAAGATCAGAGGAGTATTAATTATCATTAAGGATCTGAAAATATAATCTTCCACCGGATAAACCAACTAGCATCAACTATAAGGAGTAATCAACACTACTAGCAACCCACAGGTACCAATATGAGGTTTTGGGACCAAGATCGAATACAAGAGATGAACTAGGGTTTGAGAGGAGATGGTGCTGGTGAAGATGTTGATGGAGATTGACCCCCTCTCGATGAGAGGATCTATGGTGATGACGATGGCGACCATTTCCCCCTCCCGGAGGGATGTTTCCCCGGCAGTACAACTTCACTGGAGCCCTAGATTGGTTCTGCCCAGGTTCCGCCTCGAGACGGCGGAGCTTCATCCCGAGAGCTTCCTTATGATTTTTTCTAGGTCAAAACACACCATATAGCCAAAGATGGGCGCCAAAGGCCTGCAAGGGGGGCCCACAAGGTCGGGGGGCACGCCCAGGGGGTAGGGCGCACCCTCCACCCTTGTGGCTGGTTGGTGGACCCCTCTGGTACTTTCTTGCCCAATATTTTTTATATATTCCAAAAACATGCTCCGTGAAGTTTCAGGACTTTTGGATTTGTGCGGAATAGGTCTCTAATATTTGCTCCTTTTCCAGTCCAGAATTCCAGCTGCCGACATTCTCCCTCTTCATGCAAACCTTGTAAAATAAGAGAGAATAGGCATAAGTATTGTGATATAATGTGTAATAACAGCCCATAATGCAATAAATATCAATATAAAAGCATGATGCAAAATGGACGTATCAGCAATCGCTAGAAAACGCTTTTTCTAAAAGTTCTCTTTTAGCTCTAAGCATAGAGGTTCTTTTCTTGCTTTCATCCGTAGAAACATATAAAGCTTTAATTGGTTCTCGAACCTTAGGCACAAAAAATTTCATCCTGAGATTTTCCACATCATGAGAAATTCTATCAATGCTTCTAGACATATCATCAATCTTACTCAAATTTTGTTTTATCATAGTGTTAAAATTCTTTTGAGCATTGATAAATTCTTTAATATTATTCTCAAGATCAGAGGTGTTCCTATTATTATTATTATAAGAAGGATTACCATATGAATTACCATAATTATTAGAGGAATTTCCTGGAAAAGGTCTAGGATTGAAATTACCTCTATAAGCATTGTTATTTAAATTGTTCTGCAAAACAAAATTTACATCTATGGCATCACTATTTTGCTCAATCAAAGTAGACAAAGGCACATCATTAAGATCAATAGGAGCATTTTTATTAGCAACCAACTTCATAAGAGCATCAACTTTTTCAATCAAAGAATGTATTTCTTCTACCGAATTAACCTTTTTACTAGTAGGAGCTCTTTCGGTATGCCATTGTGAATAATTTTCATAATATTATCAAGCAATTTAGTAGCTTCACCCAAAGTAATTTCCATAAAATTGCCACCCACGGAGGAATCTAAAAGATTTCTAGAAACAAAATTCAATCCCGCATAAATTTTTTGTATAATCTCCAAAGATTTAAACCATGAGTAGGACAATTTCTTAGCATCAATTTCATTCTTTCCCAGGATTGTGCAACATGTTCATGCTCAAGTTTCTTAAAATTCATGATTTGCATCCTAAGGGAAATAATTTTGAGGGCGTAAAATACTTAGTAATAAAAGCATTGAGGGGGGGGGGGGTGAATAGGCAACTAACAATTTTGAACTTTTCTTTACCAAATTAAACTTAGCAACAAAGTAGGTTGTCTAGATATGCAACTAGGTGAGCAACCTATATGATGCAACAAAAACTAGCACACAAGCAAGCAAAGGATACAACACAATATAAGCTTTCACAAGTAAAGGTAAGAGATAACCAAGAGTGGAGCCGGTGGAGACAAGGGTGTGTTACCGAAGTTCCTTCCCTTTGAGAGAAAGTACGTCTCTGTTGGAGCGGTGTGGAGGCACAATACTCCCCAAGAAGCCACAAGGCCCACCGTATTCTCCTCACGCCCTCACACAATGCGAGATGCCTTGATTACACTATTGGTGCCCTTGAAGGCGGCGACCGAACCTTTACAAACAAGGTTGGGGCTATCTCCACAACTTAATTGGAGGCTCCCGATGATACCACGGAGCTTCACCACAATGGAATGTGGCTCCGAGGTGACCTCGTCTGTCTAGGGTGCTCAAACACCCAAGAGTAACAAGATCCGCAAGGGATTAGTGGGGGAATCAAATTTCTCTTGGTGGAAGTGTAGAACTGGGCCTTCTCAACCAATCCCTAGAAAATCAACAAGTTTGATTGGCTAGGGAGAGATATCGGGCCAAAATGAGCTTTGGAGCAACAATGGAGTTTGGGGGAAAAGAGGTAGGTCAACTTGGAGAAGAAGACCTCCTTTTATAGTGGGGCAACCAATCCAACTGTTACCCCCCTCTTCAGCCCGCACAGAGCGGTACGACTGCCAAGTGGAGCGGTACTACTGCTAGTAGCAGCGGTACTACCGCGACCACCCGCGGTACTACCGCAGAGACTGAGAGCAGAAGAAACAGAGGGAGAACGGGAGAGAGAAACAGGGTATGTGCGGCACTAGTAGCGGTGGTAGCCGCGGTACTACCGCTCATGGGCGGTACTACCGCTGCTACTACCGCTGCTACTGCCGCACAACCCGACATGAGAAAAGACATCCTTGAACCGAGGCGGTAGCGCTGCCGAACCAGGACGGTACTGCCGCCGATGCCCCCAAACGGTACTACCGTTGTAGGACAACGGTACTGCCGCTCGAGGACCATGGGCGGTACTACCGCGCTGGCGGCGGTACTACCGCTATCTCCTCACAACCTCCACTTTCGTTGAAACAAGAAACTCCATGGAGAGGAAAGGAGCTGGGGGTGCAAAGATGATGTGCACGTGTTGATTCCACCCTTGCCTTTCCATTGCGTACCCCCTCTTAATAGTATGGTGTCTCCTACGACTCAAGTCCACCAAAACCGAAACGAAAGAGATTAAACCGTCTTCACTTAAAGCTCCGAGGGGAAAGAATCGTCTCGTGCCAAAGAATGAATCTCTGAAATACTCAAGGCACACGATTAGTCCGCAAAAGCATTGTCATCAATCACCAAAACTACTAAGAGTGAGAGAGACATGCCCTAACAAGCATCTTTGCACTTATCCCAAGAATCGATACTATTGCGAGGCAAAGAATAAAACCAAATTTTTGCATGATCTCGCAAAGAAAATGGGGATAATTTCAACTTCACAATATCATTGTCCACATCGTTTTTTCTTTTGCATATCGCATAATTCCACGAATGTGTTAAGGACGCGGCATCCCCATTAGGAGTACCGGAAAACTGATCTTTCATAATGAGATTCAACAAAGAGGCATTAATTTCACAAGACTCCGCACTAGTGGCGAGAGGAGCAATCAAAGTGCTAATAAAATCATTGTTGTTGGTATTGGAGAAATCACATAACTTGATGTTCTCTTGAGTCGTCATGACTACGCAACAAGATTGCACTCAAAAACAGATCTTACAAGAAAAACAACGAACAAAAAAGAGGTCGAATAAAACGACAAATTTTTGTGAAGTGGGGGAGACGAAAACGAGAGCCAAATGGCAAATAATGTAAATTGCAAGGAGATGAGATTTGTGATTAGGAACCTGGTAGATGTTGATGATGTCTCCCCGGCAACAACACCAGAAATTCCTTTTGATGCGGCTTGAACAACGTCGGTATTTCCCCCAAGAGGAAGGGATGATGCAGCACAACTACGGTAGGTATTTCCCTCAATGATGAGACCAAGGTTATCAAACTAGTAGGAGAACCACACAACACTACATAAACGGTACCTACACATAAAGAAGAAATACTTGCAACCCGATGTAAGAGAGGGGTTGTCAATCCCTCACGGGTAAATATATAGGTAAAATTGTAGTAGATTGGATAAATAGATCTCACGGGAATGCGAGATAAAATAAATAACAATAAATTGCAGCAAGGTATTTTTGTGTTTTTGGATTAATAGAACTGAAAATAAAAGCAAATAAAATAGATCTCGAAGGCAAATATGACAAAGAAGAGACCCGGGGGGCGTAGATTTCACTAGTGGCTTCTCTCGAGAAAAATAGCATACGTTGGGTAAACAAATTACTGTTGGGCAATTGATAGAACTTCAAATAATCATGACGATATCCAGGCAATGATCATTATCTAGGCATCACATCCAAGATTAGTAGACCGACTCCTTCCTGCATCTACTACTATTACTCCGCACATCGACCGCTATCCAGCATGCATCTAGTGTATTAAGTTCATGGAGAAACGGAGTAATGCAATAAGAACGATGACATGATGTTGACAAGATCTATTTATGTAGAAATAGACCCCATCTTGTTATCCTTAATAGCAACAATACATACGTGTCAGTTCCCCTTCTGTCACTGGGATCAAGCACCGTAAGATCGAACCCATCACAAAGCACCTCTTCCCATGGCAAGAAAAATCGATCTAGTTGGCCTAACTAAACCAATGATTCAAAGAAGAAATACGAGGTTATAAGTAATCATGCATATAAGAGATCAAAAGACTAAAATAACTTCCATGGATAAAAACATAGATCTTATCATAAACTCAGAGTTCATTGGATCCCAACAAACACACCGCAAAAAGAGTTACATCAAATAGATCTCCAAGAGACCATTGTATTGAAATTAAAAGAGAGAGAGAGGAAGCCATCTAGCTACTAACTACGAACATGTAGGTCTACAATGAATAACTCACGCATCATCGGAGAGGCACCAATGAGGATGATGAACCCCTCTATGATGGTGTCTAGATTGGATCTGGTGGTTCTGGAACTTGCGGCAGCTGGAATTGATTTTCGTCGACTCCCCTAAGGTTTCTGGAATATTGGGGTATTTATAGAGCAAAAAGGCGGTGCGGGAAGCAACGAGGTGGGCATAACCCACCATGGCGCGCCTAGGTGGGTTGTGCCCCCCTCGGGGCACCCCTATGGTACTTCTTTGGCCCATCCTGTGTCTTCTGGCCCAGAAAAATTCTCCAGAAAGTTCCGCTGCGTTTGGAATCCGTTTGGTATTGATTTTGTGCGAAGTAAAAAATAAGCAAAAAAACAGCAAGTGGCACTAGGCACTATGTGAATAGGTTAGTCCCAAAAAATGATATGAAGTTGCTATAAAATGATTGTAAAACATCTGATAATATAAAAACATTATAGATACGTTGGAGACATATAAAGGTGCACCATGCGCGCGGGGGTGGGGGGGGGGAGGGTGGGGTGATGGTGTCCAGCAACGTTGGCAAGCTAGGACTGGAGGGACACATATCTGAGCTGTCGTGGCCTTAGCCATCATGACATCGGCGAGCCAAGTGAGCTAGAAGGGACGCAACCACTCGGTCATCGAGGCCGGAGGTGCCCGGCAAATGACTACAATGGCACGGAACCGGAGAGACGCGGGGCCGGGATAGCGCCAGCAAGGACCCACTGCAAGATGTCTCGTGTCAACCATAACCACATAAGCATCGCCGCCTTCGTCCAAGAGCCGCCATTGTGGCTCGGGGAGAGGGAGTGTCACCGAAGACGAGGGGGGCCTCCTACAAGGGAAGGCCGCAGGCTACAACACCCTCGCAACTAGCCGTAGGTCCCACAACCCCACCCATGGCTGACATTAGCAACAACAGAGGTTGGGCCAAGCCGTCGCAAGGGGTGGGGAAGGCTGTAGGGGATGGCATCCATGGCCATGGCCAGGAATGCCGGATCCACCTCCGGACCGGTAGGCTCAGGCAGCAGCTGGTGAGAACACCCAAGAAGCCTCGAGGAGGGATCCCGGGGTCGAGGGCGGGGGGGGGGGGGTGTGGAGAGGTGGCACCCGTGACGGCAGGTGGAGCTCGGGGATAGGGGACCGCGCCCAGCTCGGAGTAGCGGGCGGGGGACCGGATCCGGCCGCGCAGCACATCCTGGGACACCGCAGCCTCGCCAGAGGGGACAACCGCCGCTGGGAGGGAGGAGGACGCGATGTTGGGAAACGTTGCATGGAAAACAAAAAAAATCTACGCACACGCAAGATCTATCAAGGAGATGCATAGCAATGAGAGGGGAGAGTGTGTCTACGTACCCTCATAGACCGTAAGCGGAAGCGTTTCACAACGCGGTTGATGTAGTCGAACTTTCTTCGCGATCCAACCGATCTAGTACCGAACGTACGACACCTCCACGTTCAGCACACGTTCAGCTCGGTGACGTCCTCCGCCTTCTTGATCCAGCAAGATGGCGAGGTAGTAGATGAGTTCCTTCAGCACGACGGCGGTGGTGGCGGTGATGGTGAAGTGATCTCCGCCGGGCTTCACCTAAGCACTACGAAAATATGGCCGGGGGTGTAAACGGTGGAGGGGGGCTCCGCACAGGGCTAGGAAATTGTCTGGGGTGTGCTAGGCGCTCCCTCCTCATATATATAGGTGGGAGGGAGAGGGGAGAGGCCAAGGGGCGCCCCAAGTAGGACCGAATCCTACTTGGGCTCCTGCCCATGGCCACGCCCCCTGCCATGTTTGTCGGAGGGGGAAGGAAAGGGGGGGGGAGAGGGAAGGAAGTGGGAATCCTAGTCCACACCTTCCTTTCCCTTTTCCACTTTCCTTCTCCTCCTTAGGCCGGCCCATATGGTGGGCGCACCAGCCCCTTGTGGCCGGTGCATTTTCCCTCTTGGCCCATAAGGCCCATATCTTTTGATGGGGGTGCCCAGAACCCCTTCCGGTGACCCAATAAGTACCCGATACCCCCCGAAACACTTCTGGTGTCCGAATACTATCGTCCTATATATAAATCTTTACCTCTCGACCATTTTGAGACTCCTCGTCATGTCATGATCTCATCCGGGACTGCGAACAACATACGGTCACCAAATCACATAACTCATATAATACTATATCGTCAACGAACATTAAGCGTGCGGACCCTACGGGTTCGAGAAGTACGTAGAAATGACCGAGACACCTCTTCGGTCAATAACCAATAGCGGAACCTGGATGGCCATATTGGTTCCTACATATTCTACGAAGATCTTTATTGGTCGAACCGTTATGACAACATACGGAGTTCCCTTTGTCCATCGGTATGTTACTTGCCTGAGATTCGATCGTCGGTATCTTCATACCTAGTTCAATCTAGTTACCGGCAAGTCTCCTTACTCGTTTCATAATACATCACCTCGTGAATAATTCCTTAGTCGTTTGCTTGCAAGCTTATGATGTGTATTACCAAGAGGGCCCAGAGATGCCTCTCTGATACTCGGAGTGACAAATCCTAGTCTCGATCTATGCCAACCCAACAAACACCTTCGGAGATACATGTAGAGAATCTTTATGATCACCCAGTTACGTTGTGACGTTTGATAGCACACAAGGTATTCCTCCGGTATTCGGGCGTTGCATAATCTCATAGTCGAAGGAATATGTATTTGACATGAAGAAAGCAATACCAATAAACTGAACGATCATTATGCTAAGCTAACGGGTGGGCCTTATCCATCACATCATTCTCCTAATGATGTGATCCCATTATCAAGTGACAACACATGTCTATGGTTAGAAAACCATAACCATATTTGACCAACGAGCTAGTCTAGTAGAGGCTCACTAGGGACACGCTATTTGTTTATGTGTCCACACATGTATTTAAGTTTCCGGTCAATACAATTCTAGCGTGAATAACAAACCTTTATCATGAAATATAATAATAACAATTTTATTATTGCCTCTAGGGCATATTTGCATCACGCGATGCAGAGTGGGCGGTTGTGGGGAGCGCGGGCGGGAGGGTTGGGAGCGCGAGAGGCCAGATTCGCCCTGCCGACATCTTCCTGGGGCACAGCGCGGCTTCGCCGGCCGGCCCTCCGGCGGAGGCGATGCGAGGGAGGGCGTCGGAGGTGACCGCTAGGTGCGGCGGCTAGGGTTTCCCCTGTGCCTCCAGAGGAGGGCGACGCGGGGGGAGGGGGGTTTTCTTCGGATTTTCTTTGATTCTCTTTATTTCTTCATGTTTTCCTTTGTTTTTTTCTTTGATATACTACGATTTTCTGTGTTTTTTCATCGATTTTCTTAATTATGCTCTAGTTTGCTTTTTTTGAACGGGTTTCTTTGTATCTTTTTTCTTTTACTTGGTTTTTTTGTTTTCTTTTGGTTTTCTACATTTTTGTTTTATTTCCCGTAGTTTTTCTCGGTACATAATATAAATTTTAGTGTACATATTAAAAGTTTTTATACACATTGAACATTTTCAAATAAATGATCTATTTTCTTAACTAAATACATGTTTTGAAAACTTCTTTGAATACATGGTCAGTATTTTTCAAATACATATTTAACATTTTCGAAGCCCATCAACATTTTTCAAATACTTGCTTCACATTTTCTGAAATGTTTGATTAATATTTTTATATACACAATAAAATATTCATTTTTAATACACGGCAAAAGTTTTTTTATACAAATTTAACACTTTTCAAATGCTTGATTAACATTTTTCAAATACAAGATAACTGTTTTTAATACATGGTCAACATTATTCAGTATACACACTTAAAAAATTAAATGCTCAATTAACATTTTTCAAATACGCGATTAATTTTTTAATATATTTAATATTTTTCTATGCACATTTAATTTTTTCAATGTTTTATTAATATCTTTGCTAACGCATTATCAACATGTTTTCTATACACATTTAACATTTTCCTAATGCTTGATTTACATTTTAAATACTTGTTCAATTTTTTTCAAATGCTTGATTAACATTATTATATACAGTGATGAATTTTTTCATTATTTTCTTAATGCATGGTCAAGATTTTTTATACACATTTAAAATTTCCAAATGCTTGGTTAATATTATTGAAATATTTGTTCAACATTTTTAAATGCTTTATTAATGTTTTCATATACCTTATCAAAGTATTTCAACATTTGTTTAATACATTGTCAACATTTTTACTATACAAATTTAACATTTTTCAAATGCTTGATTATTTTTTTCATATACATGATCAAAAGATTTCAATATTTGTTTACATGGTTAATATTTTTCCTATACAATTTAACAATTTTGAAATGCATGATTAGCATGTTTCAAAATATGATGTAAAGTATATCTTTAGAATATTGGGAAGTATAAACAAAAGTAATGAATGGAATAAAAAATCGAAATAAAAACATGAAAAAAAGAAAAAAAACGAGGCAGTGTCCTCCAGCAACCTGGGCCGGCCCATAAGCTTGAGCGCACTTCGGCGAGTCAAAAGGTCGTCTCGCTGAATGCGAGACATAGGCGCGCCCGGGCGGGGAGCTCCTATTGGATGCTCTTTGCGTCCGATAGCACGCCGACGCACAGGGGGCGCCGTGACTGGGCTGGCCCACTCCAGGGCACCGAAGCTAGCTACCGCGAAAGAAAAAGAATGAGGTGGAGGAAGGGAATCGAACTCGTGCCATTATGCTAAAGTTGGGTTTCATTGATAAATGGGTGGACATTGTTATGCGCCTAGTAAGTACAATCTCTTTTTCAGTTTTGTTCAATGGAAAAAAGCTCCAGGAGTTCAAACCATCACGTGGAATCAGACAAGGGGACCCAATATCTCCATACTTGTTCTTGATAACAGCAGAGGGCCTTTCGTGTCTTTTCAAATCTAGAAGTGAGTCATCCAATTTGCATGGTATTCAGGTAGCACCGTCGGCGCCACCGGTAAACCATCTCCTATTCGCAGATGACAACCTACTATTCTTCAAGGCAAATAGTATGGGTGCTACTGAGGTGAACCATGTACTGAACACATATTGTCAGGCCACAGGTCAGCGTGTGAATCATAGTAAATCCTCAATATTTTTCAATAAAGGGGTTCCAGAAATGTGACGCCCCCGATTTGACCATACACTAATCATACACGCAAACGTGTACGATCAAGATCAGGGACTCACGGGAAGATATCACAACACAACTCTAAAATAAAATAAGTCATACAAGCATCATAATACAAGCCAGGGGCCTCGAGGGCTCGAATACAAGTGCTCGATCATAGACGAGTCAGCGAAAGCAACAATATCTGAGTACAAATATAAGTTAAACAAGGTGCCATAAGATGGCTAGCACAAACTGGGATACAGATCGAAAGAGGGGCATGCCTCCTGCCTGGGATCCTCCTAACTACTCCTGGTCGTCGTCAGCGGGCTGCAAGTAGTACTAGGCACCTCCGGTGTAGTAGGAGTCATCGTCTATGGTGGCGTCTGGCTCCTGGGCTCTGGCATCTGGTTGCAACAACCGGGTAGAAGGGAAAGGGGGAAAAGAGGAAGAAAAGCAACCGTGAGTTCTCATCCAAAGTACTCGCAAGCAAGTAGCTACACTACATATGCATGGGTATATGTGTAAAGGGCCATATCGGTGAACTGAACTACAGAATGCCAGAATAAGAGGGGGATAGCTAATCCTGTCGAAGACTACGCTTCTGGCCACCTCCATCTTGCAGCATGTAGAAGAGAGTAGATGGCAAGTTCACCAAGTAGTATCGCATAGCATAATCCTACTCGGCGATCCCCTCCGCTCACCCTGTTAGAGAGCGATCACCGGGTTATATCTGGCACTGGGAAGGGTGTGTTTTATTAAGTATCCAGTTCTAGTAGTCATAAGGTCAAGGTACAACTCCTGTAGCGACCTGACCCAAAAATCGGTCAAATCTACGTATGCATTCCATCCCAAGATCATGCCGGTACTCACAAGACATCGATAAAGTAATCAAAGTTCAATCACACCTGAATATCATTAAACGATTCTCATATAGAGTCTTTATTACAAGGGAATAAATTCGCTCAAGGCCAACTCATGAGAAAATAAACTACTAATGCTTGCGGAGCGTCGAGGTAAAGCGAGTCCATCCGACTCAAAGGGCAATCGCCAAGCGCGAGCGTAGCCTCACTCTGATCGAATATATCTACGCAACATAATACGTTGCAGCCATGTAGGTCAGCTTTTGGAATAAGCGGCAAGTCATGAAGAATAACAATAATAAAGTTACTAACTCTATATGCAATTTGGTGTGGAGCTCTAAGTTTCATCATTTTGCGAAAAGCAAATTTTATCCTACTACAGTGGACTTATTTGCAAATTACTACAAATTGTTGGTAGTTATTGAGATGGTTCCACCAACCAAAATCTCGTTCCCAAATTATTATTAAGTCATAAACCCTCATTAATTTTAGTGTTGAGATATCCGAATACTTCCAAGGTCCAGAGGCTCAAATGTCCGTAACCGGGGACACGGCTAATCGATTAGGTTATAAACTCTGCAGAGGGTTGCGCACTTTCCCCGCAAGAATCATTCCCTCCTTTAAAGTCTTCGCACTTCATGGTGTTTGAAGACGGACGAATGAAACAGGTCTTCCAAAGAGTTCTTCCGCCACCGCCGGTACCCATCCAATCCTACCGTTCGTCTACTTCTCGTAGTACCGTCCAGCCAGCGTCACTACTAGGGTCAACCCAGCCAGAGCCCATAATGGCTTGCGGCTGCACAGGTAAGCTTCCGGTCATGGGGCATCCATCCTTCTCTTCGTGGCTGGGTGAAGCTTTCCGCAGGATGTCATGGCGCTTCTCCATGCATCCCGCCACCACTGGGTGCTCCAGGTGCCCGTCAACCGCCCTCCACCCAAAGAGTGATTTTCCAAAGTCCATCTTGATCATTGTAGTTCATGGGGTCATCATCATTGACTCTCACATCTTGCTTATGGATTTCACTCATCCCAAATCCGTCTCACGAGCATAGCAAAATAACTACTACGTCCGGGGTCATGGTAACAAGGGATTGGTTCATCCTACCACATGATACTACTCAAGTTTAATGACTTCAAGATTTCACTACTGCATGCATGGTGGGGTGGTGACAACTACTAATGCACAAAACATAGGTATAGAAATAACATGATCAAAACTTGCCTTGCCGATGATCCTCGTAAGCTAAAGAGTCGAGTAGCAAGCTTAGACTCAGGAAACTCTACCGAGACAAACAATAACACAATAAGCACAAAGCAAGAGGATCACACAACATAACAAAAGTAACATAACTCAATAAAGCAATCAAAACCAAATCCAAAAGAAAACTCAAAGAAACCAATTCAAAGTTTTCCCTACTCCAAACAATAGCAAAAATTAGTTTTATATAGCAAAAATTCCTTAATATGACCTAATCATGGTTCTAGGTTAACTTAACAGAAAAGGATTCACTAAGCAACTAGGAGCAAAAAGAATTAATTAAAAAGCTATTATAAAACTCATTTTAGGCCTAATCCAATTTCTATTAAGAAAATTAATTTAAAACTTTTATTAATTATAAATAAAAGTTCATCTACTAACATGACAGAAACTAACCTAGAATAACTAATCACAAGTTAAAAATAAATTAATTTACTAATTAATTAATTAGGAAAACAGGAACTAGTTAATTAATTAGGATTAATAGGATTCTGTCTAAAATTAATTATTTATTAATCCTAAAATACCCAAATTAATTTCTAGGGTTTGGCAATGTCAAAATAAAGTGGTGACAAAAGAATCATGCAAAAATAATTTTCTAACTAAAGTTATAGCAGATTTGCTATTCTGACTAAAACAATATTAAAGCATTTTTAAATATTTTAACATAGCTAAATATATATTTTCAGAAACTACATAAAATTTGCAATCCAACAAAAAAGAATCACTCAAAATATTAAACAGAATAAAAGATATACATTTTTGAAAACTGAAACTATTCGCTAAAACAGAAAATCAAAATAAAAAGAAAAAGGCCTAATGGGCCTATATCATGCACTAGGCGTAGTTTAGTCTAAACGGGCCCTAGGTTTAAACTAAACGAACCGCCTAATAAAATAAACCTAAACTAAAAATTAAACCGATCGGGCGGCGGTTTTCTAACTAAAACCTACCCCTTGGGGCTTTAATCGGGCCGTTGATCTCGGATCGGACGGGAGGGGATTGCGGTGACTTACCGGACTCGGCGACGACAGCGGCGGCGAAAGTGCTCGGGCGTTCGGACGTCGGCGAGCTCAGCGACTCGTCGAAGACGCGACGGGTCGGGGAGGGTTCGGTGGTGTTGGGGGTCGGGGTGCACCAGGCGTGCCGACGGCGGCAACAATGGCGGCGGGAGGGCTTCGGTGCTCCGGTGAGCTCTGGAGGAGAAAGATGGGGTCTGTGAGCTCTCGGGGGATGGGGTGCGGGGCTCGGCTCTTTATAGCTGGGCCTCGGCTCCTCTTCTAAGGGCATCGGGGCGGTCGGGTATCCGGATCCTTCGGGATCCGGTGGACCTCCGGCGAGCGGCGTGGCGTGGGGGGAAGGAGACGGGGGGGTCCCACGAGTCAGTGAGAGGGAGAGAGGGGCGAGGGGGTCGGGTGGCCAAGGCCTAGCCCTTTCGGGTGAGCGGGCGAGGGGGTGCGACGCTGGGCTGGCCTGGCTGGTGTTGGGCTGCCCAGTTGGGCCGGCTCGGCTTGGGCCTAGCGCGGGGCTGAGGGGTGAGGCGGCGCTGGCTGGGCCTGGGGTGGCCTGGCTGGCGCCCGAGGGGTTTTTCTTTTATTTTTTAAATTAAAACTAAAACAAAAATAAAACCCAAACTATAAATAATTTATATAGGGTATATATATACCAAAATGATCAGGGGAATATTCCCTTTCATTTGAACATTTTTCCAAAGACAAAATCCAAACTTTATAAAAATTCATTTTTTTCAAATTCAAATAAAATCCAGGTTTGAATTCCAAAACTTTTGGCATTGTTTCCTCTGATACTTTTGGAGTGTCATGTTTGCTCCTCTCATACTTTTGATCAAGTATTTATCAGGCTTGGTTTTTGAAATGTTTCCCACATGCCAAAGTTTGAAATTCAAATTCAAAACTCAAATTGCTCTGAAACTTCAAATGGCATTCAAATTCAAATAGGATGCATAGGATGCTTAGCTATAATTGTAAAACATTCCAAATAGTAAATTTGGGATGTTACAAACCTACCCACCTTAAGATGAATCTCGCCCTCGAGATTCGGGTTAACTAACAAATAGGTGCGGATGGTCTTGACGAAGATCTTCTTGGCGTTCCCAGTGGCTTCTTCCTCGGTGTGGTGACTCCACAGACCTTGCAAAACTTGATGACCTTGCTGCGGGTGACTCGCTTGCGGTCTCGAGAATACTGACGGGTTTCTCCTTGTAAGTCGATCATTGTCAAGCTGTATGGCCTCTAGGGCACCGTGTCTCTTAACGGAACATCGGCCATGTCGGCATGGCACTTCTTCAACCGAGAGACATGGAAGACATCATGAACTCCGGACAATCCTTCCGCAATTCCAACTTGTATGCAACTTCTCCACGACGTTCGAGGATTTTGTAGGGCCAATGAATCGGGTGCTAACTTTCCTTGACTCCAAACCTCTTGATTCCACGAAGTGAGACACACGAAGATATGCTCGGTCTCCCACTTCGTAAGTCACCTCCTTGCGCTTCTTCGGCATAACTCTTACATCTCGATTGTGCTATCTTGAGCCTGTCTCGAATCAGCTTGACTTTCTCTTGAATCCTTGATAAGGTCGGAACCGAAAAGTGATCGATCTCCAACACTATCCCACAATGGTGTTCGCACCTCCTTCCGTATAGAGCTTGAAGGGGCCATCTTCAAACCGGATTGATAATCTGTTGTTGTATGAGAACTCTGCGTATGGCAAATTATCATCCCAACTAGACCCATAGTCTAGCACACAAGCTCTCAACATGTCGCCCGAATCTGATTGACTCTCTCGGTCCATCCATCTGCGGATGAAAAGCTGTCTTGAATTCCAGCCTCGTACCCAAAGTTTCATGCAATCGCTTCCAAAACTTTGAGGTAAACTGTGTTCCTCTATCGACACGATTTTCCTCGGAACTCCATGCGGACATCGATCCTGGTCATGTATATCTTGGCCAACTTAGCACTGGTATAGGTAGTCTTCACGGAATGAAGTGAGCTACCTTAGTCAAACGATCAACTACTACCCGGATAGAATCATAACCTGAGCGGGTCTGGGTAATCCTGTGATGAAATCCATACCAAGTTTCTCCCATTTCCAATCGGAAATCGGCAAAGGTTGAAGTAACCTGCTGGCTTCGATGTTCTGCCTTTACGTTGGCAAACATCGCATACGGCTACGTGCTCGGCAATGTCCTTCTTCATACCGCCCACCGAAACTTTGCTTCAAATCCGGTACATCTTGGTGTTGCGGGGTGAATCGAGTCGCTGAATCATGAGCCTCTGAAGAATTAGCTTCCGAGTTCGGGATCATTGGGCACATAAATCGATCCTCAAACCATATAGTCCCATGTTCATCCTTACGGAATCCTTTAGCTTTTCCTTCCTCCATCTTTTGCTTTATCTCATCGATTTCCTTGTCCGACTTACGGGCTTCACGAATCCTTTCGGTCAAGGTGGACTGAACTTCGAGGTTGCAACAAATCCTTTCGAACTATCTCCGATCGGAGATCTCTCGAGGTCATCGACCAACTCCTGGGGTAATCCTCCTGCGGTAAGAGTATTCACATAACTCTTACGACTCAAAGCATCTGCTACAACATTGGCCTTACCGGGTGGTAATGCAATCTCATGTCGTAGTCCTTTATCAACTCTAGCCATCTCCTCTGCCTGAGGTTCAATTCCTTCTGCGTGAAGATATATTTCAAACTCTTGTGATCTGTGTAGACATCACAATGATTTCCGATGAGGAAATGTCTCCAGATCTTGAGTGCATGCACTACACCGCTAACTCCAAATCATGTGTGGCATAATTCATCTCATGAGGTCGTAGCTGTCTGGAGGCATAAGCTACAACCTTACCTTCCTGCATCAATACTCCTCCGAGTCCTTGACGAGAAGCGTCACAATAAACCTGGTATTCCTTGTGTATGTCCGCAAAATCAACACTGGGGCTGTGACCAACCGTTTCTTCAATTCCTCGAAACCGGCTTCACATTCCTCGGTCCAAACATACTTAGCTTCCTTCTTCAACAGCTCACCATGGGCTTGGCAATCTTCGAGAAGTTCTCAATGAACCTCCGATAATATCCTGCGAGTCCGAGAAAACTACGGATCTCCTTGATCGAGGTGGGTGACCGCCAATCGGTGATGATTCAACCTTGGCGGGATCAACTGCTATTCCTTCTCCTGAAATAACATGTCCGAGGAATCCAACTTCCTTCAACCAAAATTCACATTTGCTGAATTTGGCATACAGCTGATGTTCTCGAAGTTTCTCCAGAACTAGACGCAAATGTTCCTTGTGCTCTTCCTCGCTCTTGGAGAAAATCAATATGTCATCGATGAACACCACGACAAACTTATCCAAATATTCCATGAACACCTTGTTCATCAAATTCATGAAGTATGCAGGAGCATTAGTCTATCCAAATGACATGACGGTATACTCGTATAAACCATACCAGTAGTGAATGCTGTTTTGGGTATATCCTTTTCACGAATCTTCAATCGATGATACCACGATCAAGATCGATCTTAGAGAATACCTTGGCTCCAACAAGCTGATCAAACAAGTCATTGATCATCGGCAGAGGTACTTGTTCTTGATGGTTACTTCGTTCAAAGCACGATAATCCACAACCATCCTCAAGCTTCCATCCTTCTTCTCTACCAAAAGAACTGGGGCTCCCCAAGGTGATGAGCTTGGGCGAATATATCCTTTCTCCAACAACTCATTGATTTGATCCTTGATTTCCTTCAACTCATTCGGTGGCATCCGATAAGGTCTCTTGGATATTGGGGCTGTGCTTGGCAATAACTCAATCAGAATTCAATGTCCTGTCCGGTGGCATTCTGGTAATTCCTCCGGAACACATCGGGAAATTCTTGCACTCTCGGCACTTCCTCTGAACAACTCCGTGAGGGAATGCACTGATTCTTCATCTGGCTGTGCTGGCTACATACTTGATCCTCTTACGCTCCGGGTGGTGAGCGAATAGACTTCTTGGCACGATCAATGTTCCTTCATACTTTGACAACCAATCCATGCCTAGGATTACATCCAAGGTCTGTGTTTCCAACACTATGAGTTCCACGGGAAATTTGTGGTTCCCGATGTTGAGGGTTGCGTGACAGCTTAAACCTGCCATCATTTCTCCTCTGCGGGCCGACGCGGAGGGGGCTTCTAAGGGTTCTAGTGCGTAATCCGTACTTATCCACAACTACCCTTGATATGAATGAATCGTTGCACCGTAATCAAAGAGAACCAAAACTGAACGTGAATTCAATAAAACTTACCAACCACGATGTTCCGGCTGATCATAGACGTCCTCCACGTCGATGTGATTCACTTGAGCACGGGGAAAGGATTGGGCTTCTTCGCTGAGCCTCCATTGCCATTCCGTTCCTCTGCTTGGCCTCCGGGCAGTCGGTGGCATAGTGCCTGTCTTCCGGCACTTGAAGCGGTGATGTGGCTCAGATCCTTGAGCCGGGCAGAACGGTGCTGATTGCCATTACCATTGCCATTGCCATTGCCATGGCCTGACTTGTTGTCCTGGCTGCGGTTATTCCCATTTCCTTCATGGTTATGAACTCCATGGTTATGATGGGTGTGCCCTCCGAGTACGGTGCATAGCGGGCTTCTGCTGAGCTCTGAGTTGTGCTTCCCCGGCTGTACTTCCGCTTGCGGCTTTCTATCTGCTGCTGCTTGCCTTCCAGATGGTGGCCTTGTCTACCAGCTCACGGTAGTTGTTGAAAGTAGCCACAATAAGCTGCATGCTCAGTTCATCATTGAGTCCCTCAAGGAACTTCTCTGTTTGGCGGCATCTGTGGCCACATCATCGGGGGCATAGCGGCGAGCTTGCTGAATTCATCCACGTCTTGTGCCACATGACGGTTCCCTGGCGTAAGTTTGAACTCACGCTTCTTGGACTCATGGCTCCAGTGAGACATGAGCGGTCTGAAAACCTGCTGGAATTGATCCCAAGTGATGCCACCCATGGGAAAAGTGGCGGTGTAATTCTCCCACCAAGAAGCTGCAGGTCCATCCAGTTGATGCGCGGCAAAGCGCACCTTCTCAGCATCAGTGCATCCAATGGTGACTAGCTCTCTTCCAATCTTGCGGAGCCAATCATCAGCCACAATTGGCTCAGTGCTACTAGTGAACACTGGCGGATTCAACCTCAGAAATCGAGTCAAATTGTCCACAGTGGGTGGTGGTGGTGGCGGTGGATTGTTGGCGGTGTTGTTTTGATTCTCAATCGGGGCTGCATCGGTGCATTCTGCTGCTTTGGAGCAGCTGGGTGAGCTCCGGCGGAAACCAAAGGTCACGTCTCGGAGGCATCTGGTGTTTTGGAGTGGGTGAGAAAATTAGAATAGAACAATGGTCTATGAGAAATACACTACCCATATGAATGCACAATCATAACACACCAATCATTTATTCATTCCACTCAAACATGGTTCAAACTCGATTACAAAAGCTCATGACTAATCGAAGGAAAACATCGGCCTAACGATCGATTTAAAAGTAAAAGATAACATGGTGGTCGACTAAAAGTCTTCATCGATGGCGCCTCCTCTTGGGGTTTCCTTGGTGGTACTCCTTCAAAATCCTGATCATTGCTCACGAGGGTGCTTCATCTCCACTTGGGTAAAGGTCCTCTCCAAGTCCATCTTTTCCTCTATCGCGGCAAGCTTCATCTTCGGTCGTCGACAATCTCCATGAAGTCCGTGATTTCTTCCTCATGGCCAAGGAAGTCTGCGCGTGCCTTCTCCTCCAGCTCCAGTTCATGGAACAAAGCTTCGGTGTGTCTTGAGTTACGGCGAGTCCGAATCTCCGTTTCTGAGAAGACACTCCAAGTCTGGATGTAAGAAAGAGTGGAATCGTCCTCAATGGTACGGATGATATCTCCATTCCTTGCCTGCGAGAAACCATGGCGAGGTCTGAGTGATCGAGCTCGGCCTGTACTCCTCTCGGAGATGTCCAAGTGCTCGGTAGATCGCCACGTCCCTTCCGATGATCCAGTTGAACTCGGTGAACTCAAAGTTGATAGGCTCCGTGTGTCCTCCAAAGGTTCTCCACAGGATATGCACCTCAATCTCAGAAGGGTGTCCGCGGAAGTGCATTAGTGGGCTTCCGGTGATCGAGGGTAGAGCTATCTTCAGCTGCTTCACCATCTGGACCAGCTTTCTTCAAAGGGCATCGTCTCATCGGGCCGGCGTAACTCCGGTAGCAAACTGGGTTGAACTCGCGCCATCTAGAATGTTGCAAAGGGGAGAAGAGTCGAATTGAACAGGAAGAATTATAGAATGAAAAGGGTTCAAAGTAAATGGTCTCTGCTTAAGGCTTTCCGATCCTAGGGTTACGATCCTACGGTCGGCGTGTGCTCGATACCATCTCAGAGCGACCTGACCCAAAATCGGTCAAATCTACGTATGCATACCATCCCAAGATCATCTTTGGTACTCACAAGACATCGATAAAGTAATCAAAGTTCAATCACACCTGAATATCATTAAACGATTCTCATATAGAGTCTTTATTACAAGGGAATAAATTCGGCTCAAGGCCAACTCATGAGAAAATAAACTACTAATGCTGCGGAGCGTCGAGGTAAAACGAGTCCATCCGACTCAAAGGGCAATCGCCAAGCGCGGGCGTAGCCTCACTCCCGATCGAATATATCTACGCAACATAATACGTTGCAGCCATGTAGGTCAGCTTTTGGAATAAGTCGGCAAGTCATGAAGAATAACAATAATAAAGTTACTAACTCTATATGCAATTTGGCTGTGGAGCTCTAAGTTTCATCATTTTGCGAAAAGCAAATTTTATCCTACTACAGTGGACTTATTTGCAAATTACTACAAATTGTTGGTAGTTATTGAGATGGTTCCACCAACCAAAATCTCGTTCCCAAATTATTATTAAGTCATAAACCCTCATTAATTTTAGTGTTGAGATATCCGAATACTTCCAAGGTCCAGAGGCTCAAATGTCCGTAACCGGGGACACGGCTAATCGATTAGGTTATAAACTCTGCAGAGGGTTGCGCACTTTCCCCGCAAGAATCATTCCCTCCTTTAAAGTCTTCACACTTCATGGTGTTTGAAGACGGGACCCATCCAATCCTACCGTTCGTCTACTTCTCGTAGTACCGTCCAGCCAGCGTCACTACTAGGGTCAACCCAGCCAGAGCCCATAATGGCTTGCGGCTGCAGTAAGCTTCGGTCATGGGGCATCCATCCTTCTCTTCGTGGCTGGGTGAAGCTTTCAGAGATGTCATGGCGCTTCTCCATGCATCCCGCCACCACTGGTGCTCCAGGTGCCCGTCAACCGTCCTCCACCCAGAGTGATTTTCCAAAGTCCATCTTGATCATTGTAGTTCATGGGGTCATCATCATTGACTCTCACATCTTGCTTATGGATTTCACTCATCCCAAATCCGTCTCTGAGCATAGCAAAATAACTACTACGTCCGGGGTCATGGTAACAAGGGATTGGTTCATCCTACCACATGATACTACTCAAGTTTAATGACTTCAAGATTTCACTACTGCATGCATGGTGGGGTGGTGACAACTACTAATGCACAAAAACATAGGTATAGAAATAACATGATCAAAACTTGCCTTGCTGATGATCCTCGTAAGCTAAAGAGTCGTAGTAGCAAGCTTCGCACTCCGGAAACTCTACCGAGACAAACAATAACACAATAAGCACAAAGCAAGAGGATCACACAACATAATAAAAGTAACATAACTCAATAAAGCAATCAAAACCAAATCCAAAAAGAAAACTCAAAGAAACCAATTCAAAGTTTTCCCTACTCCAAACAATAGCAAAAATTAGTTTTTATATAGCAAAAATTCCTTAATATGACCTAATCATGGTTCTAGGTTAACTTAACAGAAAAGGATTCACTAAGCAACTAGGAGCAAAAAGAATTAATTAAAAGCTATTATAAAACTCATTTTAGGCCTAATCCAATTTCTATTAAGAAAATTAATTTAAAACTTTTATTAATTATAAATAAAAGTTCATCTACTAACATGACAGAAACTAACCTAGAATAACTAATCACAAGTTAAAAATAAATTAATTTACTAATTAATTAATTAGGAAAACAGGAACTAGTTAATTAATTAGGATTAATAGGATTCTGTCTAAAATTAATTATTTATTAATCCTAAAATACCCAAATTAATTTCTAGGGTTTGGCAATGTCAAAATAAAGTGGTGACAAAAAGAATCATGCAAAATAATTTTTCTAACTAAAGTTATAGCAGATTTGCTATTCTGACTAAAACAATATTAAAGCATTTTAAATATTTTAACATAGCTAAATATATATTTTCAGAAACTACATAAAATTTGCAATCCAACAAAAAAGAATCACTCAAAAATATTAAACAGAATAAAAGATATACATTTTTGAAAACTGAAACTATTCGGCTAAAACAGAAAATCAAAATAAAAAGAAAAAGGCCTAATGGGCCTATACTGTGCACTAGGCGTAGTTTAGTCTAAACGGGCCCTAGGTTTAAACTAAACGAACCGGCCTAATAAAATAAACCTAAACTAAAAATTAAACTGATCGGGCCGGCCGGTTTTCTAACTAAAACCTACCCCTTCGGGGGCTTCTAATCGGGGCCGTTGATCTCAGATCGGACGGGGGAGGGGGATTGCCGGTGACTTACCGGACTCCGGCGACGGCGGCGGCGGCAAAAGTGCTCCGGGGCGTTCGGACGTCGGCGAGCTCCGGCGACTCGTCGGGAAGACACGCACGGGTCGGGGAGGTTCGGTGGTGTTGGGGGGGGGGGTGCACCAGCGCCGACGGCGGCAACAATGGCGGCGGGAGGCTTCGGTGCTTCGTGAGCTCGGGAGGAGAAAGAGGGTGCTGGCGAGCTCTCGGGGAATGGGGTGCGGGCTCGGCTCTTTATAGCTGGGGCCTCGGCTCCTCTTCTAAGGGCATCGGGCGGTCGGGTATCCGGATCCTTGGATCCGTGGACCTCCGGCGAGCGTGGCGTGGGCGAGGGGGAAGGAGGCAGGGGGGTCCCACGAGTCAGCGAGAGGAGAGAGGCGAGGGTCGGGTGGCCAGGCCTAGCCCTTTCGGGTGAGCGAGGGTGCGACTGGGCTGGCTGGCTGGTGTTGGGCTGCCAGTTGGGCCGGCTCGGCTTGGGCCTAGCGGGGCTGAGGGTGGCGGCGCTGGCTGGGCACAGGGTGGCTGGTGGCGCCCGAGGGGTTTTTCTTTTATTTTTAAATCAAAACTAAAACAAAAATAAAACCCAAACTATAAATAATTTATATAGGGTATATATATACCAAAATGATCAGGGAATATTCCTTTCATTTGAACATTTTCCAAAGACAAAATCCAAACTTTATAAAATTCATTTTTTTCAAATTCAAATAAAATCCAGGTTTGAATTCCAAAACTTTTGGCATTGTTTCCTCTGATACTTTTGGAGTGTCATGTTTGCTCCTCTCATACTTTTGATCAAGTATTTATCAGGCTTGGTTTTTGAAATGTTTCCCACATGCCAAAGTTTGAAATTCAAATTCAAAACTCAAATTGCTCTGAAACTTCAAATGGCATTCAAATTCAAACAGGATGCATAGGATGCTTAGCTATAATTGTAAAACATTCCAAATAGTAAATTTGGGATGTTACAACTCCGGGTCGTCCTTTTACCGGGGGACACGGCTATTCGAATAGATAAACTTTCCTGCAGGGGTGCACCACATAACCCAACACGCTCGATCCCATTTGGCCGGACACACTTTCCTGGGTCATGCCCGGCCTCGGAAGATCAACACGTCACAACCCCACCTAGGCACAACAGAAAGATCAGCAGGCCGGTCTAAATCCTATGGCGCAGGGGTCTGGGCCCATCGCCCATTGCACACCGCACGCTATGCGTGGGCGGAAGGCAGAGCCTAGCCTAGCAGCGTGCAGTCCAATCCGGCGCCAGCGCCGCCGGCCGACGTCACGAAGGCTTCGGCTGATACCACGACACCGAGTGCCCATAATTGTTCCCGCGTAGTTGGTTAGTGCGTATAGGCAAGTGGCCAGACTCAGATCAAATACCAAGATCTCGTTAAGCGTGTTAAGTATCAACTAACGCCGACCAGGGCCAGGCCCACCTCTCTCCTAGGTGGTCTCAACCTGCCCTGTCGCTCCGCCACAAAGTAACAGTTGGGGGCCGTCGGGAACCCAGGCCCACCTCTACCGGGATGAAGCCACCTGCCCCTTCAGTCCCCATCTCCGAACAGTATCATAAGTAATGTAACAGTATAAAGTATATATCATATGCCCGTGATCACCTCCCGAAGTGATCACGGCCTAGTAGTATAGCATGGCAGACGGACAAGAGTGTAGGGCCACTGATGGAACACTAGCATCCTATACTAAGCAGTAGGATAGCAGGTAAGGGTAACAACTGTAGCAACAATGACAGCTATCAAGAGAATAGGATTAACGGAAAGCGAGAACATGCTACACTACTCTAATGCAAGTAGTATAGAGAAGAATAGGCGATATCTGGTGATCAAGGGGGGGCTTGACTGGTTGCCCTGGCAAGAAGGAGGGGTCGTCAACACCGTAGTCGATCGGGGTACCAGCAGAAGCGTCGGTCTCATAGTCTACCGGAGAGAAGAGGGGGAAGAAACAATGAATACAATGCAAACAGATGCATATTGATGCATGACATAACAAATAGCGGTGCCATGTGTGCCCTAATGCGGTAGGAGGTGATACCGGCGAAGGGGGGAAACATCCGGGAAGGTATTCCCGATGTTTCACGTTTTCGGACAGATGAACCGGAGGGGGAAAGTTGCGTGTTTGATATGCTAGGGATGTGTGGCGGATGAACGGGCTACGTATTTAGATTCGTCTCGTCGTTCTGAGCAACTTTCATGTAGAAAGTATTTTCATCCGACTTACGGATTATTTTATATTAATTTTTAAAGTTTTAATCAATTTTCAGGATTTAATAGATTAACATAATTCGAAAATTAATTAATGCATCAGCATGATGTCAGCAGTCAACGTTGACCGTTGACTTGTTCAACTGACACATGGGTCCCGGCTGTCAATGACTCACTCACCGAACCTTATTTTTAATAGGAGAAAAAGGGGCGGGGCCCATTGTCATAGGCACATTAGTGTACTTAGAGTGATTAATGAAGTTAATTAATTATCCATTTAATTAATTAGGTAATTAATTAATTTAATTATAATTAATGTTTTTTTTATTTTTAGTTTTAACAAGGGCAGCCCCATCTGTCATTGGCCCATAGGCCATGGCGGGCGGAGTTACTGCAGCGTCTGACCATGGGCATGAGCATGCCCGACCGAAGCGTCTTGACGGCGGCGACGGGTCATGGTGGCGAGCACGACCCGGTGAGGCCACCGCGGCGCAGCCTTGAAGGAAGGGGTCCGCGGCCAGCGTCAGGAGGCCGGGGCACCGGGGAGGGGCGACGGCGACGAGCGGGAGTGGCCGCGGATGGAAGCAGGTGTGACGGTGGCGGCGGTTCATGAGCGGGTGCGCGCGTGTATGCAGGGGCGCGGGGGGGGGGGGTGGCCTAAACGCGTCCCGGGCAGGAGCGACACGCGTGAGGGCGGGACTAGGGCACAGCAGGAATGCGGGCACGCCCACGAGGTGAGCGGGGTGATGGGCGGATGCACGAGCTGGAGCAGAGAGTGTGGGCGCGCGTGTTGAAGGCCGCGGTCGGGCGCGGCAGAGGAGGGTCAGGGATGGAGGCGGGCACAGGGGGTGCGGCCCTGGGCCTTCTTCAAGGGAGTAGCGGGCGGCGTGGTTGGCCACGGCGAGCGGTGAGTGTGCGGGCATGTGTGCGAGAAGGCGCGGCCGGGCGCAGCCGGTCGTGGCCGTCGGCGCGAACACGAGCACCGGGTGGCATGTGATAGAGACGGAGGGGGAAGATGGGGTTCTCACCCCCGTTGCAGGTGTACGTCGGCGAGGCTCGATGTAGCTGAGCCGGTGAGGAGGCGGGGGCACGAGTGACGGGGACGAGGCAGTCCAGTGGGATCCGGCGACGGCGCGGTCGCGGACGGGGCGGTGAGGCCCTGGGCGACGACGTTGAGGTGGCGGGGTGCCGCCTCGGGGTCGGGGAGGCAACAGGCGTCGGCGGTCAGGGCGGCGTCGCGTCGGTGGTGTGGGGTCGATCCAGATCGGGATCGTGGGAGGAGTGAAACGGGGGAGGGGAGGAGTGGACCGAGAGGGGGAGTGGGGTACGTGGGGGTAGAGGAGCTAGGGGATCGGGAGTAGTCGGGGTGTTTAGGGTTTTGCGGGGGTTGGACCGGGGTATGTAGGCTGAGGGTAGGGGTGGGCCGGCGTGCTAGTGGCCACGTCTGCCGAACGGCCCAGGGAGGGTTCTTCTCCTTTTTGTTTTATTGTTAGCTTTTCTTTTCAGTTAATCTTTTCTGTTTCATTTATTTTAGAGTATCTTAGCATTTTCTAAACATGTGTTTTCTTCACTATAATTACCTATGTAATATTTGGCAGAGTCCGAACATTTTTATTTTAATGTTTGAAAACTTTTAAAGTTTGAGTTGATTTTAAATTTGAATTTGAACGAGGTTTGAATCAACGCGAGTTTATCAACAGTAACCGTGGTGACGTGGCATCATTAGTAGAGGGTTAGTGTAGCTTAATTATCCGGTCGTCACAATTCTCCTCCACTACAAGAAATCTCGTCCCGAGATTTAAGAGGTAGAGAAGGGGGGAAGGTCTAGTTACGAAATTCTAACGGATCTTCTCGGCCTTGGTTGCTCTTCTCGAAGAGGTCGATCCATTACATTGACATCTGCATTTCTCTGCTTCAGGTCATCATGGTGAAGTCGTCCTTTTCTTTGGGAACTCCAACGTACTTACAAATCGGTAAGGGGCAGCTCGGCTACGACAAAATGCTTATGAGGGAAACAATCTGGGGTTAACCCATGAATGAGCATAAGAGTATCTCTCGAGTTGAACATATAAAATACATCGAGAGTAAGGTACGAAGGTACAATAAGAGGTTCCAAGCAGATAGATAGTTGCTCGAAGTCTGAACCAGAGTGAGAAAGGGGTTCAGAGCAGCAAGAGTAAGTATTGCGTCTGATACCAGAATAGAGCACTAGAAAGGTGGCCCGTGAATTAAATACAAAGCCAAGTGTGAGGAATAACCATTAGAAACAGGGTTGGACAGGAGAGTCAGGTTTCGATCATGTGGAACTGTGGGTTATGGGCCCACCATGTGGGTTAAAAGTAGGAAAGGCGGAGACGTCTTGTGTGATCATGTAAGCAAGGCATGTCAGAGGATAGCCTGTCATTTATGTCGGCAACAACATCGGTACCAAGGGCGAGGGACGAAGAGAACCATTTTCCTGCTCGTTGAACAAGGCAGACCAATAGGCAAAGTTCTCGTCCATCAGTGGCTACTGGAATGTCATCAACAATGGTGACAGGGTCTTGCTGACAGAATTGTACACCAAGGTGTTTACATAAGCAGGAGAATATTACTGCTTAGATCATATAGATCACAAGAAACATTAAACCAACCAATGGAAAGGAAAATATGATTATTAGATTAAACAGAACAATGGAAAGGAAAATGTGTTTAAACACATATTTCAAGGGTATATCCTTCCCAAGGACAAGCAGAGCAAGATATCCATGACAGGATATAATGTAGAAAACTCTTCAGGTAGGGGAGAGAAATTTCATGACATTACCATACAGCGGTTTTTGGATAATTGAGCAAGAAACATTTAGCATTGGGCTTCAAATGTTCTTTGAAAATTGGAGTACCATAGACATGCTTCGAGATAGCATTGACATGGTCAACAAGTGAAGGTCAGACTTTGTAAACACAAAGGATCCATTAGGAAAAACTTGTAGAATAAGTCTTACAATTTCCTCATGGAAGAATGGATAACCTTGCTGAAAAGGAAACTATAACAATAGGTCCTCCGGCCAGGTGTGCTAGGCATGACATCATCTTACCGGGTCATATAAAGACCAATGTTGTAATTCTTGGAAATATGTTCCAACCATCATATCTGACTGAGGTTCAGATCCGATTGGTGTCAGGATACCTCAGACTCAGGATGCCTGAGAAGAAAAGGTGCAACGCAATTGACGAGATGACATTATAAGATTCTCGGGCAATGAACTATGGAAGCGAGTTCCGAAACAAGAGTTCATCATTAATTCAAGGAGAGGTGAGGAGGTGGCTGATTGACTCAGCGACAATTCATTGAGATTTTCAAAAGATGGATTTCCACACTTATGTGAACAAGGAGATAACATTTGTCAGATCAAATGATATAAAGAGGTATGCTCGAGGAAAACATACTCGGTTAAACATTGGTTGAAAGGTCCACCCGAAATATGGGTTTAGGTAGCATGATCAAAGTTAGAATGGTGATTCGATAACCAATGGTCTAAGAATGAATTATCGACCATTAACTTCAAAGCAACAGGGTTGCTAGAAGTTTTGAACTCGCACAACGTAATTCAATTATCGGTTTTCCGGTTAGAAACAACGCGGAGACCAAGGAATGAACGAATATGGCAAGAAGTGTCACCTGTATCAAGAATTCTTAAGAGGTGGTGAAATTCTCACGACATTCTTGACATAAAAGATGGTAATACTCCAAGATAAAGAACAAATGCTGGATAGCAAGGATCTCAAGGTATACACACGAAACATGAACAAGTTTGTGTTGAATTGGAAGGAAATAAAGTGGTCGATGATAACACAAATCATCGAGGGCAAGGATGGTATTTCTCATCATGAATTCGACTGGTATCCTCGAAGAGGTCATAAGGTTGATGAAGATCATGACACATTTGTCGAGAGATTTCATGAAGATGTAATCAATTAGCGACGACATCAAGTCAAAGGAATGATGAAGCGAAAGGTTATTGGAACCATGGGTACGACACAAACTCGAAATCAAGCTTGCTGTTCAAGGTGAAATGATATGATGAGGAAAATCGACGTAAGCTTAGCTCATCGTCAAAAAAAATTATGCTTTGGGAAGAAGGACCAGGTAGCACATTTAAAATCAGCACGACAAGGATATAGCCAAACAGGCTAGAAATGACGTGATTGAGTTCAAACTCGTAAGTAATGAAGGTTACCAAGAGTTGCTTAATCGCGATGCAGACTCGAGTCAGTTATCGGTGTATTTGAGTGTTTAATAACTCAGAGCCCGTGAAAATTGGAATCAATGAGAATGTAGCACTTGATGAAGAACTCATAAGAAGTTATGCAGTTCCGTGATAATCTTGAGATACCGGGGGGTAGTACTCGAAGGTGGATCAAAATAGAGGTTGGGCAGGCGTATTGATCTGCAAAAGGCAAGTACTTTAACTTGTCTGAGAAATAGAATCAAGGAGAAAATATGGTCGGAACCACGATTGCAAAGGATCAATTCGCAGATACCAGCAGATATTATATCAAGTAAATAGTTATTATTATAAGAAGCTTCCATGATAGGATCTACATCGTGTCCATGGGCATGAACACAAAGTCCAAGGTCGACTCCCACTTCTCCAATGCATAACCTTTCATTCACTTCTCATTTTTTTTGAAGAAGTTGTAATGTTGAAGTTTTATCTGACATAATAACAGTGGAGTAT
Organism: Aegilops longissima; assembly: GCA_021605205.1. Taxonomy (NCBI): domain Eukaryota; kingdom Viridiplantae; phylum Streptophyta; class Magnoliopsida; order Poales; family Poaceae; genus Aegilops; species Aegilops longissima. The sequence continues at coordinate 267,508,589 of CM038680.1, read as the reverse complement.
GACGCGTAGTAGTTTCCGGGTTCACACGGATTAGAAAAGGCATAGGTTCAACCCATCAGGGCCTCTTAGGAACATATACCACAAACTTCAGTAGTAAACAACAAAAGCTCGAAAGCAGAGCATGTTCGACAAAGCAGAGGATAGAATTTACCAAAGGCATTATGTATCCGAAAAAAGACTCACAAAGTTATTGAATATGAAGGATGTTGTCGGATAAAATCCAACAAACGAGTTGATGGTCCACAAGAGATCTGATGTGAGCATCGGTACTCAACCAGAAGAAGAAACAATGAGAAGGCATTGGATTATAGAAACAACTGACTAACTCAGAGCTCATCTACAAAGGAATTATGATTTTCAAATCAAGGGATCAGAAGCCAACGGTCTGATTAAGAATGGATAAGTTGAATAGACTTAGGGGTACAATCGACGGCAATTTGATGAGTCGATAACCAGCTCACTTTCAAAATGACATCTGAGCCGGAAAGATATTTTAAAAGGATCAACCGATGATTGCGTGCACTCGCACTCATGTTGAATCAATAGGATCAAAATGACGGTGTCAAAGGAGACTAATGAATATTGCCAGACATATGGAGAGCATCCATAATGCAAGCAGGCAAGTGTTTGCAGAGCAATAAGCTGCTACGAATTTTCGGAGGATCGAATAGTATTTCAAAGACTTTTGCAAAACAAAAACAACTGGGGATAAGAGGATACTCGGAAAGTGCGAGAAATTATTCGTAGGGGTATTCATGTGGCAAAAACTGCAAGGCAGTAAGGCACAAAGGATTATCGAAACAACGGCGAGTATTTCGGGGTATCCTGTAATAACAAGACCAACTAGGGATGAATGTAAGAATGACAACTGCATGTAGTTGTCCGTAAGGGTTGACGGTCGAAGGGGAATTGCAAATGCGATGAACACAAGTTCTCGGGTTAACAACGGAGAGTATCTTCAGGGTCTTCTGGTGCAGCAGACGATCGTCGGTAATAAGGTGCTCTCCGGGTGAAAGTGATAACGAGATCCTAATGTTATATTTAACAAAATCATTTAACCCGAATAGGAGAGAGTTCAGAGTCCCGGAGTATAGACGAGAAATAAAAGATCCTAATACCACCCAATGGCGACGTGGGCCCGTAAGCCGCACAGCCATGTTAGTAAAAGTTTTTCAATGTCTAGACTCAACTTCGGCCAAGGAATTTGGAAGGGGGATTCCTACAGGCAGTCGGCTCTGATACCAACTTGTGACACCCCCGATTTGACCATACACTAATCATACACGCAAACGTGTACGATCAAGATCAGGGACTCACGGGAAGATATCACAACACAACTCTAAAATAAAATAAGTCATACAAGTATCATAATACAAGCCAGGGGCCTCGAAGGCTCGAATACAAGTGCTCGATCATAGACGAGTCAGCGGAAGCAACAATATCTGAGTACAGACATAAGTTAAACAAGGTGCCATAAGATGGCTAGCACAAACCGGGATACAGATCGAAGAGGCGCAGCCTCCCGCCTGGATCCTCCTAACTACTCTGGTCGTCATCGATGGGCTGCACGTAGTAGTAGGCACCTCCGGTGTAGTAGGAGTAAATAAATCGGTATGGCGTCGCTCCGGGCTCCGCATCTGGTTGTGACAAACAGGTAGAAGGGAAAGGGGGGAAAGAGGAAGAAAAGCAACCGTGAGTACTCATCCAAAGTACTCGCAAGCAAGGAGCTACATGATACGTCTCCAACGTATCTATAATTTTTGATTGCTCCATGCTACTTTATCTATTGTTTTGGACTATAATGGGCTTTATTTTCCACTTTTATATTACTTTTGGGACTAACCTATTAACCGGAGGCTCAGCCTGAATTGCTGTTTTTGCCTTTTTCAAGTTTCAAGAAATGAATATCAAACGGAGTCCAAACGGAATGAAACCTTCGAAACGTGATTTTCTCACCGAACGTGATCCAGGAGACTTGGACCCTACGCCAAGGAACATCGGAGGCGGTCACGAGGGTGGGGGCGCGCCCCCCCTAGGGCGCGCCCCCTTGCCTCGTGGGCCCTCTGATGCTCCACCGACGTACTCCTTCCTCCTATATATACCTACGTACCCCCAAACGATCAGAACAGGAGCCAAAAACCTAATTCCACCGCCACAACTTCTTGTATCCACGAGATCCCATCTTGGGGCCTGTTCCGGAGCTCCGCCGGAGGGGGGCATCCACCACGGAGGGCTTCTACATCAACACCATAGCCTCTCTGATGAAGTGTGAGTAGTTTACTTCAGACCTTCGGGTCCATAGCTAGTAGCTAGATGGCTTCTTCTCTCTTTTTGGATCTCAATACAATGTTCTCCCCCTCTCTCGTGGAGATCTATTTGATGTAATCTTATTTTTGTGGTGTGTTTGTTGAGACCGATGAATTGTGGGTTTATGATCCAGCTTATCTATGAATAATATTTGAATCTTCTCTGAATTCTTTTATGTATGATTGAGTTATGTTTGCAAGTCTCTTCGAATTATCCGTTTGGTTTGGCCAACTAGATTGGTAGTTCTTGCAATGGGATAAGTGCATGGCTTTGGGTTCAATCTTGCGGTGTCCTTACCCAAAGGATGTAAAGGGTTGCAAGGCACGTATTATATTGTTGCCATCGAGGATAACAAGATGGGGTATTTATCATATTGCATGAATTTATTCCTCTACATCATGTCATCTTGCTTAAGGCGTTACTCTGTTTTTAAGTTAATACTCTAGATGCATGCTGGATAGCGGTCGATGAGTGGAGTAATAGTAGTAGATGCAGAATCGTTTCGATCTACTTGTCTCGGACGTGATGCCTATATACATGATCATACCTAGATATACTCATAACTATGCTCAATTCTGTCAATTGCTCAACAGTAATTTGTTCACCCACCGTAGAATAATTATGCTCTTGAGAGAAGCCACTAGTGAAACCTATGGCCCCCGGGTCTATTCTCATCATATCAATCTCCATCACTTTTATACTTGCTTTGTTTTTACTTTGATTTTTACTTTTCACTTTGCATCTTTATACCAAAAATACCAAAAATATTATCTCTATCAAATCTCACTCTCGTAAGTGACCGTGAAGGGATTGACAACCCCTAATCGCGTTGGTTGCGAGTAGCTATCGTTTTGTGCGGGTACGAGGGACTTGTGCGTGGCCTCCTACTGGAATTATACCTTGGTTCTAAAAAACCGAGGGAAATACTTACGCTACTGTGCTGCATCATCCTCTCCTCTTCGGGGAAAACCAACGTAAACTCAAGACGCAGCAATAAGGATTTCTGGCGCCGTTGCCGGGGAGTCTACGCAAAAGTCAACATACCAAGTACCCATCACAATCCCTATCTCTCGCATTACATTATTTGCCATTTGCCTCTCGTTTTCCTCTCCCCCACTTCACCCTTGCCATTTTATTCACCCTGTCTTTTCTGTCCGTCTTTTCGTTTGCCTTGATGTCTTACTTGGCTCGTTTGCTCGTTTCGTTGAAATAGTTGAGTATTTATTCCTAAACAGAGAAGCTAATATCTATGGATCCTCATCCGCTTGCCAATCTTTTTAAGAGATCAAATTATGATGAACCAATTCCTAGTGATTTGGATGCACTAGATTATCTTTATAAGGTTTTGCCTGAAATCCGTAAATCTGAAAACTGTGATGAAGTGCTTTATGAAGTGATTCACGATAGATCTTTGAATAAAAAGCATGATTGCAATGATTTTATTATAAATTCTCTTGATGTCAATTATGCTAATAATATGCAAAACCTTAAGCTTGGGGATGCTAGTTTTGCTATGTCTACTACTTGTTGCAATAGTCATGATTGGGGAGATTCTTCTTATGATCTTGAAAATTTATTTAAGCCCCATGATGAATATAAGATTGATAATAGTGTTTGCAATAATATCGAAAGTGGGTTTGGAAGAGTGTCAACTTTAGATCCCACATATTTGGATAACATTCAATCTTATGAAATTTTTGATAAAAGTGGGCTTGGAGAAATCATGACTTTAGTTAATGATAATCCCACTATTTTGGAAAAGTGTCAACTTCACATGCATGTGGATCGTGTTGAGAATATGTTACGTGATAGCTATATTGTTGAATTTTCTTATGATCCTACATGTAATTATTATGAGAGAGGAAAATATGGTTATAGAAATTTTCATGTTACTAATTTACCTCTCGTTATGTTGAGATTGCTATTGTTCCTTTCCGCTTCCTTGCATATGCTAGTTTTTGCTTGCTACGATAATTTGTTTGCCTATAATATGCCTATGCATAGGAAGTATGTTATACTTAAGTGTGTTTGTCACATGTTTTATGATGCTCTCTTTGTGCCCCAATTCTTGTCTTTCTTGTGAGCATCATTGAAATCTCAATGCCTAGCTAAAAAGGCTTTAAAGAAAAGCGCTTGTTGGGAGACAACCCAATATTTTTCCTTGCTGCTTAATAATAAAGAATCCATCTAGCCTCTGTTTAGATGTGGTTTTATCTTTTAATTAGTGTTTGTGCCAAGTTAAACCTATTGGATCTTCTTGGATGATAGTTATTTGATCTTGCTTTAATTTCCAGAAACTTTGCGCTCAGTGCCCGAATTGTTAAAAATCACCAGAACGTGATAAAATACTGATTCCAATTGCTTCTGATCAATAAACAAATTTTCCAGGTTGTCTAATTTTGGTAGAATTTTTTGAGTTCAACAAGTTTGCGTTAGTTACAGATTACTACAGACTGTTCTGTTTTTGACGGATTCTGTTTTGCGTGTGTTGTTTGCTTATTTTGATGAATCTATGGCTAGTAAAATAGTTTATGATCCATAGAGAAGTTGGAATACAGTAGGTTTAACACCAATATAAATAAAGAATGAGTTCATTACAGTACCTTAAAGTAGTCTTTTGTTTTCTTTCTCTAACGGAGCTCGCGAGATTTCTATTGAGTTTTGTGTCGTGAAGTTTTCAAGTTTTGGGTGAATTCTTTTGATGGAATATGGAACAAGGAGTGGCAAGAGCCTAAGCTTGGGGATTCCCATGGAACCCCCAAGATAATCCAAGGACACCAAAAAGTCAAAGCTTGGGGATGCCCGGAAGGCATCCCTCTTTAAATCTACTTCCATCGGTAATTTACTTGGAGCTATATTTTTATTCACCACATGATATGTGTTTTGCTTGGAGCGTCTTGTATTATTTGCGTCTTTGCTTGTTAGTTTACCACAATCATCCTTGATGTACACACCTTTTGAGAGAGCCATACATGGATTTAAATTTGATAGAATACTCTATGTGCTTCGCTTATAACTTTTGAGCTTGATAGTTTTGCTCATTTTTTTTTTGAAAAGGAGGATGACCCCCGGCCTCTGCATCTGGAAGATGCATACGGCCACTTTATTGATTATTCTCGAGGACCTTACAAAGTATTACAACAATGTGCCTGAATCCACCGTCTTGGCAACACATGCCGCTACTCCTATCCAAAATGATGAAGGGGTGCTAGCTGGGCCACTACCCAAACCACTCACCTAAGCCTAACATCAAAAGCCGGAAGTGAAACATATTCTAAGCCCCAACCGAGCCACATACCGGTGCAGGGCACAATCCGTCGACGCACTCGTGTGTCGTCGCCGCCATCTTCCACAGGTCCATCTTGAGATCATATTGAGGCTTCTACCTTGTCCGCCACTCAGCCATCGACGCCCCCATGACGCCAAACAACATCCTCCTCCTGCACGAGTCCATCTCCACGCGCCGTGCACCGAGTCTCCACGGCACCATGCCATCGAGATCCGCCACCATCAATGTGTAAGATGAAGCACCGCTCCACCAAAGTCGCCGTCCTCTAGTCCCTCGAGTCCGTGTGATCCTCCAAGAATGACGCCCCCAGGGGGAAAACGACACCGGAGAGCCGCCGTCATCCGATCTACTGATCTAGGGTTTCCCCCGGAGGTAGCAGAGAGTGGCCTTGAACATCTCCACGGCGGTGCCTTCAGGAAGGGAATGACGCAGACAGCGTCGCCATCGCCGGCCTTGGCAATAGCCAATAGCAGGTTTTCACCCAGATCTGATCGAAGACCTCCATCTCTCGTGCACGGGTCACCGCCGTCCTTGCCGGGATCTGGATGATCCCACTTGCGAGATCTCAGACGGAGAAGCCCCCACCAAGACCCGCCGCCGAGCGGGATGCCGAGGCCGCGCCACGGATCAGATCCGAGATGGATCCAAGCCCGCCGCCGCCCGAGTCTGCCCCGCCGCAGCCACCACCGCTGCCGAGGCTCGCCGCCACGTGCCCGCGCGCCCGCCACCGCCGCCGAGGCCTGCCGCCTAGATTCGCCGCCATGAAGAAGGGAGTCGGGAGAGGAATCCCCGCCACTGCTCGCCACGCTGGTTTCACCCGGCGCGTCACCCGGCGCGAGGAGGGGAGAAGGAGGGGCGCGGCTGTGTTTGGGTTGAGGCCCCAGTCGCCTGTATGGGGGCGACGCGAGGGCAAGCTGAGTCCAAGATGCTCATAGTTTTGCTCATAGTGCTTCACTTATATCTTTTGAGCGTGATAATTTTTGCTCTAGTGCTTCACTTAGATCTTTTGGAGCACGCTGGTGGATTTGTTTTAAAGAAACTTGATCTCCCATGCTTCACTTAGATTATTTTGAGAGTCGTTAATACCATGGTAATTTGCTTAATGTTAATATACTTGGTATTCAAGATATGTGAAACTTTCTTTTGAGTGCGTTGAATACTAAGATAAGTTTGATGCTTGATAATTGTTTTGATATATGAAGATAGTGATATTAGAGTCATGCTAGTTGAGTAGTTGTGAATTTAAAGAATACTTGTGTTGAAGTTTGTGATTCCCGTAGCACGCACGTATGGTGAACCGTTATGTGATGAACTCGGAGCATGATTTATTATTGATTGTCTTCCTTATGAGTGGCGGTCGGGGACGAGCGATGGTCTTTTCCTACCAATCTATCCCCCTAGGAGTATGGCGTAATACTTTGCTTTGATAACTCCTAGATTTTCGGTATAAGTATATGAGTTCTTTATGACTAATGTTGAGTCCATGGATTAAACGCACTTTTCCCATCCTTCCACTATTGCTAGCCTCTCTAATACCGCGCACCTTTCGCCGGTATCATACACCCACCATATACCTTCCTCAAAACAGCCACCATACCTACCTATCATGGCATTTCCATAGCCATTCCGAGATATATTGCCATGCAACTTTCTACCATTCCGTTTATTATGACACGCTCCATCATTGTCATATTGCTAGCATGATCATGTAGTTGACATCGTATTTGTGGCAAAGCCACCGTTCATAATTCTTTCATACATGTCACTCATGTTTCATTGCATATCCCAAGACATCACGGAGGCATTCATATAGATTCATATTTTGTTCTAAGTATCGAGTTGTAATTGTTGAGTTGTAAGAAAATAAAAGTGTGATGATCACCATTATTAGAGCATTGTCCCAAGTGAGGAAAGGATGATGGAGACTATGATTCCCCCACAAGTCGGGATGAGACTCCAGATGAAAAATAAAAAAATATTAAAAAAAAAGAGGCCATAAAAAAAAGAAAAGGCCCAAATAAAAAAATGAGAGAAAAAGAGAGAAGGAACAATGTTACTATCCTTTTACCACACTTGTGCTTCAAAGTAGCACCATGATCTTCATGATAGAGAGTCTCTCATTTTGTCACTTTCATATACTAGTGGGAATTTTTCATTATAGAACTTGGCTTGTATATTCCAATGATGGGCTTCCTCAAATGCCTTAGGTCTTCGTGAGCAAGCGAGTTGGATGCGCACCCACTTAGTTTCTTTTGTTGAGCTTTCATATACTTATAGCTCTAGTGCATCCATTGCATGGCAATCCCTACTCACTCACATTGATATCTATTGATGGGCATCTCCATAGCCCGTTGGTACGCCTAGTTGATGTGAGACTATCTTCCCTCTTTTTTTTGTCTTCTCCACAACCACCGTTCTATTCCACAAATAGTGCTATATCCATGGCTCACGCTCATGTATTGCGTGAAGGTTGAAAAAGTTTTGAAAATGTTAAAGTATGAAACAATTGCTTGGCTTGTCATCGGGGTTGTGCATGATTTAAATACTTTGCGTGGGGAAGATGGAGCATAGCCAGACTATATGATTTTGTAGGGATAACTTTCCTTAGCCATGTTATTTTGACAAGACATAATTGCTTAGTTAGTATGCTTGAAGTATTATTATTTCTATGTCAATATGAACTTTTGTCTTGAATCTTTTGGATCTGAATATTCATAACATGATTAAGAAGATTTACATTGAAATTATGCCAAAGTATCACTCCGCATCAAAAATTCTCTTTTTATCATTTACCTACTCGAGGACGAGCAGGAATTAAGCTTGGGGATGCCTGATACGTCTCCAACGTAACTATAATTTTTGATAGCTCCATGCTACTTTATCTATTGTTTTGGACTATAATGGGCTTTATTTTCCACTTTTATATTACTTTTGGGACTAACCTATTAACCGGAGGCCCAACCTGAATTGCTGTTTTTTTGCCTTTTTCAGTGTTTGAAGAAATGAATATCAAACGAGTCCAAACGGAATGAAACCTTCGAAACGTGATTTTCTCACCAAACGTGATCTAGGAGACTTGGACCCTCGCCAAGGAACATCGGAGGCGGTCACGAGGTGGGGCGCGCCCCTAGGGCGCGCCCACCTCGTGGGCCCCGATGCTCCACCAACGCATCCTTCCTCCTATATATACCTCGCACCCCAAACGATCGTAACAGGAGCCAAAACCTAATTCCACCGCCGCAAATTCCTGTATCCACGAGATCCCATCTTGGGGCCTGTTAGGAGCTCACGGAGGGGGCATCCACCATGGAGGGCTTCTACATCAACACCATAGCCTCTCGATGAAGTGTGAGTAGTTTACTTCAGACCTTCGGTCCATAGCTAGTAGCTAGATGGCTTCTTCTCTCTTTTTGGATCTCAATACAATGTTCTCCCCCTCTCTCGTGGAGATCTATTCGATGTAATCTTCTTTTTGCGGTGTGTTTGTTGAGACCGATGAATTGTGGGTTTATGATCCAGCTTATCTATGAATAATATTTGAATCTTTTCTGAATTCTTTTATGTATGATTGAGTTATCTTTGCAAGTCTCTTCAAATTATCCGTTTGGTTTGGCCAACTAGATTGGTAGTTCTTGCAATGGGAGAAGTGCATGGCTTTGGGTTCAATCTTGCGGTGTCCTTACCCAAGGATGTAAAGGGTTGCAAGGCACGTATTGTATTGTTGCCATCGAGGATAACAAGATGGGGTATTTATCATATTGCATGAATTTATTCCTCTACATCATGTCATCTTGCTTAAGGCGTTACTCTGTTTTTAACTTAATACTCTAGATGCATGCTGGATAGCGGTCGATGAGTGGAGTAATAGTAGTAGATGCAGAATCATTTCGATCTACTTGTCTCGGACATGATGCCTATATACATGATCATACCTAGATATACTCATAACTATGCTCAATTCTATCAATTGCTCAACAGTAATTTGTTCACCCACGGTAGAATAATTATGCTCTTGAGAGAAGCCACTAGTGAAACCTATGGCCCCCGGGTCTATTCTCATCATATCAATCTCGATCACTTTTATGCTTGCTTTGTTTTTACTTTGCTTGTTACTTTTCACTTTGCATCTTTATATCAAAAATACCAAAAATATTATCTCTATCAGATCTCACTCTAAGTAAGTGACCGTGAAGGGATTGACAACCCCTAATCGCGTTGGTTGCGGTAGCTATCGTTTTGTGCAGTACGAGGGACTTGTCGTGGCCTCCTACTAGATTGATACCTTGGTTCTCAAAACTGAGGGAAATACTTACGCCATCGTGCTGCATCATCCTCTCCTCTTCGGGAAAACCAACGCAAGCTCAAGACGTAGCACTACACTACATATGCATGGGTATATGTATAAAGGGCCATATCGATGGATCGAATGCAGAATGCCGAATAAGAGGGGATAGCTAATCACGTCAAGACTATGCTTCCGCCACCTCCATCTTGCAAAGATGTAGAAGAGAGTAGATGGTAAGTTCACCAAGTAGCATCGCATAGCATAATCCTACTCCGCGATCCCCTCCTCGTCGCCCTGTTAGAGAGCGATCACTGGGTTATATCTGACACTTGGAAGGGTGTATTTTATTAAGTATCCAGTTCTAGTTATCATAAGGTCAAGGTACAACTCCGGGTCGTCCTTTTACCGAGGGACACGGCTATTCGAATAGATAAACTTCCCTGCAGGGGTGCACCACATAACCCAACACGCTCGATCCCATTTGGCCGGACACACTTTCCTGGGTCATGCCCGGCCTCGGAAGATCAACACGTCGCAGCCCCACCTAGGCACAACAAAGAGCTCAGCACGCCGGTCTAAATCCTGTGGCGCAGGGGTCTGGGCCCATCGCCCATTGCACACCTGCACGTTGCATGGGCAGCCAGAAGCATACCTAGCCTAGCAGGCGTTCCAGTCCAATCCGGCGCGCGCCGCTCAGTCGCTAACATCACGAAGGCTTCGGCTGATACCACGACGCCGAGTGCCCATAACTGTTCCCGCATAGTTTGTTAGTGCGTATAGGCCAGTGGCCAGACTCAGATCAAATACCAAGATCTCGTTAAGCGTGTTAAGTATCCGTGAACGCCGACTAGGGACAGGCCCACCTCTCTCCTTGGTGGTCTCAACCTGCCCCGTCGCTCCGCCACAAAGTAACAGTCGGGAACCGTCGGGAACCCAGGCCCACCTCTACCGGGATGAAGCCACCTACCCCTTCAACCCCCATCTCCGAACAGTATCATAAGTAATGTAACAGTATAAAGTATATATCATATGCCCATGATCACCTCCCGAAGTGATCACGGCCCAGTAGTATAGCATGGCAGACGGACAAGAGTGTAGGGCCACTGATGGAACACTAGCATCCTATACTAAGCAGTAGGATAGCAGGTAAGGGTAACAATCAGAGTAACAATGACAAAGCTATGCAGCGAATAGGATTAACGGAAAGCAGTAACATGCTACTCTACTCTAATGCAAGCAGTATAGAGAAGAATAGGCGATATCTGGTGATCAAGGGGGCTTGCCTGGTTGCCCTGGCAAGAAGGAGGGGTCATCAACACCGTAGTCGATCGGGGTACCAGCAGCAGCGTCGGTCTCATAGTCTACCAGAGAGAAGAGGGGGAAGAAACAATGAATACAATGCAAACAGATGCATATCGATGCATGACATAATAAGTAGCGGTGCCAGGTGTGCCCTAACGCGGTAGGAGGTGATACCGGCGAAGGGGGGAAACATCCGGGAAGGTATTCCCGATGTTTCGCGTTTTCGGACAGATGAACCGGAGGGGGAAAGTTGCATGTTTGATATGCTAGGGATATGTGGCGGATGAACGGGCTACTTATTCAGATTCGTCTCGTCGTTTTGAGCAACTTTCATGTACAAAGTATTTTCATCCGACTTCAGATTATTTTATATTAATTTTTAAAGTTTTAATCCATTTTCAGGATTTAATAGATTAACATAATTCAAAAATTAATTAATGCATCAACAGTCAACGTTGACCGTTGACTTGGTGAACTGACACGTGGGTCCCGTTTGTCATTGACTCACTCACCGAACCTTATTTTTAATAGGAGAAAAAGGGGGCGGGGCCCATTGTCATAGGCACATTATTGTACTTAGAGTGATTAATGAAGTTAATTAATTATCTATTTAATTAATTAGGTAATTAATTAATTTAATTATAATTAATGTTTTTTTATTTTTGGTTTTAACAAGGGCAGCCCCATCTTTCATTGGCCCATAGGCCATGGCGGGGCGGGTTACTAGGCATGCGGCCATGGGCATGAGCATGCCCAACCAAGCGAGCGAACGGCGGCGGGCCGCGGCGGCCAGGCACGACCCCGGTGAGGCCACGGGTGGGCGAGAGGGGAAGGGGGCCGCGACCAGCGTCAGGAGGCCGGGGCACCGGGGAGGGGCGACGGTGATGAGCGGGAGCGGCCGCGGATGGAACCAGGTGTGACGGTGTCGGCGGTTCACGCGCGGGTGCGCGCGTGTATGCAGGGGGCGCGGGGGGTTGGCCTAAACGCGTCCCGGGCAGGAGTGGCACGCGTGAGGGCGGGACCGGGGCACAGCAGGAATGCGGGCACGCCCACGAGGTGAGCAGGGCGATGGGCGGATGCACGAGCTGGAGCGGAGAGTATGGGCGCGCGTGTTGAAGGCCGCGATCGGGCGCGGCAGAGGGGGGTCAGGGATGGAGGCGGGCGCAGGGGGTGCGGCCCTGGGCCTGCTTCGAGGGAGTAGCGGGCGGCGCGGTTGGCCACGGCGAGCGGTGAGTGTGCGGGCGTGTGTGCGAGAAGGCGCGGCCGGGCGCAGCCGGTCGTGGCCGTGGGTGCGAGCACGAGCACCGGGCGGCATGTGATAGAGACGAAGGGGGAAGATGGGGTTCTCACCCCCGTTGCAGGTGTACGTGAAAGTGCAACTATCCCTAGGTGGTTTTGGTAATTCCTAACAACATATAGCTCATTGAGCTAACATCATTCCAAGATGAATATTTCAGGAAAAGCTCAATGGATGGCATGGCATGGATGAGAAAAGTGGATCCCTCAAAATGCTAAGGATAAAAGGATTGGCTCAAGCTCAAAAGCTCAAGACTCTACATTTTATATTTTAGTGATCCAAGATCACATTGAGTCCATAGGAAAAGCCAATACTATCAAGGAGGGATGAGGTGTTGCTTAATGAGTTTCTTGCTCTCATGATGCTTAGTGATATGCTCCAAAACCCTCAACTACTTTCTCATATCCACATATGACCTAAACCAAAAGTGAAACTCGCCCTACCGATTCTTTCTACCCGGCGCCACCGAAGTTCGGATGTCTTAGCCACTGCCACAAACCCTAGGCAAATCGGTCTCACCGATAGGGATCTCGGTCTCACCGAGATGGGATTGTAATCTCTCTGCTTCCCTTCAGAACGTTTGGTACCACCGAGATGAGCGATCGGTCCCACCGAGATTGCAATGTAAACTGCATGTTTCCTTTTCGTAACATTTCGGTCTCGCCGAAATGAGCGAATCGGTCCCACCGAGTTTACATGACCAACTCTCTGGTTAGCTTATTACCAAAGTCGGTCTCACCGAGTTTGTGTAATCGGTCTCACTGAGATTACGTTATTCCCTAACGCTAACCACATCGGTCCTACCGAGTTGCAAGTCGGTCCCACCGAAAATCCTAACGGTCACTAGATTTGCTGAATCGGTCCGACCGAGTTTATCAGTTCGGTCCCACCGAGTTTGGCAAGTTGTGTGTAACAGTTAGATTTTGTGTGGAGGCTATATATACCCCTCCACCTCCTCTTCATTCGTGGAGAGAGCCATCAGAACAAACCTACACTTCCAACTTGCTATTTCTGAGAAGGAACCACCTACTCATGTGTTGAGGCCAAGATATTCCATTCCTACCATATGAATCTTGATCTCTAGCCTTCCCCAAGTTGCTTTCCACTCAAATCTTCTTTCCGCCAAATCCAAATCCTATGAGAGAGAGTTGAGTGTTGGGGAGACTATCATTTGAAGCACAAGAGCAAGGAGTTCATCATCAACACACCATTTGTTACTTCTTGGAGAGTGGTGTCTCCTAGATTGGCTAGGTATCACTTGGGAGCCTCCGACAAGATTGTGGAGTTGAACCAAGGAGTTTGTAAGGGCAAGGAGATCGCCTACTTCGTGAAGATCTACCGCTAGTGAGGCAAGTCCTTCGTGGCCGACGACCATGGTGGGATAGACAAGGTTGCTTCTTCGTGGACCCTTCGTGGGTGGAGCCCTCCATGGACTCGCGCAACCGTTACCCTTTGTGGGTTGAAGTCTCCATCAACGTGGATGTACGATAGCACCACCTATCGGAACCACGACAAAAACATCCGTGTCTCCAAACTGCGTTTGAATTCTCCAAACCCTTCCCTTTACATATCTTGCAAGTTGCATGCTTTACTTTCCGCTGCTCATATACTCTTTGCATGCTTGCTTGAATTGTGCTAAGATTGCTTGACTTGTGCTAAGATAGCTAAAATCTGCCAAAGACTAAAATTGGGAAAAGGATAAGTTTTTATTTGGTCTAGTAGTCTAATCACCCCCCTCTAGACAAACTTTCGATCCTACAAGTGGTATCAGAGCTTTGGTCTCCATTTGCTTTGATTTCCATAGCTTTTGGTGGTCATAGCCTTGGTTTCACAACCTAGGAGAGTATGGCGTCTAGCGAGGGAAATTATCACCGTAGAGGTCCTTACTTTGATGGTACTAATTTTGCTAGTTGGAAGCATAAGATGAAAATGCAGTTTCTTGGACATAACCCCGCTTTTGGGCCATTGTGTGTATTGGCTTGCAAGGTGAATTCTTTGATGGGAGAGAACCGAACCGTGAAGCTAGTGCGGAAGAGTTGAAGATGCTGCAATACAACATTCAAGCTTGTGATATCCTCTTCAACGGATTGTGCCCCGAAGAATTCAACAAAATTAGCCGTCTTGAGAATGCAAAGGAAATTTGGGATACTTTGATTGATATGCATGAAGGTACCGACTCCGTCAAGGAATCCAAGTTGGACGTGCTCCAAAGTCAACTTGACAAGTTCAAAATGAAGTATGGTGAAGGTGTCGCTGAAATGTACTCTAGGTTTGCTCTTATCACAAATGAGATTGCGGGCTTAGGAAGTGAAGAAATGACCGACAAATTCATCATCAAGAAGATCCTAAGAGCTTTGCACGGAAAATATGATACCGTGTGCACATTGATCCAAATGATTCCCAATTACAAAGATCTCAAGCCAACGGAAGTCATTGGAAGAATTGTTGCTCATGAGATGTCGCTCAAGGATAAGGAGGAACTTCACAACAAGTCAAGTGGTGCTTACAAAGCCTCATGTGAAGCCCCCACATCATCAAGTGAGAAACAAACCTTCAATGAAAAATTGAGATTAATGGTGAAGGACTTCAAAAAATTCTACAAGAATAGAAGCAAAGAGAGAAGCTCCAAGTCAAGGTCCTACAATGACAAAAGATCTTCTAGTCGAGAGCGCAATTGCTACAATTGTTGGAGACCCGGGCACTATTCCAATGAGTGTACGTCGCCCTAGAAAAGAAGAGAAGAATCACCCAATAGGAGAAGTAGAAGAAAGGAATCACCACCAAGAGAGAGGAGGAGTAGAGATGATCGTTATGAACGAAGAACATCCCGGAGGAGCAAGGATTCGGAAAGGAGGGACAAGTCATCAAGGAGCTACACAAAACGAAGACATCAAGCTCATGTTGGTGAATGGGTGTCCGGCTCCGACTCCGACAATCACTCCGAGAGAAGCTATCACTCCGACTCCGAATATACTCAAGATGAAGGTGTTGCCGGTCTAGCACTTGTGTCAACCAACTCCTATGACATATTTGATTCACCTAATGAAGGAGGAAGATGCTTCATGGCTAAAGGCCCAAAGGTAACACACCCCGAGTATGTTGATTTCAATAGTGATGAAGATGACTTGTTAGGTGATGATGATTTACTTGTTGACAACTCTAGTGATGAATACTATGATGAAACGTCAATTAATCATGCTAATCAATATAAAACGGATGCCAATGATAAGGAGAAGATTAAGCTTCTAACTAAAGAACTAAACACTCTTAAGTTATCTCATGAAACTATCTTAGAAGATCATCGAGAAATTTTAAGGACTCATGAGAAGTTACGCTTTGAAAAGCTCAATCTTGAGCAAGAGCATGAGTTCTTAAAGGCAATCAATGATGATCTTCGTAAGAAAAGTTCTTCTTACATTGCCAAGCGTTTACTCTTATCTACTTACATGCCTCAAGTCAAGTCCATTAACAAAAACAAGAATGATTCTCCTCTAGTAGTAACAATAGTCATGCTAAATCAAATGTTGTTGCTTCTAGTAGTTCTCTTGATTCCACTAATGATTCTCTTGCCAAGTTACACTTGAGCAAGAAAATAGCTTATTGAAGGGAATTATAGAAAAAGGTGTTTACAAGAGCCTTGCCGGGAGTAAGCAATTTGAGGAAATTGTACGCAAGCAAGGAAGAGACCGGAAGAACCAAGGTGTTGGTTTTGAACGAAAGTTCAATGCAAATGGAGTTGAGTGGGAAGAAGATCAATATTCCAAGACAAAGTTTGTTCCTCAACAAGAGAAGTATGATCCTACTTCCTTCAAGGGGACACAAGCTCAAGATGATCTTCCACCACAAGACCACAAGAAAAAGGCAAAGACAAGCTTCAAGAGGAGATTGATGCATTTGAAGAAGCTCCTAAGGCCTTGGTCAAGTGGGTTCCCAAGACTACGACAAGTTCTACTTCATCAAGTACGACTACAACCCCAAGGATTCCCATCAAGATGATGTGGATCCCGAAGAAGAAGAACTAGAGAGTTCTTGAGGGTGACTCCGCCAACATATTTCATTCATATCATTTTGGCAACAACAAGTGCAATCAACTTCCACATCTTGCACTAGTTCAAGGAGTCACAAACCCTCTTGTTGGTAAGACAAGGGACAAGGTAATCTAATGATTTCATAGACATCATCTTGTGTGTGCATCACTCTATGTCTATGGATATCCTTGTTTGCTCCTTGTGGGACTAACCCGTGTAGGTATTGAAAGTGCAACTCACTCCAAAAGGATTGTCCCAAATGATCTTCATCAACATTGAGCATCCACATCTTCAACACCTACATGAAGTCATCATCGACAAAATCCAAGGTTAGTTCATCCCTCTAAGGGGGGATCTCACATCTAGGGGGAGCTTTACTCTAAAAATTGAGCTAAAGCAACTCTAATGGTGTGAACACATCAATGCATTATGTAAAAGTGGTAACCCCACTTGAGCTTAAACGATGAGTATGACCTATGATCAAATGTTCTCATTTGACTCCTAAGTCAATATACTCATATATAGATGACCTAGTCATCGCCAATGGTTTGATAGATGCTAGAATTGTTTGTGCATGCTTTGTCACATATTTCATTTGCTATTTTATTGTGTGAGCATGTTGGTTGCATATTTTACTCATTCGAGGACATCCACTTGCTGTTTTGATTGATTGGTTTCATTTTCTTTTGCCAAGTGGATGGGCAAGAATGCCTAAGAACCTTCTCTAGCTATCTATGCTCTTCTCGTCTCAAACTCTTTTCATGCTGCATCACAAAATTTGATCAAGTCAGATTCGAACCACTCTGTGTGAGGAACACTCGGAGTCCCCGATTCGTCATAGACTTAAACTTCGAAAACTTCTTTGTGCGTTTCGGTCTGACCGATTCCTCCATTTCGGTCATACCGAGATCACTAAGACGATCTAGGTTTTCAATCTCGGTGCAACCGATTTGAAATTTTTGGTCACACCAAGTTGTTGTAACTGTCAACAGTTATGCATCTCGGTGCCACCGAGTTGTTCCACTCGGTCACACCGATAGGATCAGGCTATATATACTCACGGGCAAAAATTTGGAAACTTTCTCCAAACCCCTTCGCCCACGCATAGCTCGCTCTGCCTCCAGGGTCTCCGGATCGTCCTCCGTGTCGCCAGCCACCTCCAGTCGCTGGTCTCCGCCGCCGTCAACGGAATTCACCCCCTGCCGTTGCCTCCGTAGCGAGTTCATCGCCAAGCTAGGCTATGGACTCGATCACAGTGCTATCCCGGACTGATTCCTAGCACATTGTGTTCATCATGATTCTTGCCACGATTGAAACTATTCTATCCAGTCAAAACAATCCATAGTTTAGAAGTGAATTGAAAATTTAGGGTTAGCTTTCCGCCGAAACCATCTCGGACCCACCGAGTTGCAGAACTCGGTTCCACCGATTCGGCTAAGGCCATTGCACAAGTGATTCTCGGTCTGACCGAGAATTGCATATCGGTGTGACCAAGTTCAGGACTTTGTGAAACCCTAGCAGTCTCGGTGCCACCGAACTGTGACTTGGTCTGACCGAGTTCACTAGTTTAGGTTCCAAAAGCTGCTTCAGTATCATCGAGTTTGCAAATCAGTTGATCTGAAATGCTTTCTGTGGAAAACTAAAACTAAGTTTTTTGAATCATTCTTTTGCAAAAACCTCTGTATTTTGTGATGCTCATCCACTCTATCTCATCTATATCTATTCACAGGGTCTGCAGTCAGTGTGTGCAACATGTCTGATCAGAGTGACAGCCAGAACAAGTCAGAGGAGCAGATTCAAATGAGTGAGGGCACTAGTCCCTCTAGCAGCTCTGATGAGGGTAGCAGGAGCACTCCAAGAAACTTAACCAAAGCTGCCACCAGGACAAGAAAGAAGAAAACCTCAGAATCTGAGGATGAAGACTATGTGGCAGTAGAGGATGAGGCCATTTCCAAGAAGAAAGTGCTCAAGAAAGAGTATGGCACAGCTGCTCCCACCAAGCCTGGTCTGAAGACCAAAAGGCCACCAGGAAGACAACCCATGTCTAAAGCCAGAGCCTCCACTCAAGCATCTTTGGAATCTGAACCCAAAGAGGCTGCTGCTGAAGGGAAGAAGAGGAAGGAAAGGGTCAAGAAGACCATGGCCAAAGTTATTGGAAAGCCTTCCATGATGGAAGAGGAGGAAGAAGAAGAGGTTGTTGCACTAGCACCCAAGGCTCAGAAGCTTATGGGTGATGCTATCAGGACAGGGGCTGCATCATCAAATCCCAAAGAAGCACCCAAAGCTGCCTCCAAACAAAAGACTGTACCTAAGAGGAATACTAGAAACATATCTGCTGCTGAGAAGAACAAGGCTCCAATGCCTGAAATTGTTGCTGAGGAAGAAGATGAAGAACACGTCTTGAGAAAATTGAAGCCAAAAATTCCAGATCATAATGATGCTCATCCTGTAGCTGAGAACATGAAGATCAGGAGAGACTCAGGATTGAGGCTATGGAGAGAGTCAGATCCATATGCCACCAGAAGGAGGACTGCTATTGACTACAGGTTCCACACAAAGGAACAACAGGATTTCTATGAGACAGTGTTGTTGGACAAGAAGCCAATAGTGTGTGACATGAGGTGGGTGGACTGGACCTACATGAAGGAGAATGAGGAACACTATGCTGGTGTGTATGACAGTTTCAATGCATGTGGAGTTGCAGACTTTGTTGGGAAGAAGCTCACAAAGTGGAATGAGGAGCTCATAATGCAATTCTACTCCACAAAGACACTTCTATCCAGATGGCGAGGATAGTATGGATGTCCAAGGTACAAGGTACCAATCAACTATTGAGGAATGGGCAAATCTGATCAATGCACCTAAGGAGGAAGAGGATGACTTGGATTTCTATGCCAAGAAGAAGATGGATCACAGCTCTATGGAACATATGTACAAGGAGATCCCAGATGCTGCAATAGAATCACACAAGTTTGGATCAGTACATTATCTTCTGTCAGGACTGCCAACCATTAATTGGATCCTCAGGCATACTCTATTGCCCAAGTCAGGTGACCACAACATGATCAGAGGCCATGCAATAAACTTGCTACACATATTTGATGTGCCACAAAAGTTCAAGGTCATGAGCCTTATAGTTGAGACTATCAAGAGGACAGCTGCTGACCAAAAGAGGAGTTGTGGATATGCCCCACAGATCCAGGAGCTGATTAACTCCAAGATGGGCACAGGCACATACCTGTTGGATAAGGAGCATATGCCTATCTATCCAGACTTTGAGGACAACCAAGTGGTTATGGATGAAGATGAACCATCTTCAGTGCAAGCACAAGCTAAGAAGGAGAAGGCAAGGACTGAGAAGGCTACCAAGATGCCAACAATGGAAGAGGCATCTCAGTACTTTTTAAAGAGCAAACATGATCAACTTGGCTACTTGATTGCATCCACTCTGAGGATGCAGAAGGGGTTGGCCACCTCAACTCAAAACCAGGAGAGCCTGGAGAGGATCATGGAGCAGAAGTTCTATGACATGGATGTGAAGGTCACAGAGATCCAGTCCGTTGTTGAGCAACTTCAGGATGATATGCAGGAGAGGAAGGGCAAGTCAACCACTAAGGCATTTGCGAGAGTGCCTAGAGCTCAGAGATCAGCTGCAGTGCCAGGGATAGACACCAGAGCCACTTCATCTGCACCAGCTCAGCCTTCAAGGCCACCAGCTCCAAAGACCTACTCCACCAGCTCCATCTACATCAACTGATGCTTTCGTCCTTGGCGTTCTGTCTACACCACCACCTGAAGATCAAGCCTGAGAGTCGATCTAGTGCTATGCATTTTCTATGAACTTTTTGGTAACTTGTTGCCAAAGGGGGAGAAAAATGTATAGATCATAGGCTTCGAGAGAGAGTGTTGCTTTTTGTTCTCTCTTGCTTTGGTGGTTGAACTTTATTTGCTTGTTTGAGATACATTATGTCTGTGTGATACTTGGATGATCATGTGTTTGATCATATGCTACATTTATGCTTGTTGGATGAAATTATCTCATTTATCTCTATATGATCATTCACTTTGCTTGGTGATGAGTGCATGTATTCAATCATTATCATTTTGAGCGCTCCACCAAGATGTATGTGACATGGAAGAGTTACCCATGAGCCTAACTCCTTGTGCATTTGCAGTCCAAAGCAAATCTTAAACTATGCACAAATTTAGGGGGAGCTCTTGCTTATCACATACTTCTCAAAGTGACAATGTTTTTCACTCTTATTATCATTTGTCGAAGCTTTGATCTATATGTTGTCATCAATTACCAAAAGGGGGGAGATTGAAAGTGCAACTATCCCTAGGTGGTTTTGGTAATTCCTAACAACATATAGCTCATTGAGCTAACATCATTCCAAGATGAATATTTCAGGAAAAGCTCAATGGATGGCATGGCATGGATGAGAAAAGTGGATCCCTCAAAATGCTAAGGATAAAAGGATTGGCTCAACCTCAAAAGCTCAAGACTCTACATTTTATATTTTAGTGATCCAAGATCACATTGAGTCCATAGGAAAAGCCAATACTATCAAGGAGGGATGAGGTGTTGCTTAATGAGTTTCTTGCTCTACAGTGCTTAGTGATATGCTCCAAAACCCCCAACTACTTTCTCATATCCACATATGACCTAAACCAAAAGTCAAACTCGGCCCTACTGATTCTTTCTACCTGGCGTCACCGAGTTCAGATGTCTTAGCCACTGCCACAAACCCTAGGCAAATCGGTCTCACCGATAGGGATCTCGGTCTCACCAAGATGGGATTGTAATCTCTCTGTTTCCCTTCGTAATGTTTCGGTACCACCGAGATGAGCGATCGGTCCCACCGAGATTGCAATGTAAACTCCCTGTTTCCTTTTCGTAACATTTCGGTCTCACCGAAATGAGCGAATCGGTCCCACCGAGTTTACTTGACCAACTCTCTGGTTAGCTTATTACCAAAATCGGTCTCACCGAGTTTGTGTAATTGGTCTCACCGAGATTACGTTATGCCATAACCCTAACCACATCGGTCCTACCGAGTTGCATGTCGGTCCCACCGAAAATCCTAACGGTCACTAGATTTGCTGAATCGGTCCCACCGAGTTTATCAATTCGGTCCCACCGAGTTTGGCAAGTTGAGTGTAACGGTTAGATTTTGTGTGGAGGCTATATATACCCCTCCACCTCCTCTTCATTCGTGGAGAGAGCCATCAGAACAAACCTACACTTCCAACTTGTCGTTTCTAAGAAGGAACCACCTACTCATGTGTTGAGGCCAAGATATTCCATTCCTACCATATGAATCTTGATCTCTAGCCTTCCCCAAGTTGCTTTCCACTCAAATCTTCTTTCCACCAAATCCAAATCCTATGAGAGAGAGTTGAGTGTTGGGGAGACTATCATTTGAAGCACAAGAGCAAGGAGTTCATCATCAACACAACATTTGTTACTTCTTGGAGAGCGGTGTCTCCTAGATTGGCTAGGTGTCACTTGGGAGCCTCTGACAAGATTGTGGAGTTGAACCAAGGGGTTTGTAAGGGCAAGGAGATCGCCTACTTCGTGAAGATCTACCGCTAGTGAGGCAAGTCCTTCGTGGGCGACGGACATGGTGGGATAGACAAGGTTGCTTCTTCGTGGACCCTTCATGGGTGGAGCCCTCCGTGGACTCGCACAACCGTTACCCTTCGTGGGTTGAAGTCTCCATCAACATGGATGTACGATAGCACCACCTATCGGAACCACGACAAAAACATCCGTGTCTCCAAACTGCGTTTGAATTCTCCAAACCATTCCCTTTGCATTTCTTTCAAGTTGCATGCTTTACTTTCCGCTGCTCATATACTCTTTGCATGCTTGCTTGAACTGTGCTAAGATTGCTTGACTTGTGCTAAGATAGCTAAAATCTGCCAAAGACTAAAATTGGGAAAAAGATAAGTTTTTATTTGGTCAAGTAGTCTAATCACCCCCCCTCTAGACATACTTTCAATCTTATAGTACGTCGGCGAGGCTCGATGTAGCCGAGCCGGTGAGGAGGCGGGGGCGCGAGTGACGGAGACGAGGCAGTCCAGCGGGATCCGGCGACGGCGCGGTCGCGGACGGGGCGGTGAGGCCCTGGGCGACGACGTTGAGGTGGCGGGGTGCCGCCTCGGGGTCGGGGAGGCAACGGGCGTCGGCGGGCGTCGGGGCAGCGGGGTCCCGATCCAGATCGGGATCGTGGGAGGAGTGAAACGGGGGAGGGAGGAGTGGACCGAGAGGGGGAGTGGGGTACGTGGGGGAAGAGGAGCAAAGGATCGGGAGGAGTGGGGGTGTTTAGGGTTTTGCGGGGGGTTGAACCGGGTATGTAGGCCGAGGGTAGTGGGTGGGCCGGCCTGCTAGTGGCCACGTGGGCCAAACGGCCCAGGGAGGGTTCTTCTCCTTTTTGTTTTATTGTTAGTTTTTCTTTTCAGTTAATCTTTTCTGTTTTATTTATTTTAGAGCATCTTAGCATTTTCTAAACATGTGTTTTCTTCACTATAATTACCTATGTAATATTTGGCAGAGTCCGAACATTTTTATTTTAATGTTTGAAAACTTTTAAAGTTTGAGTTAATTTTATATTTTAATTTGAACGAGGTTTGAATCAACACGAGTTTATCAACAGTAACCGTGGTGACGTGGCATCATTAGTAGAGGGTTACTGTAGCTTAATTATCCGGGCGTCACAAGAACGTACCCGCTTGGAGATCAAAACTTTGCTGAATGTTCCTAATGAAACTTTGAATGAAAAATACTTCGGTATGCCTTCTGACTTTGGCAGTTCGAAGAATGGGTCCTTTAAGTATTTGATGGATCGCCGTTGGAGCAAGGTGCAGGGTTGGATTGATAACACAATGTCCACGGCTGGCAGAGAGGTTCTGGTTAAAGCTGTTGCACAGGCCATCCCAGTTTACTCGATGTCATGTTTTAAACTCCCCAGAGGGTTATGCGAGCATCTCAATATGCTAATCAGGAAGTTCTGGTGGGGCTCTAAGGATGGGAAACGCAAACCTCATTGGGTCTCATGGGAGACAATGACAAAACCCAAAGGCATGGGGGGTTTGGGCTTTAAAGATTTCGAGCTGTTCAATTTGGCTATGCTGGCTAGACAGGCCTGGCGGATACTTCAAGATCCAGAATCTCTAAGTGCTCGAATATTGAAAAGCATCTACTTTCCGGCCACTGATTTCTTGCAAGCAACATTAGGAAACCATCCTAGTCAGATTTGGAGGGCAATAATTGAAGGCCGCGACACTCTCAAGCAAGGACTAATCAGGCGCATTGGGAATGGGACAACTACCAATAGATGGGATGACAACTGGCTACCGAGGAACGAGATGCTTCGCCCTTACGGGTGCTTGAGTGCAAATCAGCCTTAGCTGGTCTCTGAACTAATAGATCTCACCTCCGCCACATGGAACACTCAGAGAGTAAACAAAGTATTTCTGCCGATGGATGCAAAAATCATTTTGGGAATTCCATTATGCACACGAAATATGGATGATTTCTGGTGCTGGCACTTTGAGAACCACGGGTCTTTCTCGGTCAAATCAGCATACAAAATGCTGGTGGCCACCAAATTACGCCGCGAGGCATGGTTGGAGGGCTCACCAGGCACATCAAGTCTAACCACCGAGGAGGGAACATGGAAGAAACTGTGGAAGACTGAGGTTCCGGCCAAAGTTCGAATGTTTCTATGGAGGCTTTCAAAGCACTCCTTACCAATAGAGGACGTTCGATCTCATCGGCACATGTCAGACACTAGTAACTGCGGGTTATGTGGGAGACCAGATTCATGGAAGCACTATTTGCTTCAGTGCACGTTGTCAAGATGCATATGGTCGCTGGTGGATGAAGAGCTAGCACATAAAATGTTGATGATTCAAGAACCAAGCGCAGAGCAGTGGCTGTTTACGTTGATGGAGTCACTCCCGCATGACATGTTTGTCCTTCTGTCAGTTACGCTCTGGGCAATCTGGGCAGCACGCCGTAAAGCGATTCATGAAGGAATCTTCCAGAGTCCACAAACAGTGCATATGTTCATCAAAAGGTTCCTAGACGACCTGAAAGTTGTCGAACAAGGTAACCAGTGGAATACAACAAATAATACCATAGTACGACATGCAGCTCCCACGCGCCAGAAGGCCCCTCCTACGGGGTAAGCCAAGATTCACGTTGATGCTGATGTGCTGTCAGGTAGAGGAGGAGCAGCAGCTGCGGTATGCCGGGGAGCAACGACAACTATCTGGGTAGCTCTGCCCTAGTGATCCGCGGCGTGGATGACCCAGTTTCTTTGGAAGCGTTAGCGTGCAGGGAGGCGACTGCCCTAGCTGAAGATCTACTTCTGAATAACTTTGTAGTCGCCTCAGACTGCAAGAAGGTGGTCGTAGATATCAATAAGGGGACCCGATGTCAATATGGTGCCGTCATCAACGAGATCAAGCTTAGGGTAGCCCAACATAATTGTATTTTTTCTTTCGAGAGTCCTGTTGTGAATTATGAAGCACATAGTCTAGCCAGGTTTTCACTTACGAGAGGTCCGGGGCGCCACGTTTGGTTTGGCCATCCCCATGATCAAACTCGCATCCCACTTTCTGTGGAATTTGAATAAAGGACTGGCTTTCCCCCTAAAAAAACTTGGCTATTCATGAGTGATGTTAGGCACTACAGCCAACACCTACTACTGACATTTCGCATCGCAAAACATATAAGAAGTGAGTATACCTGCGCATTCACTGTAGCACCTTGTTTGTTGTACCTTATGGATTTCTAAATAATTTGAAAATCTTATGGAAAAACCACACACACTTTTATGAAGTAAGGAAATCGTATAAATTAGAATTTTTTTATACATTTTTTGTAAAACCGCAATGATTTTTGGAAATTCTGAACATTTTTCCAAAACTCAGGCTAAGTTTGAAAAGACGAACATTTTCTGAAATACGAACATTTTTTTGTAAAATGGAACATTTAAAAAAATTCCCATACACATTTTGAATTGTGAAAAAAATTAGAAACATGAATAAATTTTAAATTTGTGAAATAAATTATAAATCCGCGAACATTTCTTGAATTTGCGAACAAATTTTGAAATTGAGAACATTTTTTGAATTGTGAACAAATTTTGAAACATGAACAAATTTCAAAATCATGAACAAAATTATAAATTTTTGACATTTTCGAATTCTGAACATATTTTGAAGCCATAATTTTTTCTAATTGTGAACAAATTTTAGAACATGAATACATTTCAACTTCATGCACAAAATTCAAATATTGTGATCATTTTTTGAATCTGCGAACAAATTTTGAAAACTGTGAACATTTTTGAATTGTGACCAAATTCTGGAACATGAACAAATTTCAAATTCATGAATAAATCTATAAAATTGTGAAGATTTTTCGTTAAACACGATTTTTTTTGAATTGTGAACAAATTTTCAAATATGATAAAATTTCAAAATTCGTGAACAAAATTATAAAATTGCGAACTAAGGCATAGCCTAGTGGTGGGAAGGGGCTGATGCCTTCCCACCCACCCAGGTTCAAGGCATGGTACTTGCAATTTAGGTTTGTTGCACCAATTATACTGTAGGGGTTCCCTTACAGTCTTTCTGTCAAAAAAAAATTGCGAACATTTTACAAATTGTGAACAAATATTAAACCCGTAAACTTTTTTGAATTGTGAACAAATTATGAAACCATGAACAATTCTCAAATTATGCACAAACTTTGAAAAACCAAGATTTTTTTGAATTGTGCACAAATTTTAAATTTATAAAAAGGAAATAGAAACCAAAGGAAAACAGGAAAAGGAAAATCAAAGGAAAGAAAAGAAAATAGAAAATAGATAAACCAGAATAAAGAAACAAAAGAAAAAAACAGAAATAGGATGAGAGAAAAGAAAAGAAAATAGAAAATAGAAAAACAGAATAAAGAAAAAACCAATTCAAGGAACCTTCTAGAAGTTTCCCAAAACCAGGAAAAAAACAGCTGGGAATCTAGAAGGTTCCCAGAACCGGGGGCTTTGGAACGGTTAAACGGGCTGGCTCGTTGTGTCGCTGCTCGGTCGCTCGCCTATGCGAAGTGCCGGCAATTTGACGCGGCGAGCGGCAAATAGCTTTTTTCCCCGGGCGGAGCGAGGGGTCGCCGACCGTGCCGGTCTCGCTGCCGCGGATGTGGGCAGACCTGTTACTGTAGCACTTTTTTTCTTCCTTTTTTCAGTTTTTGCTGCTTTTGGGGGAGTTTATTCATTTTTCTTCGGTTTATATTAGTTCATTTTTTTCTTTTCTTTATGTTTTCCCTTTTCTTTTGGTTTTCTTTGTTTCATTTTGGTTTTATTTTGTTTTTTCTTTGTTTCTTTCCTTCTTTTCCATTTGTTCAAACACATATCATCTTTTTTTTCACACAGAATGTAGATTTGTTTAATAGATTTTGGTTTTATTTAGTATTTTTCAAATACACGGTTAACAAATTTTCAAAAACATGTTTTTGATCATTGTTTCAAATATATGTTACTCACTTTTCAAATATAGAACTTTTTTGAATAACAATGTTTTTGAACTATGAAAACATTGTCACGAACACATTTTTGAAACTCATGTTTATTTTTAAAAATGTAACATTCATTTTTTAATTATGCGAACACTTTTTAACATGTCGCTTACATTTGCTTTTAACACATGACATTTTTTAAATGTCACACATGGTTTTCATGCACATGATTAACAATTTCAATTTTTATGTAATCTTTTACAATATATATAGTTATAATATTTATAAATATAAAGAAAGGTAAGAAAATAAAGAGAAACAAAAAAATGTGAGAAAAACGAAAGGAGAAAATGAAAAAACACGCATTGCGTCAGCGTGATGTTAGCATGACATGACACGTGGTTACTGGGCCAGTTTAGTGCGGCATCGGCGGCCGCTGTCTCTCCCACCACTCTGAAGTGGCCCAATGTCTCCTACCAGCCCAACTCGAATTTTGGTGCAACCCACAAAAAGTACGAAGCCCTGGTCGCGCATGATTGATGATTGATTAGGTGAACAAACAAATGCGAGCCAACTTGTGGTTGGATAGTTAGAGGGACTGTGGTATACCCAGCCCATCAGGGTTCAAGTCCTGGTGCTCGCATTTATTCCTGGATTTATTTCAGAATTTCCGACGATCGCATCGATGGGAGGAGACGTCCCGTCGATAACGAGGTGGCTATGGTAACTTCGTAAACTTGCACGAGACCAAGCGACAAGGCGGGAAGAGGCGCGGCGTGTTGGTTTCCGTCCCTCGTCTAATCTTTGCTCCTATTTTTTGTCCGCACCCGCACTTCGCAGCCGCAGCCCGCAGGCTAGGGCGTCTTTGGTTCCTGTAGCAACTTTTTGCCTGCATTGCATGCTTGACCCAGTTGGGCCTGCCTAAGAGAAAACTATCAAAAAATCAACATCTGCATTTGTTTGGTGCCTGCATACCCTCTAGTCTGCCTGGAGCAAAATAGAAGGTAGGCTGTTTGGTTGCTCGTTTGTTTAGACGGAAACACATGCAATGACGTTTGGTTACATGAAACTGGTTACATGAAACGCATGTTATCTGGCAACCTCCTCGTCGAGGTGGTGAGAGTACCAGCACACTAGACTGGCAGAAAAAACCAAAGACAAACAAATAGATAGCATATAAACATAGTTCTAAACTAAACCTAATAGTTTAGACGATAGTATGTAGCTTAAAATAAGCAGTTTTGAAACAAACCAATAAAACATTACACTTATAACCAAAGCAGAGCTCTCCTAGACGTTCACGGGGAAGGCAGCCCCGTGCCTCCCACACTTGGTCACCACTTCAATGTTGTCATTGTTAAAAATGATGACCTTGAGTGTGTCGGGAGTCAGCAACTTAAAGGTCACCATGTACCCGATCTTGATCTGATGGACGGCGGCGAAGGTGGTCCAACCTTGATTGAGGTTGACCCTGCTATTCATCAGCTTGACAGTGACCCTCCATGAGCAGTCGGTGTTCGCCTTCAGCTTGAACTCCGTCGACACGGCTGAGAAATGCTTCGTGAAGTCTAGGAGCATTGGTATGCACTCGAGCATTGGGGTAAGGATGACCTTGCGGAAGTGAGTTGGCCCCAACGCGTCATGGTAGTGCCCGTAGTTCCAGCGCTTGCCGCTGGGGTGTTCCTCCAGCACCACGTCATCGTCAGTGGGTGGCACCTCCTCGGCCGTGTGCGGCACCACATCCTTTCCCTTGTCCACGGGCGGCACCACCTCCTTGCTCTTGTTCTCCATCTCGATCTACGTTCTGAATAACACAAAGTTCTGTGTTATGAAGAGCACAAAGTTCAAATGTTGATCAACGTTAAAAACCTATTGTCCAAAGTCCCTATATTTACCCAACATGACGCTCACTACTTACCCGCCACCCACTAAGTTAACCCTCTCTGTCTCACACTCCTGTTCCACCTATCCATCGCCAAGAACTCCAACCCCAACCCCTTCCCTTGGGGGCATTGGATGAAGAGCTTCATTCCTCGGATGCTCGCTTGGTGATCGTACCAAGTTTGAGAACACCATGGAAGTGTGCTCGAACTTCAGCAACATCAAAGACATGCATAGGTAGGTAGACGCTATGGTCAAGAAGGCAATGGCGGAGGAGTTGAAGACACTGATTCCTGACCTAGTGAAGGGGCTATGCCAGTCGACATCATGCGCTTGGCCATGAATCAGGCAGACTCCGGCGATGCTGGATAGAGGGCAAGGTGAGCCAAGTACAGGGAGTACATGGCTCCTCAAGACCAACATGCCACAACTTTCTGGAATAGGACTTTGGCGGCACCGAAGGTCACCACTTGGAGCCGGAGGAGGAATAAGAAGCGATGGAGGTGGTGAGTAGGGTGTCAGAGCTAGGCCACCATACTTTGCCAATCAATTTGGATGATGGCGAGGACAATGACGAGAACTATGAGTCGGTGCATGCTATGGTGCAGCCGAAGAACAACAACAAGGGCAAGGGTCCCTGCTGCTCCAAGCGCCTCCAGGGTCGCTGGTGCTAGGATTTGAAGCTACCATGTAAGATTAACCCACAATCCCCATTCCTCTTGTACTCAATTCGGATCTGAAGCCTAAATCCATCGGTAGTTAATACTCATGAAGAAGTTATGATCAATCCTATGGCTATTTATCCTGATTTCCCATTCCCCTAGAACGCGGATAGATTATGCGATCCGAATCTAAATGCGGATGGAATGCGAAATAGTAAGTGAGGAGGTGAAAATAGCACTTACCACCATTGCCCAAGTGTTGCGGGTGATGTTGTTGATGCCAGCGATGGAGGACTGTGGTCGCCTTGTTGTTCCCCGATCCGCTGATCGCCGTCGCCGATGTGAGGGTGGGAGAGTGGAGAGAGGGGGGAGAGAGCGGTGAGGGAATGTGAGGGTAATTATTGTCGGCACTTTGGAAAACAACACGACTTCTCGAGCGTGGCTCCTCGCATGCAGCCGCTGCCACCCATGTGCATCTCATGGGCATGGCCATGGAAAAATTGCCGATTTGGACATTCTTAGCGGGCCTGGCTGCGAGGTGCTTTAAACATCGTGCGATGCAGGCCAAAAATTAAACACAGGTAACCAAACTGGCAATTTTCTTCCCATGCGGGCCTGGTTGGGCATAATGCGGGCAATCATATTTCTCCCACTGTTAAAATTGGACCCTCCTCACACTAGTAATCTAATCGTGTACATGCACGTATGTCCCCGCTTGACAGTAATACTATTTTCAAAATTAACCGCAATTGATGTTGTTTTCAAGGTTAATTGTGTTTACTGCAATTAATGTTATTTTCAAAGTATGATCAATGAAATTAATGTCATTTCCAAATTATGAATAGTGCAATTAACATGTTTCTAAATTATTGATGATGTGATGGATTCATCATTAGAGCAACGCGAGACGTTGGATATAGGTGATTGGATGGCTCAGATTATTTGGATTCACCAAACTCGTGCTCAATTTTATGTTCAACAAAATGGAATTATTTGGATGTAGGTGCACGCACGTCTAGTTCGACACTAATATTATTTCCAAGATTATCCATAATTCATGTTGATTTCAAGATTAATTGGGTTTAATGTAATTAATGGCGTTTCAAAATTACGATTAATGCAATTAACGTGTTTACAAATTATTAATGATGTGATGGATCATGGATACATCATTAATAACGTGTTTACAAATTATTAATTTATGATGTGATGGATCATGAAGACATTAAATATAGGTCGTTGGATGGCTCAGATCATTGGGATTCCCTAAATTCGTGGTCTTTATATTCAACGAAAGGGATTTTTCTTGCAATTTTCAGGTGAGGATATCATCACTCGTTCTCAAAGCATCAAGGACCGAGAAGTTATCCTATAATTTGGAAGCACTTTCTCATTATTTTGTTGTTTCCTGTCCTTTGTATTTTTTTGCCACTTTGATATGTCGAAAGAATATTAATTCTTTTCGCAAAATGGAAATAGAAAAATTAGTATTTTTATTGGTTGAAAAATTTAAAGTCATGATTAATTATATGAATCCATGTTATGTTCAACTTTGGGTTATAACTTTCATATAGTATTATACAATTAGTGTAATATGGTGCTATAATCAAGTATAATGGCAAAAACAAGAGTTTAGGTTGTTTGAAAATTTTAGCCTTCAAAATTTGATTGAATTCAACTTTTTACACCCTAATTGCACATTTATGACAGTTTTTACCCCATTTAGCAAAAATTCTTAAATTTAATCAATTTAGCGAAACTTGTGACATAAATTACCCCTCTTTTGGTTTTTGTACTAACCCTACATGCCATGTTTGTGATTTTTTATATATTTTTCCGTTTGCTTTGGTTTTTGGAGACTCCAACCGAACTAGCTAGCCGCGTCCGACCTTGTACCGAGCCGCCCAGCGTGGCCGTGTGTGCCGCCGAAATCAGACCAGTTAGATTGTGGTGGTGTGCGGTGCAGTTCGATGTACAGGCGGACACACGGCTACCTTATTCGGTTAGAGCCTCCAAAACCGAAGCAAACAAAACAAATACTCCCTCCGTCTGGAAATACTTGTCGTTAAAATGGATAAAGATGAATGTATCTAGATGTATTTTAGTTCTAGATACATCTTTTTTTATTTATTTTGATGACAAGTATTTTCGGACGAAAGAAGTAATAAATTACCCGTAGACGTGGCATGCTCGGTCAATAGAAAAATCAAGAAAAAAATAAAAGGGGTAATCTTCGCCACAAGTTTCACTAAATTGAATAAGAATGATTTTTTTTTTTTGCTAAATGTTGCTTCGAGTTTTATAGGGTTTGTGTCCTGTTCAGGAAGACGAGACGGCGGCGGCTCCCTAAAGATGGAATAAAGTTCTCCCCATCTAACCCTCGTCTTGGTGGTGTGCCTAGCATCGTTAGTGGGCGTGAGGTGATGTGTCTCTGGCGGATCTATCATTGATGGATTTGCTCGGATCTGATCGTAGTTCGGCTACGTTTGTGTGTCTTCAGGTTAGATCATTCCGATCTACACTACTATTGATCGGTGACGGTTGATGTTCTGTTGTGCTGGTCCTATGGGGTTTTAGCAGGAAGACTTCCTGCCTGTCTATTACAACAAGTTTTGCCCGGTTCCGATGAAGGAGGGGCAATGACAGGGGCGCCTTCGGCTCGCTTTAATGCTTGTAGTTGTTGCTAGGTGGTCTACGGATCTGGATGTAATTTTAATCATTTTTTATGTTTGTTGTACCGTCATGATTGAAAATGAATAGATCGGAAGTTTTCTCGAAAAAAAAACCATCAAACTAGAAGGTAAAAATAATGTAAATCAATCTTAAAATATGAATACACACTTTCCTAATCATGGGCCCGACCCTTCAATCAACAAGAGAAAAAGAGAAA
The DNA here is from genome assembly GCA_021605205.1 of Aegilops longissima. NCBI lineage: Eukaryota > Viridiplantae > Streptophyta > Magnoliopsida > Poales > Poaceae > Aegilops > Aegilops longissima. Next base: position 267,476,120 of record CM038680.1, on the reverse strand, counting down.
AAAAAAATCACGGACAAGAACGCAACCAAGGAAAAACAGTTTGTGCTCGAGGGCCCCTCTTGGATGGGATGAGACACCATGGTGTGAGGGTGATCTGGTGATCACCACCCACGAGCAACGAGGTTAACCGAGAATCCCGCCCGCCTTTGTGCTCCACCCTTTCCGTCGTCGGCGGTGCCTTTTGCATGCTGCACCGGTCGTTTCATTCCCCCCCGTGCTCATCCACCATCTTTCCCTGCATTTTCCACGCCTCGCCTTTCCGGCCGGATCGAAAGAGATCGCCATTCAGCGCGCGCACCGATCGACCGAGCTCTCGCCAAGCCACAGTTTCTCGCCAGCACGTAGCACCCATCCCGCCCACGCGTAGTTCCGAGCTTTCATGCGACGATGACGCCAACAGCACCTGATGCTCGTGCCCTGCATCACTAGGTTGTTTTGGTAGGTTTCAGAAAGCGAAATCCATTCCATTTGCTTAGATCTTATCTTCCACGCAACTCCGGATGCAAAGCTTTGGAAGAAGACATATGCAAAACGATCATGTCTCCTGCGGCTCTGCCTGCCGACGAATGGGATGTATCCATGAAACCGAGGCTAAAAGAACAGAAAGTCAAGCCATCGTGTAGATTCCCCGGGGGGAAAAAGTCATCGTGCAGATCACTGTAGCGTCACTGTAGTGGGCATAATGGCACACAGCGGGTCAGCCAGTTAGGCCCATGCATGCGCGGTAGTAGAAGAGAGTTAAAAGCGTTTACTTGCATGGCATGCAATCTTTGGCCTGCATCCACGCTAGTAGAGTTGGGCATTGACTATTGAGCACTTTGAAGATATACAAACCTACCACTGCCAGCACACGCTAGGAAAGAGTGGGGGCTCGTCGGCGTCACTTACGTGTGCGTGCATGTAAACACACATACGAGTGCATGAACCCAAAAAAAGAAAAGAAAAAAAAGTGCATGCATGTCCTCTCGTGGACTGAATGGGTGAGAGAGCACGAACAATCTTACCCACGCCAGTGCTAAGTCATCTGCAACACAGGTAACTGGCAGTGATCATTCACTAAAAAACCCGAAAATAGAACAATTGTTCTTCTGCCAAATATGCATACAAGCACTCCCTAACAACCAGATTGCATTATTGTATATAAAATTATTAGGCCGGCAACAGGATTTGGTTCTATATAGTGCATGCACAGGAAAGGCCGTTGATCACTTGCCCGAAACGGAACCAACGCCCATCAGCCAACCATCGGCGTGCCACTGCTAAGATAACGCGGAACAGTCGGCAGACGGAACTAACCAACCGAGACTCTACTCCGGAATAAAAGAGTGTGGCCGTGCTGTACTTGTCATGCTGCACTTTTAGAGGCTTTCCGGTTAGCTGGCGACAATCGATCGGAGGCGGAAGAAAATGGTCTTCTCCTGCCGCCGAACGCTGCTGCTGAGTGAGTGCGTGGGTGCTAGATTTGATTCCTTGCGCCGATCATTTCGGATCGAGAGACGGAAAGGGGGACGACTAATAATCTGCACATATGCATCTTCTTTACTGAATGATTCACATAGCCGGAATTTGGTATATCGGAGTAGCACATATCTATCTACTCCCTTCTTTCATCTATATAGGGCCTAATGCGTTTTTTAAGACCACCTTTGACTACTGACAAGATTAATAGTACATGACATGCACAATGTAAAAATTATATCATTAAAAGCTCCTTTCACACACGAATTTAACGGTGTGCTATGTGTAAGTTGCATGTCATATATTATTGCTCTAATATTTGGTCAAAGTTAGCCTCGAAAAACGCATTAGGCCCTATATAGATGGAAGGAGGGAGTATCATCTTTCGAGGATCATGATGCGAACTGTGATCGCTGCCTTATTGCTTTGCCGATTAACAAAGCGCCACGCGACCAACCTGGAGTTCTGGAGGACAAGGCATCGGCAGAAAGAGGCAGTGATGTGAGATGCCGAGCCACATCCTCGACGCGGCATGCATATCCGGGAAACTGATTTTTCGAACGATAGCGGGAGAGCTGCTATATTCATTCTGGGAAACTGATTGGATGTCCCTGTCTAGGGTTGTGGTGTTACGGTGTGTTTGGTTGGTATACTAAGCTTGCCATGTCACGCGTTAGGCAAATTTGATCTGGGTTAGCCCATTGTTTGATTTACAACCACACTTTTCTGGCATGATTCTTTTCATGCAAATTGGTCCACAATGCCACTAACAGAGCAAAATGTGACAAAATTATCTCAAGTGCGGCAAAGTGTGGTGCCAATTTGGAATTTTCATGAAAAATGTTTCCATTGGAGTGGCCAGGGTGAGGCAACCGCATGGGCAACCACTCCGCTCCCGCGCCGCCACTCCCACTACCACCCCCTCCACAAGCTCCCCCCTTCGTTGTTCATGCCGGTGCGCCTCCGCCGGGAACCTTGGTTCCTTTCCGCGGGGCAGAGACAGATCCTCGAGTCGACAGTGCTCGCTCAGTGCCGGATCTGATGCCGGTGGCCACGCCAACCTCGATCTCCACGCTAAGTCGTTCGCTTTCCTCCTCTGGGACGGACAAGGTCATCCTCGACACTGCATCAGCCACCTCCCTCCACCTCAGATCCACCCCTAACCTATTGGAGATATGCCATGGGAGCAACCACATGTGATGATATGTCCTTGTACGATATCAATGATACATGTCGGCAAGTATGTGACTTGTTTGTGAGATCTTACATTGTATGGTAAGTTCTAAATAGTCCCTGTTCAGGAAGTGGTGTGTGGACTCACATCAAACTAGACCGGCATAGAACACGATGGATGGCTTAGTCTCACTACCCATGTAGCATTTGATGCTAGACGGTTCGCACGGACCTCATTGGATCAGAGGTCGGCTACGAGAGACTAGGAGCCAGCTCAGATGGATGTAAAGTCGGACAGACCCAACCACGAGACGGAACGATAGGTCATTTGTTAGTCACTAGTACAAAGTATCATTCTATGTCTTAGACCTTAGGTCGGCGCATGGACTCAGGATGATGATCGAACTATTTTGTAACGATCAAATGCTACTCCATAACAAGGTAATTACAAAGGTAGGTTTCAGACTTGTCCAGACCAATGTCACAAGACATCGCCGAGCAAGAAGGGGTTTACCCCTTCGACTTGGAGAGATATGCTCTAGGATCATGTGTGATCCGACTTGAATAAAGCATGGCCATGCAATAAGCATTATGAGATAATCCAGTTTGTAAGTCTGCATCACAAAACAAGAAAGAGGTCGCGCTGGAACAAGGATTACGAGTTCGCCTTGAGCCCAACAACACATATTGTGAGGCAAAAGGAAGAGAACTGTGACACGTTGTATAGGTACGTCAAATCTTATTTATTGCTAACTTATAGGTTGACACGTTTTGTTAGACACCACCACGAACTAAGAAGATCGGATGTGAGACGACCTGCAACAAAGTTGACTTGAACCTAAGGGGTTGCACACTTAAGGGAAGGAACCTACAAGGCTGAATCCGACTTCACAGGTTGGTTGTGATCTGACTTGAACTTGGATCTGGGCCGAGTAACTATGGGCCAAAGGATCCTAGTTGGCCTCATGTGTTGAGCCCATGACAAACATCTATATAAGTGGAAGGGCAATGATAGGCGCCGGTCGACGGGCCCAATTTGGACCGGTCGCCGCACAACCCTTCGATTAGACTAAGGGGGACCACTCGATTGCTCCCCTGTTTCATCGTCCGAACACCGCACCCCGCGCAGGCCGTCTTCGCAACCGCACTTCACGGGAGCCCCACTGCCTCTGCCATTGGCGAGCTCGAAGTACCCCCTCCACCGTCGAGCTCGAAGCGTCCCCGCCGATCTGCTCGGTCGAGTTTTGCAGCACCTTCCCCCATGCATCATGCCGCTGCTGTTCCCATCATCTCCTCGCTGGATGCAGCTCCAAAACAACCCCCAGCCGGTTGCAGCTCCTGCTGATGCCGGTTCCAGCATCCATAAACACTGGTTCGAGCAAAAATACCACAACACAACTCCCCCTCAAAATCGATTGTAGCAAAAAACACAACCGGAGCAATAATTTACTATGGTTCCGGCAAAAATCCCACAACATCAAACCTCCAACAAATTTGATTGTAGCAAAAAAATAGCCGGTTCCAGCAAGAAATTACTGTGGTTAAAGCAAAATTTCACAAAATAGCAAACTCCAACAAAATCGATTGTAGCAAAAAGAATATGCGGTTCTAGCAACAAAAAACTCTGGTTCCAGCAAAAATAAAACACACCACCCATGGTCGCAGCTCTGTGGCTGTCAGTTGAATCTTCCCCTTGAAGTAGTGGCCTGCTCTTCATGTGTACGATGCAGGAGGAAGTCGATGTTGCATGCATGGATCTCGTCGCTGGGGAGGGCGGGGATCTGAGAGAAAATGCGGAAGAGGACGGCCGACCGAAGCTCGCTGGATTTTGTAGAGCAAAGTAGGTGGAGAGAGGGATTTGAGACCTCCATGGCCGCTGGTGACGAGCTCCATGGGAACTTGAGAAAAAGGGGATCACGGCTGAGCAGATAATGATGGGATCCAAAGCGGTGGGGTGAGGCGCGAAGCGGGGTCCACCAAAAAATGATGCATGCGTGAGGATGGGCAGTAACTTGTGGACGCACGATTAGATTAATCACACGACGTGCGTCTGGCCGGCGGAATCTTTGGCCGGTCCGCCGTTCCTACACGTTTCCCTAAGTGGAAGGGGTTGGTACTGATTGCGGTTCGACGGATGATCTTAGATCATTGCACCGGCTAGGGTTTGCATGTGTTGCATCTAGCCACTTCAACTTTGCTCAATCGCGACTGGACCTAGCGGTCAGTTGCTCCGCGTTCCTCCCGTACGTACAGATACCAGTCGAGGCAATGCAATTGCGCTGCTCCGGCGAGCCTATTTGAGGGATCCGATGATCAAGATGTTCGAGGGAGATCGGCGATGAGGAGGAAATGGCCACGGCTAGGCGCTACTCTAATTCTTTTTCCGTTGTGAGGACCGCACGTCTAGTCGCAATCTCAGTATCTATCCCCCTAGCATGATTCTAGGTGATCTACTCGATAGGGAAATTTTTGTTATGCAATAGTTGTACGTCGTGTAGCCCAACAATAATGGTATTAGAGCCTCTGGTATTGGTTTTAGACAAATGTGATATGTTGCCGTTTATGGTGGTCTTTCTATGTGATAGATTGTTTTGTTTTGGCCTGATGAGATCGGCTGTACTCCAAGATCGTGGTGGTTATGTTTCTGAGAATCAGAATTGTTGAGGTCATAACACAACACGCCTAACGTAAGGAAAAGCGTTAGGTGGCCCAATCTTTCACACTTTGAGATGGATCTAGTTGCAAGAACACAAGGGAACAAATACTCAAAGACAAGATCCAAATCACACATGCGCTCTTCCACAAATCCACCAAAGGTCACAAGATCCACAATAAACTAAGAGGAGTAGCTAGGGTAGTTCTTGCCAAATCCACAAGGGAGATGAGGGATTGATGATCTAAAGAGATCCTCCTTCCTTAGGAGGTCTTGATGATCAAGAGAGATCCTTCTCCAAGATGGAGGTCTTGAGATCTAGATAGATCCTTCTCCAAGATGGAGGTCTTGTTCCTCTTGGAGGAGGTACACGGAGCAAAGCTCTCTCAATATGTTTAGGTATACTTTGCTCTCTCAGTATGTTTAGGTATACATTGGTAACCCTAATAATGAGGTAGGGGACGTTTGTATATGGTCCAAGACGAGATAGGGGTAGAAGAGATGATTACAAGGCCTCATGGACCGACTTGCACGCAAGTAGGGGACGGATGTCCGGGTAGATGGCCAGACATCCGTGCATCAGTCGAACTGTCTGGGTTGGTGTCGGGACGTTCGGATTGACAATCAAGGCTTCTATTGGCCAACTGGTCATCTGGGCCAGAAGCATAACTTCCGAGATGAGGCCCAAATTGGAGGTCGGACAACTTGTCCAGAGAACGTTCTCGTCCGACTTTGTCAGACATCTGGGTAGTTGTCCGGATGTTTGACCATTGAGTAGTGGTTCTTCCTCTCCATCTTCTCCTTGATACTCCTACCCCATTGTTTGGCCTTGTTCTCTTGCTTCTCCATGGTAGCTTCCTTGATACATAACTATGCACAGGTCTTCGTTTGAGGTAGTAGCCATGTCTCATATAAATTTAAAGGTAGCTCAAAGAGGCACGAGTTAACCTCATTTCCGATGGTGCGTGCACATGCTCTCACTGGTGCAGAGACCTGCTATACAAACGGTTTTTAACCCCTTCCCGTGACGGCATTTGGAACCGTCGCCAAGTGAGTGTCGATGATAGGGGGGTCCTTCCCACACGACCCAGAAACCGTTGGGGATAGGCCCTCCTAGCACACAGGCTGGGGCAAAATGAGCTCTGTGTGATCTAGCGAGCCATCGAAACACAATCGTTTTCGTTTGTATGTAAATTCCACACGGCGAATCCCAGAAAAACATTTTTGTACGTATGTATATCACACACAGTTTTTTGTGTGGAAACGTTTGTGCAAGGTGGCCTAACGCAAACAGTTCTCTGCTGGAAGCCGTGTGTTATTGTTAGTTGATCGAACACGCCTACTTTCTAGAAACCGTGTGGGTTGTTTGAGTTCATCGCCCACGGTGATGTTTGAGTAACCGTCTGCAATAGAAAACCCCAATAAGCAGGGTAATTAGCCTATTATTGATAATCCATGTACTAATCAAATTGATATTTCTTATAAAACACACCAGATATTTCATATCCATATAACGACAACCAGGATTTCATAATCAAATTACATTAGATAGCTTCGGCACTCAGTTACGCCATTACACAACAGCACCAAGTTTCACATGCAACATCGAAAACCTTTGGAAAGTAGCATCATACACGGTAAACAGACAAATGAATCTCATCTATGAAAATGCAGAAGCAGAAGGCAAATATTGAGCCTTCAGTGATGTTGAATGTCCTTGCAACTTTAGGCTAATGGCTATGGATAATTGCCTGCCCAACCTTCGTCCTCTTCAGGAAGACTTCAATATTGTACCGTGGGTGTTGAATGAATACCTTCCTCGCCTCTTGACCATGCAGGTGGTTTGAGAGGTAATCATCGGTGAATTGCTTTGAAAAGTATTGAAAACAAAGGTATGCATAAATCGCTGTTATGAATTTTGAGATGGCGCAACGGGTAAAAACAGGGTAAAAGAGTTAGTACCATCCTATAGTTGACTGATGTCTTCTTCATTGTGCAAACAAAGATCTTGCTATTATTCATCCCAAGTTTCTTCATCCTAACAATCTTTCTGAGGTTCTTGACTTCACTGATATTCATGGACATCTCATTTCCCCATATGCAAAATGGGTCGAACAGTGGGTCTAAGCCTCTGACAGAAGGACCTACATGTGCAAGACCAAATTGTAAGAAACCTCGATGGTAAACCGCAGTGTCTCCCGTGGTTTCCCTGCAACACACATAAGGAAGATCTTGATCGGGTTAACCTGAGAGTTGCCATACTATCAGTAGAATATGTATTCAGTACAACCAAATTCGATTTATTTCACATGAATAACAATACAAAATTGTACCCACAGCAAATGAAAATCAAATTGCAGAATTGAACCAAACGGTTAAATGGACAGCAGACCAAATGAACCAAAATGGTCAACTGAGCACGACATTGCAGAATAGAAACATGTACTAGAAGATAAGACAGTTAACAAAACAAAGAATGCTTGAGAATAGTACTACGAAATGTCGCAATTGTTGGACCAAACTGTTAACTGAACATTATATTTCAGAGGACCAAACTGTTAACTGAACATTATTTCAGAGGACCAAACTGTTAACTAAACATCAGATTGCATATTAACATTACAGAGGACAAATCACTAGAAGGCACTGGCGGTGGCCTCGAGAAAACAACACGAACTGTATTTTAAAGTAGACAACCGTGCGGCGGTGTCGACGGTGGCCTCGAAGATGAGGTGCTCTTCCAAGATCTGGCGGTTGGCACGCATGGCAGCCATAGCGACCTCGTGCGCGTGTGTGGCCGTGATTTGCTTCTCCGCTGCCAGATGCTACCGAGCTCCACATTATACTAAGTGCAAAATGGTTGTGGGCGGCGCTTAATTGGAGGAGGGGGGCAGTGATTTCGGCGGAAGGTGTCGCGTCGTCGGTCGGGGCATGTGGGACGGGGAAGGAGGAGGATAGTGTGTGGATTACTGACAATATCGACGAGGCCCCACAACAAGAAGAAGAGTCAGCGGCGAGGAGGTGGCGCTGCAAGAAGAAGGGTCACCGGCGAGGATGCGGCGCTGCAAGAAGAAGGGTAGCCGGCGAGGAGGCGGCGCTGCAAGAAGAAGGGTCGCCGGCGAGGAAGGTGAGCTGCCAGTAAGCAGCAATGAAGGTTTGAACTTGGAAAGCAAGGAGGAATAGTGGAAATGTGGCTTTTGGTGGGAGGGAGGGGCGGGGAGATAGATATTTCCGCAGTGGCAGAAAAATTTCGCGGAACCGCGAGAAACTGGCGCGCAAGTGTGGTTCAAGCGGGGCGGTGGACGATAGAAGATGAAGCTTCCTGCGTAAGCCAGACAAGAAGATGCGCCAAGATCTTTTATGTCGCATCCCACACGATTCTTTCTAGTAAACTATTTGTGGTATACCTGATTTTTTTCATTATATTTTGAAAGACAAAATGGTGTTACGGAGGAAAAAGATGGTGTTTGAATTGCTAGAACATTTATGTATAGTGAACATGCAACTACATGAGTGTCGTGTTTAAATTTGGAATTATTCCGGATTCGTTTGGCATTTTTATGCATTAATTGAGTTTCTAGGCATTTAACTACAAGCACATGCTCCAGTGCACCAAAGTTTGTTAAAAATCACATGTGTGACTTTGGTTGAATTTATAGGTCCCATGCAAGAAATGGGAATGAAATTCAAACATCTGGGCATAGTGGCTCGGCCGGGAGCCAGGAACATTGAGAAACTTGGTTTTTAAATTCCTGGAAATTCAAAACTCGCCTGAAAATCATGAAACTTGGCATGGTGTCATTTCATCGCACCAGCATACTGTGGTAAAAAAATTGGCCACATTTGGACAAGTTTTTGGTATAAGCTTCTTGCAAACCGGAGGTTCTCTCAAGAAGGCTCGTGGTTCCGAGAGGGGACATGTCACCTCCGTGTGTGAAACGACATATGTACACTGCCTTCTCCCGCCTAATTTTTTTTTACAAAGGCAGATTAGACCAAATAGAAGTATCATGCTAAATGTCGGAATTATTCCGCGTTCGTTTGGCCTTTTTTATACATTAATTGAATTTCTGGGCATTTAATGTGCATAATTCAAATTTCTACTACAAGCACATGCTCCAGTACACCAACGTTGGTTGAAAAATCACAGTGCGTCCTTGGGTGAATTTCGAGGTCCCATGCAAGAAATTAGAATGAAATTGAAACATCTGGGCGTCGTAGCTCGGCCGGAAAGATTGTGAAACTTGGTTTTTTAATTCCTGTAAATCCAAAACACGCCTGAAAATCATGAAATTTGGCATGGTGTCATGACATGGCACCAACATGCTGTGGTAATTTTTTGGCCGAATTGGGACAACTTTGGTACAAGCTTTTTGTGAACCGGAGCTTCTCTCAAGAAGGCTCGTGGTTCCGAGAGGGAACATGTCATCTCCGTGTGCGAAATGACATATGTACACTGCCTTCTCCCACCTTAATTTTTTACAAAGGCAGATTAGACCAAATAGAAGTATCATGCTAAATGTTGGAATTATTCTGGGTTCGTTTGGCCTTTTTTATACATTAATTGAATTTCTGGGCATTTAATGTGCATATTCAAATTTGAACTACAAGCACATGCTCCAGTGCACCAAAGTTGGTTGAAAAATCACATGTGCGTTCTTGGGTGAATTTCTAGGTCCCATGCAAGAAATGAGAATGAGATTCAAACATCTGGGCATCACGGCTCGACAGGAACGATTGAGAAACTTGATTTTTTAATTCCTGTAAATTCAAAACACGCCTAAAAATCATGAAACTTGACATGGTGTCATGACATGGCACTAACATGCTGTGGTAATTTTTTTGGCCGAACTGGGACAAACTTTGGTATAAGCTTCTTGCAAACCGAAGCATCTCTCAAGAAGGCTCGTGGTTCCGAGAGGGATGTCACCTCCGTGTGCGAAATGACATATGTACACTGCCTTCTCCCGCCTTAATCAAGTAAATTAGAACAAATAGAATTATCATGCTAAATTTTGGAATTATTTCGGGTTCGTTTGGCCTTTTTTTATACATTAATTGAATTTCTGGGCATTTAATGTGAATAATTAAGATTTGAACTACAAGCACATGCTCCAATGCACCAAAGTTGGTTGAAAAATCACATGTATGTCCTTGGGTGAATTTCTAGGTCCCATGCAAGAAATGGGAATGGAATTCAAACATCTGGGTGTCGTGCCTCGGGTGGAAATATTGAGAAACTGGGTTTTTTAATTCCTGTAAATCCAAAACATGCCTGAAAATCATGAAACTTGGCATGGTGTCATGACATGGCACCAACATGTTGTGGTAATTATTTTGGCCGAATTGGGACAAACTTTGGTCTAAACTTCTTGCAAACCGGAGCTTATCTCAAGAAGGCTCATGGTTCCGAGAGGGAACGTGCCACCTCCATGTGCGAAACGACATACACTGCCTTCTTTCGCCTTGATTTTTTTACACAGGGAGCTTAGACCAAATAGGAGTTTCATGCTAAATTTTAGAATTATTCTGGGTTCATTTTTCCTTTTTATACATTAATTCACTTTCCAGGCATTTAATGCACACAATTCAAATTTGAAGTACAAGCGCATGCTCCAATGCGCAAAAGTTAGTTGGAAAATCATTTATGTGTACTTGGGCGAACTTCTAGGTCCCATGGAAGAAGTGGGAATGGAATTCAAACATCTGGGCATCTTGGCTCGGCCGGAAACATCAAGAAACTTGGTTTTAAAATTCCTGTAAATCTAAAACTCGCTTGAAAATCATGAAACTTGGCATGGTGTCATGACATGGCACCAACATGCTGTGGTAATTTTTCTGTCCGATTTGCGAAGGCGCACACATTAACAATCAACAAAGTCATTTTGGAACAAGTGCTGTCACGTTACAAGCGGAAACACAAGTATTATAGAAACCGTGGGCGTTCTACTTACCAATTACGTGCCGCCACGCGTCCCCTTTTTTATTGGCTAGGAGGTGTCGTGCGGGGTAGCTATTTGAGTACGGGAGGCGTGTGATCAGACCCCTACGTGTGCTCATCGGGAGGAGAGCCCTTTGAACTCTATCCGCCGCGCACCTCCCTCCCAACGTATCCATTAACGACGCTCGAGCCCCTGTTTCACGGCGTGGCTATGTCTCACTAGATTGAGATTTAAGAGGGAAAAAAGAAAATCTAAAAAGAAAGTTTTGCATGGATCTTGATGTAAGATCCGACAGACCTATATAGCATCGACTGCGACTTATAGCAAGACTGATGAATATAAGGACGATGACAGTGGATAATAATTGTCTTACATATTTAGGAAGATAATTACAAAAGCCACATGCAACAACACCCGAAATACACAAGGGCGAAAGAAGAAGTAAGACAATGATGTGGCTCGCTGATCTCTACTTTCTTGATGCGTTGCTGCAAGCCGCGGAAACTAGTCTCCGCGGCGAGCGGTGATGAGCTCTTTCGTGTCCTCAAGACGGTGCTTTAGAGCATCCACGGATTCCTCCACCAGCCTTTGGCGCTCAATGCGGAGCATGTCATTCTCCTACATAAGTTTCTTGACGATGATGCCTGTCCTCTTCAACAAGGTAGTGGTCTCCTCCTGCTGCTCCGCACTTTCGACGATCTTCGCCCTCAACAGGTCGCGCTCGGCCCGGAGCTTCTCATTGCCCTCCCTTAGTTGCAGGATGACACCGGTAGCCTGTTCAAACGAGGATTTCATGTCATCCTGCAACCTTGCCCAGCCGGAGATCTGATCCATCTAGCTATGGAAAATCGCATGCATGCACCTGTAAGAGTCCTCGCCTGCCCGCGAGACATTTTCCCAGGCCGCCGCGGCATGGGAGGACATGTCTGCAGCATTCACGGTGCAGCGGGACATCTTTGCTGCTTCCGCGGCGCGCCTGGACTAGTCTGTTGCATCAACGGTGCAGCGGGACCTCTTTGCTGCTACGACCGTGCGGCGGGACATGTCGGCTGCTTTCACGGCGAGGCGGGCCATTTCTCGTGCTTCCGCTTCCATGCTCGCCTCTCCCTGGTGGCAATCTCTTGACCCAGAACTCACGCTGGCCATGGCAGATGCAAGGGAACGGTGATGAATGACTTGTTTGTTTTTGTGGATGAGGATTTGAGGAGGAATGTGCAGTCATCTTGGAGTAGTGGTATTTATAACCGAGTACTAATACACTCCTAAGTGGGAAACTATTTAGATTTTAATCGGTGAACAGGTTTGCAATTAAATATATATAGTGTGGTAGTAATTTGAAATGTGACGGGACGCAGGCTCAAAATTTATTGACGATTCTATAATTTCTAAGTGCGGCACTATTCCCGGACGGCGTAAGATGGGCACGCTTTCTCAGCCGCGTACGTGGCGTTTGCACCATAGGGTGCACCGCAATAGGCAATGTCAGCACACATCTTGTTCCAACAACCGTGCGCGCTCGTTATTACCATCGCGCACGCTTCTTTTAATTAGAATGTGTGTCTGTCTAGCACACACACGTTGATCTTTCTAACTGTTTCTGTTTGTTGTGGCTAATCGCAAATAGTTCATCCGTGTGAAGTGTATGCCATCAATCGCAAACACTTTGATTTGGTTGACCGTTTTTCTTCCGTTGCCTAATCACAAACAATTAATCCTTCAAGTGTATGTCCTCAATCGCACACACCTTTATCTAGCTGCCCGTTTATGTTGTTCCTCCTCATCACAAACAACTAATCCGAGTGAACTGTATGCCGTATATCGCACACGCCTTCATCTCGCTGCCCGTTTCTGTTCTTCTTCCTCATCGCAAACGGTTCATTGAACTGAACCGTATGCCCTACATCGCACACACAACTAAAATTGGAACCATGTTTGATGCATCCGTCATCGCAAACATTTTGCACCGTTTTTGACGATTTTTTACACCACCGTTTGCGATTAATTCACCGCACACTGTTTTGTCAAAGGGTCTCTGATCGTAGTGTCGCGTTAGCAGCATCCTGAAGTAGTGTCTAGTCATCGGTCCACTTGGCACTTGGGGTGTTGGTGTAGAGTCCATGGGGATGCTCGTGTGTGCTCTGTGTGACGCCCTCGATTCAATCGTACACTAATCATACACGCAAATGTGTACGATCAAGATCAAGGACTCACGGGAAGATACCACAAGACAACTCTAGACACAAATAAAATAGTACAAGCTTTATATTACAAGCCATGGGCATCGAGGGCTCGAATACATCAGCTCGAAAACACAAGAGTCAGCGAAAGCAACAATATCTGAGTACAGACATGAGTTAAACAGGGATGCCTTAAGAAGGCTAGCACAAAAGCAAGACGATCGAAGAGGCAGGGCCTCCTGCCTGGGAGCCTCCTAACTACTCCTGGTCGTCGGCGGTCTCCACGTAGTAGTAGGCACCCTCGGTGTAGTAGTAGTCGTCATCGATAGTGGTATCTGGCTCCTGAGCTCCACCATCTGGTTGCGACATCCGAGAAGAATGGAAAAGGGGGAAAAGGGGGGAGCAAAGAAACCGTGAGTACTCATCCAAAGTACTCGCCAACAAGGATCTACACTACATATGCATCGGTGTCAATGAAATGGGTAGTATATGTGGACTGAACTGCAAAATGACAGAAGAGAAGGGGAAAGCCTAGCCTATCAAAGACTAGCATTTTCAAGTAGCTCCAAGCATCTTGCAGCATGATAAGAGATAAGAGTAGCATAAAGTAAAGTAGTAGTAGTGTTATCAACCTCGGCCAGAGATCCTTTCTCGACTCCCTGCGAGAAAGTAATCCCAGAGCCATACTATTTAGTAATGACCTCGAGTATCCAGTTCTAGTTATATCGATCGGGATACAACTCCAAGCGTCCGTTACCGTAGGACAGGCTATCGATAGATGTTTTCTTCCCTGTAGGGGTGCACCAACTTACCCACCACGCTCGATTAACTCCGGCCGGACACACTTTCCTGGGGCATGCCCGGCCTCGGCCAAACGATACGCGGCAACCCGACCTAGGATTAATAGAGAGGTCAGCACGCCTGACTAAACCTATGCCCCCAGGGGTCATGGGCCATAGCCCGGGAACTTCTACACGTTGCGAACGCAGCCAGTGAGCAGACCTAGCTACCTCCTTTAAAAAGGCAGGTGCTTACGCAGTCCAACCCGACGCGCGTCGCTCAGTCGCTGACGTCTATTAAGCTTTGGCTGATGTATACGACGCAGAATGCCCATACTATGCCCACGTGATGGTTAGTGTTATCAGGCAAGAGGCCCCTCGGATCAAATATCCAAATCGTAGTGGATTAGGGGCACACGGTAACGAGCAGAGACTCACGATCGATGTGACCCCGTCGCCCCGTCTCGAGTACTTGCGGCAAGGGCTAAGAATGCCCGGCCATGCCTCGAAAGTATCTCGCGGGCACCTTCCAGGTCAACCCGACTCCACATCACTCGCAATTAAGCTCCCGCGGGTACCCCTTAGGGCCGACCCGTCTTTAGTAACATGGTTCAGTGTAAAGTCATAGTAACCATAGTAACTGTGTGTCTAACACCAAGGGGAACCCTGAGGAACCACCCTCGGTGGATTCCACTCGATGTAATCATCAAGGTGAACATAAGAGGAACCACCCTCGAGGTTCACACTTGAGGGGTTGCATGATAGAGTCGTATCGGAAGTGGTTAAGGAGGAAATCACCCTCGATGACCACGACCGAATAGCTACACTACAGAGATCTCATCAGGAGTGATGTATGAGGTGCCACCCTCGGCACTCGATGGTAACTCTGCAGAGTCGAGCAACAAAAGGGGCGTGATGTGATGTGAGGTGTCGGGCTCTGGTCATCGATCACGTTGATCGAGTCGTCGGTGATGAAGTAGGGGCAACAAGGACCAGGTGGGGGTCACTGATGGATCACTAACCAACCTATACTAAGCAGTTTAGGATAAGCAGGTAGGTAACAATAAGCAGGTTACAAAAGCAGGCTATGCATCTGAATAGGAACAATTAATGACAGTAGCAAAATCTAATGCAAGCATGAGAGAATGAATGGGTGATATCAGGATGATCAAAAGGAGGGGCTTGCCTGGAAGCACTGCTGAAAAGGGAGAAGTGTCGTCGGTGACGTAGTCGATCACAGGGGCATCATCGGTCTCGGGGTCTACCGGAGAGAAGAGGGGGAAGAAACAATAAATATAAAGCAAACAAAACATCATAAAGCATAACATGGTAATACGTGGTGTTAGGTGAACTACCGCAGTGCTAGACATTGCAGACGAAGAGAGAAAACATCCGGAGGTTTTTTTTTCGGCTTCTGACGTTTTCCGCATAGATGAAAGGAGAGGGGACGGTTCCATGTTCAGCATGCTAGGGGCATGTGACACGTATGAGGAGGGCGTACTCGGATTTTTCTCGTCGTTCTGAGCAACTTTCATATATAAAGTTTTTTGACCCGAGCTACGGTTTATTTTCTACGATTTGTAAAGTTTAAAGTATTTTCTGGAATTACTCAAATTAACAGAAATTCATTATGACGTCAGCATTGCGTGGGGATGAGGTCAACAGTCAACAGTAATTTAAACTAAACTAACAGGCTAATTAGAGGGGTGGGCCCCTGGTGTCAGTGACTAGCTAATTGCTAATTAATTAACATATTTTAATTAGCAGATTTATTTATTTGTAAAACGTTTAAGCTAGTTGGGCCCGCATGTTAGTGGGTCAGAGTGCCCAGTCAGCAGTTGACCAAAGTCAACAGGTCAGCCGGGCCCCAGGGGCCCACGGGTCAGTGACTCAGGGGGTGGCCCCGACCGGCCAGGTCAGCGGTGGTGCCGGAGCTAGCTCCAGCGACCAAACCCGCGGCGGAGGGCGCGGTCCTGCGTCGGGATTTTTCGTCCGACGACCAAAATGGGTCCGGGCGGGCGTGTTTGAACGAGGAGAGCACGTCGCGTCCTGTGGGGGCACCGGTAGAAGCTGAGGCCGCCAGAGTTGGCGCCGGCGTTGAGCAGAGACCGCAGTTGGCTTTGGACCTCGACGGGGACGGCTACGCAGGGTGTTTGCGAGCGAATCAGGGGGGTAGGCCGCACCATTGGAGTGCCCTGAGCACAACAGTGTGCTCGGATGGCCATGACAATTATGAGGGAAACGGTGGCGAGCCGTACAGTGGAGCTGAGCTCGGCCCAGGGCAGCGAGCATGGCTACGGGCGAACGGGGTGTCGCAGGGAGGGGGGAAGGAAGCAGAGGGTCACCGGGAGCCTGCATGTGTGCAATCGTGGGCTCAGGGGAGGCTCAGCGGAGCGAATCAATGGCGGCGAGCTCGAGCATCCCGAGGAGGAAGACAGGGTGGATCCGGCACTGCGGCGCTCCTCGATCCCGGGGAGCTACACCAGAGGGCGAGGAACTCCATGGCGAGGCGGACGAACATGTCGGCGAGGCGTAGGGACGACAGTCGTCGCGGTGGTGGCCGACGGCGGCGACACAGTTGCTCGGCGAAAAGGGGATCTGAGGAGAGGGAGCAAGGGCGAGAGGATGAGGGAGAGCGTGAGGGGGAAAGTGGGGAGGGGGCCCGAGGAGGTGGGGGTTGCTGGGGTGCTTATCCTCCCGGTCATCATCGGCGAGGGTTTAGGGCGGCGACGAGCACACGCAGGCGCTCGGTCGGACGTGCCCGAGGAACAGGGAAGAGGGGCGAGGGGTTTGAGTGGGCCGGCGTGCCCTGGTGGGCTAAGGCCCAGGGGGCAGGGGGCCTCTCTTTTTCCTTTTCTCCTTTCTTTGATTTCTATTTTTTAAATAAACAGAGATGGGTAAGAAAATATTTGGCCTGCTATTTACTGAGGAAAAATATGGGAAGTGCCCCTTTTATTCCCTAGTGATCTTAGACAGTGCCACAAATATTTTGGAGACCAAAAGAATTCATTTGGTATTTTTCATAAATAGGATAGCATTTAAAATGCTGAATTGGTGTTGTTATAATTGCTAATGCTCATCTCTGCACAAAACTAATGTTGTGTTCTTTAACAAATAATTGTTATGGAATTTTTGACAAATGATTAACATTTTGCCAGCAATTTTGATCAACTTCAAACTTCACTTGAATTTGAATTGACTGGAATTTCGAATGAGATATTGAACAAAGGGGATTAAGCACTGTTTGGAGAAATGATTAGCTTAATCACACAGGGTTTCTGTAGCATGACACTGGGGGTGTTACAAATCTCCTCCACTACAAGAAATCTCATCTCGAGATTTAAGAGGTGGAGTAAGGGGAAAGACTCGGGAAGGACGGAGCTCAACACAAGATAGGTACGTGCGAACTATGTCAGTGAACGTGGCATAGAGGCATCTCTCAAGTTGAAATTCAAGAAAGTCATCGAGAGCAGGGTGAGGTGTAATAAGAAGCATCAACCTAGTAGACAATCGTTTGTTGCCTGAAACAAGGGGTGAAGGGGGTTCAGAGCAATGGGAATAAGTATTGCGTCTGATACCAGAATAGATCGCCTCTCGAAAGGTGGCTCGGGATTTTCAAATGAAGCTAAGCGTGAGAAATAACCTTAGAAACAAGGGTGTACAGGAGAGTCAGGTTTCAATCTTGTGGAACTGTGGGTTATGGGCCCACCATGTGGTTTTAAAAGTAGAAAGGACGCTGACATCAGGCACTCTCATGATAGTAAGGCTGGTCAGAGGGTAGTCTGTCAGTTATGTTGGCAACAACGTTGGTACCTAGGGCGAGTGACGGTGTCCTGGACTAGGGGGTACTCACCACGTCATCTCCCGATCTGTTAGATTGGGCCGAGGACCCCCTTGGTCGTATACTCATGGGCCAGTCCAGACAGCTGCCGCATACAAGGAAGATTCCGCAAGACTTGGCGATCAAGACAAGGACTCCTCCCCCACCGGCGTGTTCGGTTAGGACTCTTGTTATCCTAGGCCTCTGGTGCATTATATAAACCGAGGCCAGGCTAGTCGATAGAGACGAACAACAATCATACCATAGGCTAGCTTCTAGGGTTTAGCCTCTCTGATCTCGTGGTAGATCCACTATTGTACTACCCATATCATCAATATTAAACAAGCAGGAGTAGGGTTTTACCTCCATCGAGAGGGCCCTAACCTGGGTAAAAACACCGTGTCCCTTGTCTCCTATTACCATCCGCCTAGACGCACAGTTCGGGACCCCCTACCCGAGATCCGCCGGTTTTGACACCGACATTGGTGCTTTCATTGAGAGTTCCGCTGTGTGTTCGGTAAAAGGTCGATGGCTCGCCTGCAGATCAACTGCGACTTCGGCAGCTTCGTCACCAGCTCGACTGGTCACCTTGGTTCGACCAATGACTGCGCCCTACCTCCGATCGTCATGTTCGGATGAGGGCCTTCATCAACATCAGCTCCGGTCTCTATTAAGATCATGGAGGAATCATCCAGGGAGCCCGGGGGCTCAACGTCAACTTTGCCCTCGGGCGACCGTGCTGTTTTTCTGGACAACAAACTTATATCCGCCGTCACCGCCTCCTCGAGCGTCGGTTTGACGATTGCTTCGGTGGAATAGTGCGGAATTACATCTACAACAGCCACGCTAAATTTCGTCGAGTTCCGATGGAGGAATCTCCGACAATCTACGATATACCGGAGCCCTGTCAAATCTGGACGAGAATCTGGACGAGTTTAGGGCGTGGTGTCCAGCTTCTATCTCGAACCTCCTTTGGAAGATCCAACCGTTGATCGACTGCGGAATTCCTATATCTACCACCCCTCAAAATTTCAGCTTGATCCGACTGTCCAAACTCCGGGAACCTTCCGATTAGTGCATTACTTTTCGGATCTGTTTTCTGCGCGAAAACAAATCCGACCCGAGTTCGTCCTTTTTACGAACGGGATTTCGGACATCCTTTTTGAAGGAAGTTTTGTATGGGGTATTGTGTTTTGTTCCCGAACACATCCCACTAACTTTATAATCTTTTCAACATGAACTTCAATATCATGCTGGTGTCAAACCAGTCCGGCAATATTGCTCCACGACTGCCGACCTGCACTAGACACGTCGTCACTTTGTTGAGCCGAGCTCAACTTCTTCGGATCATCATCTCGGCAAGCCGAACAAGAGTCCGGCATCGCGAAGGATAAATCATCACCAACATCGCCGCCCCACGGATTACACAGAGCGGGCATACCGGCATCGCCGCACGGTCGCTTCACCAAGCCGGCATAGACCACGTCACGACCTGCATCGGCAGGGCCGCACTATTGCTTCTTCAAGCTGGTGTCCATCACGCCGACCTACTTCGACATCTCGGCTGGACCGGGGGCTTTGCCATCTCTTCATCAACCTACTCCGGACACTTCGGCGTCACTAGTCGACCAGCTCCGTCACGTTAGCTGGACCGAGGGCTTTGCCTCGGCGAGCCAACCTTGCCAAAGATTGGCATGCCGTCGTTTATCGCCCATCGAGCAATGGGTGCGCGGATCGAGTCCCAATTTTGGGAATCACCTTCCTTCGGATTGCTACAACAAATAAAGCAGGTGCTATTAATCCCAGTATTTTTTGCTTGTTTGGGTTCATTTTTCCCAAGGAATTATTACTTTGGTTTATCCATCATATGTACACAGCTCTATCAAATGGTGGCCGCAGTAACGATAGTCGCATGGTGGTTCGGTTAGTTTCCGTACATAGTCTGGCGAACACCGCATCCGGAGCTCGGACCGACCTATGAATTCAGGCTTTGCCACGCCTTTACCGCATCACGCAGACGCCCTGCATCGATATTGACTTCGGCGCCAGGCCATATTTCTTTTATTACTCACTCTGCATAAATTATTTATTATGCAACAATTTTTTTAATTATCATTATTACTATTATCTCCGGTTTGCACCATTTTTTGTGCACAGGAAAATGATCCGGGGACTTTGGCGTCACTCTGCCGGTCTGCATTGACCGTGCTATGTCACCACTTCGGCTTGTCGAGCTCTCCGCTCCGCCACCTCGGGACCGGCTTGAGTGATGGAACCTTGTCCCATATCAAGCTCGGACCGCGTCATCAATACCGAACACATTAACCAGCTAAGTTGCTTTAATGCTCAAAGCTTTAATTTCTAACTTGTGTTCGGTTCGACCAAGCATTATACATTTTTGGAAAAATGTTGCTTGTAAAAATTTTTCTTGTCCAAACTTTGTTTGTGACGCATAAATTCAAATACCCAATTCATTTGGGGGCTTCCTTCATGAAGCTTTTCCTCTTGCATATGATTATACTTGTACGGCTTCGTTCCTTGTTCGTGTATTACGCCACAATATGCACCATATTGACTTAAGCGATTTGCAGGCTGGGTTGCCTCGCTCCTGTGTTTACCCCTACGTTCCCGATTGTTCAGCTAGGGAGTAAAGGAGCACCTCTGTGATTGTCACGATTGGGTCATCCGAGCGGACCACGACCGGTGAAGCCGAAAGCTAAGCGCTCTTATAGTTTTCAATGATGGTGGCACACAAGGAACTCATGAGTACAAAAATCTATTGCACAAGTCTCATAATAACAATGAGCACCAAGAAAGGTATCGGCGGGTACTGTTTTCTTCAAGATGCTTCTTACACTTCGCAGATAATATAGCATAAGTTCCCCGAGCGCTTTATGCATTATAGCCTTATGGCCTGGTTATTGGAAACACCGTCGATATTCTCGACAGATGGAGTACATAACACTTTTCGGTCGTTGACCGAAGAGGGAGAGGCCGATGGTCGGTTAAGACGCGTTTAAAGTTCGGTTGAACATAGATATGATATAAGTACTTTGGTACATGCAATCATTCTTTTACCCAAGTCACTTGGGGGCTCTTAAATTTATATGAGCCATTTTATGATAAGTGTTCTTCTTCTTAGTCGTTGCAAAGTTTTATTGTTATTATTATTATTATTATTATTATTATTATTATTATTATTATTATTATTATTATTATTATTATTATTATTATTATTATTATCTATCACTCCTTTTTTCAACACGAGCATGTGGTCACTAGCCGGGGAGCCTAATTTCTCTCTGAAAGCCGCTAGAGTTTAGTTTGCTAAACTGGCCTAATGAGAAGTACTCCGCCCTCGGGATAGGAGGTTGAAGCCATAGGCTGACCCGCTTGAAGTCTTGAGATAAGATGTATCATGTTAAAGCACGACAGAAACACTTCTTTTGCTAAGGCCAATTTTGGGATTGGCACCAACACTTGATCTTGTTCGGACGTCAAGTTTTCTTGGACGTTTTTTGGTTTTCCAAGCTTGGCACTTTTAAACTATTTGTGTGTTTTCAGCACAAGTCTCGCATGATCAACGCGGACACCTTTAGAGATTCGCAAAAACATTCTCGGATATTGCTATATATGCATTGGTTTGGTTGTGTCTTCGGTCAATAGTTGGGTTGCCCGGCTCCTGCGCTTGCCTCCTACGCCCGCTTTGTTCGGCTAGGTGTGCAAAGGAGAACCACGTGATTGTGCTTCCAGCTCACATGGTTAAATACCTCGATGGAAAAAGCCGAAAACGATCGTCACAATAAGCGTAAACTGGTCGGTGATCCGATGGCGGTGTTAAAGGACGGGCCATTCATAACAATGGCGAAGTGTTTACGACTTGACCTCGATCGTCGCCGAACACTACCGGGGCTATTATCGGCCTCCCAAACTAAATCCTCGATATTTTGCTCTTACATTGGAGCTGAGGTTTCATGATCATGCTTAGCATGACAACCCAAAGAAAGGAACCGATAGCGGGACTATTTTCTTTGGAAAATATTTCTTCTGTTAAACAGTAATATAACATATCTCTCTGCGTACCTTTGTTTATAAAACCGTATGGCCAGATTGCCTTGTTTGTTGTAAATCTTTGCCCTCATAAAGGCTTTATAAAGTAGGACAAACACTCCTCGGCTATTGGCCGAGGAGGTGGAAGCCGATGGTCGGTCAACAAAGTTTTGTACAATGCGGATCCAAGCATTAATGACGTAAAGTATTTGGATACATAGAGTCATTACACATAATTTGTGATTTTACTATGGATATCAATCCTTAATTCGGCCACCCGTGCCCGCATTAAGGCTCGGGGGCTACTGGGCTTTGGGCTTATTATTTACAAATATTAAAGGGGCACATCGATCCCGATCTGGTGTTGCCACCCGATCGTTGTCTCGGGGCTACTGCATTTCTGTCCAATGCGAAAAATTTTAAGTGTAATACTGTCTCCGAGGAGATTTTGATCCTCGGGTTGGTCGGCCGCACCCAAACTGAGTCTTGAGGACTGAGCACACCGCTTTTGTGTCCCTAAGTATTCATGCGAGTTAGGACTTGATCCTCGGACCGATTTTGCAAATCAACTTTGAGTCTCGGCTGCTCGGGATCAGCGGTCTTATGTCATCCTTCATGTGCATCTCGGGTTTTAGACCGATACCCACCTTGAGGGCTACTGGCTATGTATCTCGGCAGAGAGTAAATTGCACCAATCAAAAATATTGACAAAAATTGGCCCACATTCGGGGTGGTGCACCACCTCGGAAGCAGTCTGGCATAAAGCTCGGGAGCTAGTGGCTGGCTCCATAGAGGGCATTTCCGGCATTAAGCTCGGTTAAACTCCTTCAAACTTCTTTGAACCAAGGTGATTTACGACACCTCGGATACAGTCCGGCGTTGGAGCTCGGATACATAGTCCGGCGTTGGAGCTCGGATACGGTCCGGCGTTGGAGCTCGGATACATAGTCCGGCGTTGGAGCTCGGATACATTCCGGCGTTAGAGCTGGGAAGCGGTCCGGCGTTGGTGCTCGACTGCAAAAGATACCTCGAATGCAGTCCGGCGTTGGAGCTCGGACGCAAGAGGACGCTGCCGCCCGGGAACGACTTCAAACCCGAGGTGTGGCATAAAAATAACAAGGCATTGATAAATGCCGGAAACTTAAAGGGGCTCCTCGGATACCCGACATGTAAACTCGTCGAATGCATTTCGGCGATCCTCAAGATCGAAGATGAGAAGATTTGTTGAACCAGTTTTCAAGATCGACGACTGAAGATGAAGAACGGTTCGGAAGAATCAAGGAGCGTCCCTAAACTTGAAGACCGGTTCAGGGGGATCTCGACGGTGTCTGGAAGGGTACTCACCACGTCATCTCCCGATCTGTTAGAATGGGCGAGGACCCCATGGTCAGATACTCATGGGCGATCCGGACAGCTGCCGCATACAAGGAAGATTCCGCAAGACTTGGCGATCAAGACAAGGACTCCTCCCCCACCGGCGTGTTCGGCTAGGACTCTTGTTATCCTAGGCCTCTGGTGCATTATATAAACCGAGGCCAGGCTAGTCGATAGAGACGAACAACAATCATACCATAGGCTAGCTTCTAGGGTTTAGCCTCTCTGATCTCGTGGTAGATCCACTCTTGTACTACCCATATCATTAATATCAATCAAGCAGGAGTAGGGTTTTACCTCCATCGAGAGGGCCCGAACCTGGGTAAAAACATCGTGTCCCTTGTCTCCTGTTACCATCCACCTAGACGCACAGTTTGGGACCCCCTGCCCGAGATCCGCCGGTTTTGACACCGACAGCGAGCGACGAAGAGAACCATTTTCCTGCTCGTTGAAACATGGCGGACCAATAGGCAAGGTTCTCGTCCATCGGTAGTTACCGGAATGTCATCAATAATAGTAACAAGGTTTTTCTGACAGAGTTGTACATCGAGGTGCTTACATAAGCAGGAAATTTCTCTGCTCAGATAAGTTAGATTACTGGAAAGGTTAAACAAAACAATGGAAAGGAAATTATGGTTAGTATATTAATGAGACCAACAGAAGGAAAATGTGTTTACACCCGAGTATCAAGAGTATATCTTTCGCAAGGGAAGGCAAAGCATGATATACATGATAAGGCCCCACGTATGAAACCATTTAGACAAAGGGGCAAGGAATTATGAGTATTACCCATACAACGGTGTTTCGATAATTGATCAAGAAAATTCAGCATTGCGCTTCCAATGTTCTTGTTGATGATCGGAGTACCACAGACATGCTTCAGGATAGCATTGCCATGGCCATCGGTTAAAGGTCGGACGTTAGGAACACAAAGGATCCATCGGGAATTTTAGAACATCTCATGCAATTTTATCAAGAAAAAGACGAGGATGTGGCTGATGGGTTCAGCTGCAATCCATCGGCATGTCAAAAGGATGTATTTCCAAAATTATATGAACAAGTTTGTGTAGGGGGGGAAACAAGAATGTTGTCGATGCTAACACAAATCATCGAGGGGCAAGGAGGGTATTTCTCATCATGAATTTGATTGATATCCTCGAAGAGCATCAGAATGTTGATGATGATCACGACACATTTGTCGAGAGATTTCATGAAGATGTAATCAATTGGCGATGACATCAAGTCAAAATAATGATGAGGCGAAAGGTTATTGGAACCACGGGTACGACACAAACTTGAAATCAAGCTTGTTGTTCAAGGCGAAATGATATGACGAGGAAGATCGATGTAAGCTTAGCTCATCGTCGAAAATTGTGCTCCGGGAAGAAGAACCAGGTAGCACAATTAAAATTTGGCACGATAATGATATAGCCGACCAGACTAGGAATGACTTGAAGGATTATAAAACTCGTAAGCAACAGAATCAGAGTGCAATCGATTCACTTATCAGTGTTCTCAGTTGACAAACAACCCAGAACCCTTGAAGTGACAAAGACAGGGTAAGGTAGCACTCCATCAAAAGTTCATAAGATGTAGTGCAATGGCATGATATCCTCGAGATACAGGGGTAATACTCGAAGGTAGATCATAATAGAGGTTGGACATGCGTATTGACCTGCAGAAGACAAGTGATTTAACTTGTCCAAGAAATGGGACCAAAGAAGAACCATCATGGTCGGAACCACGGTTGCGAAGGATCAATTCACCGATACCAGATGAACTTATAAAAAGGGGTAATTATTTTTACGAGCAACTTCCATGGTAAGTTCTACATCGGGTCCATGGGCATGAACACAAAGGTTCAAGGTCGACTCCCACTTCTTCAATGCATAACCTTTCATTCACACCTTGTTTTCGAAGAATTTGTAGTTCGAAAGATTTATCTCCTGTAGCACCAGAAGAGTATGACTCACATCTCTTTCGAGTTCACACGGATTAGGGAAGGCATAGGTTCGACCCGTAGGGGTATCTTAGGAACATATACCACTAAGTTCCAGAGCATATAACATCAGCTCAATAGCAAAGCATGGTTGAAAATAAGCAGAGGATACAATTTATCAAAGGCATTATGTATCAGGGGAAGAACTCAAGGATTTGAGAATAGGCAGGAACGGTCAGATAATAATCCACCAAAGGATATGATGGACCACAAAGAATCTGATGTGAGTGTCAATGCTCAACCATAAGAAGAAATAGTGCAAAGGCATCAAATTATAGAAGCAGTTGAATAATTCGATGTTCAAGTTGAAGGGAACTAGGTGGACAATCAATTACAACATGCTTGGCCGAGATCCAACTCATGTCCAGAATGACATATGAGCAGGAAGGTCAAATTTCAGGGTTCGGCTGATGATTGCGAGCAATCGCAACATAATGAATCAATAGGCTCAGGATGAAAATGACAAGGTATGTTAATGAATATTGTCGGACATATGGATTTAACCATAATGCAGGCAGACAAGACTTTGGGGAGCACTAGGCTGCAGAGGATCTTCGGGAGATCAAGTTGCATTCGAAGAATTTTGTGAGACATATGATCAACTGGGGATGAACGAATCCCCAATAAGTGTGAGGAATTATTTGTAGGGTTATTCACGCAGAAAAGAGCTGCAAGGCAGTCAGAAAAAAGGATTCTTAAAAATCAGAGAATACTTTCGGGTATCTTGTAATAACAAGAACCACTAGGGATGGAAGTAAGAACGGCGAGGGTACGCAGCTATCCATAAGGATTCAACAGTGTTAAGGAATTGCAATAGAAATGAACACAAGTCCTCGGGAGTAGATCGAAGAGTATCTTCGAAGTCTTCTGGTGAAGCAGGTGTCAGTGTCAAAACCGGCGGATCTCGGGTAGGGGGTCCCGAACTGTGCGTCTAGGCGGATGGTAACAGGAGACAAGGGACACGATGTTTTTACCCAGGTTCGGGCCCTCTCGATGGAGGTAATATCCTACTCCTGCTTGATTAATATTGATGATATGGGTAGTACAAGAGTGGATCTACCACGAGATCAGAGAGGCTAAACCCTAGAAGCTAGCCTATGGTATGATTGTTGTTCGTCCTACGGACTAAAACCCTCCGGTTTATATAGACATCAGATAGGGTTAGGGTTACACAGAGTCGGTTACAATGGTAGGAGATCTACATATCCTTATCGCCAAGCTTGCCTTCCACGCCAAGGAAAGTCCTATCCGGACACGGGACGAAGTCTTCAATCTTGTATCTTCATAGTCCAGGAGTCCGGCCAACGGTGATAGTTCGGCTATCCGAACACCCCCTAATCCAGGACTCCCTCAGCAGGCAACCATCCGGAATGAAGGGGCTCTCCGGGGAAAGTCGTTATGAGAACCTAATGTAGTTAGTAAATTCATTTAACCCGAATGGAAGAGAGATTAGAGTCCCAGAGTATAGATGAGGAATAAAAGATCCTAATACCACCCAATGGCGACGTGGGCCGTAAGACACACAAACATGTTAGTAAAAGTTTTTGTAGTGACTAGACTCGACTTCGGCCAAGGAGTTGGAAAGGGGGCTACCTACAGGCGATCGGCTCGATACCAACCGGCGCCTCGATTCGATCGTACACTAATCATACACGCAAATGTGTACGATCAAGATCAAGGACTCACGGGAAGATATCACAACACAAATCTAGACACAAATAAAATAATATAAGCTTTATATTACAAGCCATGGGTGTCGAGGGCTCGAATACATCAGCTCGAAAACACAAGAGTCAGCGGAAGCAACAATATCTGAGTACAGACATGAGTTAAACAGGGATGCCTTAAGAAGGCTAGCACAAAAGCAAGACGATCGAAGAGGCAGGGCCTCCTTCCTGGGAGCCTCCAACTACACCTGGTCGTCGGCGGCCTCCACGTAGTAGTAGGCACCCTCGGTGTAGTAGTAGTCGTCATCGATAGTGGCATCTGGCTCTTGAGCTCCACTATCTGGTTGCGACATCCGAGAAGAATGGAAAAGGGGGAGCAAAGCAACCGTGAGTACTCATCCAAAGTACTCGCCAGCAAGGATCTACACTACATATGCATCTGTGTCAATGGAATAGGTAGTATATGTGGACTGAACTACAAAATGCCAGAAGAGAAGGGGAAAGCCTAGCCTATCGAAGACTAGCATATTCAAGCAGCTCCAAGCATCTTGTAGCATCAGAAGAGATAAGATTAGGATAAAGTAAAGTAAGTAGTGTTATCAACCTCGGCCAGAGATCCTTTCTCGACTCCCTGCGAGAAAGCAATCCCAGAGCCATACTATTTAGTTATGACCTCAAGTATCCAGTTCTAGTTGTATCGATCGGGATACAACTCCAAGTGTCCGTTACCGTAGGACAGGCTATCGATAGATGTTTTCTTCCCTGCAGGGGTGCACCAACTTACCCACCACGCTCGATTAACTCCGTCCAGACACACTTTCCTCGGTCATGCCCGGCCTCGGCCAAACGATACGCGGCAACCCGACCTAGGCTTAATAGAGAGGTCAGCACGCCTGACTAAACCTATGCCCCCAGGGGTCATGGGCCATCGCCTGGAACTCCTACGTTCTTAACAGCGGCGGTGAAAGACCTAGCTACCTCCTTAAAAAAGGCAGGTGCTTACGCAGTCCAACCCGGCGCGCGCCGCTCAGTCGCTGACGTCTATTAAACTTCGGCTGATGTCTACAACACAGAATGCCCATACTATGCCCACGTGATGGTTAATGCTATCAAGCCAGAGGCCCCTCGGATCCTATCCAAATCATAGTGGACTAGGAGCACACGGTGACGAGCAGAGACTCACGATCGATGTGACCCCGTCGCCCCGTCTCAAGGACTTGCGGCAAGGGCTAAGAATGCCTGGCCACACCTCGTAAGTATCTCGCGGGAACCTTCCGGGTCAACCCGGCTCCACATAATTCGCAAGTAAGCTCGCGCGGGTACCCCTCTGGGTTGACCCGTCTTTAGTAACATGGTTTAGTGTAAAGTCATAGTAACCATAGTAACTGTGTGTCTAACACCAAGGGGAACCCTGAGGAACCACCCTCGGTGGATTCCACTCGATGTAATCATCAAGGTGAACGTAAGAGGAACCACCCTCGAGGTTCACACTGAGGGGTTGCACGACAGAGTTGTATCGGAAGTGGTTAAGGAGGAAATCACCCTCGATGACTGAGGGAGTCCCGGACTAGGGGTGTCCGGATAGCGGACTATCGTCACGGCGGACTCCAAGACTATGAAGATACAAGATTGAAGACTTCGTCCCGTGTCCGGATGGGACTTTCCTTGGCGTGGAAGGCAAGCTTGGCGTCTGGATATGTAGATCTCCTACCATTGTAACCGACTCTGTGTAACCCTAACCTATCCGGTGTCTATATAAACCGGAGGGTTTTAGTCCGTAGGACGAACTACAATGATACCATAGGCTAGCTTCTAGGGTTTAGCCTCCTTGATCTCGTGGTAGATCTACTCTTGTACTACCCATATCATCAATATTAATCAAGCAGGAGTAGGGTTTTACCTCCATCGAGAGGGCCTGAACCTGGGTAAAAACATCGTGTCCCTTGTCTCCTGTTACCATCCGCCTAGACGCACAGTTCGGGACCCCCTACCCGAGATCCGCCGGTTTTGACACCGACATTGGTGCTTTCATTGAGAGTTCCTCTATGCCGTCGCCATCAGGTAGGATGCCTCATCTCGTCTCTAAAGACGATACCATCGCCAAAGAAGCCTTGGCCACTGGTCAGGCTCTTCGGCTAGGCGGTTTTCTCATGACCGCTAGTCATCAAAACCAATCTACATGTTAGTTCGGAACTTGCCAAACAGTTAGATCCGATCGAGCTCTCCTCCATAAACGAGCTCTTGGATCGCATCGCCGCCCTGGGAGTCGCCACAGATTACGACCGGATCGGGCCTAAAACCGATCTGAGAGAGATCAACTCTCCCCAGGCTACCCATCATGTTGCTGTGATAGAGGAGCAATGCGGCGATTCTTCTTCTATCTTAAGGACTAGCTACGTCCGGATTCCCGATCCCTCCATGCCGGATTCCCGCGGAGGGACGGATGTCGATCAAGCCCTGAACTTAAAGTCAGGCGGCGGGTCGGACTCATTCGATAGCACTCAAAAATCCAAACTCCCGAGTTCGGAAACTTCTTGGCCCTTAAGTCCTAAATTAGACGGGGTTCCGGATTTAGTGCCACCCGCCCACCCAAACTTACCGACCTCTCTCGAATTCGGCAAGAGCCCGCTGAAACAGTACATCATTACTGGGCCAGATTCCTCCTGGTTATGAACAGGATAAAGGACTGCCGAGAGGAGGACGGAATCCCAATTTTTTGCAATAATTGCACAGACAAGGGAATCCTAAACGCCATAAGTCATCGCGAAATTACACGCTTTGCTGACTTGGTGACCATAGTACAAAAGTACTGTGCGATGGAGAGCGCCTGGAAAACCGAAAGTAAATTTTGGGATAATCTGGCCCCGAATAGATCCCTAGTCCGGAACAAAAGGGTGCATCATTATCAAGCACAGGTTGAATACCAAAAAGCCAAAACCCCTAAAGGTGCGGAACCGTCGGAGGGTTGGCTAAGCGGACCACAAAATTCATAGCATAGAGGCGCCACTCCAACTCATAGCCTTGAGCATGTTGGATACTCGGCAGTGGCCAAAAGTGGCGAAGAGCTTCTAGCTTCGAATCCCAGCCCAAAGAACACCGATGCGGTGTTAACAGTCTTGAGACTTTCGCATCAAATAACATGCGAAAATGACAACTCCATAACCTTGCGAAGTCTACCAAGTAGCAACAATAAATCCATGGGTGACACGGCTATTACCTTCAATGCCGTGTTTAACCTAAATTCGAACTGCCGGGCACCAACCCCATTGGTCCTCGGCCCGATAGTAGGCGGCTTCGCCTTACTAAGGTACTCATGGATGGCGGCAGCGACTAAACCTTATCTATGAGGAAACCCTCGAAAAATGGAAATAGATGGAACCGCATTGGCGAAGCAGCACAACCTTTAGAGGAATAATCCCGGCCGAGAAGCATGCTGCACAGAAAAATCACGCTGGGCGTAGTGTTCGCTCGCCGGACAATTACAGATCGAGGAGGTCACATTTCAAGTGGCCCGTTCAACAGCGGATATCATGCTTTATTAGGGCGAGAGGCATTCACAATTTTCAAGCTATACCCCATTATGGGTACATGAAGCTTAAAATGCCGGTCCCAGCGGAATCATCACTCTCGCTAGTGATCCGAACATAGCACTCGCGCCGAAAATAAGACAGCCGCACTAGCCCTCGAGGCACTATCCGAAGCCCTTGCGGCCGAGGAACTCACCGCGATGCGCTCCACGGTGAACAGGGACGATGTGATACTTGATAAAAGATCCAAGTCCACCTATTTTAAACCAGCGGATGAAATAGTCAAATTCCAAGTCCACCCAACGGACCCAGCAAAGACGGCCTCCATCGGGGCACAATTAAACCCGATGTAGAAGCCGCACTCGAGAATTTCCACAAGAAAACGGGACATCTTTGCAGCACCCTTCGACATGCCAGAATCCCGTCGGTGGCGAGCACAGCCTAAATATCCTAAAAGGATTCAAGCGGACAAACAGGCTCTTCGGCGCTTTTCCGAACCCAAGAGACATGCCATGGGAGAGGAGCTAGCCAAACTTTTGGAGGCCGGATTCATCAGAGAAATAAAACATCCGGACTGGCTAGCGAACCTGGTGATGGTAGCAAAGAAGGATAAATCCTGGCGCCTATGTGTTGATTTCAAAGACCTTAATAAGGCTTGCCCAAAGGATCCCTTCCCCCTCCCTCGAATTGATCAAATCATTGACGCTACAGCAGGACACGACTATTGTGCTTCCTCGACGCGTACTCCGGCTACCACCAAATCAAGATGGCGGAGCCAGACCAAGCTGCAAAAACATTCATCACTCCATAAAGCCCGTTCTGCTTCAACACAATGCCCTTTGGGCTCAAAAACGCCGGCGCAACATATCAGCGCATGATTCAGACATGTCTGGCAAACCTGATCGGCAAAACGGTGGAAGCATATGTAGATGACGTGGTCGTCAAAACCAAGCACGTCGAAATTCTAGTAGACGACTTGAGGCTCACATTCAACAATCTTCGAAGATATGACATCAAGCTCAATCCGAAAAAATGCGTCTTCGGCGTTCCAACCGGAAAGCTCCTGGGCTTCATTGTGTCTGGTAGAGGAATTGAAGCAAACCCAGCCAAGATTCGAGCTCTGTGACAATTGGATATTCCAAAAGACCTCAAACAAATACAAAAATTAATGGGATGCGTAGCGGCTCTAAGCCGCTTTATCTCCCGTTTAGGAGAAAAGGCATTACCTCTTTACCGCCTCCTCCGCCGCACCGAACACTTCGAGTGGACGGATGCCGCCACGACCGGACTCGAAGAAATAAAGGCCATTTTGGCAACAAATCCGGTCCTGGCCGCGCCCAACGTGGGCGAACAATGCTATTATATATCGCCGCAACACATCAAGTTGTCAGCGCGGTGCTCGTTGTCGAACGAGAAACAGACGGACACCGGTTCCCTGTTCAAAAACTGGTTTATTATGTGTCCACTGTCCTAACTCCATGCAAGTCCCGGTACCCACACTATCAAAAGATAGCATACGCGGTGTTCATGGCATCCCGGAATCTGCGACACTACTTTCAAGAGTGTTCGATAACGGTAGCCTCCGAAGTACCTCTTAATGACATTATAAACAACAGCGACGCGACGGGCCAGATTGCTAAATGGGCCATAGAGCTCCTCCCATTCGACATAACTTATAAGCCATGACGAGCTATTAAGTCGCAGGTTTTGGCCGACTTCGTGGCCGAATGGACTGAAGCCGAACTCCCTAAAGAGTACGGCGCATACTCAATTGGGTCATGCACTTTGACGGCTCCAAAATGTTGGCTGGCACAGGGGCTGGCGTCGTCTGGACGTCCCCAACCGGGACACAGTCCAATCGTCCTTCGATAATGTATACGGACTCCAACAACGTGGCGAATCGAGGCCCTTACGCATGGCCTCCGGATGGCGATCTCCATGGGCATTCAACGCCTAGAGGTGCGCGATTCAAACCTCGCAATATCTCAAATAAGCGGAGACTTTGACGCCAAAGATCCGAAAATGGCAGCATACCGCAATGCGGTCATAAAAATGTCAGCACGGTTCGAAGGGCTCGAATTTCATCATATAGCCCGGGATAACAACCAGGCGGCGGATATATTGGCACGCATCGGTGCAAAACGCGATGCCGTCCCACCAAATTCTTTTTGGAACGACTGTTCAAGCCATCCGTACTATGGGAAGGGGAGTCCGGCAATAACAATCCGGACCCAACCGCACCGCCTGACGCTGAACACTCTGACACAACCGGAGGCTCCGCCCCGGAGATAACACCCTCTGCTCACGAAATAATGGCGGTTATCGCCCCGTGGACGGAACCATTCCTAGCCTACCTAACTAGGCAGGAACTCCCCGAAGACCAAAATGAGGCTCGCTGCATAGTACGACGCTCTAAAGCCTATAAAGTCCATGAGGGAGAGATTTATAAGAAAAGCACTACCGGAGTCCTTCAAAGGTGTATCTCCGAAGAGGAAGGGCGAAACCTCCTGGCTGAAATTCATGCCGGACTGGGTGGGCACCACGCCGCAGCCCGGGCCCTTGTAGGCAAGGCCTTCCGTACAAGATTTTATTGGCCGACGGCCCGGCGGATCTTGAGGACTTAGTCCAACGATCGTCGGTTGCCAGCTTTTTGCTAACCAAAGCCACATGCCACCCACCGCCCTTAAAACTATACCCATCACCTGGCCGTTCGCGGTCTGGGGGCTTGACATGGTTGGACCCCTCAAGGGAGGAACCCACAAGCAAAAATACCTATTGGTCATGGTGGACAAATTCACCAAATGGATAGAGGCCAAACCAGTTAAAACGGCCGAATCCGGACCAGTGATAGACTTCATATCAGGGGTAGTGCACCGTTACGGTGACCCCCACAAGATCATCATCGATAATGGCACCAACTTCACGACCGATGAGGTCAAATCATGGTGCAAAAACATGGGCATCAAGCTCGATTCGCCTCGCCTATCACCCTCAAACCAACGCCAAGTCGAACGGGCAAACGGTCTAATCATGAGCGGCATTAAACCCGCACTAGTGTGGTCCTCAAGGAATCTAACACGACTTTGGGTCAAGGAGCTCGACACCGTACTACGGGGCTGCGGACCACGCCAATCGTACTACCGGATTCACACCATTTTTCATGGTGTATGGCACAGAGGCAGTCTTGCCCTGCGACATAATACATGACTCACCTCGCGTACGCATCTATGAACAAAGAGAAGCCGAGCTCGATCGGCAGGACAGTTTGGACGTATTGGAGGAGGAGCGCGACGTGGCAAAAGCTCGTTCCGCATTCTATCAACAGCAGGCTCGAAGATATCAAAGCAGAGAAGTACGGGCCAAAGCTTATAACGTTTGCGAACTAGTTCTACGCCTGCCGGACAAGAAAAAGGACAAACTCAAGCCCAAATGGGAAGGTCCCTTCATCATTGACCAGGTCCTGACCATCGGGGCATACCGTCTGCGAAACGCATCGGATAACCGACTCGAGCCGAACCCATGGAACGCAGCCCGTCTACGAAGATTCTACGCCTAAGTGCCGGACTCCAAGTTCGTCTCCTTCCTCCGTCCGCATTCTTTATTTTTGCTTTTGTGCTGTCTTTTATTTCTCTCCTTCCTCCTTCTTCTTCTTGTAGCCTCTAGAGGCTTGTTTGTGATTTTTTCGCACACACTTGACGCGCTGTCCGCGCTCATTATACCTGGGGGCTTCTTTAACAGAAGCTTATTTATACGGGCTTCATGCCCAACACATGCGTTAAACTTCCGCATGTACCTTTTATTCACCATTATATGCATCGATATGACTTAAGTTTTGGCCAAGCTGGGTTGCTCGGCTCCTGTGCTTACCCCTCGCTCCCGATTGTTCGGCTAGGTGGTAAAGGAGCACCTCTGCGATTGTTACTTGTCGGTCACCGGATGTGTACCTCGATGGGTGAAGCCAAAGCTAGCGTTCTTTAGGGAATATTCGGTCGGTGAACTGAAAGATGATTTTAACTATTTACCCATCTGCCCCAGATGATTTTCTGCTTTCATAGCAGCTTTGACATGCACTTTAGGGCATGCATCCCAAATAAAGGAACCCTTAACGGAACTATTCTCCTGGAAGATGTTTCTTACTACCCACGTAATATAACATAACTAGTTGGGCACTTGTCCGATACAGCAACAATGACCCCTACGCCTTGTCTCCATGCATACCACGGTTCTTATATAACCACGAAGGTATTCGACACACTCCGGACTATTGGGTCCGGAGGTCGGGTTTAAAAGGTCCGCTATGACAAACGATCTACAATCCGGCTAGAAGACATTCTTTCATGTCATATTTTTACATAGTCAACTCGACTCATTGTATTCCTCCTCAATGCCATCTAATAGGCTATCTAATTTACAATCTTGCTGGGAATACTTGGCGGCCAATTCTACTTGGCCGTACACTAAGCTTACAGGGATCTCCATCCCATCCGGCCCCACAGGTCCGACCTCGGCCATGTGGTTTGGGTCAGCCTTCGTGTACCGCGTCTTTACCATGGCCCAGGCCTCCCTGGCGCCTTGACGGCAGGCCGATATCTTCCATAGCCGGAAGCGCCGCCGTGCTCCTTGAAGCCGCTCTGCCAGCTCCCCAATGCCTTCGGGCAGGGAGATAGATGGCCACAAGGCTTGGCCGATGCCGTTCATCACCTGCCGGACTCGTTCGTGCAGCTGACGCAGTTCAGGAAGAAGATCACCCGAAGAACTGAGCATCTCCTCCTCAGGACGACCTGTGAGAAAACCTACATACATGTTTATGTTAGTCGCCTTCCTCGCCGAACTCTTTCAAAGTTCGTTCAAGCACTTACTGAAAATGCCGCGACGAAGCCACCAATTCTCCTTTACGGAGTCAGACAACTGAGCACGAACATCTTTTAGTTCCTCACCCAGCTTGGTGTTGGCATCCTGGAGGTTATTTTTCTCCTGCCGCACCCTCGTAAGCACGCTCTTGCCGGCCTTTAGCTGGCGCAAGAGCTGTTGCTTGTCCGGATCCAGTCCGGCGCCATGTTTTTGTCGGATTTATACACCCGCCGCGCTTCATAAACTATTTATCTTTTAAAGTGTATATTACCAGTGGGGGTCTCTGCGGCTCCCCCTATAGCGGCTAGTGCGGCCTCAAGTTGGGCCTTGCACTCTTCAAGCTCCTGGGACAGTCGGGTATTCTTTTCTGTAAGATCCTGCATAACAAATGATCCTTAAATCAGTTATTCTAACTATTTTAAGTCTCGGGGGCTACTGGCATATATAACTGTCCAATTTTCTTACCCGTATGTACATTACATACTGCTCCGTGGCTCTGGCTAGACCATCTTGAGCGGCACGGAGGTGCGCATCTCCCGAATCAAAGGCATTCAAGGCCTCTTGGGAGAAACATGCGTCACGAAGAACTGTCCGGCGACGCCTGTGATTCAAGGCGCTCTCCACCTCGTAGTTGGTGGCGGACAACCTGTCGGCATCCTCTGTCGGAGGATCATCCGACGCACGTCTCGTGCTCGCCTCAGCCTCCGAACCCGGCTTTGAAGCTTGGCCGGTGAAGTTTCGATTGGCAACCTCTCCGGACTCAGTCCGGCGAGCGCTCTTTTTCCTGAAAAGAGCATCAGCGTTAGTACGCCTTCCAGGTATCAATCCTGGGAGAATGGTGACACGCCGTACCGTTGCGGTGGAGTTTCGATCCACACCGCACTTCTTTTTAACCTGCGGGGCCGCACTGCCCTTTGTTGGCCAGCCGCCGCGGGCTCGGCTTCCTGCCTCGAAGGTACCCCCTGCAAAACACCATTCGTATACGGTGATAAAAAATAAGCACGCATGGGTCATTATCAGGGTTTTGGGATTTCGGTCTCATTTACCTGTGAGGCCGGAAGTATTCCGGGGTAATCAACCGTAATGGCAACCAAAGCATAGTCAATGCTAAGTTGGTAGAATACCCCGTAGATCAACTCCACCTTTATATCCGGATCCTCTTCGGAGGTCGGATCGAGGGACCGTTCCGGATCCTCGGGTTGTGGGGGCGGGCTGTGTATCTTCTCCACAGTCCGGCGCAGTTCCTGTGCAGAAACCACGAAATGAGATATTTAACCGTGGGAACATGGATTGGACAGGTCACAAAGATGTTTGCTTACCTAGCTTCGAGGATTATTCGAAGAAAACTCCTTCAGTGGATTGACACGGAGGAAATCCTCCTCCTCCCCTTTATACATGGCAGACAAGATCTTCACCAGTTTGGTGACCGATCCTGCCCTTTGCGGCCATGGCGGGTGGAATCGCCCTCCCGTTGAAGTCCCACATGGGGTGGCCCTGTATTGGGCGGCTGCACTCCCCTCATAATGCAGATTGCCGTGACTCTGTCATGGTCAATCCGCATGAGCCAAGAACCTTATTCGGCTTATCAAATAACGGACATCCCGGTCATCTTCTCTCCGGGGCTCGAGGCGCCAGCTTAGGCGCTTCTTGGAGGAGCATTGCTGAACTCCGGAAGGCCGATCCGAACAGGATCCGGCAGCGGGACGTCCTCCATGTAAAACCATTCAGAAGGCCAGTCTTCAGACGCCTTCTTTGGGGTTCCGGATAGGTATCCGGTCCCGGCGATGCGCCATAGCTCGGCTCCGCCCACTTGATATATTGACCCCTCATGAGAACGGGGTACTAGGCAGAATATTCTCTTCCACAGCCTGAAATGAGCCTCGACGCCCAAGAATAGTTCGCAAAGGGCCACGAAGCCCACGATGTGCAGGATGGAGGCAGGAGTAAGGTGGTGCAATTGGAGGTCGTAGAACTCCAAGAGCCCCCGGAGAAACAGATGGATTGGAAATCCGAGTCCTCTTACTAGATAAGAGATGAAGCACACCCGCTCTCCTTTAGAGGGATCGGGGACGCTCTCCGCTTGTTTTCCACCCTGGTAGGTGGCAAGTCCGGCTCGAACCGGAACCATGAAGGCCGGGGGGAGCATCTCTCCCAATTTCCTGGCTGGGGGCTGGGAGCGCGAGAGGAGGAGCTGCATCGACTGTCCATGATGGAATGGGCTTTGGTCAGAGGCGCTCCGATGAAGGCTCGTAAAGGGGGGATGGTGTGACTCAGATCTAGATCCTTGCCCCTTTTATAGGCGGCTCATTTGCGCGGCTGGGGGTAATTATAAAAATACCCTTGCTTTTCGCATTCATTCAAACACGTGGAAGATGGCCATTATTGGGCGTAGAAACCGAGGAGCGCAGCATTTATCAGAAGCCGGACACTATTCGACAAGTATATGGAATTTGGAGAAGAACCCGCCTCGCAATGCCGAAGACAATCAACGCGTCGGACTCATCGTCATTGAAGCCTGGTTCGGGGGCTACTGAGGGAGTCCCGGACTAGGGGGTGTTCGGATAGCCGGACTATCATCACGGACGGACTCCAAGACTATGAAGATACAAGATTGAAGACTTCGTCCCGTGTCTGGATGGGACTTTCCTTGGCGTGGAAGGCAAGCTTGGCGATACGGATATGTAGATCTCCTACCATTATAACCGACTCTGTGTAACCCTAACCTATCCGGTGTCTATATAAACCGGAGGGTTTTAGTCCGTGGGGCGAATAACAATCATACCATAGGCTAGCTTCTAGGGTTTAGCCTCCTTGATCTCGTGGTAGATCTACTCTTGTACTACCCATATCATCAATATTAATCAAGCAGGAGTAGGGTTTTACCTCCATCGAGAGGGCCCGAACCTGGGTAAAAACATCGTGTCCCTTGTCTCCTGTTACCATCCGCCTAGACGCACAGTTCGGGACCCCCTACCCGAGATCCGCCGGTTTTGACACCGACAATGACCACGACCGAATAGCTACACTACAGAGATCTCATCAGGAATGATGTATGAGGTGCCACCCTCGGCACTCAATAGTAACTCTGCAGAGTCAAGCAACAAAAGGGGCATGATGTGATGTGAGGTGTCGGGCTCTAGTCGTCGATCACGTTGATCGAGCCATCGATGATGAAGCAGGGGCAACAAGGACCAGGTGGGGTCACTGATGGATCACTAACCAACCTATACCAAGAAGTTTAGGATAAGTAGGTAGGTAACAATAAGCAGGTTACAAAAGCAGGCTATGCATCCGAATAGGAGCAATCAATTACAGTAGCAAAATCTAATTCAAGCTTGAGAGAATGGAATGGGCGATATCGGTATGATTAAAAGGGGGTGCATGCCTGGAAGCTCTGCTGAAAAGGGAGAAGTGTCGTCGGTGACGTAGTCGATCACAGGGCATCATCGGTCGCGGGGTCTACCGGAGAGAAGAGGGGGGATAAACAATAAATATAAAGAAAACAAAATATCATAAAGCATAACATGGTAATACGCGGTGTTAGGGTGAACTAATGCAGTGTTAGACGTTGCAGACGGAGAGGGAAAACATCCGGTGTTAGGGTTTTTTCCGGCGTCTGACGTTTTCCGCATAGATGAAAGGAGAGGGGACGGTTCCATGTTCAGCATTCTAGGGGCATGTGACAGGTATGAGGAGGGGTACACGGATTCTTCTCGTTGTTCTGAGCAACTTTCATATATAATGTTTTTCGACCCGAGCTACAGTTTATTTTCTTTGAATTTCTAAACTTTAAAGTATTTTCTAGAATTACTCAAATTAACATAAATTCATTATGACATCAGCGTTGCGTGGGGATGATGTCAGCAGTCAACAGACTCGCTGACCAGGGTCAAACCTGAACTGTGGGTCCAATGGGATCCACATGTCAGCCTTTGTTAGTCCAACAGTAATTTAAACTAAACTAACAGGCTAATTAGAGGGGTGGGCCCCTGGTGTCAGTGACTAGCTAATTAATAATTAATTAACATATTTTAATTAGCAGATTTATTTGTTTTTAAAACGTTTAAGCTAGTGGGGCCCGCACGTCAGTGGGTTAGAGTGCCCAGTCGGCGATTGACGAAGTCAACAGTCACCGGCCCCAGAGGCCACGGGTCGATGACTTCGAGGTGGCCCGGCGGCCAGTGGCGGCGATGGTGCGGAGCTAGCTCCGGCGACCAAACCCGTTGCAGAGGGCACAGCCGTGCGTGGGGATTCGCCGTCCGGCGGCCAAAATGGGCGCGGGCGGGCATGTTCGAACAGGGAGAGCCCACCGCGTCCTATGGGGGAAGCTGAGGCCGCCAGAGTTGGCGCCGGCGTTGAGAAGAGGCCACGGTTGGCTTCGGACCTCGACGGGGACGGCTACGCAGGGTGTTTGCGAGCGAACCAGAGGGGCAGGCCCTAACCATTGGAGTGCCCCGAGCACAACGGTGTCCTCGGATGGCCATGACAACGATGAGGGCAACGGCGGTGAGCCGTACAGCAGAGCTGAGCTCGGCCCAGGGCGGCGAGCATGGCTACGGGCGAACGGGGTGTCACAGGGAGGGGGGAAGGAAGCAGAACCTCACCAGGAGCCTGCAGATGTGCAATCGTCGGCTCGGGGGAGGCTCGGCGGAACAGATCGACGGCGGCGAGCTCGAGCGTCCCGAGGAGGAAGACGGGGTCGATCCGGCGCTGCGGCGCTCCTCGATCCCGGGGAGCTACACTAGAGGGCGAGGAACTCGATGGCGAGGCGTATGGATGGCAGTCGTCGCGGTGGTGGCCGACGGCGGTGACATGGTTGCTCGGTGAAAAGGGGATCTGAGGAGAGGGAGCAAGGGCGAGAGGATGAGGGAGAGCGTGAGGGGGCAAGTGGGGAGGGGGCCCGAGGAGGCGGGGGTTGCTGGGGTCCTTATCCTCCCGGTCATCATCGATGAGGGGTCGAGACGACAGCAATCTGTATGCGCTTTCGGTCGAGACGCCCCGAGGAACAGGGAAGAGGGGCGAGGGGTTTGAGTGGGCCAGCGTGCCCTGGTGGGCTAAGGCCGAGGGGGCAGGGTGGCTCTCCTTTTCCTTTTCTCCTTTCTTTGTTTTCTATTTTTTAATAAACATAGATGGGTAAGAAAATATTGGGCCTGCTATTTACTTAGGAAAAATATGGGAAGTTCCCCTTTTATTCCCTAGTGATCTTAGACAGTGCCACAAATATTTTGGAGACCAGAAGAATTCATTTGGTATTTTTCATGAATAGGATAGCATTTAAAATGCTGAATTGGTGTTGTTATAATTGGTAATGCTCATCTCTGCACAAAACTGATATTGTGTTCCTTAACAAATAATTGTTATGGAATTTTTGACAAATGATGAACATTTTGCCAGCAACTTTTGATCAACTTCAAACTTCACTTGAATTTGAATTGACTGGAATTTCAAATGGGATATTGAACAAAGGTGATTAAGCATTGTTTGGAAAAATGATTAGCTCAATCATAGAGGGTTACTGTAGCATGACACTGGGGGTGTTACACTCCGCATCAATACCCCTACCGGTTTGTTTCCACCATCGGGGTGGATCGTGGAACATAATTCGACTCGAATTTGAGATGATCAATATGATTGATCAGATCAAAAAGGTTGACATGATCGGAATACACATTTGATTTATGATTTCCTATATGTCGAGCACTGCTCCATCGAACCCCGCCCATTAAACGGGTAGCGGGACCTCCATTGCTACTTGTTGTAGCATCGTAGATTTCGTACAAGTTCGCTCAAACTGGTGAAATGTGATTCTATTCATAACTTTGTTTTGCAGGTTTGATGTAAATAGTATGGCTCATGTGTACATAATACATGTGTGTCATTTACTGGCATTTGTGTCATGGTTTCATCGGCCGACTGGAGTTAAAGCTTTGTCATTATAATGTATAACAACATGTGTGTTCTCTTGTGATGCTCTGTAAATTCATTGCTAGAGGTAGTTTTTGGAGGACATAGATCAACTACGCTACTTGGATGGAAATCCAGCTCCGCATATCCGTGTGATGGATCAGATGAAGATCCGACCTGGATTTCCAACCTGCATTTCAAAGTCAGAAAGGACCTCGAAGGGCTTCATGAAGGGTATCGGACACAGGGATTTTTACCCAGGTTCGGGCTCTCATGGTCGAGGTAAAACCCTACTCCTGCTTTGCTTTGATTGATTGTGGGAAATCACCTCATGTGAGGCGGTTACAATTTGAAGGGATTATGCTACCAAGGCGATGACCATAAGTCAAATGATCCCAAACCATCACATGGCCTTGCTCTATATAGGGGTGAGACCTGTGGTTACAAGTTAACCTAATCGACATAGAGACCCGATCACCAAGGTATCATTGGCTTGCAGGCCAAGATGGAGAACCTTCCAAAATTTGAACCTCCCAATGGGCGAAGGCCCTTGCCACATTCCAGTTATCTAGTTGTCGCATTCCAGTTCTCTAGGCCTAAGGCCAAGCCATTGCTCGGCTAATGGTCCAACCCCGATAGAGTACATCATCAGTAGCCCACGAGCTTGTCTGGAGTTTTGACTGAGCTTCTTTTAAGGATAAATCTAGGCGGGCTCCTCCCACATGGAATGGGTGGATCAATCCATCTTCTAGTTGTTCGACTTCAACCTAACTTCCCTTCTCTTCATTAGTTACATCAAATCTTCGTCCGTGGTGCCCTGGCCTACCTTCTCTTTTCCTGGGAACCCCGCCCATGCTCCAGCCTCTTATTCAACATCAGGATTCGTAGTCTTGAAGACACCACACTTTGACCATCAGACCCAGGAGCATATCAGGTCAATCAAGTCATAAATGTCTTGCTGTGGTGATCGAGGTGTCATGGCTACTCATGTCGGTCGCGTCCCATCACTATGTAGCGACCCGACCTCAGACGGTCAAGCCTCTGTGTATCCGTGCCATCCCTGGATCAGTATGCTGGCACACACAGTACATCAATGTATATATCAAAGTGCAATCACATGTATAAATAACGTAAAACTGATATATACCTCATAAGTCTCGTGAAACAAGTAATCGGGTGTGGAGTCCCATCAACGCCATCGGCGGAGTTGAGTGTAGACCGTAACCTGATCGTAACTCTTACTCGTCGAGGAAATATCTGCAACATGATATGTTGCAGCCGTGTAGGTCAAGACATTGAATGTACCGCAAGATCACAATAAGAGAAAACAGATAGTAAACTATACTATATGCGGTATGGCTTTGTGGCTCAGATCTGAGTTTTGTTTGCGTAAAAGCTGGTGTTATTTTCCTACATCAAAGGAGTAAATGAAGTCTGTACTATGGAGTTTTCTATCATGACATGGTTCCGCCAACCGATGTCTCATAGCCCAAAATCATCATAAGTTGCCCACAATTAAGTTATCAATCCGGTGTTGAGAGTTCGAGATAGATCCAAGTCCAGATGCTCAAATTGTCCGTAAATCGGGACACGGCTAATCGATTAGGTTTAAACCCTCTGCAGAGGTTTGTACACTTTACCCGCAAGATTCGATCCCTCTCTTTACGTTCTCGCACTTGAGGTGTTTGAGAACAAGATGACCAAACATGGTCTTCCAAAGAGTTCCTCGACCACCGTCCGGTACTCAACCCATCCTACCGTAGTTCTACATCTGCTAGTACCGTCCCAGCCAGAGTCACAACTAAGGTCAACCAAGCCGAGCCCATAATGACTTGCGGTTGCACAGGTAAGCTTCCGGGCATGAAGTATTCTTCCATCTCTTTGAGTCTGGGTGAAGCTTTCCGCAAGATGTCATGGCGCTTCTCCATGCATCCCGCCAACCACCGGTTTCTCCAGGTGCCCGTCAACCGCCCTTCACCCAATGGTGTGTATTGAATTCTTGTCTCGAGTCTTGAAGTGTTGAGGCCTTGAAGATGCAGTCCTTGCAGATTCCATCATGGAGTTGTCGTCATTGGCGTAGATCCTCCATTCTCACACCACTCTCGAGCACTCATACCAACCCGTCTACTATAGCGTAGCATTAAAATAAATAGCGTCCGGGCTTGGTAACAGGTGATGGGTTCCTACCTCATGCATACTACTCAACTACAAGAATTCAGTATCACTACTGGAGGGATTGTTGCGAAGATGACACTAGATGCGATAAAACACATAGGTATGAAAAACATGGTCAAAGTGAACTTGCCTTGTTGACGATCTTCGAAAACTAGGGACTCGTGGTAGCAAACTTCGCACTCCGGAAATTCTACCGAGGCAAACAATAATCATAATAAGCATATAGCATAAGACTTCATAACACAATAGCATAACAAAGTAACATACCAAAACCAACAAAGCCAAACCCAAAGGGAAAACTCAAAGAAAACCAACTCAAAGTTTTCCTACTTCAAACAACAACTAAAAGTAGTTTTATATAACAAAAATTTTCTTAGCATAACCTAATCATGGTTTTATGTTAACTTAACAGAAAATAATGCATTAATCAATTAGGAGCAAAAGAATCAATTTAAAAGCTATAGAAAAATTCCTATTAGGCCTAATCCAATTTA
Source organism: Aegilops longissima (assembly GCA_021605205.1). Classification (NCBI taxonomy): domain Eukaryota; kingdom Viridiplantae; phylum Streptophyta; class Magnoliopsida; order Poales; family Poaceae; genus Aegilops; species Aegilops longissima. The sequence continues at coordinate 267,432,077 of CM038680.1, read as the reverse complement.
TATTAAGAAAAATAAAATAAAAGTTTTATTTAATATAAATAAAAGTTCATCCTATAAAGTGACATAAACTATCCTAGAATAATCAATCACATGTTAAAAATAAATTTATTTACAAATTAAAATAATAGGAAAACAGTAGCTAGTTAATTAATTAGGATTAACAAGATTCTGCTTAAAACAATTTTTTATTAATCCTAAAATACCCAAATTAATTCCTATGATTTGGTAATGCCAAAATAAAGTTGGGACAAAAGAATCATATAAAAATAATTTTTCTAACTCATGTTATAACAGATTTACTATTCTGATTAAAACTAAAATAAAGCAATTTTAATTAATTATAACATAGCTAAATATATTTTCTACAGAAACTATAGAAAATTTTCAACCCAACAAAAAAAGAATCACCTAAAAATATTAAACAGAATAAAAGATATGAATTTTTCAAAACAGGAACTATTCTGTCAAAACAGAAAACGAAAATAAATGAAAAAGGGCCTAATGGGCCTAAACTACGCCCTGTGCGTAATATAACTAAACAGGCCTAGGGTTTAACTAGTCGGGCCGGCTAAATAAAAAAAACCCTAATGAAAATAAACCATAAACGAACCGGGCCGGTCCGGTTTTATTTAAAGGAAATACCTCTTCGGGGGTGTTCTAATCTGGACCGTTGAGGATGAATCAGACGGGGGAGGGGAGTTCCGGTGACTCACCGCGCCGGCAGCGGCGGCGGGAGTGTGCAAGCAGCTCCGGTCGTCGGGAGGTCGGGGAGTGGCTCGGCGGGTGCAGACGAGCTCGGGAGGGTTCTGTGGAGTCGGTGGGGTCGGGAGGTGTAGGCGGCGGGCGACGAAAATGGCGGCGACAGGAGGCTCGGGCTCCCAGCGAGTGCGTGAGAGGAGGAGGGGCTCCGGCGAGGGGGTAAGGGGGGGAATGGGGTGCGGGGAGGGGGCTTATATAGGCGGGGGCCTCGGCGTGGCAAGGGAGGCGATCGGGAGGGGGGATCGGATCCCGGATCTCGCGGGATCCGGCGATCGGCATGTGGCGTTATGGGCGGGAGGTTGAAGGAGGGGTGGGGTCCTTTGTCGGTGAGAGAGAGAGGGGTGGTGCGGTCGGGCGAAGGCGGGCGACCGTGCCAAGGGGCTCGGTCAAGGGGAGAGAGTGAGGCCGGTCTTTGGGCCGCTCGGTGGCAGTGGGCACTGGTCTGCGCTGGCTACTGGTTGGCATTTGGCTGGGCAGAGACTGGGCCGGGCGCTGAGGGGGTTTCTATTTTTTAAATTTATTTTTTAAATAAAACAAAACAGAGATATCTTTTAAAATATAAATATTTTATATAGGGTATATATATACCAAAATGATCAGGGAATATTCCTATCATTTGAACATTTTCAAAGGCAAAATCCAAACTTTATAAAATTCATTTTTTTCAAATTCAACTAAAACTCAAATTTGAATTCAAAACTTTTGGCATTGTTTTCGTCTGATATTTTTGGAGTGTCATATTTACTCCTCTCGTACTTTTGCTCAAGTAGTTATCAGGCATAGATTTTGATATGATTCCCACTTGCCAAAGTTTGAATTCAAATTCCAAAACTCAAATTTGAAAGAGGGTTTCAAGGCATTTTCAAATGACTTTCAATTTGATACTTTTTAACTTCCAACTCATATTTCATATAATTGAAGAAGTCATTTTATCTTCCCTCATGAAAATCATTGAGTTGCTTAAAGCTTTGAATTTGAAATATTCTCAAATGAAATTCAAATCTTTTCAAAACTCTTTTCATTCCAAATGGAAGAAGTCATGTCATCTTTACTCTAGGTTTTGGTGTTGGAATGAATTTGAATTCATTGAGATCAAAAAGGCAAAGGAGAAAGTTTTGGGAAAGTCATTTCTTTCCCTCTCATTCAACTTTCAAAAGTTTCAAATTTCCCTCAGTTTCACTCAATCAATCAAACCAACAATCAGACAACAAGCATAGTTATTTATTTAATATAACATTCCAAAATTTAGAATTTTGGGATGTTACAAACCTACCACACTTAAAATGAATCTCGTCCTCGAGATTCGAAGGGGCTAGCAAGAAAGGGTTAGGGGTTGGGGGTCTTCTAGTAAATGTTCTGGTCAGAAAGGTCAGGGATGCTACCACACTCAAAACAAGGTTACAGTTCCAATAAACTCAGATACTTCCTCTGGAGTGCCGACAATGTATGTCTCTTCACATATCCTACAATAGCTCCTTCACCAAAGCTCTTCTGTCAAAAGCATAGAGTTTTCCTCAAAATCTTGGGTTGGTTCGTCAAAGTTGTGGTTCGTCCGAGACTGGATCTTTTTAGCTGATAGGTCCGTGTCCATTCTAGACAGCTATCGAAATACTCATGGTGGTCTACAATTTATGGTTTCTCCTGCAGAAGCGGTGCAGGTTGAACCTCACCGTATAACCTCGATTGGCATCGATTGCTGTAAAGGGTTCCATCGTCCTACCATTCTATGGTTTTATGGCTTATCGCTTGACCCTCTTCAAAGGTTTTCAAGTCTCTCGATTTTCCATCAACATATGATAGTTCATGATAGAAGTCTCCGTATGGGGCCAATCCATCCCGTATTTGAATCATTACCACATACGTAAACAGTGAATCACGTATTCTAACACTTGGGCATACTCACAAGCATTGCAGAATTTCTCTTGTTCTCGAGCGGGTTCGAGTAATTCCATGGTTTCGCAAGCCAAACAAAACATCTATCGTTACCTCACCACTCTCGTGTTTTATGTAACCTCCTATGAAACGTATGCTGATTGGATCACCGATTCTTCCAAATTTATTCCTTTATCAAGGTTACATCTGTCCTTTCAAAATCCACGGGCCCGTGGGTTATGGCCCACTTCAGCACTAGTGCAGCTTTAACTCATCCTTGGAGTAACTCTCTTGTTCCATATTACACCTCCTTTAAATCCAGAGTACTGCTTTCTTCATACCATCATATCAAAAGCAAAACTCCAACTTATTTTGTCCAGCGTCCTTCTATGGACCGTCATGATTAACACATTTCTTTCTTCATTTATCCTGTGGCTTTACGGAGTACTACGACACCAAAGAAAAAATGCACTAGCTTATCCATAAATCTCTTTGTTATCATATCAACCTTTTATTACATCCTTAACCATTTTTCGTGAATCCAAATTCCAAAAATTTTATTACAAATGCTGCCACCCACATGGTTCGGTATGGTCAGACATTACTTCCAACTTTATTCATTTTTTCCTCCTTGAGGATTCTTCAGTCCCACTGGAATTGTGCGACATGTGCCTTGAATTTTTCAATCTTCTGTTTCATCGTGGTGGCCTTGAGCTTCACCTCCATCATCTCTGTATGCACTTCGCTTAGGTATTCCTGAGTATAACGGAGTCTTGCTTCAAGTATTTCTCCGATCTGGCGTATGGCTTCCATGGCTGCTTCACGAACAGCACCGAAGAAAGTTGCTTGTGGCACATGTGAAATGAAAAAGTACTGCCCCATCATCTTTGGGAAAACTCCTTTCAAATGGTGGAGGTGTACCTCCACATACCAAAGTTCCACTCCCTTTTGCATGAAGGGTAGCCTTTGTAGACTGCATCTCCTTCAAGGTGAATATGCTTCATCATGTCCTTCAGATCTTGGGTAATCATGATCACTTGTCGTGGTCATGATGGTTTCCTGACCTTTAAGGAAAGACTCAGTAAGGGTCGTCATCTGCAGTTGTGAAACAGAAATGATGCTCGAATAAGGTACTTATCTCCAGGGCACACATGCATATCATCCAAGCAAAACTTCAAACTCAATTTCCAATTTCCTGTTTATGCATCACAACTCACTTTCTTCCATGTTCATCCAGAATATTTATTTCCAAAATAACATATATCAACTCCTTAAAGCTTTTCAGCATGTGACATTACAACTTTATTGAGTCATGAACTATTACAATCTCAGAGTAATCTATTACATAACTCAACTCATCGAGCTCATGAAAATGAAATTGCTTTCTACTACTCTTATTATCCATATCAAAATTCCAACTACTCAATTCCAGCTTTCATCTTGTCGGGACATTTAATAGCATAATGTCCTGCGTCCTTACAGCGAAAACAAATGACTTCCGACATGTCTCGGGGCTTCTTTGTGATTATGCGGGCTCCTTGGATTCTTGGCTTCTTTTCTGGACATTTACTAGCGTAATGACCTAAATCCTTGCACCTGTAACAAGTGATATGACTTAGGTCCTTCTCTGTAAAAATTGCGTTGTTCTCGGGTTGCCTTCTTTCTCTCTTCCTGGATTTCTCTGTAGTGATCAGAGTTTCTATCTCCCGGGGGTCAAACTTCACTTCTGCTGTCGGGAAATATCCCAGATACTCCTTTCTTTCCTTGGTGCAATACTGTGAAAAATGTCCTTCTTCTCCACATGAATAGCAGGCATTGGAGTAAAATCTGTTGAGGCCTTCTCCATCAGGGTCTTCAACCCATTCCTTCATCACAGGTTCTTCTAGACCTTCCTTGAGGGCTTCCTTCATTCCATCTTCCTGCTTCTGAATAGTTTGTTGCACCGTGGAGTAAATGTGACACTGCCCCAGGTAATGGGTGGTTCCTTCACACAAGAAACAAGTCACCTGACTAGTTGGGCATTCCTCAGCAGGGTGTTTTTCCTCACAATGAGGGCATCCATCCTTGTGTTCCTCCCGGTGTGTCCTTTTCTCCCATAAATCTTGCAGGCACAAGGTCTCGGGTTATCATAGTGCTTCCGGATGAGGCGTGATCTCAACACAGGTCTTCTTGAATTCCTCCCAAGTTCTTGCTCCATTAAATCCTGTATGGCTTGATGCATGTTCCACCAGGTTGCAGCACTTTCGTAAAATCTTGAAGAGCATATTGAACCTCATACTTCCTTGAAACCAAATTGCTCCAAGTGATTTTCCATGTTCATCCATAGCTCTGCCTCCGATCGAGTCTTGGTTCGAGAATATCAGTCCAACTTCATTCATCATCTATGGGGTTCAAAAGTTTTGGGATGAGATATGAGAGAGGTGGGGAGGGATACACACAATACAAACAATAGTTTTGAAGAAACGAGTTTTATTTTGTGGCTGTCGGAAAACATCAAACAAATGACAGCTCACAAATCGTCGCATCTAACGTAAGTGTGTAACAGGGGTTTGGTCTTCTAAAGGTCAAATAATTTTTCAGATCCTTCAAGTCTTCGGAGTCTTCAACTGTTGTAGCTTCTAATACATGGTGAAATCCTCTTTGCACTGAAGGGGTCATCTCCGATATCAAATCCTTCTTGGAGGGTCTTCAGTTGATCCTCCGGGTGATCGAAGGATAAGGGGTATATTCTAACTATTGAGGTGAGAGTGTCTATTTGATAAAATCAGAAAAGATGAGAAGTAAGAGTCTTTTTGAAAATTAAAGTTTTAGAAATTTCCTGTCCTAGGGCTTTCCGATTTCTAGGGTCACGTCCTCTGAGTCAACATGTGCTCGATACCATATCTCAGAAGCGACCCGACCTCGACGGTCAAGCCTCTGTATCCGTGCCATCCTCGGATCAAGATCTTTGGCAAGACAGTACATCAATGTATATATCAAAGTGCAATCACATGTATAAATAACGTAAAATTGATATATACCTCATAAGTCTCAGCGAAACAAGTAATCGGGTGTGGAGTCCCATCAACGCCATCGGCAGGTTGAGGTGTAGACCGTAACCTGTATCGTAACTCTTACTCGTCGAGGAAATATCTGCAACATGATATGTTGCAGCCGTGTAGGTCAGTACATTGAATGTACCGGCAAGATCACAATAAGAGAAAACAGATAGTAAACTATACTATATGCAGTATGGCTTTGTGGCTCTGTATCTGAGTTTTGTTTGCGTAAAAGCTGGTGTTATTTTCCCTACATCAAAGGAGTAAATGAAGTCTGTACTATGGAGTTTTCTATCATGACATGGTTCCGCCAACCGATGTCTCATAGCCCAAAATCATCATAAGTTGCCCACAATTAAGTTATCAATCCGGTGTTGAGAGTTCCGAGATAGATCCAAGTCCAGATGCTCAAATTGTCCGTAACTAGGGACACGGCTAATCGATTAGGTTTAAACCATCTGCAGAGGTTTGTACACTTTACCCGCAAGACTCGATCCCTCTCTTTACGTTCTCGCACTTCAGGGTGTTTGAGAACAAGATGACCGAAACATGGTCTTCCAAAGAGTTCCTCTGACCACTGTCCGGTACTCAACCCATCCTACCGTAGTTCTACATCTGCTAGTACCGTCCCCAGCCAGAGTCACAACTAAGGTCAACCAAGCGAGCCCATAATGACTTGCGGTTGCAGGTAAGCTTCCGGCATGAAGTATTCTTCCGTCTCTTTGAGTCAGGTGAAGCTTTCCGCAAGATGTCATGGCGCTTCTCCATGCATCCCGCCAACCACCGGTTTCTCCAGGTGCCCGTCAACAAATCCTTCACCCAGTAGTGTGTATTGAATTCTTGTCTCGAGTCTTGAAGTGTTGAGGCCTTGAATATGCAGTCCTTGCAGATTCCATCATGGAGTTGTCCTCATTGACGTAGATCCTCCATTCTCACACCACTCTCGAGCACTCATACCAACCCCGTCTACTATAGCGTAGCATTAAAATAAATGACGTCCCGGGCTTGGTAACAGGGTGATGGGTTCCTACCTCATGCATACTACTCAACTACAAGAATTCAGTATCACTACTGGAGGGATTGTTGCGAAGATGACACTAGATGCGATAAAACACATAGGTATGAAAAACATGGTCAAAGTGAACTTGCCTTGTTGACGATCTTCGAAAACTAGGGACTCGTGGTAGCAAACTTCGCACTCCGGAAATTCTACCGAGGCAAACAATAATCATAATAAGCATATAACATAAGACTTCGTAACACAATAGCATAACAAAGTAACATACCAAAACCAACAAAGCCAAACCCAAAGGGAAAACTCAAAGAAAACCAACTCAAAGTTTTCCTACTTCAAACAACAACTAAAAGTAGTTTTATATAACAAAAATTTTCTTAGCATAACCTAATCATGGTTTTATGTTAACTTAACAAAAAATAATGCATTAATCAATTAGGAGCAAAAAGAATCAATTTAAAAGCTATAGAAAAATTCCTATTAGGCCTAATCCAATTTATATTAAGAAAAATAAAATAAAAAGTTTTATTTAATATAAATAAAAGTTCATCCTATAAAGTGACAGAAACTATCCTAGAATAATCAATCACATGTTAAAAATAAATTTATTTACAAATTAAAATAATAGGAAAACAGAGCTAGTTAATTAATTAGGATTAACAAGATTCTGCATAAAACTATTTTTTATTAATCCTAAAATACCCAAATTAATTCCTATGATTTGGCAATGCCAAAATAAAGTTGGGACAAAAGAATCATATAAAAATAATTTTTCTAACTCATGTTATAACAGATTTACTATTCTGATTAAAACTAAAATAAAGAAATTTTATTTAATTATAACATAGCTAAATATATTTTCTACAGAAACTATAGAAAATTTGCAACCCAACAAAAAAAGAATCACCTAAAAATATTAAACAGAATAAAAGATATGAATTTTCCAAAACAGGAACTATTCTGTCAAAACAGAAAACGAAAATAAATGAAAAAGGGCCTAATGGGCCTAAACTACGCTCTGTGCGTAATATAACTAAACGGGCCTAGGGTTTAACTAGTCGGGCCGGCTAAATAAAAGAAAACCCTAATGAAAATAAACCGTAAACGAACCGGGCCGGTCCGGTTTTATTTAAAGGAAATACCCCTTTCGGGGGTGTTCTAATCTGGACCGTTGAGGGTGAATCGGACGAGGGAGGGGAGTTCCGGTGACTCACCGGCGCTCGACGGCGGTGGCGGCGGCGGTGGCAATTGTGCCGACGGCTCCAGTCGTCGGGGAGGTCGGGGGAGTGGCTCGGCGGGTGCGGACGAGCTCGGGGAGGGTTCTGGTGGAGTCGGTGGGGGTCGGGAGGGTGTAGGGCGGCGACGGCGATTTAAAATGGCGGCGACGGAGGCTCGGGCTCCCATGAGTCGTGAGAGAGGAGGAGGGCTCCGGCGCGGGGGGGGGGAATGGGGTGCGGGAGGGGGCTTATATAGGCGGGGGCCTCGGCATGGCAAGGGAGGCGATCGGGAGGATCGGATCCGGATCTCGCGATCCGGCGATCGGCGGCGGTCTTGGCGTTATGCGGGCGGGGAGGTTGAAGGAGGGGTGGGGTTCACTGTCGGTGAGAGAGAGAGGGGGGTGCGGTCGGGCGAAGCGGGCGACCGTGCCAAGGGGCTTCAGTCGGGGGAGAGGTGAGGCCGGTCTTTGGGCCGCTCGGTGGCCAGTGGGCACTGGGCTGCGCTGGCCTGGCCGGCTTCCAGGCATGGCTGGGCAGGGGGCTGGCTGGCGCTGGGGGGTTCTATTTTTAAAATTTATTTTTTAAATAAAACAAAAACAGAGATATCTTTTAAAATATAAATATTTTATATAGGGTATATATATATACCAAAATGATCGGGAATATTCCTATCATTTGAACATTTTCCAAAGGCAAAATCCAAACTTTATAAAATTCATTTTTTCAAATTCAATTAAAACTCAAATTTGAATTCAAAACTTTTGGCATTGTTTTCCTCTGATATTTTTGGAGTGTCATATTTACTCCTCTCATACTTTTGCTCAAGTAGTTATCAGGCATAGATTTTTATATGATTCCCACTTGCCAAAGTTTGAATTCATATTCCAAAACTCAAATTTGAAAGAGGGTTTCAAGGCATTTTCAAATGACTTTCAATTTGATACTTTTTAACTTCCAACTCATATTTCATATAATTGAAGAAGTCATTTTATCTTCCCTCATGAAAATCATTGAGTTGCATAAAGCTTTGAATTTGAAATATTCTCAAATGAAATTCAAAAAATCTTTTCAAAACTCTTTTCATTCCAAATGGAAGAAGTCATGTCATCTTTACTCTAGGTTTTGGTGTTGGAATGAATTTGAATTCATTGAGATCAAAAAGGCAAAGGAGAAAGTTTTGGGAAAGTCATTTCTTTCCCTCTCATTCAACTTTCAAAAGTTTCAAATTTCCCTCAGTTTCACTCAATCAATCAAACCAACAATCAGACAACAAGCATAGTTATTTATTTAATATAACATTCCAAAATTTAGAATTTTGGGATGTTACACACTATCATTGTAAAGACAGGAGAGCAACCAGAAGCCTGACTAATCCAGAAAATGAACTTAACACTTATCACCAAATGGACTTGGAAAATTTCTAAACATGACAATAGCTTGTGGGCTCAAATCTCGAAAGCCAAATATTTCCGAACTCCTCTTTCTTCTCCTGCTCGGTTAAGGGTACTCATGGAATCCAAAAATGTAAGGGGATTTTTAACTTGGGACTGTGCTTCTCAGTTGGTAATGGGGCTGACACCCAGTTCTTGGTCTCCAAGTGGATTAATAACTCCCGTTTCCATGCATCTTTTTGGACATGTTTTCATTGCATTCGACCCAGAGATCGTAATAAAGGACGTGCTTGCGAACAGTAAGGTCAACATCTTCATCGCAACCTCAGTGAGACGGAGCTGGCATCCTGGGAGGACTTGAAGGTCCTTATTGGCTAGTCCAATCATTACAATGAGAGTGATTCTATCATTTGGGACCTCGATGTTGGGATAAGTAGAAGAAACAAAAAAATCACCCTACGAATCAAGTCCCCAAGATCACTATGAAGATGCAGATGAGATTGGATCTGATCATTACCAACAAGAATGCAGCTGAAGAAGTTATTGGTGTACATATTGTTGGGAAACATAGTATTTAAAAAAAATTTCCTACGATCATGCAAGATCTATCTAGGTGATGCATAGCAACGAGACGGGAGAGTGTCACTACTAGGGAAAACCTTATACATAGAATGTTAGCAGCAGGGCGGTACAAAAAGAGGCGCTACTGCTATTTAGTAGCGCGGGTAGGGAACAAGCGCTATTGCTACTTAGTTAGCAGTAGCGCGGCTGAGTCGAACCGCGCTGCTACTAAAAGTGACCGACAGTACCCACCAACCTAGGTTTAGCAGCAGCGCTCTTATGCGACACGCGCTACTGCTAAATTTATAGCAGTAGCGCGCTTTTTTTTCTTGTCGCTACTGCTAATTTTGAAACTGGCCACATGGCGGGCCCCTCTTAGCAGTAGCGCGTGCAAGAGAAGCGCACTGCTTCTATTCTCTTAGCAGTAGCGCACTTAGCCACCCAGGCTACTGCTAAGACGCAGCATAATGCCACCTTTTCCCTCCCCCTCCCCCATCTCCTCTCTTCCTCACTTTCCCCTACCTCCCACCTCCTCTCTTCCTCAATACTTCTCCCCCCATTACTCTCCCTCTTCTACCTACCTTTCTCTCTCTTTATTACTCCTAGCTAACTACACCACCTCCATTAATGCATCTCCTTTCTCTTTTTCCTCCCCCCTCCACTACTTGAAGTTGTCTCCTCCCAAATTAGCTATGTAGGTAGATGTAGCATTTAGTGAAGTGACCTATGTGCCCCCTAACTAGATCTAGCTTTGTCAAGAAGAGTTTTGTCCACTTTTGATCTCCCTACTACATCATCATCTCTCCACCGTGTGCTCGATCTCGAGATAGGTGTGTGATTAAAAATGCATGCTTTTGCAAGAATGGAAATATGTGTATGTGTGTGCGATATGATAATTGGGCGATATGATGGAAATTGCGTGTGTGGCATGAGTTGACGCCGAATTGTGCTTGCGAGTTGCCTATGTTTTGCCAAAATGTCGATTTATATCCGTTTTGGCGAAATCCGGGCAAACTCTAGATCTATATGTCCTATTTATAGGGAAGGTCATGCCGAATTTTTGTATGACTTTGATGCATGCACGTATTTTTATAATCAATTTGTTTATTATTACCGTGCAGGCGTTCATGATGGTCAGTGGAACGATGGTGGACAGGTGGTTGCGGTTGGCGGTGCAGGACATGAAAGAAAATAACCTGACAGAGGTTTTATGTCCGTGTCGAAGATGCAAAGGAATAGTTTGGCTCGACCCCTATGATGAAGGTCGTGTCAAAGCGCACCTGCTCATGGCTGGTTTCATGGATGGCTATACTTGGTGGATAATTGAAGATGAGGATGATGATGTTGAGGACGCCGACGGGGTAGGCAATAACGACACGGGGCAAGATGAAGAGATGATCAATAATGGCAGCGGGGAAGAGGCCGGACATGCCGACGGAGAAGGGGCCGGACATGGCGGCGGAGAGAACGTGTACTCCACGTTGTAGAGTTCGTCGGTACTAAGTTTGATCGTGAAGGATCCTCATGTTCAAGCACTGCTTCACAAGGAGACGAGTACTGAGAGAGCTGCTTCTTGAGAGGAGGCTAAGCTGCAGCAACTCGTGGTAGACTCGAACACTCCATTGTATGATGTTGCAATCCTGAGGTGACCCGCTTGAGTTTCACGCTCCAACTCCTGAAGACAAAGGCTAAAAACAAATGGACTGAGACTAGCCTCGATGAGCATCCGAAGTACCTAAAGGATATTCTTCCCGCGCGGAATCTATGTCCTACTAGTGTGGATGAGGCCAAGAAGATCGCGTGCCCTCTTGATCTGCCGCACGGTAGATACATGCATGCATCAACGATTGCATAATTTATCAGAAGGAGCACGCGAAAAAACAAGCTGTCCGGTGTGCAATGCTTATCGATACAAGAAGGCCGGGAAGAAATGTCCCCATAAAATTGTATGGTACTTACCGATCACTCCCTGTCTCCAGTGGTATTTCGTAGATCCCAAGGAAGCCAAGCTCATGCGTTGGCATGCGGAGAGGAAGAAGCCCGAAGATGGAGATGATTCGAAGCTGAGACACGTCAAGGATGGAAGCCAGTGGAGAGTGTTGTACAACTTCGATCGGTATTTCGAATGTGATGCAAGGAACATCATGCTCGGCGCATGTACCGATGGCATGAATCCGTTTGGCAACCAGAACACCAACCATAGCACATGGCCCGTGTTTGTATGGATCTACAACCTCCCCCCTGGTTGTGCAAGAAGTCAAAGTACATTCACATGAGCATGCTGATTCAAGGGCCGAAACAACCAGGAAATAATATTAATCTGTATCCGGGCTACTTCAAGAGGAGTTAGGCATGTTATGGAAAACACCGGCCACGACATGGGACACCAGCAAAAGCGAGTATTTCTACATGAGAGCCACGCTGATCACGACGGTGCACGACTATGTCAGTTACGGATATGTCACAGGCCAGGTGTGCCATGGATATTGCGGATGCACGCGGTGCATGGATGATACGATGTCTCAGCAGCTAACGTCAAGGAAAGATGGCGGGTCTGGGAAATCGTGTACATGGGGCATCAAAGATGGCTCGCTCTGGATGACCTGTGGAGAAACCGTGGAGATCTATTCAATGGTCACGCTGAGCATCGAGGACCTCCACGTAAGCGGAGCGGCGCCAAAATCGATGAGCTGTTGAAAAACTGGGAACAGTGCCCCGCACCGGGAAAGACAATGGAAAAGGCGCCGGAGCCGCTGCTGAAGGTATGGAATATGAGGTCTGTGTTCTGGGACTTGGAGTACTGGCACAAACTCGACACACCTCATTGCCTTGATCAATGCATATCTGTAAGAATGCCCTTGAGAGCTTGCTCGCGACACTGATGAACATGCCGGATAAGACCAAGGATGGGCCGAAGGCAAGAAAAGACTTGCAAGATTTGAATATCAGGGAATATCTGCACATGCCACCCCGTAAAAAGACAGACGAGACAAAGACTTGTGTGTTCTAGGGTGCCCCTCTCCCCACGTATATAAAGGAGGGAGGATGGGAGGTCCGGCCGGCCCCTAGGGAGCTCCCAAAAGGGGAGTCCTACTAGGACTCCTAGTCCTAGAAAGATTCCATCAAAAGGGAGAGAGGGGGAAGGAAGGAGAGGGAGAGAAGGAGAAGGAAAGAGGGGGGGGGGGGTGATAACCCACAAGTATTGGGGATCACAACAGTTTTCGAGGGTAGAGTATTCAACCCAAATTTATTGATTCGACACAAGGGGAGCCAAAGAATATTCTCTCAAGTATTAGCATTTGAGTTGTCAATTCGACCACACCTGGAAAACTTAATATCTGCAACAAAGTATTTAGTAGCAAAGTAGTATGGAAGTAACGGTAACGGTGGCAAAAGTAACAGTAGCAGTTTTGTAGTAATTGTAACAATGGCAACGGAAAAGTAACTAAGCAAAGATCAATATGTGAAAAGCTCATAGGCATTGGATCAGTGATGGATAATTATGTCGGATGTGATTCCTCATGCAACAGTTATAACATAGGGTGACACAGAACTAGCTCCAGTTCATCAATGTAATGTAGGCATGTATTCCGAATATAGTCATACATGCTTATGGAAAAGAACTTGCATGACATCGTTTGTCCTACCCTCCCGTGCCAGCGGGGTCTTATTGGAAACTAAGGGATATTAAGGCCTCCTTTTAATAGAGTACCGGACCAAAGCATTAACACTTAGTGAATACATGAACTCCTCAAACTATGGTCATCACCGGGAGTGGTCCCGATTATTGTCACTTCGGGGTTACCGGATCATAACACATAGTAGGTGACTATTGACTTGCAGAATAGGATCAAGAACTCACATATATTCATGAAAACATAATAGGTTCAAATCTGAAATCATGGCACTCGGGCCCTAGTGACTAGCATTAAGCATAGAAAAGTAATAGCAACATCAATCATAGAACATAGTGGATACTAGGGATCAAACCCTAACAAAACTAACTCGATTACATGGTAAATCTCATCCAACCCATGACCGTCCAGCAAGCCTACGATGAAATTACTCACGCACGGCGGTGAGCATCATGAAATTGGTGATGGAAGATGGTTGATGATGACGACAGCGACGGATTCCCCTCTCCGGAGCCCCGAACGGACTCCAGATCAGCCCTCCTGAGAGAGAATAGGGCTTGGCAGTGGCTCCGTATCATAAAACATGATGAATCCTTCTCTCTGATTTTTTTATCCCAAACGTGAATATATAGAGTTGGACTTGAGGTCGGTGGAGCCTCAGGGGGCCCACGAGGCAGGGGGTGCGCCCTCCACCCTCGTGGATAGGATGTGGGCCCCCTGGTGTTGATTCTTTCGCCAGTATTTTTTATTTATTCCAAAAATATACTCCGTGAAGTTTCAGGTCATTCGGGGAACTTTTATTTCTGCACAAAAATAGCACCATGGCAATTCTGCTGAAAACAGCGTTAGTTCGTGTTAGTTCCATTCAAATCATGCAAGTTAGAGTCCAAAACAAGGGCAAAAGTGTTTGGAAAAGTAGATACGATGGAGACGTATCAACTCCCCCAAGCTTAAACCTTTGCTTGTCCTCAAGCAGTTCAGTTGACAAACTGAAATGATAAAGAAAAACTTTTACGAACTCTGTTTGCTCTTGTTGTTGTAAATATGTAAAGCCAGCATTCAAGTTTTCAGCAAAGATTACAAACTAACCATATTCACAATAACACTTGGTCTCATGGTTACTCATATCAATGGCATAATCAACTAGCGAGCAATAATAATAAATCTCGGATGACAACGCTTTCTCAAAACAATCATAATATGATATAACAAGATGGTATCTCACTAGCCCTTTCTGAGACCGCAAAACATAAATGCAGAGCACCTCTGAAGATCAAGGACTGACTAAACATTGTAATTCATGGTAAAAGAGATCTAGTCATAGTCATGCTCAATGTAAACTAATAGTAATGCATGCAAATGACAGCGGTGCTCTCCAACCGGTGCTTTTTATGTAACATCCCAAATTTTCAATTTGGAATGTTATACATAGATCATCATTGCATATCATATTTTTGTTGCATTGTTGGCTCGATCCTAGAAATTCTACGCAACTCAAGGACCCACGGAGAGAGTTGGAGATTTCATTATTTTCATATTTGAGTTTTCTCAAATTTTGAAAATAGGATCATTTGATTTTAATTATTTTATCTTCAATTATTTCTATTACAAAAATATGAGAGAGGGGATAAAATGACTTTCCCAAAGTAAAGAAATAATGAGGATTTAATAATAAAATCAAATAAGATTTTATTTTGGAGCTTTTTTGCCATTTTATTTGAATTTAAGAAAAATGCGCGTTTTCAAAATTGCATTTAGGCCCCAAATAAATGTTCATCTAGTCCGGCTCGATTTTAGAAGTCGGGGAAAATTTATTTCGGGATTTTTGGAGTCCGTTTAGTATTTCTTTCGTTTGTTTTTCTACGTGAAATTATTTATTTAAAAAAATGAACCGACCTACGGGCCGTGCCAGGCGGGACTCACTTGGGCAGCCTTTTAATAGCGCCGCCCGAGCGCCCCACCACCAACCGCCCGACCCACCCGCGAAACCTAACCTAACCCTAACCGCCAGCCGCCACCGCCGCCGCCGCACCCGCCGCCGGTTTCGCCGCCCAAACTCGAAATCCGTGCCGCCGTTTTTTTCTAGAAAACCGTTTGGTTTTCCGTCGGTTTTTTTATCTTCTGTTTTTTTATTTAGATCGGTTTATTTATTTTCGGTTCGGTTAAATAGCGAGCGTTCGCTCGTTCATTCGTTTTAGCGAACGTGTTCCTCATATTAGATCCAGTTAATGAATGTTCGTTCGTTAACATGTTCGTCGTTTTTCTTTTTCTCGGATTTAATCCGCGATTTTTCTGATCGCGATTTCCGATCCGATTTTCGTTTTAGTATAACTTTTCGCTCGTTTATCGGAATCAGGCGATTCAAGCGCCTGGAGTTTCGTCTCGAAACCCTCTTTCCGAATAACCAACTTAAACAAGTTTTTGCCTCTGTAAAATTTGACTTAGATCCATATTGGTAAACCGGAGTTGTTTTCTTTCGCCGTTTGACTTTCGTTGCTTTGTTTGATTTGATTCTTTTTGCAAACCGAAGTTCTTAAGTTGAACTTTCTGGCTAGATCTTTTGTTTGAGTTTTACATGTGCATTAGATGAGTACTTATTGTATGCTTATTTTTTTGTCTGTGATAGAATACCCGGAGTGCGCCGCCTGTTACTTCGAATCTCTAGGTTTCGCGGATCATCAGCAAGGCAAGTAACACTTTGATCATATACTTTTCATACTCAGTTTTTATTGCATTAGATCAATCCTCAAACATTTGCATGATTAGGATCTAATTAAATTGTGGGATTGGAAGTAGATGAGGTAGTACCTATTACCTGTTTATTATCAAACCTTTGGGAGATACTTCTACGTTTGCTTATTATGCCATGCTATGCTAGTAGACGTTGATTGGGTGAGTGTATCCATGACAGATGTGAGATTGTTAAATTAATGGTTTATTTAAGGTGGCAACTTAAACACTCATCTGGGTGGATTGAGGTACCTGGTTTCCAGGATATGCCTGTTTTTCTTCGGACCGCCACCCAGGCTCAAAGGGATCATGAGATTATTCATGCTAGAAACTTCCATGTGCAGCCACATGCTACTATGGGATCTAGCATAGTTGACTAAGTTGTGCGAACTCTTACGGGTAGACTAGAATATGTAGGGGTTGTAGGTTGGTACGGTCTACCCATACGTAAGGTGCAAGCGCTTCTGAAAAACTATGTATCGCTCATCCGTTTCTCAAACACCATGTAGTGCGAGAAATCAAACGGAGGGATCGAGTCTTGTGGGGAAAAGTGCACAAACCTCTGCAGAGTGTATAAACTAATCATGGTTAGCCGTGTCCCCGGTTATGGACATCTTGAGTATCTAGTACTTGGATATCATGTGAATCTCATCATGTTACACTAATTAATATTGTTGGGTTGTTAATGAGTACTTTTAGTTGGGATTGAGGATGCTGTCAACCATTCTCAATGTTTAACAACCACCATGATAGTTAAATAAAATTTATTCCTTTGCAGTAGGGAAAAATTGGCTTTGCGCAAAACTGTAACCATAGAGCTTTCCACCAGCCATATATGCATGTAGTATAGGCTTACTCTTTTATTACTCTCTATGTGTTACTTTGCCAGCATATTCCATGTGCTGACCCATTTTCAGGCTGCAACATTTCATGTTGCAGACTTTTCAGACGACGAGTAAGGTGCTTAGGTCGTGGTTCCATACTCAGTGATGCCGTTGGAGTTGATGGACTCGCTTATTCTTCCAAGCCTTCCGCTGTTATTGTTATTAGATGGCCTTAAGCCATATTTATTTTGTTAAGATCTCTCTTGAGATATTCAATGTAATAAGTGTGCGATTGCTACTCTGTTATAAATCCTTCGAGTAATGTGTGGTGTCATCATTATTGATCCAGGGATGACACTTGAGCACAGAGATCAGACTGTTTGAGGTCTGGTCGCTACAAAGATGGTATCAGAGCACACGCTGACTGTAGGACACAACCACTAAGCTAAAGCCCTAGATAACTACTCTCTTCTCATTTCTGACTCCTCATCTTTTCTACTCTTTTAGGATGACGGAAGCGAGGATCAAGTTCACTCGGCCGGATGAAGATACACCCTTTGGACGACACCTGAAGGAAGTCACTAAGTACCTGAACATCGGAATACCAAGCTTCACCGGGACCTACAATTCCACTTTACCCGAAGAGGAGCGCTGGAAGATTCAAGCTCAAGTTCCCGGAAGGACGTTCGCGCCAGTCACGGAGCCCATAGAGTGTGTTTTTAATGCACCCACCTGGAGTCTGGGAAAGAGCATGGCAGCTCACATTACCATGGGACGCATTGGAGAAGTTTACCAAGAAGACCTCAAGGATACTATCTACCAGATTTGCGGGCGCCGAGATGAACAATGGGAGATAGTTAGCACTAAGAAGGATCGATCCATTGCAGCTTTCATCCAAGAGTTAAATCAGCACATTCGACGCCAGGAGAACCAGATGTGCGCCGACATGATGGAGTTGAAGAAAGCAAAAGCCAATATTATCTAACTAGAAGGAGAACTGAAGGCCACTCGCAAGGACTACATGGAGGAGAGTGTAGCTCTAGTGAGACAAAACGGCGATCTTACGGAGAAGATTGAAGAACTCATGGGGAATTCAGCACCCGGAGGAGAAGATGAAGATTGCACCTGTCCAGAGAACTACGTCATCATCGACGACACCGACTCGGATCCTGACGATAGTGATGATGACTATGTTGATGAAGCTGGAGCAGATATCATGGAGTCTTCATCGGAGCAGTTTTTCTAGTTGACCACCATAACAGTAGTAGAATTTCCCCCATTAAAAATAAGTTTTAGTCCCAGCACTTTGTAACACTAGTTAGACCGTTGTATGCCCTTGTTTGATTTGATTGGAGTGATTTTGTGTGCTTTTGTCTCATGTGCATATGGGTAGTGTTCTCTCACTAGACCTCATTCTATTTTTAACTCTCGTCTTTTCTATAAACCCTCAGATGCCTCCGAGACGCGACCCCGGATTTGTTTTCCCGCCGGAGATCACTCAGTTGATTCAGCAGCAGAATGCCTTGATTCAAACATTGGTACAAAACCAAGGCAACAACAATAACAACAACAACCCACCACCACCACCACCACCTGTTGACCATTTGACCCGTTTCTTAAGGCTAAATCCGCCGGTGTTTTCCAGTAGCACCGAGCCGATTGTTGCAGATGATTGGCTCCGTAAGATAGGGAGGGAGTTGACCACTGCAGGATGTACAGATGGGGAAAAGGTGAAATTTGCCGCACATCAGCTTGAAGGACCCGCAGCAGCATGGTGGGAGAATTTACAGCCACTTACCACTCAGACACCGCCACATGGGATCGGTTTGACAAGCTTTCCGTCTGCCCATGTTTCAGCAGGAGGTATGGCCATGAAGAAGCGTGAGTTTCGCAACTTGCGCCAAGGAGGACGGACAGTTGGCGAGATGTGGATGACTTGATGGCTATCACGTTATGCCCCAGATGACGTTGCTACGGACGCAGCTAAGCAGGAGAAGTTTCTAGAAGGACTGAACGATGAGCTGAGCATGCAGTTGATGCTAGCCACCTTCAATAACTACCAGGAGTTAGTAGACTGTGCTTTTATGATTGAAGGGAAGCAGCAGCAGATTGACAATCGCAAGAGAAAGTATGGACAGGGGAAGTACAACTCTGGAGCTCAGCAGAAATTACGCTTTACCCCGAAGCCAGGAGGGCAATTTCAGCATACTCACGGAGGAGGTAGCTCGCACAATCATAATGGCACAAAGAATGGAAACGGGAATGGAGGAAGCAATGGACAAAACCGCACCAACCCGTCAACACCATCCAAGGTAGACCTGAGCCATATCACTTGTTATAAGTGCCGTAAGACTGGGCATTATGCAAATGAATGTCCAGAAGCCCAAAATGGTAACGGCAATGGAAGCTCAGGAAAGAAGCCGAACCCTTTCAACAGGGGACAGGTGAACCACGTTACCGTGGAGGAGGTTGAAGCTCAGCCAGACGCAGTAATAGGTAAGTTTTTAGTTAAGGCATTTACTGCAGTTGTTCTTTTTGATACTGGTGCATCGCATTCATACATATCAAGGGGATTTGTGGATCAGTATAAATTACCAACCCAAGCCCTTAGGTCACCCATGCTAGTAACCTCACCCGAAGCGGAATATATGGCAAGTATATGGTGCGATCGACTGCCATTAAGGATTGGAAACTATGTATTTCCCTTGGACCTAATAGTTTTGGAATCCCAAGGATTGGATGTGATATTAGGTATGGATTGGTTATCAAAGTACGGAGGGAATATTGATTGCGCCAGTAAGTCGATTTTGCTTACCACCCGAGAAGGAAGGAGAATCAAGTATGTATCACGGCATGAGCCGAGGAGCACATGTAAATTCCTTATCAGGAGTTGTGCAGGAGGAAGTACCGGTGGTAAGGGATTATCCAGACGTGTTTCCGGAAGAATTGCCAGGCATGCCGCCGGACAGAGACATCGAGTTTCTGATTGAACTACTGCCAGGCACTGGGCCGATATCTAAGAGACCATATAGGATGCCAGCCCAAGATTTGGAGGAAATTAAGAAGCAAATTAAGGAGTTACTGGATAAAGGTTTTATTCGCCCAAGTTCTTCGCCTTGGGGATCGCCAGTACTTCTAGTGGAGAAGAAGGATGGATCATTAAGAATGGTTGTTGATTATCGAGGATTGAATGAAGTGACCATTAAGAACAAGTACCCGTTACCGATGATCAACGACTTGTTTGACCAATTGCAAGGAGCTAAGGTATTTTCCAAGATCGATTTGCGATCAGGATACATTCAGTTGAAGATTCGGGAGCAGGATATACCTAAGACAGCTTTTACCACCAGGTACGGACTGTATGAGTATTTGGTCTGACTAACGCCCCAGCCTATTTTATGAACATGATGAACAAGGTGTTTATGGAGTTTTTGGATAAGTTCATCGTGGTATTCATTGACCATATTCTGGTCTACTCAAAGAATGAAGAAGAACATAAGGAGCACTTGCGTTTGGTACTCGAGAAGCTCAGAGTACATCAGTTGTATGCCAAGTTCAGCAAGTGTGAGTTTTGGTTGAAGGAAGTTGGATTTCTCAGACATGTTATATCCGGAGAAGGTATAGCAGTAGACCCAACTAAAGTTGCCACGGTGACAAACTGGGAAGCGCCAACAACAGTTGGAGAGATCCGGAGTTTCCTTGGACTCGTAGGATACTACCGGAGATTCATTAAGAATTTCTCGAAGATTGCGAAGCCTATGACAGAATTATTGAAGAAGGATACCAAGTTCATATGGACTGAGGAGTGTGAGGCTAGTTTCCAAGAGTTGAAGAAGCGTTTGGTTACCTCACCAGTATTAATCCTGCCAGACCAAAGCAAGGATTACGAAGTTTATTGCGACACTTCACGTCGAGGACTTGGAGTAGTGCTTATGCAGGAGGGAAGAGTTGTTTCATATGCTTCACGACAGCTGAAACCTCACGAATTAAACTATGCCACGCACGATTTGGAGTTAGCAGCCGTAGTGCATGCCTTGAAAACGTGGAGACATTTCCTCATTGGAAATCGTTGTGAGGTGTATACGGATCACAAGAGTTTGAAGTACATCTTCACACAGAAGGAGTTAAACCTCAGACAAAGGAGATGGTTGGAGCTCATCAAGGATTATGATATGAGATTGCATTACCACCCCGGAAAGGCTAACGTGGTAGCAGACGCGTTGAGCCGTAAGAGTCATGTCAACATCCTAATGACCGGAGGTTTACCAAAAGAATTAGCCGAGGAATTCCGGGAGCTATGTTTGGAAATAGTTCCGCGAGGCTATGTAGCAGCGGTGGAGATTCAGTCTACTTTGATGGATAAAATCAGAGAAGCTCAAAGGACAGATAAGGAAGTTGCTTCTATTAAGGAGAAGATGAGCAAAGGAAAAGCAAAGGGATTTCGTGAGGATGAGCATGATACCTTATGGTTTGAGGACCGCGTTTACGTACCAAGTGATCCGGAGATTCGGAAGTTGATTTTGCAAGAGGCACATGATTCGCCGTATTCGATCCACCCCGGAAATACCAAGATGTATTTGGATTTGAAGGATACTTTCTGGTGGACCGGAATGAAGAAAGATATGCAGAGTGTGTAGCAGTTTGTGATGTGTGTCAGAAAGTGAAAGCAGAACATCAGAAGCCAGCAGGATTGTTACAGCCATTGCCTATACCCGAATGGTAATGGGATAAACTAGGCATGGATTTCATCACGGGATTGCCAAGGACCCGCTCAGGCTATGACTCGATTTGGGTTGTAGTCGATCGTTTGACGAAGGTAGCTCATTTCATTCCAGTAAAGACTACCTACAGCAGTGCCAAATTGGCTAAGATATACATGACAAGGATTGTATGCTTGCTTGGAGTTCCGAGGAGTATCGTATCAGATAGAGGAACCCAATTCACCTCAAAGTTCTGGAAGCAGTTGCACGGAACTTTGGGAACGAGACTGGAGTTTAGTACAGCTTTTCATCCACAGACAGATGGACAAACCGAGAGAGTCAACCAGATTTTGGAGGATATGCTGAGAGCATGTGCTTTGGATTATGGATCAAGTTGGGATAACAACTTGCCATTTGCGGAGTTTTCTTATAACAACAGCTACAAAACCAGTTTGAAAATGGCACCCTTCGAAGCCTTGTACGGAAGGAGCTGCAGAACCCCGCTATTGTGGGATCAAGTTGGAGGCCGCTAGTTGTTTGGACCGGATTTGATTAAGGAGTCTGAACGGAAAGTAAAGTTGATTCGCGATAGGCTCAAGGTAGCCCAGTCAAGGCAGAAGAGCTATGCGGATTCAAAACTCAAGGAGATGTAATATGAAGTCGAGACGAGTTTATCTTGAGTATCCCGCTTGAGGACTTAAGCGTTTTGGTGTTAAAGGAAAATTAGCGCCACGTTTTGTGGGACCATACAAAGTTTTGGAGCGCATGGGAGAAGTTGCGTACAAGTTGGAATTACCCGAGGGTTTGTCAGGTGTTCACGATGTGTTCCATGTTTCTCAGTTGAAGAAGTGTCACGCAGAGATGGCGGATATACCACTCAGAGATACTGTGCCACTAGAGGTGATTCAGTTGAATAACGATTTGACCTATGAGGAGAAGCCAGTTAAGATTCTGGAGTATGCCAGCCGAGTCACCCGCAGCAAGGTCATTAAGTTTTGCAAAGTTCAGTGGAGCCACCACATTGAGGATGAAGCCACCTGGGAGCGAGAGGAAGATCTGCTTAAGGACCACCCTCACCTATTTTCTAGCCAACCCGAATCTCGAGGGCGAGATTCATCTTAAGGGGGTAGGTTTGTAACATCCCAAAATTTCAATTTGGAATGTTATACATAGATCATCATTGCATATCATATTTTTGTTGCATTGTTGGCTCGATCCTAGAAATTCTACGCAACTCAAGGACCCACGGAGAGAGTTGGAGATTTCGTTGTTTTCATATTTGAGTTTTCTCAAATTTTGAAAATAGGATCATTTGATTTTAATTATTTTATCTTCAATTATTTCTATTACAAAAATATGAGAGAGGGAATAAAATGACTTTCCAAAAATAAAGAAATAATGAGGATTTAATAATAAAATCAAATAAGATTTTATTTTGGAGTTTTTTTGCCATTTTATTTGAATTTAGGAAAAATGCGCGTTTTCAAAATTGCATTTAGGCCCCAAATAAATGTTCATCTAGTCCGGCTTGATTTTAGAAGCCGGGGAAATTTTATTTCGGGATTTTGGAGTCCGTTTAGTATTTCTTTCGTTTGTTTTTCTGCTCGAAATTATTTATTAAAAAAAAAGAACCGACCTACTGGCCGTACCCGAGCGGGACTCCGCCCGGGGCAACCTTTAAATAGCGCCGCCCCGAGCGCCCCCCGCCCACCAGCCGCCCGGCCCACCCACGCCGAAACCCTAACCCTAACCCTAGCCGCAAGCCGCCGTCGCCGCCGCGACCCGCCGCCCGAGGTTCGCCGCCGCCTCGAAATCCGTGCCGCCGTTTTTTAGAAAACCGTTCGGTTTTCCGTCGGTTTTCGTCCGTTTTTTTATTTTCCGTTTTTTATTTAGATCGGTTTATTTATTTTCGGTTCGGTTAAATAGCGAGCGTTCGCTCGTTCGTTCGTTTTAATGAACGTGTTCGTCAGATTAGATCCAGTTAACGAACATTCGTTCGTTAACCTGTTCGTCGTTTTTCTTTTTCTCGGATTTAATCCGCGATTTTTCTGATCGCGATTTCCGCTCCGATTTTCGTTTTAGTATAACTGTTATTCGTTTATCGGAATCAGCGATTCAAGCGCTGAGTTTCATCTCGGCGCTCTTTCCGAATAACCAACTTAAACAAGTTTTTGCCTCTGTGAAATTTGACTTAGATCCAGATTGGTAAACCGGAGTTGTTTTCTTTCGCCGTTTGACTTTCGTTGCTTTGTTTGATTTGATTCTTTTTGCAAACCGAAGTTCTTAAGTTGAACTTTCTGGTTAGATCTTTTGTTTGAGTTTTACGTGTGCATTAGATAAGTACTTATTGTATGCTTGTTTGTTTGTCTGCAATAGAATACCCGGAGTGCGCCGCCTGTTACTTCGAGTCTCTAGGTTTCGCGGATCATCAGCAAGGCAAGTAACACTTTGATCATATACTTTTCATACCCAATTTTTATTGCATTAGATCAATCCTCAAACATTGCATGATTAGGATCTAATTAAATTGTGGGATGGGAAGTAGATGAGGTAGTACCTATTACCTGTTTATTATCAATCCTTTGGGAGATACTTCTACGTTTGCTTATTATGCCATGCTATGCTAGTAGACGTGGATTGGGTGAGTGTATCCATGCCAGATGTGAGATTGTTAAATTAATGGTTTATTTAAGGTGGCAACTTAAACACACATCTGGGTGGATTGAGGTACCTGGTTTCCAGGATTTGCCTGTTTTTCTTCGGACCGCCACCCAGGCTCAAAGGGATCATGAGATTATTCATGCTAGAAACTTCCGTGTGCAGCCACATGCTACTATGGGCTCTAGCATAGTGTAGCGACCGACCTCGAGCGGTCAAGCCTCGTGTTCTTGTGCCATCCTCGGATCAAGATATCTTTGGCACACAAGACATCAATGTATATATCAAAGCGCAATCACATGTATAATTAACGTAAAACTGATATATACCTCATAAGTCACAATGAAACAAATAGTCGGTGTGGAGTCCCATCAACGCCATCGGCAGGTTGAGTGTAGACCGTAACCCGGATCGTAACTCTTACTCGTCGAGGAAAGTATCTCGCAACATGATACGTTGCAGCCGTGTAGGTCAAGACATTGAATGTACCGCAAGATCACAATAAAAGAACAGATGATAAAACTATACTATATGCAGTATGGCTTTGTGGCTCAGATCTGAGTTTTGTTTGCGTAAAAGCTGATTTTATTTTCCCTACATCAAAGGAATAAATGAAGTATGTACTATGGAGTTTTCTATCATGACATGGTTCCGCCAACCGATGTCTCATAGCCCAAATCATCATAAGTTGCCCACAATTAAGTTATCAGTCTGGTGTTGAGAGTTCCGAGATAGATCCAGGTCTAGATGCTCAAATTGTCCGTAACCGGGGACACGGCTAATCGATTAGGTTTAAACCCTCTGCAGAGGTTTGTACACTTTACCCGCAAGATTCGATCCCTCTTTTTACGTTCCCGCACTTCGTGGTGTTTGAGAACAAGACGATCAAACATGGTCTTCCAAGAGTTCCTCGACCACCGTCCGTACTCATCCCATCCTACCGTAGTTCTACATCTGCTAGCACCGTCCCAGCCAGAGTCACAACTAAGGTCAACCAAGCCAGAGCCCATAATGACTTGCGGTTGCACAGGTAAGCTTCCGGGCATGAAGTATTCTTCCGTCTCTTTGAGTCTGGGTGAAGCTTTCCGCAAGATGTCATGGTGCTTCTCCATGCATCCCGGCCAACCACTGGTTTCTCCAGGGTGCCCGTCAACCGTCCTTCACCCAGTAGTGTGTATTGAATTCTTGTCTTGAGTCTTGAAGTCTTGAGGCCTTGAAAATGCAGTCCTTGCAGATGCCATCATGGAGTTGTCGTCATTGACGTAGAGTCCTCCTTCTTCACACCACTCTCGAGCACTCATACCAACCCCGTCTACTATAGCGTAGCATAAAACTAAATAACGTCCCGGGCTTGGTAACAGGGTGATGGGTGCTTACCTCATGCATACTACTC
This sequence comes from Aegilops longissima, assembly GCA_021605205.1. NCBI lineage: Eukaryota > Viridiplantae > Streptophyta > Magnoliopsida > Poales > Poaceae > Aegilops > Aegilops longissima. The sequence goes on along the minus strand of CM038680.1, from coordinate 267,406,284 downwards.
AACTTCAAGAATCAATAACACTACTGGAGGTGGTTGCAAAGATGCCACTAAGTGCAATAAAACATAGGTATGAAAGCATGGTCAAAGTGAACTTGCCTTGTTGACGATCTTCGAAAACTAGGGACTCGTGGTAGCAAACTTCGCACTCCGGAAATTCTACCGAGCCAAACAATAACCACAATAAGCACATAGCATATGATCACTTAACACAATAGCATAGTAACATAACACACCAAAACAAACGAATCAAAACCCAAAGGAAAACTCGAAGAAATCCAACTCAAGTTTTCCTACTTCAAGCAACAACTAAAAATAGTTTTTCATAAAAAAAAATTTCTCAACATAACCTAAGCATGGATTTATGTTATCTTAACATAAAGGAATGCATTAAGCAACTAGGAGCAAAAGGAATCCATTTAAAAGCTATTATAAAACTCCTATTAGGCCTAATTCAAATTATAATAAGAAAAATAAAATAAAAGTTTTATTTATTATAAATAAAAGTTCATGCTCTAAAGTGACAGAAACTAACCTAGAATAATCAATCACATGTGAGAAATAAATTTATTTGCTAATTAAAATAATAGGAAAATAGTAGCTAGTTAATTAATTAAGAATAACAAGATTCTGATTAAAACTATTTTTTATTAATCCTAAAATGCCCAAATTAGTTCCTACGGTTAGGTAATGTCAAAACAAAGTTGGGACAAAAGAATCATTAAAAAATAAATTTCCTAACTCATTTTATAACAGATTTACTATTCTGACTAAATCTAAAATAAAGCAATTTTAAGTAATTTTAACATAGTTAATTATATTTTCTACAGAAACTATAAGAAATTTGCAAACCAACAAAAAAAGAATCACTTAAAAATATTAAGTAGAATAAAATATATGAATTTTTCAAATCTGAAACTATTCTGTTAAAACAGAAAAACGAAAATAAAGAAAAACGGTTAAATGGGCCTAACTTACGCACTGAGCGTAATATAACTAAACGGGCCCTAGGGTTAAACGAAACGGGCCGATCTAAAAATAAAAACCCTAACTTAAACTACACCGGAATGAACCGGAGCGAACCGGGTTTATTTTAAAAGAAACATACCCCTTCGGGGGTTCTAATCTACACCGCACAAACGAGATCGGACGGCGGGGGAGAGGTCCGGTGGCTCACCGGAGTTCGACGGCGGCGGCGGCTCGGGCGGCGAGTGCGTCGGCGTCTCCGGTGGTCGGGGAGGTCGGCGGGGTGCTCCGGCGGGTGCGGACGGGCTCGGGGGTCCGTCTGGTGGAGTTGGTGGAGCTCGGGGAGGGCTAGGGCGTCGGCGGCGAGTAAAATGGCGGCGGCGGCGGCTCGGGTCTCCGGCGAGCTCGTGAGGAGGGTGGAGAGGATCCGGTGAGGGGCGAGGGGGAATGGGGTGCGGGGAGGGGTATATATAGGGCGGGGCGACCGGCTTGGGCGAGGGGGCAATCGGGGTGCGGATCGAATCCCGGATCCTTCGGGATCCGGCGAGCGGCGGCGCGAGGTGGCGTGGCGGGGTTGAAGGAGGTGGGGCCCTTTGGAGAGAGAGAGGCGGCGCGCGCTGGTCGGTTGGCCGACGCGGGAGGTTTCAGCGAGGGGGAGATGGGCTGGCTCATTGGGCCGTGGGTCAAGGCCTGTGGGCTGCCACCGGGGCCTTGAGGTGAGCGCCCAGTCTTTGGGTGGGCCAAATTGGCTTTGGTGGCGCTGAGGTCTTTTTTTTTTTTTCTATTTTAATTTTTTGAAAATAAAACAGAGTTATAAAATATAAAATATAAATATTTTATATAGGACATATATATATCAAAATGATCAGGAATATTCCTATCATTTGAACATTTTCGAGGCAAAATCCAAACTTTATAAAATTTATTTTTCCAAATTCAAATGAAACTCAAATTTAAAAGGGTTTTCAAGATACTTTCAAATGACTTTCAATTTGATTCTTTTAACCTCCAACTCATATTTCATATAATTGAAGAAGTCATTTTATCTCCTCTCATGAAAATCATAGAGTTGCATAAAGCTTTGAATTTGAAATATTCTCGCTTGAAATTCAAATCTTTCCAAAACCCTTTTCATTCCAAATGGAAGAAGTCATGTCATCTTCACTCTAGGGTTTGGTGTTGGAATGAACTTGAATTCATTGAGATCCAAAAGGCAAAGGGAAAGTTTGGGAAAGTCATTTCATTCCTCTCATTCAACTTTCAAAAGTTTTAAAATTCCACTTAGTTTCACTCAATCAATCAAACCAACAATCGACAACAAGCATAGTTATTTATCTAATATAACATTCCAAAATTTAGAATTTTGGGATGTTACAAACCTACACACTTAAATTGAATCTCGTCCTCGAGATTCAAGAAACTAACAAGAAAGGGTTAGGGTTGGGGTCTTCTAGTAAGTATTTTGGTCGGAAAGGTCGAGGTGCTACCACACTTAAAACAAGGTTACGGTTCAATAAACTCATGTACTTCATCCTTAGGATTGGCGGTGTCGATCTTCTCATATCTTCGGTATGAATCCTTTACTGATACTCTTCCGGTAGGGCATAACCCTTTCAACAATACCATGTGTCATTTCATTGTGCTAAGGTTCTTCTGAGACTGGGTCTTCTTAGTCGACAATCGTGTCCATTCTAGACAACTATCGAATTACTCATGGTGGTCTACAATTTATGGTTTCTCCTGCAGAAAACGGGTCTGGGTTGAACCTCACCGTATAACCTACGATTGGCAACGGTTGCCTGTAAAGGGGTTCCATCGTCCTACCATTCTATGGTTTTATGGCTTATCGCGTCGACACTTTTCTAAGGTTTTCGAGGCTCTCTGATTTTCCATCAACATATGATAGTTCATGATAGAAGTCTCCGGTATGGGGGCCAATCCATCCCGTACTTGAATCATTACCAGATACGTAAACAGTGAATCACGTATTCTAACACTTGGGCGTACTCACAAGCATTGCAGAATTTCGCTTGTTCCCGAACTGGGTTCGTATAAATCCATGGTTTCTGCAAGCTGAACAAGACATCTATCGTTCTTCACCATCCTTAGGTTTTTGCGTAACCTCCTACGAAACATATGCTGATTGGATCACTGATTCTTCCAAATTTATTCCTTTATCAAGGTTACATCTGTTCCTTTCAAAATCCTGGGCCTGTGGGTTATGGCCCACGTCAACACTAGTGCAGCTTTAACTCATCCTTGGAGTAACTCTCTTGTTCCATATTACACCTCCTTTAAATCCAGTAGTACTCTATTTCTTCATACCATCATATCAAAAGCAAAACTCCAACTTATTTTTGTCCAGCTTCCTTCTATCATGAATAACACATTTCTTTCTTCATTGATCCTGTGGCTTTACGGAGTACTACGACACCAAAGAAAAATGCACTAGTTTATCCATAAATCTCTTTATTATCATATCAACCTTTTATTACATCCTTAACCATTTTTTGTGAATCCAAATTCCAAAAGTTCATTACAAATGCCGCCACCCACATGGTTCGGTATGGTCAGACATTACTTCCAACTTTATTCATTTTTCCTCCTTGAGGATTCTTCAGTCCCACTGGAATTGTGCGACATGCGCCTTGAAATCTTCAATCTTCTGTTTCATCGTGGTGGCCTTGAGCTTCACCTCCATCATCTCTGTATGCACTTCGCTTAGGTATTCCTGAGTATAACGGAGTCTTGCTTCAAGTATTTCCCCGATCTGGCGTATGGCTTCCATGGCTGCTTAACGAACAGCATCGAAGAAAGTTGCTTGTGGCACACGTGAAATGAAAAAGTACTGCCCCATCATCTTTGGGCAAACTCCTTTCAAATGGTGGAGGTGTACCTCCACATACCAAAGTTCCACTCCTTTTGCATGAAGGGTAGCCTTTGTAGACTGCATCTCCTTCAAGGTGAATATGCTTCATCATGTCCTTCAGGATCTTCGGGTAATCATGATCACTTGTCAGGGTCATGATTGTTTCCGGACCTTTAAGGAAAGACTCGTAAAGGGTCGTCATCTGTAGTTGTAAAACAAAAATGGTGCTCAGAATAAGGTACATATCTCCTGGGGCACACATTCATATCATCCAAACAAAACATCAAACTCAATTTCCAGTTTCCCGTTTATGCATCACAATTCACTTTCTTCCATGTTCATCCAGAATATTAATATCCAAGATAAAATATGACAACTCCTTAAAGTCTTTCAGCATGTGACATTACAACTTTATTGAGTCATGAACTATTACAATCTCTGAGTAATCTATTACATAACTCAACTCATTGAACTCATGAAAAGGAAATTGCTTTCTACTACTCTTATTATCCATATCAAAATTCCATCTACTCAACTCCAGCTTTTATCTTGTTGGGACATTTAATAGCATAATGTCCTGCTTCCTTGCAGCGAAAACAAATGACTTCCGACAAGTCTCGGGGCTTCTTTGTGATTATGTAGGCTCCTTGGATTCTTGGCTTCTTTTCTGGACATTTACTAGCGTAATGACCTAAATCCTTGCACCTGTAACAAGTGATATGACTTAGGTCCTTCTCTGCAAAAATTGTGTTGTTCTCGGGTTGCCTTCTTTTTCTCTTCCTGGATTTCTCTGTAATGATCAGAGTTTCTATTTCCCGAGGGTCAAACTTCACTACGGCTGTCGGGAAATATCCCAGATACTCTTTTCTTCCCTTGGGGCAATACTGCGAAAAATGTCCTTCTTCTCCACATGAATATCAGGCATTGGAGTAAAATCTGTTGAGGCCTTCTCCATCAAGGTCTTCAACACTTTCATTCATCACTGGTTCTTTCATAACTTCTCGGAGAGCTTCTTTCATTCCTCCTTCCTGCTCCTGAATAGTTTGTTGCACCATGGGGTAAATGTGACACTGAGTCGGGTAGTGGGTGGTTCCTTCACACAAGAAACAAGTCACCTGACTAGTTGGGCATTCCTCAGCTGGGTGTTTCTCCTCACAATGAGAGCATCCATCCTTGTGTTCCTCCTGGGTGTGTCCTATTTCTCCGCAAATCTTGCAGGCACAAGGTTTATTTCTTGGTGTATCATTGTGCTTCCGGATAAGACGTGATCTCATCAGGGTCTTCTTGAATTCCTCCCAAGTTCTTACTCCATCAAATCCCTGTATGGCTTGATGCATTTTCCACCAGGTTGCAACACTTTCTGTAAAGTACTGAAGAGCGTATTGGACCTCATACCTCCTTGAAACCAAATTGCTCCCGAAGTGATTTTCCATGTTCTGCATCCATAGCTCTGCCTCCGGCTGAGTCTTCGGTCCAGAGAATATCATTCCAACTTCATTCATCATCTATGGGGTTTAAAAGTTTTGGGATGAGATATGAGAGAGGTGGGGAGGGATACACATAATACAAACAATAGTTTTTGAAGAAACAAGTTTTACTTTGTGGCTGTCGGAAAACATCAAACAAGTGACAGCTCACACATCGTCGTATCTAACGTAAGTATATATAACAGGGGTTTGGTCTTCTAAAGGTCAAATAATTCTTCAGATTCTTCAAATTCTTCAAGTCTTCGGAGTCTTCAATTGTTGCAGCTTCAACTCTTCTAATGCATGGTGAAATCCTGGTTACTTTGAAGGGGTCATCAGCTGTCCGATATCTTTCTTGGAGCGGCTTCATTGATCCTTCATGTGGTCAAAAGGAAAAGGGTATATTCTAACTATTTGAGGTCGAGGAACTACTTGATAAAATCAAAAAAAGGACGAAAGTAAAGGATCCTTTTGAAAATAAAGTTTTTGAGACATCCTGTCCTAGGGGCTTTCCGATTTCTAGGGTCACGTTCTCACATCAACATGTGCTCGATACCATTTCATGAGCGACCCGACCTCGAGACGGTCAAGCCTCGTGTTCTTGTGCCATCCTCGGATCAGTATGTTGGCACACACAGTACATCAATGTATATATCAAAGTGCAATCACATGTATAATTAACGTAAAACTGATATATACCTCATAAGTCACAGCGGAAACAAATAGTCGGGTGTGGAGTCCCATCAACGCCATCGGCAGGTTGAGTGTAGACCGTAACCCTGGATCGTAACTCTTACTCATCGAGGAAAGTATCTGCAACATGATACGTTGCAGCCGTGTAGGTCAGTACATTGAATGTACCGGCAAGATCACAATAAAAGAACAGATGATAAAACTATACTATATGCAGTATGGCTTTGTGGCTCTGTATCTGAGTTTTGTTTGCGTAAAAGCTGATTTTATTTTCCCTACATCAAAGGAATAAATGAAGTATGTACTATGGAGTTTTCTATCATGACATGGTTCCGCCAACCGATGTCTCATAGCCCAAATCATCATAAGTTGCCCACAATTAAGTTATCAGTCTGGTGTTGAGAGTTCCGAGATAGATCTAGGTCCAGATGCTCAAATTGTCCGTAACCGGGGACACGGCTAATCGATTAGGTTTAAACCCTCTGCAGAGGTTTGTACACTTTACCCGCAAGATTCGATCCCTCTTTTTACGTTCTCGCACTTCGGGGTGTTTGAGAACAAGACGACCGAAACATGGTCTTCCGAAGAGTTCCTCTGACCACTGTCCGGTACTCATCCCATCCTACCGTAGTTCTACATCTGCTAGTACCGTCCCAGCCAGAGTCACAACTAAGGTCAACCAAGCGAGCCCATAATGACTTGCGGTTGCACAGTAAGCTTCCGGGCATGAAGTATTCTTCCGTCTCTTTGAGTCTGGGTGAAGCTTTCCGCAAGATGTCATGGCGCTTCTCCATGCATCCCGCCAACCACCGGTTTCTCCAGGGTGCCCGTCAACCGTCCTTCACCCAGTAGTGTGTATTGAATTCTTGTCTTGAGTCTTGAAGTCTTGAGGCCTTGAAAATGCAGTCCTTGCAGATGCCATCATGGAGTTGTCGTCATTGACGTAGAGTCCTCCTTCTTCACACCACTCTCGAGCACTCATACCAACCCCGTCTACTATAGCGTAGCATAAAACTAAATAACGTCCCGGGCTTGGTAACAGGGTGATGGGTGCTTACCTCATGCATACTACTCAACTTCAAGAATCAATAACACTACTGGAGGTGGTTGCAAAGATGCCACTAAGTGCAATAAAACATAGGTATGAAAGCATGGTCAAAGTGAACTTGCCTTGTTGACGATCTTCGAAAACTAGGGACTCGTGGTAGCAAACTTCGCACTCCGGAAATTCTACCGAGGCAAACAATAACCACAATAAGCACATAGCATATGATCACTTAACACAATAGCATAGTAACATAACACACCAAAACAAACGAATCAAAACCCAAAGGAAAACTCGAAGAAATCCAACTCAAGTTTTCCTACTTCAAGCAACAACTAAAAATAGTTTTTCATAACAAAAATTTTCTTAACATAACCTAAGCATGGATTTATGTTAACTTAACATAAAGGAATGCATTAAGCAACTAGGAGCAAAAGGAATCAATTTAAAAGCTATTATAAAACTCCTATTAGGCCTAATTCAAATTATAATAAGAAAAATAAAATAAAAGTTTTATTTATTATAAATAAAAGTTCATGCTCTAAATTGACAGAAACTAACCTAGAATAATCAATCACATGTGAGAAATAAATTTATTTGCTAATTAAAATAATAGGAAAATAGTAGCTAGTTAATTAATTAAGAATAACAAGATTCTGATTAAAACTATTTTTTATTAATCATAAAATGCCCAAATTAATTCCTACGGTTAGGTAATGTCAAAACAAAGTTGGGACAAAAAGAATCATTAAAAATAAATTTCCTAACTCATTTTATAACAAATTTACTATTCTGACTAAATCTAAAATAAAGCAATTTTAAGTAATTTTAACGTAGTTAATTATATTTTCTACAGAAACTATAAGAAATTTGCAAACCAACAAAAAAAGAATCACTTCAAAATATTAAGTAGAATAAAAGATATGAATTTTTCAAATCTGAAACTATTCTGTTAAAATAGAAAAACGAAAATAAAGAAAAACGGTTAAATGGGCCTAACTTACGCATTGAGCGTAATATAACTAAACGGGCCCTCGGGTTAAACGAAACGGGCCGATCTAAAAATAAAAACCCTAACTTAAACTAAACCGGAACGAACCGGCGCGAACCGGGTTTATTTTAAAAGAAACATACCCCTTCGGGGGTTCTAATCTACGCCGCACAAACGAGATCGGACGGCGGGGGAGAGGTCTGGTGGCTCACCGGAGTTCGACGGCGGCGGCGGCTCGGGCGGCGAGTGCGTCGGCGTCACCGGTGGTCGGGGAGGTCGGCGGGGTGCTCCGGCGGGTGCGGACGGGCTCGGGGGTCCGTCTGGTGGAGTTGGTGGAGCTCGGGGAGGCTAGGCGTCGGGCGAGTAAAATGGCGGCGGCGGCGGCTCGGGTCTCCGGCGAGCTCATGAGGAGGGCGGAGTGGATCCGGTGAGGGGCGAGGGGGGGGGGGAATGGGGTGCGGGGAGGGGTATATATATAGGGCGGGGCGACCGCTTGGGCGAGGGGCAATCGGGTGCGGATCGAATCCCGGATCCTTCGGGATCCGGCGAGCGGCGGTCGGCGAGGTGGCGTGGGGGGGTTGAAGGAGGTGGGGGCCCGCCTGGCAGAGAGAGAGGGGAGGCGCGGCGCGGTCGGTTGGCCGACGCGGGAGGTTTCGGGCGAGGGGGGGAGATGGGCTGGCTCATTGGCGCCTGGTGGGCTCAAGGCCAGGGCTGCCAATTGGCGCGTGAGGTGAGCGCCCAGTCTTTGGGTGGGCTACTCGGCTGGTGGCGCTGAGGTCTTTTTTTTTTTTTTTCTATTTTAATTTTTTGAAAATAAAACATAGTTATAAAATATAAAATATAAATATTTTATATAGGACATATATATAGCAAAATGATCAGGGAATATTCCTATCATTTGAACATTTTCGAGGCAAAATCCAAACTTTATAAAAATTCATTTTTCCAAATTCAAATGAAACTCAAATTTAAAAAGGGTTTTCAAGATACTTTCAAATGACTTTCAATTTGATTCTTTTTAACCTCCAACTCATATTTCATATAATTGAAGAAGTCATTTTATCTCCTCTCATGAAAATCATAGAGTTGCATAAAGCTTTGAATTTGAAATATTCTCAGTTGAAATTCAAATCTTTCCAAAACCCTTTTCATTCCAAATGGAAGAAGTCATGTCATCTTCACTCTAGGGTTTGGTGTTGGAATGAACTTGAATTCATTGAGATCCAAAAAGGCAAAGGGGAAAGTTTGGGAAAGTCATTTCATTCCCTCTCATTCAACTTTCAAAAGTTTTAAAATTCCACTTAGTTTCACTCAATCAATCAAACCAACAATCAGACAACAAGCATAGTTATTTATCTAATATAACATTCCAAAATTTAGAATTTTGGGATGTTACAAACCTACCACACTTAAATTGAATCTCGTCCTCGAGATTCGAAGAGGCTAGCAAGAAAGGGTTAGGGGTTGGGGGTCTTCTAGTAAGTATTTTGGTCGGAAAGGTCAGAGGTGCTACCACACTTAAAACAAGGTTACGGTTCCGACGAAACTCATGTACTTCATCCTTAGGATTGGCGGTGTCGATCTTCTCATATCTTCAGTATGAATCCTTTACTGATACTCTTCCGGTAGGGCATAACCCTTTCAACAATACCATGTGTCATTTCATCGTGCTAAGGTTCTTCTGAGACTGGGTCTTCTTAGCTGACAGTCCGTGTCCATTCTAGACAACTATCGAATTACTCATGGTGGTCTACAATTTATGGTTTCTCCTGCAGAAAACGGGTCTGGGTTGAACCTCACCGTATAACCTACGATTGGCAACGGTTGCCTGTAAAGGGGTTCCATCGTCCTACCATTCTATGGTTTTATGGCTTATCGCGTCGACACTTTTCTAAGGTTTTCGAGGCTCTCTGATTTTCCATCAACATATGATAGTTCATGATAGAAGTCTCCGGTATGGGGGCCAATCCATCCCGTACTTGAATCATCCCATAGAATTGATACTGTGGACTTGAGGTTATTTCATCGGAAAGTGTACCGTATGCTCATTACCATTAACATGAAAAGTGACATTGCCTTTGTTGTAATGAAAAACAGCCCCTGCAGTATTCAAAAAGAGTCTACCAAGGATAATCGACATACTATCGTCCTCAGGAATATCAAGAATAACAAAGTCCATTAAAATAGTAACGTTTGCAACCACCAGGCACGTCCTCACAAATATCGACAGGTATAGCAGTTAATTTATAGGCCATTGGCAAAGATATTTCAGTAGGTGTCAACTTATTCAAATCAAGTCTACGATATAAAGAGAGAGGCATAACACTAACACCTGCTCCAAGATCACACAAAGCAGTTTTAACATAGTTTCTTTTAATGGAGCATGGTATAGTTGGTACTCCTGGATCTCCAAGTTTCTTTGGTATTCCACCCTTAAAAGTATAATTAGCAAGCATGGTGGAAATTTCAGCTTCTGGTATCTTTCTTTTATTTGTAACAATATCTTTCATGTACTTAGCATAAGGATTCATTTTAAGCAAATCAGTCAAACGCATACGCAAAAAGATAGGTCTAATCATTTCAGCAAAGCGCTCAAAATCCTCATCATCCTTTTTCTTGTATGGTTTAGGAGGAAAAGGCATGGGTTTCTGAACCCATGGTTCTCTTTCTTTACCGTGCTTCCTAGTAACAGAGTCTCTCTTATCATAACGTTGATTCTTTGATTGTGGGTTATCAAGATCAACGGCAGGTTCAATCTCTACATCATTGTTATTCCTAGGTTGAGCATCAACATGAACATCATCATTAATATTATCACTAGGTTCATGTTCATTACCAGATTGTGTTTCAGCATGAGAAATAGAAATATCATTGGGATTCTCAGGTGTGTCAACAACAGGTTCACTAGAAGCATGCAAAGTCCTATCATTTTTCTTCTTATTATTCTTAGAATGACTAGGTGCATCAACATTCGTTCTCTGAGAGTCTTTCTCAACTCTCTTAGGGTGGTCCTCAAGATACAAAGGTTCCTGAGTCATTTTACCCCCTCTAGCCATAACTCTAACATCATTATCATTTTTCTTATTATTTAATTCATTGAGCAAATCATTCTGAGCTTTAAGCACTTGTTCTACTTGAGTGGTAACCATATAAGCATGTTTACTAATAAGTTTAAGTTCATCTTTTACTCTAGACATATAATCACTCAAGTGTTCAATCATATAAGCATAACGTTTCAATTGCCTACCAACATAGGCATTGAAGTTTTCTTGTTTAATAATAAAATTATCAAACTCATCCAAGCATTGGCTAGCAAACTTAGTAGATGGGATTTCACCCTTATCAAATCTATAGAGAGAATTTACCTCTACTACCTGGGGTTATCAAGACCATGTATTTCTTCAATAGGTGGTAAATTCTTGATATCTTCAGCTTTAATACCCTTTTCTTTCATAAATTTCTTTGCCTCTTGCATATCTTCAGCGTTGTCATCTTCAGCGTTGTCATCTTCAGCTTTAAGTGAACGAAAAAGTAACTAAGCAAAGATCAATATGTGAAAAGCTCGTAGGCATTGGATCAGTGATGGATAATTATGTCGGATGCGATTCCTCGTGCAATAGTTATAACATAGGGTGACACAGAACTAGCTCCAGTTCATCAATGTAATGTAGGCATGTATTCTGAATATAGTCATACGTGCTTATGGAAAAGAACTTGCATGACATCTTTTGTCCTACCCTCCCGTGACAGCGGGTGAGGGAGTCCTGGACTAAGGGGTCCTCGGGCGTCCGGCCTGTTATCCATGGGCCGGACTGATGGGTTGTGAAGACATGAAGGCCGAAGACTGGACCCGTGTCCGGATTGGACTCTCCTTGGCGTGGAAGGCAAGCTTGGCGACCGATTATGAAGATTCCTTCTTATGTAACCGACTCTATGTAAACCCTAGATCCCCCCGGTGCCTATATAAACAGGAGGGGGTAGTCCGGAAAGGAGATATTCATTACCATAGTCATACAGGCTAGGCTTCTAGGGTTTAGCCATTACGATCTCGTGGTAGATCAACTCTTGTAATACTCATATTCATCAAGATCAATCATGCAGGAAGTAGGGTATTACCTCCATAGAGAGGGCCCGAACCTGGGTAAAACATCGTGTCCCCCGTCTCCTGTTACCATCGATCCTAGACGCACAGTTCGGGACCCCCTACCCGAGATCTGCCGGTTTTGACACCAACATTGGTGCTTTCATTGAGAGTTCCACTGTGTTGTTGACGAAAGGTTTGATGGCCCCTTCGATCGTCTATAGTGACGCTGTCCAGGGAGAAACCTTCCTCCCCGGACAGATTTTCGTGTTCGGCGGCTTCGTACTGTGGGCCAACTCGCTTGGCCATCTGGAGCAGATCGATAGCTACGCCCCTGGCCACCAGGTCAGATTTGGAAGCTTGAACTACGTCGCGGATATCAGTGGAGACTTGATCTTCTATGGATTTGATACCGCAGCGATTGCTCCCCCTCGCCCCGACGAACATGACTTAAATCTGTAGTCGGATCACATCCAGGAGATGGTTCCTGTTGCCGCAACAGCCTTAGAATCGGAGCAGATCGTGCCATCCGAGGCCACAGAGTCCGCAGCATTGGAGCCGCACACGGACTCGACACCCCGCAATATTTGCGTCCATGGAACTCCGGACTCGTCTCCGGCTATAAGTTCCGGACCCAGTGCGCCTGCGGACACCGGGCAGGATCAACTATCAATTTCCGAATTTAGCGCAGCAGCATCTTCCAGCACTCACCTTTGGGCGATTTGCTGAACTCTTTAAACAATTTGTCCTTGGAGAAGGACTCACAGCCAAACTATGTCCGGTTCGATCTAGGGGCTGACGACGGAGAATTTTGCTTCCCACCTGCCACCCACTTCATAGCTACCGTCGAGGACTTAACCGACGAGCTCGATTATGGCTCCGAAGACATCGACGGTATGGACGCCGACGCCGACAAGGAGCAAGGCCAAGACCCGCCATTCACTGGGTGTTGGACGACCACCTCTTCGTAGGACGTGTACGTGGTTGACACACCTAAAGGATCTGACGGCGATGACAAAGAAGTGACAGATGCGAATAAACCCTCTGAGACGCAGTCCAGGCGCCGGCGCCCTAAACGCCGCTCTAAGTCACATCGCTCAAAAGACAGCAACACCGGCGCCGGAGAAAATAGTACTCCTGACGAAGCCGAAAATAATGAAGACCCTGTTGGAACAACATCCGAACAAGAGGAACAAGACAACGAGCAAGTTGACCCTGATAAACTGGCCAGGCCCAGTGACCTGGAGGACGATAGTTACTGTCCACCCTGTGAGGATGATGAGAGCCTCGGCAATGAGGACTTCATCGTGCCTGAGGCACCCCTCGAGCAGGAGCGCTTTAAGCGCCAGCTCATAGCTACTGCAAGAAGCCTAAAGAAAAAGCAGCAACGCCTCCAAGACGATCAAGACCTACTCATCGATAGATGGACCGATGTCCTGGTAGCCGAAGAATACGGCTCAAGCGCCCAACCAAGAGTTACCCAAAGCGCAGACTGCTACCTCAGTTTGACGAGGAGGCACCAGATCCCTCGCGTAATGTGGAAGACCACCACGAGGTCGGGACAGTGCAGCAGACCGACCACCCCGCGGTCGGGATAAAACAATGACTCAGGCCGAACAACAACCTGCCCCACCGCCTCGTAAACACAGGGACAGACCAGCTCGGGACCATACATGCGACCTTTGGTAGGAATTAAACAGCAGAGCAGGACACACCAGATCGATCTACGGATCGCGAGAACGCTTCCCTACTTGGGATAATGGCTACCTATTCGGACGTGACAAACCTACTCACACCCGGGCCGATAACCGCAGACGGACTTGATCAGAGTTGCGCTGTGATGCGGCCCGCTATAGAGGCACCGCACACCCCCTCTGCTTCACAGATGAGGTGCTGGTTGATTAATTCCTCGAGGGGTTCAAGCCCGTCAATATTGAATCATACGACGGAACAACCGATCCCGCAGTGTGGATCGAAGATTTTATCCTCCACATCCACATGGCCCGTGGAGACGACCTCCACGCCATCAAATACTCTCACTAAAGCTCAAAGGGCCAGCTCGACACTGGCTAAATAGCCTGCCTGAAAATTCCATCGGCAGCTGGGAAGACTTGGAAGAAGCCTTCCTTGACAACTTCCAAGGTACATATGTACGGCCACCCGATGCCGATGACTTAAGCCACATAGTTCAACAACCTGGAGAATCAGCCAGAAAATTCTGGACTAGGTTCCTAACCAAAAAGAACCAGATCATTGACTGTCCGGATGCCGAAGCCCTAGCGGCCTTTAAACACAGCATCCGTGACGAATGGCTAGCACGCCACCTTGGCCAAGAAAAGCCGAAGTCCATGGCAGCCCTTACGGCACTCATGACCCGCTTTTGCGTGGGTGAGGACAGCTGGCTGGCTCGTGCAAAAACATAGCCAGCGAGACAGGCCCCTCCGAGGCCAAGAACAGCACCGGCAAGCTCCGGCGCAATATACACAAACGCCGAAGCAATGGCAACAACACCGATGACACCACCGTTAACGCCGGATTCAGCGGCTCCAAGTCCGGCCAGTGAAAGAAGCCCTACAAAAGGAACAGTGAGGGACCATCCAGCCTGGATCGCATACTCGATCGTCCGTGCCAGATACATGGTACCCCAGATAAACAAGACAATCACACCAACAGAGACTGTTGGGTTTTCAAACAGGCTGGCAAGTTAAATGCCGAAAACAAAGAAAAGGGATCACAAAGTGAGGACGAGGACGAAGAGCCCCGGCAGTCGAACACTGGGGCAGAAGAAATTTCCCCCTCAAGTCCAAACGGTGAACATGATATACGCTACACACATCCCCAAAAGGGAGCGCAAGCGAGCACGACGTCTACGCGGTAGAGCCAGTCGCCCCAAAATTCAATCCGTGGTCGTCATTCCCGATCACCTTCGATCGTCGAGATCACCCAACTAGTATCCGCCATGGCGGTTCAGCCGCACTAGTCCTCGACCCAATTATCGACGGGTTTCACCTAACACGAGTCCTAATGGATGGTGGTAGCAGCCTCAACCTGCTTTATCAGGACACAGTGCGGAAGATGGGCATTAACCCCTCATGAATCAAACCAACAAAGACTACCTTTAAAGGAGTCATACCAGGCGTAGAGACCCGCTGTATGGGCTCAATCATGCTGGAGGTGGTCTTCAGTTCTCCGGACAACTTCCAAAGTGAAGAGTTAATCTTCGATATCGTCCCCTTCCGCAGCGGCTACCACGCACTGCTCGGACGAATCGCGTTTGCTAGATTCAACGCAGTGCCACACTATGCTTATCTCAAGCTCAAGATGCCTGGTCCACGTGGCGTCGTAACAGTCAATGGAAATAATGAACGCTCCCTCCGAACAGAGGAGCACACCGCCGCCCTAGCAGCAGAGGTACAGAGCGGCCTTCTCAAGCAGCACCATAGTACGACTGCCGAGCCCCTGGACATCATTAAAAGGTTCCGGACTACACTGCAACAGGATAGCGCGGCTCGTCAAGAGCTCGATTAGCAATTCAGCCTCCGTCCCAGTCCCTATGAAGTAGTGGCATTTGTACCACACGTACATAATTACGCACTCAAAATTCCATGGACATCGACGGAGGCACAAGCTAGCCCGGGATCTACAGTTCGGCTAGACCGATCCCGGACGCACATATACCTTTACTATTTCCTTTTCCCCATTTTCGTAGGTTTCTCTTATGCGGGCCTCTTCGATGGCCTGATTTATGGTCCTTTCAAAGGAAAAATACACCGGATCGACATGGAGCACATGCGTACAGGGGCAGCCCTTGAGGCCAATCCAACGATTACTCTGTTTTCAGGACTCACACGCAGCTCGCCTTTAGTTGTGGCATGTCAAATAGCTAGTTGCTTATGGCATTATTTTGTACCAATGCGCTTTGACACATTAATCCAACTATAATGGAAGCAGTTCATGGTCCAAGTTTACGGGCCCCAGATCCTATCTCTGTTCTCCTCTGTTTTCCTTTAAATTACTTATTTCCTAGCAACCGTACACTCTGGTACGTTTCATATTTTCCAGGGGCTCTCCATTGCCCCACGATACGACAACCAAGTCCGAACAATCCTTAAAGATAAGTTCGGCACCTCAAATTTAGCATTATATGCATTGGCTCTGAATCATGTATTTGGTCAATAGTTGGGTTGCCCGGCTCCTATGCTTGCTACCCTACGTTCCGCTAAATCGGCTAGGGTAGTAAAGGGAGAACTACTGCGATTGTGCCCTGGCCTTGACCAGATGAGCGCCTCAGTAGAGAAAGTCGAAAACTGACTGTCATGATACGACGAGAGCCGGTCAGTTGTTCGAGGGTTACAAATCGGTGGAGATTTTTTTCCGCATTATACGAAAGATCAGCACTTCCCGATCAGATGCTGACAGCACTCTGGTTTGAACCAGGGGTTACGCCCATGCTTTATTATAAAACTCCTATGGCTAAGTGAGGGTGTTTAAGCCGCATAGTCTGATTGCCTTGTTCGTTGCGCTAAACAACTCCTTCAAGGACCATATAATTGGATCAAGATTGTTTAGATTCCATCCCGAACACCTCCGTACTACCTACATGAGGGCAGAAGCCGACGACTGGCCAACCCTCAGATTACATACAACACGGCCGCATGGGAGGAAACAATTAAAGCATAAAAAAATTATATTACAAACATGCTTTTGTTTTCTTAATACAAGGCAAAGGCAACACGAATACATTTATTCAAATACAATGTCCGCACATTTATTCAAATACAATGTCGTGCGAACATTATGCTGCCGCAAGGCGAGACCCCTCCAGGACATCCGCAAAATACCTTTCGGGTGTGCGGTACTCCTTGCCCTCCGGTGGCCCTCTGGTCACCTCGACGACGTCCATCTTCGCCCACCACATCTTGCAACGGGCGAAGGCCATGCACGCGCATTCAATGGAGGCCGAGCGCTTGACGACGTCCAGCCGAGGACAGGCGTTCACCATCCGCCTCGCGAGTCTGAAGTAGCTGCCTGGCATAGCTTTGGCTGGCCATAGCCAAATTATCAAATCCTTAATGGCTAGTTCGGCCACCCTATGCAGCTCCACCAGCTGTTTCAGCTAATCGGTGAAGGACACGGGATGCTCTGGTGCTGCATACTGCAACCAGAATAGCTTCTCCATAGAACCCCCTCCTTCGGCTCGATAGAACTCCGCGGCGTTTGATACACTGTGTGGTAAATCCGCAAAAGCCCCTGGGGAACTCCGAACCTGGGTTAGTAAAAGGTACTGCTTATCCGCATACTTGCTTTGCATCTTAAATGCCTTACCCGCTGTGATCTTCTTGGCCTCCTGGATCTCCTGGAGGGCGGCCTGTGCCTCATTCCGTGCGGTCTCCATGCTCTGATGAGCCTTGGCGAGTTCGGCCCCTTGAACGGACACATCATGCTCCAAGGCCTCGCACTTTTTCACCGCATCCTGGAGTTCCTGCTGGACTTCTTTGACCCGGGCTTTGAGCTTCTTACGGGCGGCTTGCTGCTGGACAGCCTTCTCCTCGGCCTCGCCCAGGGCCTTCCTTAGGGCCTCGACCTCGATCGCTGCTCCTGCACATATTACGCCACTACGGTCAGTATACAACGCTTATTCTTTCCGAACACATAGCAAGTCGTCATTCACCTTGCTTCTCTTGGAGCCGAATTTTAACCTCGCCGAGCTCATTCTCGGTCCGCTCCAGCCTCTGCTTCAGCTCAGAGACTTCGGCATGATACGTCTCCAATGTATCTATAATTTTTGATTGCTCCATGCTATATTATCTACTGTTTTGGACATTAATGGGCTTTATTATCCACTTTTATATTATTTTTGGGACTAACCTATTAACCGGAGGCCCAACCCAGAATTGTTGTTTTTTGCCTATTTCATAGTTTCGCAGAAAAGGAATATCAAACGGAGTCCAAACGGAATGAAACCTTCGGGAACGTGATTTTCTCACCGAACATGATCTAGGAGACTTGGACCCTCGTCAAGGAAGCTTCCAGAGGCCACGAGGTAGGGGCGCGCCCCCCCAGGCGCGCCTCCACCCTCGTGGGCCCCTGTTGCTCCATCGACGTATTCTTCCTCCTATATATACCTACGCACTTCAAACGATCGACACGGAGCCAAAAACCTAATTCCACCGCCGCAACCTTCTGTACCCACGAGATCCCATCTTGGGGCCTGTTCCGGAGCTCCGCCGGAGGGGGCATCCATCACGAAGGGCTTCTACATCAACACCATAGCCTCTCCGATGAAGTGTGAGTAGTTTACCTCAGACCTTCGGGTCCATAGTTAGTAGCTAGATGGCTTCTTCTCTCTTTTTGGATCTCAATACAATGTTGTCCCCCTCTCTCGTGGAGATCTATTCGATGTAATCTTCTTTTTGCGGTGTGTTTGTTGAGACCGATGAATTGTGGGTTTATGATCAAGATTATCTATGAACAATATTTGAATCTATTCTGAATTATTTTATGTATGATTGGTTATCTTTGCAAGTCTCTTCGAATTATCAGTTTGGTTTGGCCTACTAGATTGGTTTTTCTTGCAATGGGAGAAGTGCTTAGCTTTGGGTTCAATCTTGCGGTGTCCTTTCCCAATGATAGTAGGGGAAGCAAGGCACGTATTGTATTTTTGCCATCGAGGATAACAAGATGGGGTTTTTATCATATCGCATGAATTTATCCCTCTACATCATGTCATCTTGCTTAAGGCGTTACTCTGTTTTCATGAACTTAATACTCTAGATGCATGTTGGATAGCGGTCGATGAGTGGAGTAATAGTAGTTGATGCAGGCAGGAGTCGGTCTACTTGTCTCGGACGTGATGCCTATATACATGATCATACCTAGATATTCTCATAACTATGCTCAATTCTTTTAATTGCTCAACAGTAATTCGTCCACCCACCGTAAAATACTTATGCTCTTGAGAGAAGCCACTAGTGAAACCTATGGCCCCCGGGTCTATCTTCATCATATTAATCTTCCAACACTTTGTTATTTCCTTTGCTTTTTTACTTTGCTTTTATTTTACTTTGCATCTTTATCACAAGAATACAAAAAATATTATCCTATCATATCTATCAGATCTCACTCTCGTAAGTGACCGTGAAGGGATTGACAACCCCTTATCGCATTGGTTGCAAGGATTTATTTGTATTGTGCAGGTGCGAGGGACTTGCACAAAGCCTCCTACTGGATTGATACCTTTGTTCTCAAAAACTGAGGGAAATACTTACGCTACTTTGCTGCATCATCATTTCCTCTTCAAGGGAAAACCAACGTAGTGCTCAAGAGGTAGCAAGAAGGATTTCTGGCGCTGTTGCCGGGGAGTCTACGCAAAAGTCAACATACCAAGTACCCATCACAATCCCTTATTCCCGCATTACATTATTTTCCATTTGCCTCTCGTTTTCCTCTCCCCCACTTCACCCTTGCCATTTTATTCGCCCTTTCTTTTTCGCTCGCCTCTTTTTCTTTGCTTGCCGTTATGGCTAGTCTTCTATCTTCTCCGTTGTCTCCCAAGAATGAAGTTCTTAATTTTAAGCAAAGGGAGGGCAAAAATTTAAAAGACGCTTGGTATAGAATTTGCAATGCTCAAAATAGATCTACCAGGAAGCAATCTACTTCCGTTCTTCTCCGCAATTTTTATGTAGGTGCTAATCCTTGGTATAGATATATCCTTGATACCATTACCGGAGGGAATTTCTTAGGTAGCCATACTTTTGATTCTTACAATGCTATGATAGATTTGTTTGGCTCACCCCCTCTTTTGGTTAATGGAATTATGTTAACTTTGGAGCATATAATGCAAAGACCTGAAATTATTGAGAATAAAGTTGCTACCGTAGAGTTAATTGAAAATTTGGATAAAAAGATCCACAACCAAATTACCCAATATGGATCTAAGGTAGGAGTCACTTTGAAAAATATTAAGGAGAAGGAAACCATAGTTAATGAGAGAATAAATCAAGATTCCACTAGAATCGATAAACTTGAGGGTATCATTACCAATTTGGGAACCGCTTTTTCTTCCGTAAAGAATACTCGAAGTACTCCTACTAAAATTGCCAAGCTTATGTATGGTCCTAAAAATAAGGGTGAATCCTCTAGTAAGGAAACCGCGGATCTTAAATCTATAAGTATTCATCCCGATCTTTTTGCTATCATTAAGGAACCATTTGCTACGAATGAATTTTTTGATCTTGTGCCTAAAAGTTTGATAATTACTAAAAAGAAAGAAATTTCTAAGGAAGATAGGTGTCTCATTCAAGAATTGCCTACCAAAGATGGCAATACCTAGATCTATCCTTGCTTTTATGCCTAGCTAGGGGCGTTAAACGATAGCGCTTGTTGGGAGGCAACCCAATTTTATTTTAGTTTTTTGCTTTTTACTTCTGTTTAGGAATAAATCTTTGTTTTAGCCTCTGGTTAGATGTGTTTTTATGTTTTAGTTAGTGTTTGTGCCAAGTTAAACCTATAGGATCTTCTTGGATGATAGTTATTTGATCTTGCAGAAATTTCCAGAAACTTTCTGTTCACGAAAACAATTGTTAAAAATCACCAGAACGTGATAAAATACTGATTCCAATTTCCGCTGATAAATAAACAAATTTCCTAGGTCTTCCTATTTTGCATGATTTTTTGGAGTTTCATAAGTTTGCGTTAGTTACAGATTACTACAGACTATTCTGTTTTTGACAGATTCTGATTTTCGTGTATTGTTTGCTTATTTTGATGAATCTATGGCTAATAAAATAGTTATAAACCATAGAGAAGTTGGAATACAGTAGGTTTAACACCAATATAAATAAATAATGAGTTCATTACAGTACCTTGAAGTGGTCTTTTGTTTTCTTTCGCTAACGGAGCTCACGAGATTTCTGTTGAGTTTTGTGTTGTGAAGTTTTCAAGTTTTGGGTGAAAGATTTTTGATGGATTATGGAACAAGGAGTGGCAAGAGCCTAAGCTTGGGGATGCCCATGGCACCCCAAGATAATCTAAGGACACCAAAAACCCAAAGTTTGGGGATGCCCTGAAGGCATCCCTCTTTAAATCTACTTCCATCGGTAACTTTACTTGGAGCTATATTTTATTCACCACATGATATGTGTTTTGCTTGGAGCGCCTTGTATGATTTGAGTCTTTGCTTTTAGTTTACCACAATCATCCTTGTTGTACACACCTTTTGAGAGAGCCATACATGTTTTGGAAATTATTAGAATACTCTTTGTGCTTCACTTTTATCTTTTGAGTTATATAGTTTTGCTCTAGTGCTTCACTTATATCTTTTAGAGCACGGTGGTGGATTTGTTTTATAGAAACTATTGATCTCTCATGCTTCACTTAGATTATTTTGAGAGTCTTAAATATCATGGTAATTTGCTTAAATAATCTTAATATGCTAGGTATTCAAGAATAGTAAAAACTTTCTTATGAGTGTGTTGAATACTAAGAGAAGTTTGATGCTTGATGATTGTTTTGAGATATGGAGGTAATAATATCAAAGTCATGCTAGTTGAGTAGTTGTGAATTTGAGAAATGCTTGTTTTGAAGTTTGCAAGTCCCGTAGCATGCACGTATGGTAAACGTTATGTAACAAATTTGAAACATGAGGTGTTCTTTGATTGTCCTCCTTATGAGTGGCGGTCGGGGACGAGCGATGGTCTTTTCCTACCAATCTATCCCCCTAGGAGCATGCACGTAGTGCTTGGTTTTTTATGACTTGTAGATTTTTGCAATAAGTATGTGAGTTCTTTATGACTAATGTTGAGTCCATGGATTATACGCACTCTCACCCTTCCATCATTGCTAGCCTCTTCGGTACCGTGCATTGCCCTTTCTCACATTGAGAGTTGATGCAAACTTCGCCGGTGCATCCAAACCCCGTGATATGATACGCTCTTTCACACATAAACCTCCTTATATCTTCCTCAAAACATCCACCATACCTACCTATTATGGCATTTCCATAGCCATTCCGAGATATATTGCCATGCAACTTTCCACCATTCCGTTCATCATGACACGTTCATCATTGTCGTATTGCTAGCATGATCATGTAGTTGACATAGTATTTGTGGCAAAGCCACCGTTCATAGTTCTTTCATACATGTCACTCGTGGTTCATTGCATATCCCGGTACACCGCCGGAGGCATTCATATAGAGTCATACTTTGTTCTAGTATCGAGTTGTAATCATAGAGTTGTAAATAAATAGAAGTGTGATGATCATCATTTTCTAGAGCATTGTCCCAAGTGAGGAATAAAAAAAAGAGAAAGGCCATAAAAAAGAGAAGGCCCAAAAAATGAGAGAAAAAGAGAGAAGGGGCAATGCTACTATCCTTTATCACACTTGTGCTTCAAAGTAGCACCATAATCTTCATGATAGAGAGTCTCTTGTTTTGTCACTTTCATATACTAGTGGGAATTTTTCATTATAGAACTTGGCTTGTATATTCCAACAATGGGCCTCCTCAAGTTCCCTAGGTCTTCGTGAGCAAGCAAGTTGGATGCACACCCACTTAGTTTCTTTTTTTGAGCTTTCATACATTTATAGCTCTAGTGCATTCGTTGCATGGCAATCCCTACTCCTTGCATTAACATCAATCGATGGGCATCTCCATAACTCATTGATTAGCCTCGTTGATGTGAGACTTTCTCCTTTTTTGTCTTCTCCACATAACCCCCATCAACATATTCTATTCCACCCATAGTGCTATGTCCATGGCTCGCGCTCATATATTGCGTGAAAGTTTATAGGTTTGAGATTACTAAAGTATGAAACAATTGCTTGGCTTGTCATCGGGGTCGTGCATGATGTGAGCATTCTTGTGTGACGAAAATGGAGCATGACTAAACTATATGATTTTGTAGGGATGAACTTTCTTTGGCCATGTTATTTTGAGAAGACATAATTGCTTAATTAGTATGCTTGAAGTATTATCATTTTTATGTCAATATGAACTTTTGCCTTGAATCTTTCGGATCTGAATATTCATACCACAATTAAGAAGAATTACATTGAAATTATGCCAAGTAGCATGATACGTCCATTTTGCATCATGCTTTTATATCGATATTTGTCGCATTATGGGCTGTTATTTCACGTTACGTCACAATACTTATGGCTATTCTCTTTTATTTTACAAGGTTTACATGAAGAGGGAGAATGCCGGCAGCTGGAATCCTGGGCTGGAAAAGGAGCAAATATCGGAGACCTATTCTACGCAACTCCAAAAGTCCTGAAACTCCACGGAATATCATAAAATAAATAAAGAAAAATTGTCGCTAAAGATGAAGGCCAGGGGGCCCACACCCTGCTCACGAGGGTGGGGCGCCCCCAACGCCCTCCTCCTACCTCGTGGGCCCCCTGGTGGCTCTCCGACGCCCATCTTCTCCTATATGAAGTCTTTCGTCAAGAAAAAATAAGAAGCAAACTTTCAGGACGAGACTCCGCCACCACGAGGCGGAACCATGGCGGAACCAATCTAGGGCTCCGGCAGAGCTGTTCTGCCGGGGACACTTCCCTCTGGAAGGGGGAAATCATCATCATCATCATCACCAACGCTCCTCTCATCGGGAGAGGGCAATCTCCATCAACATCTTCACCAGCACCATCTCATCTCCAAACCCTAGTTCATCTCTTGTATCCAATTCTTGTCTCCAAGTCAGGGATTGGTGCTAGTAGGTTGCTAGTAGTGTTGATTACTCCTTGTGGTTGATGCTAGTTGGTTTATTTGGTGGAAGATCATATGTTCAGATCCTTTATGTATATTATTACCCCTCTGATTATGAACATGAATATGCTTTGTGACTAGTTACGTTTGTTCCTGAGGACAAGGGAGAAGTCTTGCTATGAGTAGTCATGTGAATTTGGTATTCGTTTGATATTTTGATGAGATGTATGTTGTCTAGCCTCTAGTGGTGTTATGTGAACGTCGACTACATAACTCTTCACCATTATTTGGTCCTAGAGGAAGGCATTGGGAAGTAATAAGTAGTTGATGGGTTGCTAGAGTGACAGAAGCTTAAACCCTAGTTTACGCGTTGCTTCTTAAGGGGCTGATTTGGATCCATATGTTTCATGCTATGGTTAGGTTTACCTTAATACTTTTGCTGTAGTTGCGGATGCTTGCAATAGAGGTTAATCATAAGTGGGATGCTTGTTCAACTAAGAACAACACCCAAGCACCGGGCCACCCACATATCAAATTATCAAAGTACCGAACGCGAATCATCTGAACGTGATGAAAACTAGCTTGACGATATACCCATGTGTCCTCGGCAGCGCTTTTCCTTATATAAGAGTTTGTCCAGGCTTGTCCTTTGCTACAAAAAGGATTGGGCCACCTTTCTGCACTTTATTTACTCTTGTTACTTGTTGCTCATTACAATTTATCTTATCACGAAACTATTTGTTACCACTTATTTCAGTACTTGCAGAGAATACCTTGCTGAAAACCGCTTATCATTTCCTTCTGCTCCTTGTTGGGTTCGACACTCTTACTTATCTAAAGGACTAAGATAGATCCCCTATACTTGTGGGTCATCAAGACTCTTTTCTAGCGCCGCTGCCGGGGAGTGTAGCGCCTTTGGTAGGTGGAATTTGGTAAGGAAAAATTTACTATGGAAAGTAATTCTCTGAGGGGCTTGTTCGGGGTATCTTCACCCCGTCCAGTAGAGCAAAGAGTTGCTCCTCAACCTACTGAACCTATTGAAAATGAAACTGCTTTTGAATTTCCTTCGGGTGTGATGGAAAAACTGCTAGCTAATCCTTTTACAAGAGATGGAACAAAGCATCCTGATGAGCACTTAATATATGTGGATGAAGTTTGTGGATTATTTAAGCTTCCAGGTATACCCGATGACGTTGTTAAGAAGAAGGTCTTCCCTTTATCTTTGAAGGGAGACACATTGACATAGTATAGGCTATGTGATGATACGAGATCATGGAACTATAAAAGATTGAAATTGGAATTTCATCAAAAGTATTACCCTATGCATCTTGTTCATCGTGATCGCAATTATATATATAATTTTTGGCCTCGCAAAGGAGAAAGCACCGCTCAAGCTTGGGCGAGGCTTAAATCAATTTTATATTCATGCCCCAATCATGAGCTCTCAAGAGTGACTATTCTTCAGAATTTTTATGCTCGGCTTTCTGATAACAATCGCACCATGCTCGATATTCTTGTGCTGGCTCTTTTATGAAGAAGACTATTGAATTCAGATGGGATTTATTGGATAGAATTAAACGCAACTCTGAAGATTGGGACCTAGACAAAGGTAAGGAGTCAGGTATGACACCTAAGATTGATTGTGTTAAATCTTTTATGGATACTGGTATTTTCCGTAAGTTTAGCACTAAATATGGACTTGACTATGAGATAGTAGCTTTTTTCTGTGAATCATTTGCTACTTATGTTGATCTCTCCAAGGAGAAGTGGTTTAAATATCATCCTCCCATAGAAGTAAAAGTAGCTGCACCTATTAAAGTTGAAGAAAAGACTGTCACTTATAATGATCCTATCGTTCCCACCTCTTATGTTGAGAAACCACCCTTCCCTGTTAGAATAAAGGATCATGCTAAATCTTCAATTGTGGTTCGTAAAAGCAATATTAGAACTTATACACCTCCCGAGCAAGTCAAAGTAGAACCTAATATTGCTATGGTTAAAGATCTCTTGTCTGATAATATTGATGGGCATGTTATTCAATTCTGTGGTGAATCTGCTAGAATTGCTAAACCTAGCGTTAAAGATAAACATAGACCTATGGTAGGCGTGCCTGTTATTTCTGTTAAAATAGGAGATCATTGTTATCGTGGCTTATGTGATATGGGTTCTAGTGCTAGTGTTATACCTTATGACTTGTATAAAGAAATCAAGCATGAAATTGCACCTGCTGAGTTAGAAGATATTGATGTCACAATTAAACTTGCCAATAGAGATACTATTTCACCAGTGGGAATTGTTAGTGATGTTGAAGTTTTGTGTGGGAAAACCAAATATCCCGCTGATTTTCTTGTTCTCAGTTCCCCACAAGATAGCTTTTGTCCCATTATATTTGGTAGACCCTTCTTGAACACTATTAATGCTAAGATAGATTGCGAAAAGAATGTTGTTACTATTGGCTTGGATGATATGATTCATGAGTTTAATTTCTCTAAATTTAGTAAACAACATCGTGAGGAAGAATTGCCTAGTAAGGATGAAATTATTGGTCTTGCTTCTATTGTCGTACCTCCTAGTGATCCTTTAGAACAATATTTGCTAGACCATGAAAATGATATGTTTATGAATGAGAGAAGGGAAATAGATGAAGTATTCTTTAAACAGGAACCTATTCTACAACACAATTTGCCTGTTGAAATCCTAGGGGATCCTCCTCCACCCAAGGGTGATCCCGTGTTTGAACTTAAACCGTTGCCTCATAATCTTAAATATGCTTATCTTGATGAAAATAAAATATATCTGTTCTTATTAGTGCTAACCTTTCAGAGCATGAAGAAGAAAGATTATTGAAAACTCTGAAGAAGCACCTTGCTGCTATTGGATATACTCTTGATGATCTTAAGGGCATTAGTCCCACTCTATGTCAACATAAAATAAATTTGGAAGCGGATGCCAAACTAGTTCGTGATCCTCAACGACGTCTGAATCCTAAAATGAAAGAAGTGGTAAGAAAAGAAATACTCAAGCTTCGGAGGCAGGTATAATTTATCCCGCTGTCGATAGTCGGGGTAAGTCCTGTCCATTGTGTCCCTAAGAAGGAGGTATTGCTGTTGTCCCTAATGATAAAGATGAATTGATCCTCAAAGAATTATCACAGGTTATAGGATGGTAATTGATTTCCATAAATTAAATAAAGCTACTAAGAAAGATCATTACCCTTACCTTTTATTGATCAAATGATAGAAAGATTATGCAAACATACACATTATTGCTTTCTAGATTGTTATTCGGTTTCTCTCAAATACACGTGTCGGCTAAAGATCAATCAAAGACTACTTTTACTTGCCCTTTGGTACTTTTTCTTATAGACGTATGCCTTTTGGTTTATGTAATGCACCTTCTACCTTTCAAAGATGCATGATGGCTATATTCTCTGATTTTGTGAAAAATTTGTGAGGTTTTCATGGACGATTTTTCCGTCTATGGTTCCTCTTTTGATGATTGCTTGAGCAATCTTGATCGAGTTTTGCAGAGATGTGAAGAAACTAATCTTGTATTGAATTGGGAAAAGTGCCACTTTATGGTTAATGAAGGTATTGTCTTGGGGCACAAAGTTTCTGAAAGAGGTATTGAAGTTGATAAAGCCAAGGTTGATGCTATTGAAAAGATGCCATGTCCCAAGGACCTCAAAGGTATAAGAAGTTTCCTTGGTCATGCCGGATTTTATAGGAGGTTCATTAAGGACTTCTCAAACATTTCTCGGCCTCTGACTAATTTATTACGAAAAGATGTACCATTTGTCTTTGATGATGATTGTGTAGAAGAATTTGAAATACTTAAGAAAGCATTAGTCTCTGCACCTGTTGTTCAACCACCTGATTGGAATTTACCCTTTGAAATTATGTGTGATGCTAGTGATTATGCTGTAGGTGTTGTTCTAGGACAAAGAGTTCATAAGAAATTAAATGTTATCCATTATGCTAGTAAGACTCTAGACAATGCTCAAAGAAATTATGCTACTACCAAAAAGGAGCTTTTAGTAGTTGTATTTGCTTGTGATAAATTCAGACCCTATATTGTTGATTCTAAAGTAACTATTCTGTGACGCCCCCGATTTAATCGTACACTAATCATGCATGCAAACGTGTACGATCAAGATCAGGAACTCACAGGAAGATATCACAACACAACTCTAAAACATAAATAAGTCATACAAGCATCATAATACAAGCCAGGGGCCTCGAGGGCTCGAATACAAGTGCTCGATCATAGACGAGTCAGCGGAAGCAACAATATCTGAGTACGTACATAAGTTAAACAAGTTGCCATAAGATGGCTAGCACAAAGCGGGATACAGATCGAAGAGGAGCAGGCCTCCCGCCTCGATCCTCCTAAGTTACTCCCGGTCGCCGCTGGCGTCGCTGCACGTAGTAGTAGGCACCTCCAGTAGTAGTCGCCATAGGCGGCGCGTCGCTCCTGGGCTCCATCGCCTGGTTGCAGCAATCGAGTAGAGGTAGGGGAAAAGGGGAACAAGGCAACCGTGAGTACTCATCCAAAGTACTCGCAAGCAAGGAGCTACACTACATATGCATGGATATATGTGTAAAGGCCATATCATGGACCGAACTGCAGAATGCCGTAATAAGAGGGGATAGCTAGTCTTAACGAAGACTACGCTCGACACCGACTTGCAACAGTAGAAAAGGACAATCAAGTCCTCCAAGTAACA
Source organism: Aegilops longissima (assembly GCA_021605205.1). NCBI lineage: Eukaryota > Viridiplantae > Streptophyta > Magnoliopsida > Poales > Poaceae > Aegilops > Aegilops longissima. The sequence goes on along the minus strand of CM038680.1, from coordinate 267,377,742 downwards.
TCACATAACAATAATCCTACCCGCGATCCCCCGCTCATATCCCTCGAGCGAGAGCGACCACCGGTTGTATCCGCACTTGGAAGGGTGTGTTTTATCAAGTATCCGGTTCTAGTTGTCATAAGCTCAAGGTACAACTCCAAGTCGTCCCTGTTATCAAGATCACGGCTATCCGAATAGATTAACTTCCTGCAGGGTGCACCATCTTACCCAACACGCTTGATCCCATTTGGCCGACACACTTTCTCGGTCATGCCCGCCGCGGAAGATCAACACGCCGCAGCCCCACCTAGGCACAACAGAGAGGCCAACACGCCGGTCTAATCCTAAGCGCCAGGGTCCGGGCCCATCGCCTCGAAAGCACACACAAGACGTTATGCGTCGCGTGGCGGAAGCGCACCTAGCCTAACAGCGTTCCAGTCCAATCCGGCGCGCCGCCCGTTCTCGACGTCTGAAGTATTTGGTGATACCACGACGCCGGATACCCATAACTACTCCCGTAGATGGTTAGTGCGTATAAGCTCGTAGCCAACTCAGATCAAATACCAAGACCTCGTTAAGCGTGTTAAGTATCCGCGAACGCCGAACAGGTCGAGCCCACCTCTCTCTAGGCGGTCTCAACCTGCCTGCCGCTCCGCCTCAAAGATCCACTCATGGTGCTCCATTAGCCGATTCGACTTTAGTCTCCACATGTATCATGTATAAAGTATATAGTATATACCCGTGATCAACTCCCGAGTGATCACGACCCGATAGTATAGCACGCGCACGGACAAGAAAGTAGGGCCACATATGAAAGTACTAGCATCCTATACTAAGCATATAGGATTGCGGTAAGGTAACAACGAAGTTACAAGGACAAAGCTATGCAGCAAGATAGGAGTATCTCGAAAACAAGACCATGCTATACTACTCTAATGCAAGCAGATAGAGAAGAGTAGGCGATATCTGGTGATCAAGGGGGGGCTTGCTGGTTGCTCTGCAAGAGAGAGGGTCACAACACCGTAGTCGAACCGCCAAGCAGCAGCGTCGGTCTCGTAGTCTACCGGAGAGAAGAGGGGGAAGAAACAATGAATACTAAGTAAACAGATGCATATCGATGCATGACATGACAAGGAGCGATGCTAGGTGTGCCCTAACGTGGTATGACGGGGTACTGGTTAGGGGCAAACATCCGGGAAAGAATTCCCGGTGTTTAGGGTTTTCGGGCAGAGGAGCCGGAGGGGAAAAGTTGCAGGTGCGATAGGTTAGGGGTGTGTGGCGGACGAACGGATTGCGTATCCCGATTCGCCTCGCTGCTCGAGCAACTTTCATGTTGAAAATATTTTAATCCGAGTTACAGATTAAAATATATGATTTTCTAAAGATTTTATTAATTTCTGAATTTAATTAATTAATTAATTAATTAATTAATTCGAAAATGTATTTATGACGTCAAGATGATGTCATGCCGACGTCAAGAGTCAACGGGTTGACTAGGTCAACCTCGACATGTGGGACCTGTCAGTCATACACTCGTTAACTAATTAACTTAATTAAGTTTAATTAATGATGAGTTAATTAGGTTAATTAGTCATTAGGTTTAATTAATCGAGATTAATTAAATTAATTAATTACTTAATTAATTAATTAATTAATTAATTAGTTTTATTCATTTTATTTATATTTATTTAATTTTTCATTTTCCTTTTCCTTTTATTTTTTAAAAGCGTCACGTGGGCGGGGCCCCATGTCGCTGGCGCGGGGGGTTGGACGGTCACTCTGCCGACCGAGTCAACAGCGCGAGGGCCCCTGGGCCCATCCGTCAATGGCCGAGCGGGGCCCAGTGTGGCCACGTCGGCGGGGAGCCGAGTGGGCTCCGTAATCTTCCATGCGGCGGGGGCGCCGAGCTCGCCGGACTCGTTCCCGGCGCCTAACGGGCGGCGGCGCGCGAACTGAACGTCCGGAGGACGGCGGTTCGATAAGCGGTGGTGGTACGGCCGGCTCGGCGAACGGCGCCAGCGAAGCGGCGGAGGCGGCGAGGAGGTTCGGTCTCCGTCGGGGGTGCTACGGGGTCGGGAGGGTTGGGCGCGCCGAAACACACGGCTCGGCCCCGTGACCGTTTGGTCACCGGGGGGCGCCGGCGACGGGATCCACGGCGGGAGGGGCATTCGGGTGCGGCGGAGGGGGAGAGGGCGCCGCTCGGGCGAGGAGGAGGGAGAGGGAGGTGGGGGCAGGCGTGACCATGGCGGCGTGGCTGCTGTGACCGCGAGGGGGGGGGGGCCGAGCCGGGCGAGGGAGGTCCGGCGAAGCGTCGCTCGGGAGGAGAGAGGGAGCGAGAGGGAGAGCTCACTGGGGGTCGTGGGGTCTAAGACGAGCGCTGGGAGCTTCGGTGGCGACCGCAGGAGGCGGGCGGGGAGGCGGCCGACCGCGCCGGGGAGATCCGGTGAGGCGAAGTCGGGGACGACCCAGCGGCGGCGAAGGCCTGGCGTGGGGCGGGGTGGGGGGGATCCGGACGGCGAGCGAGGGGGAGAGGGGGCGACGCGGTCGGGCGGGCGGGGGTCGTCGGCGGCGGCGGGCGCGACAGGATCGGCCCCGATCTAGATCGAGGCGGAGGGGAAAGGGACCGGGGAGGCGAATGGGGCTAGGGTTCCACCGACAGGGGGGGGTGGATAAGGTGGCCGGCCGGTTGGGCCGGGCCGTGGTGTCCGACCGGCGGGGAGGGGGCTGGGCCAGTTGGGGGGGTCGGGAGCTGGCTGGGCCAGGTGGGAAGGGGCTGGCCCAGTTGGGCCAGTGGGGTTTTCCTCCCCCCCACCTCTTTTGTTTTATTTTTTCTTTTCTTATTTTCTTCTTTTCTGTTTTAGTTTATTTAAAATACCAAAACACTTTACAAAATTTTGTGCACCCCACCATAATTAGGTTTGTTATTTTTGACAACCCCTGAACATTTTAGTTTTAGTTTTTGAAAACTTTTATCGCTTTGCTTTTGTTTTGAATTTGTTTTAGACCGGTTGAATCAACGTGAGTTTAGTCACAAGAATCGAGGTGATTATCGTTGCTTAATCATCCGGTGTTACAAATCTCCTCCACTACAAGAAATCTCGTCCCGAGATTTAGGAGGTAGTAAGGAAAGAGTGCGGGTATTCATCTCAAGACGATCCTCGCGCTCCTGTGTGGCTTCGCGTCTTGAGTGATTCACCATCGGACTTTGAGGAACTTGATCGCTTTCCGACGTGTGCGGCGTTCAGCTTGGTCGAGAATGCGGACCGGATGCTCTTTATAGGAGAGGTCCTGTTGCAATTCGAGCACTTCATGGTCCATCGCTCGGATTGGGTCCTTGAAGCAGCGCCGGAGTTGGGACACGTGGAACACATCGTGAACTCCGAGAAAGGTTCGTGAAGCTCCAGTTGATAAGCCACTTTTCCACGCCTTTCCGAATAGTGAATGGGCCAATATAGCGAGGAGCTAGCTTGCCCTTGATTCCAAGCGGTGAGCACCCTTCATTGGTGTAACGCGAAGATAGGCCTTTTCGCCAAAGTTGATAGACCATGTCTTTGTGATGATGGTCATAATTACTCTTTGACGTGGTCGAGCAGTCTTGAGATTCTCGCGAATAATGCGGACTTGTTCTTCGCATGTTGGATAATATCCGGACCAAGAGTGGACGCTCCCGCTTCGACCAGTTCGGAGGGTTCGCACTTTCGCCCATATAACACTTCAAGGGGCCATCTTCGACTAGCTTGATAGCTATTATTATAAGAGAACTCAGCATACGGGAGAGATTCCTCCCATTTCTTGCCGAATGAACGACACAAGCTCAAGCATGTCTTCGAGAATTTGGTTGACACATTCAACTTGCCCTTGTGATCATGGATGAAACGCAGATCGAAAGATAAATGAGTCCCCATAGCTTCTTGAAAACTTGCCCGTAATCTTGAAGTGAATAAGCTGCCACGGTCCGAATCGATAACCAAAGTGGAATACCGTGAAGTGAAACAATTCGACATATAGAGAGTTGCAAGCTGGCTAGCGTGATCGTCTCTTTGACCGCCGTAAAATGTGCAACTTTAGAAAGCCGGTCAATGACGACAAGAATAGCATCATTACCTTTCTGCGATTTGGGAAATCCAAAGGACGAAGTCCATTTCAACATGGTCCCATTTCCATTCGGGAATAGAGATAGGTTGCAGAGTTCAAGCAGGCCTTTGATGTTCTGCTTTGATACGACGGCAAGCGCCACACTCAAAGAACATAGCGAGCAATGTCTTGCTTCATATTAGACCACCGTAATCTCGGATTTAATGTCTTGATACATCTTTGTACTACCAGGATGGATACATAGAGGCGTATCATGAGCTTCTTTCATAACCTTCGAGTCATATTCAGGTTTTCCTTCTTACACGGCACCACTAGGCGGCCTTTGAAGTACAAGGCGCCATCATCGGCAATAGTGAAGGACGAGGATTTCCTTTTTGATGTCTTGTTTAATCTTGTAGACTTCAGTCAAATCCTGCATTGTCTTTATGGTGCCCACGAGATCGGGTTCAACAGCTAGGGTATAGAGGGAACCCTGGGGAACAACATGGAGATTCATCTTGCGGAACTCGGAGGAGGGGGAGCGAGTGCACCGGAGGAACAATATGGAGGTTCAGCTTTCTGAATTCTTCAACAAGTGAGGGCTGAACTTTGTGAACTCAAGGTGGTTGCAGAAGACTTGCGGCTCAAGGCATCAGCCATTACATTAGCCTTGCTCGGCGATAGGAAATACCCAAATCAAAGTCTGCAATCTCCATCCATCTCTGCCGACGGAGGTTCAGGTCTGGCTGAGTAAACAGATACTTCAGACTTTGGTGGTCGGTGAAGATCTCGCAACGATTACGAGAAGGTAATGTCGCCACTCGCTTTAGCGCATGAATGACAGCAGAAGTTCGAGGTCGTGAACTGGGTAGTTCTCTTCGTGAGGGCGCAACTATCGAGAGGCATAAGCAACCACTTTGCGCTCTTGCATTAGGACACCGCCTAATCCTTGACGAGAAGCATCGCAGTAAATGACGAAGTCCTTCTTAGTATCGGGAGGAGCTAGCATCGGGCAGAAGTCAACTTGTCTTTGAGTGCCCGAAACTTTCCCGACACTTATCTCGCCCATTGGAATTTGACGCCTTATGCAACAAAGTTAGTCGAGGCACGGCAATCTTGGAGAAGTTCTCGACGAATCAACGGCAATAGTCAAGCGAGACCGAGAAAACTTCGACTTGCTTAACGCTCTTCGGAGGAGTCCAATCGAGAATAGCCTGAACTCGTTCGGGGTTGACGGCAATACCATCCTTAGAGATGACATGTCCAAGGTAGGTTACTTCGAAGCCGAATTCACACTTGGAGAACTTGGCATATAGTTGATGCTCTCGTAGCTTTTCCAAAGACAAGACGAAGATGTTCAACATGTTCTTCTTCATTCTTGGAAAAGATCAGATATCATCCAGATAAACCACGACGAACTTGTCGAGGTAATCCATGAATATATAGTTCATCAAAGAGAGAAGGTAGCTGGAGCATTGGTTGCCGAAGACATGACGGTGTAATCGTATGAACCATAACGAGTCACGAATGCGGTCTTGGGGATATCCTCCTCACGAACCCGGATCTGGTGGTAACCCAACCTCAAGTCGAAGTTTCGAGAACACCGACGAACCAGCCAGCTTGCTCATAAAGATCATTGATCCGAGGAAGAGGATACTTATTCGAATGGTAGCTTGATTTATAGGACGGTAGTCTTGGACCAATCGGTTTGTCCCATCCTTCTTCTTGACAAAGAGAGAAGGTGCTCCCCAAGGAGAGCAACTTGGGCGAATGAAGCCACTTTGAAGAGATTTGTCGATTTCCTCCTTTAGCTCAAGGAGTTCATGCGGCGGCATCTTGTATGGTCGCTATTATAGGAGTGGTGCTCGGTTTCAAGTCGATGACTAATTCGACAGCTCTAGCAGGGGAATCCTCGAAGTTCTTCAGAAAGACGCCTTGGAAATTGCAAGCGACAGTGAATGTTTTCAATTCCCTCGAGGGTGCGGCGCTCAATGCATTCAATGCATAGAGCCTTGCCTCGGCATCTTGAACCGCACGAGCATTGTAGCTTATTATTTCATCGAAGGGTGTAGCGGATGGACGGTCTTAGTGGCGCAAACGATTGACGCAAGATGCGCTTTCAACCAATCCATCCCCAAAATGAGGTCGATGTTAGACCTCTTGAGATAATGGGTGAGGCATAGAATTCCAACCCTTCGATTTCCACGGGGACGTCGACGCCAACCATGGAGGTTTGACATTGTCCCAAGGGGGTTTTTACCACTACCGAAGAGTTCATCTCCTCACACTTAACGTCGTGCTTGTATGCAAAGTCTTCGACATGAATGAATGCGATGCTCCTGAATCGAATAAAATGATGCGTACTGAATTTACGAGGAGTGTACCCATCACAAGAGCAGGCTGGTCTTGAGCTTCATTCAGATCAACGTGGTTGGCCCGAGCTTGACCATAAGACTTGGCGGTGTTGTTGCGGTCCAGGTGTTTCCACGGCCACCTTTGGAAGGGCCGATTGATTCGGTTCGTTGCATTCTCTAGCACGGTGCCTGGTTGTCCGCACTGAAGCACAAGCCATTATTGGGGGTGGGAACAGAGCTTGGGGTGGTGGAGCTGGAAGCTTGGCTGCTTAGTTGTAGGCGCACGAGGCAGCATAGTTCTGCCTTGGAGCAGGTGCATTCGGCTGGTACATACCGTTGGGAATCCATATCTTGCGCTTCTGCGAGGACGGGCTCAAGATGAGCCCGTGTCACAGTTGCGCTGTTAGAGCTCTGGTATTCCTGCGCACCAGTTTCGACATTGATAGCCTTGTTCACCAAGGTGGCGAAATCAGCAAAGTCGTGCACTAGAAGTGCGAGCTTGATGTCGACTTGAAGACCGTCACGAACTTCTCCCGTCTGCGTGCATCGGTTGCAATATCCTCTTCAAGATAGCGAGACAAGTCCAAGAACTCTCGATAAGCTTCGACAGCCTTGTTGCCTTGGGTGAGGTTGCGGAACTCACGCTTCTTCCGTCCATGACCCTTGAGGGATGAAGCGGCACGAAAGCAGCTTGGAAGTCCGCCAGTGATGAGTGTTCCAACGGCGAGTACGCCTGTGGCTGTCCCACCATTGAGCTGCGGGTCCCTTCAGAAGAAGGAAGCAAAAGTGACATAGTGGCGGGCTACATCAGCAGACTCCATCTCATAGGTGATGTCACGGAGCTCCATCAAGATCCAAAGGCTGGGTTGAGCTGCGGTACACGCCGGGGTTCAGCGCGTATGAAATCCTGCAGAGTTGTTCCGCTTTGGGTGCTGGTTCATATTGGGGCAAGGAAACTGAGCCATCATGTTTTCCATGAACTGGCGATTCATCTCGAGCTGTTGGATCATACCAGCCATGTACTCGGTGGTGGTGGGAAGTTGGCACCACGACCACGACCTAGTAGCCTAACCATCCCGCTATTATATAACAGGGTAGTTCAGCATTTGAGAAATTAAGCAAGAGACAGGAATCATTCATGATGAAACATGCATGATGGGAACTACATAGTAGTTGGCATATCTTACAAAAGGAATCATGCATAGAGTTCGATACATAGAGTCCAGTACATAGACTACTACATCATAGGCGGCACGCAGGCTCGCAGCGAATACATCAAACACTAACAGCAAGCCTACATCAGTCCCACGCTGTATCGCGGAGGTAGCTGTAGCCCGAAAGCGGTAGTGCGGCAATGATAGTCCTCCACGCCGGTGACACAGGGGCCGCGGATACTCGGTGTTGAATCCGACGTCCCCGTGGCGAGAAAAGGGACAAGTGCGGAGAGTAGCCTCCCACGCCCGCCAACCGACACCCCAGGGCATCACGGTCCCGGCTGGGTAGATCGCAGAACGCGCAGCTCTCCGATCGGACAAAGGGTGCATCAGCGTCGAGCACGGTAAAGGTGCCGACGGGTGATGTACAACTCGTGGCGAAGAGCTCGGTTAGCTCGATCCAGCCCATCGACATGCGTAACAAAGTTCGATGGTGGAAGGGCTCTCTGGTGACAAAGGAGTAGGCAGCGGTGTAGTAACCTCCTCACCAACATCGACGAGATAGCAATGTGCACGAAGGGGAGGTGTCCAACTCTCGATACTCAAAGACGAAGACGTGTCGAGCAGCATAAGCAGCATCGTGGACTGCCATATCGATAGTCACTCCAACACCATGTGCGGTGTGCAGCACAAGAGTGGACTCATCTCCGAGAGTAGAGGTGGACGATGGCGCTGCATCGCTCCTGGTTATAGTCCCGGTACTCCTCATAGACGGTGTACTCAGGTGCCAGCGATAACCCGATAGGTCATCATCTCGGCTAGCACCGCAGTGATCCCGAGGCACCAATGGCCGTCGTGTGGCGCACGACCTGCCTCGTGGGTTCCATCTGAAAACAAAGACGCTTCAAAGGAGTCAAATGACAAGGTGGAAATTGCTCAAATACAATTCCAAGAACAACTAAGGCTATATCCAACTTTGGGGTGAATGTGGTCACGGGATCCTAGTGTTAGTTAGTAAAATCGTTTAACCCGAGTAGAAGAGAGTTCAGAGTCCCAGAGTAAAGGTCGAGGAGTAAAAGATCCTAGTACCACCCGATGGCGACGTGGGCCCGTAAGGCACACAGCCAAGTTAGTAAAAGTTTTTGCCATGTCTAGACTCGACTTCGGCCAAGGAGTGTGGAAGGGGGATTCCTACAGGCAGTCGGCTCTGATACCAACTTGTGACGCCCCCTATTTAATCGTACACTAATCATACACGCAAACATGTACGATCAAGATCAGGGACTCACGGGAAGATATCACAACACAACTCTAAAACATAAATAAGTCATACAAGCATCATAATACAAGCCAGGGGCCTCGAGGGCTCGAATACAAGTGCTCGATCATAGACGAGTCAGCGGAAGCAACAATATCTGAGTACAGACATAAGTTAAACAAGTTGCCATAAGATGGCTAGCACAAACCGGATACAGATCGAAGAGGAGCAGGCCTCCTGCCTGGATCCTCCTAAGTTACTCTGGCCGTCGCCGCCGGGCTGCACGTAGTAGTAGGCACCTCCGAGTAGTAGTCGTCATAGGCGGCGACGTCCTGCTCCCGGCTCCATCGTCTGCTTGCAGCAATCGAGTAGAGGTAGGGAAAAGGGGAACAAGGCAACCGTGAGTACTCATCCAAAGTACTGCAAGCAAGGAGCTACACTACATATGCATGGATATATGTGTAAAGGCCATATCGATGGACTGAACTGCAGAACGCCGTAATAAGAGGGGATAGCTAGTCTTAACGAAGACTACGCTCGACACCGACTTGCAACAGTAGAAAAGGACAATCAAGTCCTCCAAGTAACATCACATAACAATAATCCTACCCGGCGATCCCTGCTCATATCCCTGAGCGAGAGCGACCACCGTTGTATCCGCACTTGGAAGGGTGTGTTTTATCAAGTATCCGGTTCTAGTTGTCATAAGCTCAAGGTACAACTCCAAGTCGCCCTGTTATCAAGATCACGGCTATCCGAATAGATTAACTTCCTGCAGGGTGCACCATCTTACCCAAAGACGCTTGATCCCATTTGGCCGGACACACTTTCCGGGTCATGCCCGCCGCTGAAGATCAACACGCCGCAGCCCCACCTAGGCACAACAAAGAGGCCAACACGCCGGTCTAATCCTAAGCGCCAGCAGGGTCCGGGCCCATCGCCTCGAAAGCACACAAGACGTTATGACGCGTGACGGAAGCGCACCTAGCCTAACAGCGCTCCAGTCCAATCCGGCCGCGCCATCCGTCACGACGTCTCAAGTACTTCGGTGATACCACGACGCCGGATACCCATAACTACTCCCGCGAGATGGTTAGTGCGTATAAGCTCAGAGCCAACTCAGATCAAATACCAAGACCTCGTTAAGCGTGTTAAGTATCCGCGAACGCCGAACAGGCCAGCCCACCTCTCTCCTAGGCGGTCTCAACTCGCCTGCCGCTCCGCCTCAAAGATCCACTCATGGTGCTTCATCACCAATTCCGACTTTAGTCTCCACATGTATCATGTATAAAGTATATAGTATATACCCGTGATCAACTCCCGAGTGATCACGGCCCGATAGTATAGCACGCAGACGGACAAGAAAGTAGGGCCACAGATGAAAGTACTAGCATCCTATACTAAGCATATAGGATTGCGTAAGGTAACAAATGGTTACAAGGACAAAGCTATGCAGCGGTATAGGAGTATCTCAAAACAGTAACATGCTATACTACTCTTATGCAAGCAGATAGAGAAGAGTAGGCGATATCTCGTGATCAAGGGGGGGGCTTGCTGGTTGCTCTGGCAAGAGAGAGGGTCGCCAACACCGTAGTCGAACTGCCAAAGCAGCAGTCGGTCTCGTAGTCTACCGGAGAGAAGAGGGGAAGAAACAATGAATACTAAGTAAACAGATGCATATCGATGCATGACATGTCAAGAAGCGATGCTAGGCGTGTTCTAACGTGGTATGAGGGGTACTGGTTAGGGAAAACATCCGGAAAGTATTCCTGTTTAGGTTTTTCGCAGGAGCCGAGGGGAAAAGTTGTAGGTTCGATAGGTTAGGGGTGTGTGGCGACGAACGGATCGCGTATCCGGATTCGCCTCGCTGCTCGAGCAACTTTCATGTTGAAAATATTTTAATCCGAATTACGGATTAAAAGATGTGATTTTCTAAAGATTTTATTAATTTCTGGAATTTAATTAATTAATTAATTAATTAATTCGAAAAATGTATTTATGACGTCAACATGATGTCATGCTGACATCAGCAGTCAACAGGGTTGACTAGGTCAACCCTGACATGTGGGACCCGTTCGTCATACACTATTAACTAATTAACTTAATTAAGTTTAATTAACAGTAGTTAATTAGGTTAATTAGTCATTAGGTTTAATTAATCAGGATTAATTACATTAGTTAATTAATTAATTAATTAATTAGTTTTTATTCATTTTATTTATATTTATTTAATTTTTCATTTTCCTTTTCCTTTTTATTTTTTTTAAAACGTCCTGTGGGGCGGGGCCCCCATGTCAGTGGCGGTGGGGGGGACGATCGGCTCTGTGGACCGAGTCAACAGAGCGAGGGGGCCTGGGCCCATCCGTCGATGTGACCAAAGGGGCCCCTGTGGCCACGCCGGGGGGAGCCGAGTGGGCTCCGTAATCATCCGCATGCGGGGGGCGCCGAGTCGCGGACTCGTTCCCAGCTGCCTAACGGGCGCGCAAGCGCGAACTGAACGTCTGGAGGATCTGCGGTTCCGATGGCGGTGGTGGCACGGCTGGCTCGGCGGAACGGCGCCAGCGAGAGGTTCGGCTCCGTCCGGGGGGACGTGCTCGGGGTCGGGAGGGGTTATGCGCGCCGAGCCACACGGGCTCGGCCTCGTGACCGCTTGGTCACCGGGGCGCCATGACGGATCCACGGTGGTAGGGGCATTCGGTGCGGCGGAGGGGGGCGCCGCCGGGTGAGGAGGAGGAGAGGAGGTGGGGGACGGCGTGATCATGGGCGGGCGTGGCCACGGTGACATGCGGGGGGGCGGCAGCCGGCGACGGGAGATCCGGCGACGGCGTCGCTCGGGAGGGGAGAGGAGCGAGAGGAGAGCTCACTGGGTCGGGGGTCAAGACGAAGCTGGGAGCTCGGTGGCGACCAGCGGGAGGCGGCGGGGAGGCGGCCGACCGGCGTCGGGGAGATCCGGTGAGGCGGGGGTCGGGACGACCCAGCGCGGCGAAGGCCAAGGTGGGGCGACAGTGGTGGGAGGGATCCGGACGGCGGCGGGGGCGCAGGGAGAGGGCGACGCAATGGGCGGCGGGGGGTCGTCGCAGGGGCGCGACGGTGGATCGGCCCCAACTAGATCGGGCGAGGGGGAAAGGGACCGGGGAGGCGAATGGGGCTAGGGTTCCACCGACAGGGGAAGGGGGTGGATAAGGTGGCCGGCCGGTTGGGCCGGGCCGTGGGTGTCCGACCGGCTGGGGAGGGGCTGGGCTGTGGGGGTCGGGAGTCTGGCTGGGCCAAAGGGGGGGGCTGGCCCAGTTGGGCCAATGGGGTTTCTTCCCCCCACTTCTCTTTTGTTTTATTTTTTTCTTTTTCTTATTTTCTTCTTTTCTGTTTTAGTTTATTTAAAATACCAAAACACTTTACAAAATTTTGTGCACCCCACCATAATTAGGTTTGTTATTTTTGACAACCCCCGAACATTTTAGTTTTAGTTTTTGAAAACTTTTATCGTTTGCTTTTGTTTTGAATTTGTTTTAGACCGGGTTCGAATCAACGTGAGTTTAGTCACAGTAACCGAGGTGATTACTGTTGCTTAATCATCCGGGTGTTACATATTCACACTGATCATGCTGATATTAAATATCTTATGGAAAAGAAAGATGCAAAACCTAGACTTATTAGATGGGTTCTCTTGCTGCAATAATTTGATTTGCATATTGTTGATAGAAAAGGAGCTGACAACCCCGATGCAGATAACTTATCTAGGTTAGAGAATGTTCTTGATGACCCACTACCTATTGATGATAGCTTTCCTGATGAACAATTAAATGTCATAAGCACTTCTCGTAGCACTCCATGGTATGCTGATTATGCTAATTATATTGTTGCTAAATTTATACCACCTAGCTTCACATACCAACAAAATAAAAAGTTTTTCTATGATTTGCGACATTACTTTTGGGATGACCCACATCTTTATAAATAAGGAGTTGATGGTGTTATTAGACGTTGTGTGCCTGAGCATGAACAGGAATATATCCTACGCAAGTGCCACTCCGAAGCTTATGGAGGACACCACGCTGGAGATAGAACTGCACATAAGGTATTGCAATCCGATTTTTATTGGCCCACTCTCTTCAAGGATGCCCATAAGTTTGTTTTGTCTTACGATGAATGTCAAAGAATTGGTAATATTAGTAGACGTCAAGAAATGCCTATGAATTATTCACTTGTTATTGAACCATTTGATGTTTGGGGATTTGATTATATGGGACCTTTTCCTGCCTCTAATGGATATACACATATTTTGGTTGCTGTTGATTACGTTACTAAGTGGGTAGAAGCTATTCCAACTAGTAGTGCTGATCATAACACTTCTATTAAAATGCTTAAGGAAGTTATTTTTCCAAGGTTTGGAGTCCCTAGATATTTAATGACTGATGGTGGTTCACACTTTATTCATTGTGCTTTCCGTAAAATGCTTGCTAAATATGATGTTAATCATAGAATTGCGTCTCCTTATCACCCGCAGTCTAGTGGTCAACTAGAATTGAGCAATAGAGAGCTCAAATTAATTTTGCAAAAGACTGTTAATAGGTCTAGAAAGAATTGGTCCAAAAAACTTGATAATGCATTATGGGCATATAGAACTGCATATAAGAATCCTATGGGTATGTCTCCGTATAAAATGGTTTACGGAAAAGCATGTCACTTACCTATCGAACTAGAACATAAGGCATATTGGGCTATTAAAGAGCTCAACTATGATTTCAAACTTGCTGGTGAGAAAAGATTATTTGATATTAGCTCACTTGATGAATGGAGAACCCAAGCTTATGAAAATGCTAAGTTGTTTAAAGAAAAAGTTAAAAGATGGCATGACAAAAGGATACAAAAGCTTGAGTTTAATGTAGGTGATTATGTATTGCTATACAACTCTCGTTTAAGATTTTTTGCAGGAAAACTTCTCTTTAAATGGGAAGGTCCCTACGTTATCGAGGAGGTCTATCGTTCCGGTGCCATAAAAATCAACAACTTTGAAGGTACAAATCCGAAGGTGGTAAACGGTCAAAGGATCAAACATTATATCTCAGGTAATCACATAAATGTTGAAACCAATATTATTGAAACCGTAACCCCGGAGGAATACATAAGGGACACTTTCCGGAACGTTTCAGACTCCGAAAAGGAGTAGGTATGTGGTACGGTAAGTAAATAGACTCCAAAACAATTTTTAAGGCAATATTTCTCTGTTTTGGAATATTTAGAAAAATAGAACAATAAGTAGCAGTCCGGGAAGGACATGAGGGCCCCACGAGGGTGGTGGGCGCGCCCTACCCCCTGGGCGCGCCCCCCTACCTCGTGAGCACCCCGTGTGCCCTCCGGACTCCGTTTTCTTGCAAGATATGTATTTTGGTCGGTAAAAATTCATTATATATTCTCCCGAAGGTTTTGACCCGTATCACGCAAATATCCTTTGTTCTTGTTTCGAGCTGTTGTTGCTGCAGATTAGATCAACATGTCATCCCAGGATTCGGAAGGAGAAAGCTATGTGGATGATTACATAGCAAATCCTAAGGTCTATGGAGACGTGGAGCACGATGGTTGGACTACGGAGGAAGAAGAAAACTATGAACCCAAGGGGAAGGAGGAGACGAGCTCAGATGAAGATGAAGCCCCATTACCTCAACCTGGGGACATGCATGTGGAGTTCAAAAAGTTAAGACTCTCCGATAGGGTAAAGAAACCAAAGATCAAGTTTATCCCTTTTCGTCTCTTGCAGCAAAATAAGCAGGACTTATGCAAAAAGATATTAACCCTGGAGTGGGAGATTGATTATTTGAGGGACCAAAATTCCATCCTCAAGCGCAAATTAAGGGAGAAGTCTATGCCATCAACTAAGTCAACATCACCACCATCCTCTTCACCAGCAAAGGAGACATAATCACATGGGTATGGGCACTCCCCTTGGCAACCGCCAAGCTTGGGGGAGGTGCCCCGGTAGCGTATCACAATCACAACTCCTATATTTACCGTTTTTCTTAGTTCGATCCTTTTAGTAGTATCTTGATTTAGTAGAATAAAGTCATGGCATGATCTAGTTTTGAGTTTTGCTTTATGATCCCTCTATGTAATCGAGTCTGTGAGCTATATATATAATAAAGTTAGTTGAGTAAAGGGCTTGATTATTTTTCCATGATCTTGGGTGAATAAAAGAAAAGAAAGAAGAAAAAGGATAAAAAGAAACAAAGAGTTCATATTGATCTTATTGAGAGTAATGACTTCACATAGAAAGAGTATGATGATTAAAAGTTGTTGGGAGTTGGCAAACATAGCTTTGGTCATCGTTGCAATTAATAGGAAGTAATAAGGAAAGAGAGGTCTCACATATAGATATATTATCATTGACATCTTTTATGATTGGGAACACTCATTAAAATATAACATGCTAAAGAGTTGATGTTGGACAAGGAAGACAACGTGATGAGTTATGTTTTCTTATATCTGAGATAAAGTATGTTGTCATGGATCCTCTAACATGTTGAGCTTGCCTTTCCCCCCTTATGCTAGCCAAATTCTCAGCACCAAGTAGAGATACTACTTGTGCTTCCAAAAAACCCTTAAACCAGTTTTGCCATGAGAGTCCACCATATCTACCTATGGATTGAGTAAGATCCTTCAAGTAAGTTGTCATCGGTGCAAAGCAATAAAAATTGCTCTAAAACATGTATGATTGATTGGTGTGCGAGAAATAAGCTTTATACGATCTTGTGATGTGGAAGTAATAAAAGCGACGGACTGCATAATAAAGGTTCATATCACAAGGGGCAATATAAAGTGACGTTCTTTCGCATTGAGATTTTGTGCATCCAACCATATAAGCGCATGGCAACCTCTGCTTCCCTCTGCGAAGGGCTTATCTTTTATTATTATCCTCTACCTTATGCAAGAGTCACGGTGATCTTCACCTTTCCTTTTCATTTTATCCTTTGGCAAGCCCAAAGATGTTGGAAAGAACATGATATATATATCTAATTGGATGTAGGGGAGCATGACTTATTATTGTTGACATTACCCTTGAGGTAAAAGGTTGTGGGGCAAAACTATAAGCCCCTATCTTTCTCTGTGTCCGATTAAAATTCCGTAACCACAAGTATTGCGTGAGTGTTAGCAATTATGAAGGACTAAATGATAGTTGAGTATGTGGACTTGCTTTTAAGCTCTGACATAGACTCTTTCCGATGTTTTGATAAATTGCAATTGCTTCAATGACTGAGGTTATAATTTGTTGGTGCTCAATAAGGTTTCTGATTCATAGTTTTGCATTGTGAAAAGATCATCACTTGAACATAAGTAATCATATGACAAAATCTATATGTGTTGCTATTATGAGAACAATCATGATGCCTTCATGTCCGTATTTTATTTTTATCGACGCCTCTACCTCTAAACATGAGGACATATTTATTGCTATTGGCTTTTCGCTTGAGGACAAGCGAGGTCTAAGCTTGGGGGAGTTGATACGTCCATTTTGCATCATGCTTTTATATCGATATTTATCGCATTATGGGCTGTTATTTCACGTTATGTCACAATACTTATGGCTATTCTCTTTTATTTTACAAGGTTTACATGAAGAGGGAGAATGCCGGCAGCTGGAATCCTGGGCTGGAAAAGGAGCAAATATTGGAGACCTATTCTGCGCAACTCCAAAAGTCCTGAAACTCCACGGAATATCTTAAAATAAATAAAGAGAAATCGTCGCCAAAGATGAAGGCCCGGGGGCCCACACCCTGCTCACGAGGGTGGGGGGCGCCCCCCCCCCCTAGGGCATGCCCCCCTAACTCGTGGGCCCCCTGGTGGCTCTCTGACGCCCACCTTCTCCTATATGAAGTCTTTCGTCAAGAAAAAAATAAGAAGAAACCTTCCGGGAGGAGACTTCGCCGCCACGAGGCGGAACCTTGGCGGAACCAATCTAGGGCTCCGGCAGAGCTATTCTGCCGGGGACACTTCCCTCCAGGAGGGGGAAATCGTTGTCATCATCATCACCAACGCTCCTCTCATCGGGAGAGGGCAATCTCCATCAACATCTTCACCAACACCATCTCATCTCCAAACCCTAGTTCATCTCTTGTATCCAATTCTTCTCTCCAAGTCGGGGATTGGTGCTAGTAGGTTGCTAGTAGTGTTGATTACTCCTTGTGGTTGATGCTAGTTGGTTTATTTGGTGGAAGATCATATGTTCAGATCCTTTATGCATATTATTACCCCTCTGATTATGAACATGAATATGCTTTGTGAGTAGTTACGTTTGTTCCTGAGGACAAGGGAGAAGTCTTGCTATTAGTAGTCATGTGAATTTGGTATTCGTTCGATATTTTGATGAGATGTATGTTGTCTAGCCTCTAGTGGTGTTATGTGAACGTCGACTACATAAAATTTCACCATTATTTGGGCCTAGAGGAAGGCATTGGGAAGTAATAAGTAGATGATGGTTGCTAGAGTGACAGAAGCTTAAACCCTAGTTTATGCGTTGCTTCGTAAGGGGCTGATTTGGATCCATATGTTTCATGCTATGGTTAGGTTTACCTTAATACTTTTGTTGTAGTTGCGGATGCTTGCAATAGAGGTTAATCATAAGTGGCATGCTTGTTCAAGTAAGAGCAGCACCCAAGCACTGGTCCACCCACATATCAAATTATCAAAGTACCTGAGGGAGTCCCGGATTAGGGGGTGTCCAGATAGCCGAACTATAGCGTTCGGCCGGACTCCTGGACTATGAAGATACAAGATTGAAGACTTCGTCCTGTGTCTGGAAGGGACTTTACTTGGCGTGGAAGGCAAGCTTGGTGATACGGATATGTAGATCTCCTTCCATTGTAACCGACTCTGTGTAACCCTAACCCTCTCCGGTGTCTATATAACGGAGGGTTTTAGTCCGTAGGGACAAACAAAATCATACCATAGGCTAGCTTCTAGGGTTTAGCCTCTCTGATCTCGTGGTAGATCTACTCTTGTACTACCCATATCATCAATATTAATCAAGCAGGAGTAGGGTTTTACCTCCATCGAGAGGGCCCGAACCTGGGTAAAAACATCGTGTCCCTTGTCTCCTGTTACCATCCGCCTAGACGCACAGTTCGGGACCCCCTACCCGAGATCCGCCGGTTTTGACACCGACATTGGTGCTTTCATTGAGAGTTCCGCTGTGCTGTCGCCATTAGGAAGGATGCCTCATCCCGTCTTTAAAGACGGCTCTGTTGCTAAAGGAGCTTTGGCTATCGGCCAAACTCCGGCTAGGCGGTTTTCTTATGACCGCCTGTTCTGCGCCGACGATGACTTCTCGGGTCATCAAAAGCAATCTTCACGTCGACTCGGAACTCGCCGAGCAGTTAGATCCGATGGAGCTCTCTTCTTTAAATGAGCTCTTGGATCGCATCGCCGCCCTGGGAGTCACTACAGACTACGATTAGATTAGGCCTAAACCTGATCTGAGAGAGATTAACTCTCCCCAGGTCACCCATCACGTTGATGTGGTGGAGGAACAACGCGGCGACCCTTCATCTATCTTAAGGACTAACTATGTCCGGACTCCCAATCCCTCCAAGCCGGATACCCGCGGAGGGAGGACGTCACTCAAGACCTGAACTTAGAGTCAGGCAACGGGCTAGATTCAGTGGACAATATCCAACAATCCAAGCTTCCGAGTTCGGAAACTCCTTGGCCCTTGAGCCTCAGATTGGGTAGGGTTTCGGATCTAATTCCACCCGCCCACCCTAACATAGGCGATCTATCCAATATTAGGCAAGAGCCTGAAGAAACAGTACATCATTACTGGACCAGATTCCTCCTGGTTATGAACAGGATAAAGGACTGCCGCGAGGAAGATGCAATTTCATTCTTCTGCAATAATTGCACGGACATGGGAATCCTCAACGCCTTGGGTCGCCGTGAAATTACACGCTTTGCTGAGTTGGCGTCCATAGTATGAATGTACTATGCGATGGAAAGCGCCTGGAAAACTGAAGTAAGATTTTTGGACAATCCGGCCCCGAATACAAACCCAGTCCGAAACAAAAGGGCGCATTATCGCCAATCACCCGGTTTAAACACCAAAAAACAAAAACCCCCCCACGGGGCATGGAACCGTACTGGAGGGGTGGCTCAACGGACCCTATAAAATTCATAGCACAGAGAGCGCTACACCAACTCATAGCCTTAGAGCATGTTGGATACTCCGGCAGGTGGCCAAACGCAACGAAGAGCTTCTAACCCCAGCATCCACAGAGCACCAGCCCAAGGATACCAGCATGGTATTAATAGTCTTCGAGACTTTCGCATCAAACAATATGCGAAAACGAACACTCCGCAACCTCGCCGAAGTCTACCAAGTAGCAACAATAAATCCATGGAGTGACACGGCTATTACCTTTAATGCCAGTGATGAACCTAAATTCCGAACAGCCCGAGCACCAGCAGCATTGGTCCTCAGTCCAATAGTGGACGGCTTTCGCCTTACCAAAGTACTCATGGACGGTGGCAGCGGATTGAACCTCATCTATGAGTAAACCCTTCGAAAAATGGAAATAGACTGGAGCCGCATTGAGCGGAGCAGCACAACCTTTAGAGGAATAATCCCCAGTCGGGAAGCGAGCTGCATAGGTAAAATCACACTGGATGTGGTGTTCGGCACGCCGGATAATTACAAGTCCGAGGAGGTCACGTTCCAAGTGGCCCCGTTCAGCAGCGGATACCACGCTCTATTAGGGCGAGAGGCATTCACAATTTTTCAAGCTATACCCCATTACGGGTACATGAAGCTCAAAATGCCCGGGCCCAACGGAATCATCACTCTTGCTAGTGACCCGGACATAGCACTCCGCGCTGAAAATAAGATAGCCGCACTAGCCCTTGAGGCACTATCCGAAGCCCTAGCGGCCGAGGAACTAACTGTGCTATGCTCCACGGTGAACAGGGACGATGTGATACTTGATAAAAGATCCAAGTCCACCTCCTTTAAACCAGCAGACGAAATAGTCAAATTCCAAGTCCACCCAACGGACCCTACAAAAACGGCCTGATGTAGACGCCTCACTATGAGAATTCCTACGCGAAAATTGGGACATTTTTGCCTGGCACCCTTCAGACATGCCAGGAATCCCACGCCGGCTGGCCGAGCACAGCCTAAACATCCTAAAAGGATTCAAGCCACCAAACAGGCTCTTCAAGCGTTTCTCGAACCTAAGAGACAAGTCATGGGAGAGGAGCTAGCCAAACTATTGGAGGCCGGATTCATCGAGATATAAAACATTCGGATGGCTAGCAAACCTGGTGATGGTACCAAAGAAGGACAAATCCGGCGCCTATGTGTCGATTTCAAGGACCTCAACAAGGCTTGCCCAAAGGATCCTTCCCTCCCCCGCATCGATCAAATTATCGATGCTACCGCAGACACGATTCATTGTGTTTCCTCGACGATACTCGCTACCATCAAATTAAGATGGCGAACCTGATCAAGCCGCAACGGCATTTATCACCCCATACGGCCCATTCTGCTTCAACACAATGCCCTTCGGGCTCAAAAACGCCGGCGCAACATATCAGCACTTGATTCAGACATGTCTGGCAAACCAGATCGTCAAAAACAAGCATGTCAAAACTCTAGTACACGACGTGAGGCTCACATTCGATAATCTCCGAACATATGACATCAAGCTTAACCCGAAAAAATGCGTTTTCGGCGTACCTGCCGGAAAGCTCTTGGGCTTCATTGTACCCGGTAGAGGAATTGAAGCAAACCCAGCCAAGATCCGAGCTCTATCACAATTGGATATCCCAAAGGACCTCAAACAAATACAAAAATTGACCGGATGCGTGGCGGCTCTAAGCTGCTTCATCTCCCGTCTAGGAGAAAAGGCAATACCCCCCTATCGCCTCCTCCGGCGCACCGAACACTTTGAGTGGACGGATGCGCCATGGCCGGACTCGAAGAAATAAAAGCCATATTGGCAACAAACCCGGTCCTGGCCGCGCCCAATATGGGCGAACCAATGCTATTATACATCGCCGCAACTCATCAAGTTGTAAGCGCGGTGCTCGTTGTCGAACGAGAAACGGACGGAACAGGTTTCCCCTTCAAAAGCCAGTCTACTACGTGTCCACTGTCCTCACTCCATGCAAGTCACGGTATCTGCATTATCAAAAGATAGCGTACGCAGTGTTCATGGCATCCCGGAAGCTTCGACACTACTTTCAAGAGTGTTCGATAACAGTAGCCTCCGAAGTACCTCTTAATGACATTATAAACAACCGCGACGCGACGGGCCGGATTGCCAAATGGGCCATTGAGCTCCTCCCATTTGACATAACCTACAAGCCACGGCGAGCAATTAAGTCGCAAGTTTTGCCGACTTAAATCGCCGAATGGATCAAGCCGAACTCCCTAAAGAGTACGACACATAATCCAACCGGATCATGCACTTCGACGACTCCAAAATGTTGGCTGGTGCGGGGTCTGGCGTCGCTCGACGTCCCCAATAGGAGATCAGCTTCAATACGTACTCGAGATAATGTATACGGACTCCAACAACGCAGCGAAATACGAGGCCCTTCTACATGGTCTCCGGATGGCGGTATCCATGGGCATTCAACGCCTAGAGGTGCGCGGGGACTCGAACCTTGCGATATCCCAAATAAATGGAGACTTCGATGCCAAGGATCCGAAAATGGCAGCTTATCGCAACACCGTCCTAAAATGTCACCGGTTCAAGGGCTCGAATTTCACCATATAGCCCGGAAAACAATCAGCAAGCGACGCCCCTGCACGATCACCGGCGCGCAAGCGATGCCCCCCCCCAATATCTTTTAGAGAGGTTGTTCAAGCCATCCAGTATCATGGGAGGGGGAGTCCGGAAATAGCAGCCCGGACCCAACAGCACTGCCCGACACCGAACATTCTGACACAATTGGAGGCTCTGCCAATGAAGTAACATCTTCAGCCCACGTAATAATGGCAATCATTGCCCCGTGGACAGAACCATTCCTAGCCTACCTAACTAGGCATGAACTTCCCGAGGACCAAAATGAGGCACGCTGCATAGTGCAGCGATCTAAATCCTATAAAGTCCATGATGGAGAGCTTTATAGGAAAAGCACCACCGGAGTCCTTCAAAGGTGTATCTCCGAAGAGGAAGGGCGGAATCTTCTGGCTGAAATTCATGCCGGACTCGGCGGGCACCACGCCGCAGCCCGGCCCTTGTAAGCAAGGCCTTCCGTCAGATTCTATTGGCCGACGGCCCGGCAGATGCTCAGGACTTGGTCCAACGATGCGTCGGTTGCCAACTCTTTGCTAATCAAAGCCACATGCCACCCACCGCCCTCCAAACTATACCCATCACCGTCCCTTCACGGTCAGGGGCTTGACATGGTTGGACCCTTAAAGGAGGAACCCACAAGCAAAAATACCTACTGGTCATGGTGGATAAATTCACCAAATGGATAGAGGCCAAGCCTGTTAAGACGGCCGAATCCGGACCGGTGATAGACTTCATATCAGGGGTCGTACACCGTTACGGCGTCCCCCACAGCATCATCACTGAGAACGGCACGAACTTCACGGCCGACGAGGTCAAATTCTAGTGCAAAAACAAGGGCATCAAGCTCGACTATGCTTCAGCCTATCACCCTCAAACTAACGGTCAAGTCGAACGAGCAAATGGTCTAATCATGAGTGGCATCAAACCCAGACTAGTGCGGTCCCTCAAGGAATCTAACACGCACTGGGTAGAGGAGCTCGACTCCATACTCTGGGGGCTGCGGACCACGCCGAATCGCACCACCGGATTCACACCATTCTTTATGGTATACGGCGCGGAGGCGGTTCTGCCCTGCGACATAATTCATGACTCACCTCGCGTGCGCATGTATGAAGAAAGAGAAGCCGAGCTCGATCGGCATGACAGTTTGGACGCCTTGGAGGAGGAGCGTGACGTGGCCAAAGCCCGTTCCGCATTCTATCAACATCAGGCTCGAAGATATCAAAGCAGTGAAGTACGGGCCAAAACTTACAATGTTGGCGAATTAGTTCTACGCCTGCCGGACAAGAAAAAGGACAAACTCAAGCCCAAATGGGAAGGTCCCTTTATTATCGACCAAGTCCCGACCGGTGGAGCGCACTGGTCTGCGAGATGCATCGATAACCGACTCGAGCCGAACCCATGGAACGCCGCCCGTCTCCGAAGATTCTACGCCTAGCGTCGGATTCTGAGTTCGTCTCCTTCCTCTGTCTATTTTTTATGTATTAGTTGTCTTGTATTTCTCTCCTTCTCCATCTTTTTCTCTTATAGCCTTTAAAGGCTCGTTCGCGCATTGTTCGCACACACTTGACGCGCTATCCGCGCTCATTATACCTGGGGGCTTCCTTAACAGAAGCTTATTTTACGGGCCCTATGCCTAATACATGTGTAATGCTTCCACATGTACCTTTTATTAACCATTATATGCATCGATATGATTTAAGTTTTGGCCAAGCTGGGTTGCCTGGCTCCTGTGCTTACCCCTACATTCTCGATTGTTCGGCTAGGTGGTAAAGGAGCACCTCTGCGATTATTACCGCCGGTCACCGGATGTGTACCTCGACTGGGTGAAGCCGAAAGCTAAGCGTTCTTAAGGGAATATTCGGTCGGTGAACTAAAGATGATTCCTCACTTATTTATTTATCCGCCCCCAGATGCATTTCTGCTTTTTTCAGCTGTCCGGACATGCACTTCAAGGCATGCCTCCCAGGGAAAGGAACCCCTAACGGAACTATTCTTCCTGGAAGATGTTTCTTACTAACCATGTAATATAACATAACTAGTTGGGCACTTCTCTGTTAAAGCACTAATGACCCCTATGCCTGGTCTCCACGCATACCCCGGTTCTTACATAACCGTGATGGTATTCGGACACACTCCGGACTATAGGGTCCCGAGGTTGAAGCGAAAAGGTCCGCCATGACAAACGATCTACAATCCGGCTAGAAGGCATTTTTACATGTCATCTTAAATTACATAGTCAAATTGACTGGGTGTATTCCTCCTCAATACCATCTAATAGGCTGTCTAGTTTACAGTCCTGTTGGGGATCTTTTGCGGCCAATTCTACTTGACCGTACACTAAGCTCACAGGGATCTCCTTCCCATCTGGCCCCACAGGTCCGACCTCGGCCATGTGGTTTGGGTCATCCTTCGTGTACCGCATCTTCACCATGGCCCAGGCCTCCTTGGCGCCTTGACGGCAGGCCGATATCTTCCATAATCAGAAGCGCCGCCGCGCTCCCTTAAGCCTCTCGGCAAGCTCTCCAAGGCCTTCGGGCAGGGAGACAGATGGCCACAAGGCCTGGGCGACACCCTTCATCACTTGCCGAACTCGTTCGTGCAGTTGTAAGAGCTCGGGAAGAAGGTCACCCGTAGAACCGGACATTTCCTCTGCAGGACGATCTGTGAGCATACCTACAGACGTAACTCTCTTAGTCGACTTCTTCGCCGAACTCTTTTTCAAAGTTCGTTCAAGCACTTACTAAAAATGTCGCGTCGAAGCCGTCGATTCTCCTTCACGGAGTCCGCAAGCTGGGCACGAACATCTTTAAGTTCCTCTCCCAGCTGGGTGTTGGCATCTCGGAGACTATTCTTCTCCTGCCTCACCCTCGTGAGCACGCTCTCCCCGGCTTTTAACCGGCACAAGAGTTGTTGCTTGTCCGGATCTACTCCGGCGCCATCTGCAATGGTATTGTCAGATTTACATATATGTCGCACTTCACAACATACGTATGAAGCGTATATTACCAGAGGGGGTCTCCTTGGCCTCCCCTACAGCGGCTAGTGCGGCCTCAAGTTGGGCTTTGCACTCTTCCAGCTCCTGGGACAGTTGGCTATTCTTTGTTGTAAGATCCTGCATAATAAATGATCCTTAAATCAGTTATTCTTACTATTTCAAGTCTCGGGGGCTACTGGTATATATAACCATCAAATTTTCTCACCCGTATGTCTTTCACATACTTCTCTGTGGCTCTGGCTAGACCATTTTGAGCGGCACGGAGGTGCGCATCTCCCGAATTGAAGGCATCCAATGCCTCTTGGGAGAAACATGTGTCACGAAGAACAGTCCGGCGAAGCCTGTGATTCAGGGCACTCTCCACCTCGGAATTGGTGGCAGATAGTCCGTCGGCGTCCTCTGTCAGAGGAGTGTCCGCCGCACGCCTCGTGTTCGCCTCCGCCTCTGGACCTGGCTTTGGAGCCTGGCTGGTGGAGGCTCGATTGGCAGCCTCTCCGGATATAGTCCGGCGAGCGCTCTTTTTCCTGAAGAGAGCACGAGCGTTAGTATACCTTCCAGGAATAAAACCTAGGAATAAGGCGGCATGCCATACCGTGGCACCGGCGTCTCAACTGCACTGCACGCACTTCTTTTCAGCTCTTTGGGCCTTGCGCCCCTTGGTGGCTAGCCACCGAGGCTCGGCCTTCCGCCTCAAGGGCTCCTCCTGCAAAACACCATTGATATGCGGTGATCAAAGATAAGGATGATTTTCAAAGTATTGGGACTTCGATCTCAGTTACCTGTGAGGCTGGAAATATTCCGGGGTAATCGGCCGTAATGGCGACCAAGGCATTGTCGATGCACAGTTGGTAAAATACCCCATCAATCAGCTCCATGGATATGTCCGGATCCTCTTGGGAGGCTGGATCGAGGGACCTTTCCGGATCCTCGGGTTGTGGAGGAGGGCTGTTTATATCCCTTACAGCCCGACGCAATTCCTGCGTCAAAGTCACAGAATAAGGTACCTAACTACGGGAATATGGAACGGATGGGCATAAAGAAGTGTCCGCTAACCCAGCTTGGAGGATCGCACATAGAAAATCCGCCTCAGGATTGACGCGAGGAAATCCTCCTCTTCTCCCTTGTATAATGCGACAAGGCCTTCGTCGAGCAGCGACTGATCCCGGCCCCTTACGGCCGCAGCTGGTGGCATCATCCTCCCCGTGGAAATCCCACATGGGGTGGCCTCTATACTGAAGCGGCTGCACCCCCCGCATGATGCATGTGGCCATGACCCCGATCATGGTCAGTCTGGAATGGGATAGTAATCTTATCCGGCTCATCGTAAAGGACGCCCTGTCATTTTCCTTCCGAGGGCTCCGTGGGCGCCAACTTAGGCGCTTCTTCAAAGGAGCATTATTGAACTCAGGAAGACCGATCCGCACGAGGTCCCACGGGACATCTTCTATATAAAACCATTACAAGGCGGTCTTGGATGCCTTCTTTGGGGTTCCGGATAGATATCCGGTCCGCCGATCGCCATAGTTCGCTCCGCCCACTTGATATATCGACCCTCCTGAGGATGGGGCACAAGGCAGAACAGCTTCTTCCACAGTGCGAAGTGAGCCTCGACGCCCAAGAACAACTCGCAAAGGGCTACGAAGCCCGCGATATGCAATATGGAGGCAGGCGTAAGGTTGTGCAGCTGGAGGCCGTAGAACTCCAGGAGCCCCCGGAGAAACGGATGAATTGGAAATCCGAGCCCTCTTACTAAGTAAGGGACAAGGCATACCCGCTCTCCTTTGGAGGGATTGGGGACGCTCTCCGCCTGCTTTCCACCATTATAGGTGGCGAGCCCGGCTCAAACCTGAACCATGAAGGCTGGGGGAAGAAATCCCTTGGTTTGGAGCGTCACTAGCTCACCGTGTGGGACGGAACATCTCTCCCAATCTCCAGGCCGAGGGCTGGCAGGGCGAGAGGAGGAGTTGCGTCGACTGGCCATGATGGAACGGATTTCTGTCAGATGCGCTCCGATGAATGCTCGCAAATGGGAGATGGTGTGATTCAGATCTAATCCTCGTCTCTTTTATAAGGCGGCTTATTTGCGCAGCTAGGGGGGTAAAAGTAAAAACACCCTGGCCTTTCGCATTCGTTTGACACGTGGAAGACGGCCATTATTGGGCGTGGAAGCCAAGGAGCGCAATATTCACGAAAAGCCAGACACTATTCAACAGGTACACGGAATTTGGAGAAGAACCCGCCTTGCAATGCCGAAGACAAATTTGCGCGCCGGACTCATTGTCATTGAAGCCTGGTTCGAGGGCTACTGAGGGAGTCCCGGATTAGGGGGTGTCCGGATAGCCGAACTATAGCATTCGGCCGGACTCCTGGACTATGAAGATACAAGATTGAAGACTTCGTCCCGTGTCCGGAAGGGGCTTTACTTGGCGTGGAAGGCAAGCTTGGTGATACGGATATGTAGATCTCCTTCCATTGTAACCGACTCTGTGTAACCCTAACCCTCTCCGGTGTCTATATAAACCGGAGGGTTTTAGTCCGTAGGACGAACAACAATCATATCATAGGCTAGCTTCTAGGTTTAGCCTCTCGATCTCGTGGTAGATCTACTCTTGTACTACCCATATCATCAATATTAATCAAGCAGGGTAGGGTTTTACCTCCATCGAGAGGGCCCGAACCTGGGTAAAAACATCGTGTCCCTTGTCTCCTGTTACCATCCGCCTAGACGCACAGTTCGGGACCCCCTACCCGAGATCCGCCGGTTTTGACACCGACAGTACCGAACGCGAATCATATGAACGTGATGAAAACTAGCTTGACGATATTCCCATGTGTCCTCGGGAGCGCTTTTCCTTATATAAGAGTTTGTCCAGGCTTGTCCTTTGCTACAAAAAGGATTGGGCCACCTTGCTGCACTTTATTTACTCTTGTTACTTGTTGCTCGTTACAATTTATCTTATCACAAAACAATTTGTTACCACTTATTTCAGACTTGCGAGAGAATACCTTCTTTGAAAACCGATTATCATTTCCTTCTGCTCCTCGTTGGGTTCGACACTCTTACTTATCGAAAGGACTACGATAGATCCCCTATACTTGTGGGTCATCATAGCATTCCGCATCAAAAATTATCTTTTTTATCATTTACCAACTCGAGGACGAGCATGAATTAAGCTTGGGGATGCTTGATACGTCTCCAACGTATCTATAATTTTTGATTGCTCCATGCTATATTATCTACTGTTTTGGACATTAATGCGCTTTATTATCCACTTTTATATTATTTTTGGGACTAACCTATTAACCGGAGGCCCAGCCCAGAATTGCTGCTTTTTGCCTATTTCAGAGTTTCATAGAAAAGGAATATCAAACAGAGTCCAAACGGAATGAAACCTTCGGGAACGTGATTTTCTCACCGAACATGATCCAGGAGACTTGGACCCTACGTAAGGGAAGCTTCCAGGAGGCCACGAGGTAGGGCGCGCCTCCCAGTGCGCCCTCCACCCTCGCGGGCCCCCTGTTGCTCCACCGACGTACTCCTTCCTCCTATATATACCTACGTACCCCCAAACGATAAGATACGGAGCCAAAAACCTAATTCCACCACCGCAACCTTCTGTACCCACGAGATCCCATCTTGGGGCCTGTTGCGGAGCTCCACCGGAGGGGGCATCCATCACGGAGGGCTTCTACATCAACACCATAACCTCTCCGATGAAGTGTGAGTAGTTTACCTCAGACCTTCGGGTCCATAGTTAGTAGCTATATTGCTTGTTCTCTCTTTTTGGATCTCAATACAATGTTCTCCCCCTCTCTCGTGGAGATCTATTCGATGTAATCTTCTTTTTGCGGTGTGTTTGTTGAGACCGATGAATTGTGGGTTTATGATCAAGATTATCTATGAACAATATTTGAATCTATTCTGAATTATTTTATGTATGATTGGTTATCTTTGCAAGTCTCTTCGAATTATTAGTTTGGTTTGGCCTACTAGATTGGTTTTTCTTGCAATGGGAGAAGTGCTTAGCTTTGGGTTCAATCTTGCGGTGTCCTTTCCCAGTGATAGTTGGGGCAGCAAGGCACGTATTGTATTGTTGCCATCGAGGATAACAAGATGGGGTTTTTTATCATATTGCATGAATTTATCCCTCTACATCATGTCATCTTGCTAAGGCGTTACTCTGTTTTCATGAACTTAATACTCTAGATGCATGCTGGATAGCGGTCGATGAGTGGAGTAATAGTAGTAGATGCAGCGATGAGTCGGTCTAATTGTCTCAGACGTGATGCCTATACACATGATCATACCTAGATATTCTCATAACTATGCTCAATTCTGTCAATTGCTCAACAGTAATTCGTTCACCCACCGTAAAATACTTATGCTCTTGAGAGAAGCCACTAGTGAAACCTATGGCCCCCGGGTCTACCTTTATCATATTAATTTTCCAACACTTTGTTATTTCCTTTGCTCTTTTACTTTGCTTTTATTTTACTTTGCATGTTATCACAAAAATACCAAAAATATTATCCTATCATATCTATCGATCTCACTCTAAATAGTGACCGTGAAGGATTGACAACCCCTTACGCGTTGGTTGCAGGATTTATTTTATTGTGCAGGTCACGAGGACTTGGCGTAGCCTCCTAATGTATTGATACCTTGGTTCTCAAAAACTGAGGGAAATACTTACGCTACTTTGCTGCATCACCCTTTCCTCTTCAAGGGAAAACCAATGCAGTGCTCAAGAGGTAGCACGGCAGCATGCGAGGTTGCGGCCAACAGTGACGCCTGCTTATTGATACATATTAAGTTAGTCTCCTATAACAAAGGATTGATCCTCTGTCCGGTTCTTCTCGCCGAACACCGGACAGTGTCTCAGGGGCTACTGTCTACAGGTTTCTTTTTCTCTTTCTACGTCACTTACCTCGAAACCTGTCAACAGGTTGCTACAGGCTTCGTTCAGTCCACTCTTGGCGGACTGAACCTTCTCGGTCACCGCACACATAAGGACACGGTGCTCGTCCACAACGGAGGCGCCTCGTAGAGCCTCCATCAGGTTATCTGGCGCCCCTGGATCGACAGGGGCCACCGGTGGAAGAAGCGCACCCCCTCCTTCAAAGGGCGTTGCTCGCCCGACTCCGAAGCCATATGAGTCTCCGGAATCGTATTCGGCTGAGGGCCGAACTGGATGCGACCCTCTTCGCGAGTCTCCATGGGGATCAGCTCCCCCCATGTGTCCGGCAGTGGAGGTCTCGCCTTGTGGCGCCTCCCGGACAGCGTCCTGGGATCCTCCCCGGTTCGGAGCGATCCTCCGGGACAACACTTCGGTGTCGTCCCTGTCCCCAGGGGAATAAGCAGGCGATGGCGACATGCTCGCCATCTCCGACGAAGCCGACGAACCTCCAGATGAGGATCGCTGGATAAGGTCGCGGGCCGGACTACAATAGTACAGTTAACTATGTCAAAATAATGAAGAGAAAGGGCCGGATGTGCGTATGGGCGAGCCATGTCACTTACGATGCGGCCTGGGGCTTAGTGCGGGGGCGTCGTTCCGGACTGCTGTCAACGTCCACGCGGTATTGACCGCTGGGACGCCCTTCCCCTTCTTGGGCGTTTTCGCCTCCAGATGCACCGAAGCCGCCCTCTTCTTCCTCCTCTCTTCAGGGGGGGGGGGTTGTTTTCCTCCTCCTCCTCCTCCTCTTCCTCGTCATTGTCCTCAGGGACAGAGGAATGAGCTTCGTCGTCTTCGAATGTCACGTCCGAAGTGCCCTTGCGACGGGGGCCACTCTTGGCCCCCTTGGCCTTCTTCTCCGGCGCCTTATATGGCGCCGGCACCAGCATCTTTGCTAGACGCGGGATGACCGGTTCTTTAGGCAGCGGAGCCGGACACTGGATCCGCTTCGCCCTCTCCACCCAATCCTGAAAAATCAGTGATAAACTCAGACATCATCTTCGAAACAATTAAGTTGGGGATACGTCAGAAAAAACATACCTCGCTGGCGGGGTGTTTACAATCGTGACCACGTTCTGAATCCGTGGCCGGTGGCTTCTCGTTGCCCTTAAAAAGCAACTTCCAGGCATCTTCATGCATGGTTTCGAAGAGCCTCACCAGGGTTTGATGCTTCTTCGGATTAAAATCCCATAGAGGGCGACTTCTGCGCTAGCAGGGGAGAATCTGGCGAACTAGCATCACCTGAATTACATCGACGAGCTTGACATCCTTGGCTATCATGCTCTGGACGCGCGTCTGCAACGCTATCAGCTCATCGGGCGAGCACCAGTCCGGACTCTTCTCGACCCAGGAGGTTAGTCGCATGGGAGCACCGGGGCGGAATTCGGTAGCCGCGGCCCAGGTGGTGCCGCGGGGTTCTGTGATGTAGAACCATTGTCTCTGTCACTCCTTTACTGTCTTCACAAAAGTGCCTTTCGGCCAGGAGACGTTGGGTAGCTTGCTAACCATGGCTCCTCCGCACTCCGCGTGCTGGCCATCCACCACCTTCGGCTTCACATTGAAGACTTTGAGCCACAACCCGAAGTGGGGATCGATACGGAGGAAGGCCTCACACACGACTATGAACGCCGAGATGGTGAGGAAGGAATTCGGGGATAGATCATGGAAATCTATCTCGTAATAATACATCAACCCGCGGACGAAAGGGTGGAGCGGAAACCCTAGCCCGCGGAAAAAATGGGGGATGAATACTACCCTCTCGGTGGGCTTCGGCATGGGGA
This sequence comes from Aegilops longissima, assembly GCA_021605205.1. Taxonomy (NCBI): domain Eukaryota; kingdom Viridiplantae; phylum Streptophyta; class Magnoliopsida; order Poales; family Poaceae; genus Aegilops; species Aegilops longissima. The sequence continues at coordinate 267,346,401 of CM038680.1, read as the reverse complement.
CGACCTGTCCCTCGGTCGACAGACGGTGGGCGATCTCCTACGCCAGATAACCGGTCGCCCGAAGCTCAGTAATGTCCTCCTCCTTGACGAAGGAGACCATCCACTTGCCCTGGCCTCCGGATCCGGACATGGTTGCTTGAGTGGAAAGGAGATGAGAACTTGGGCGCTGGAGCTCGAGATCGGAAGGGCGGATACAGAGAGCAGGCGTGAGAGGGGAAGAAGGAATCATTATCCCCTTATAAAGGCCCTGAATATCAAGCGCCACCTCACTCGCCTAGGGATTCGCCTATTCCCAAGGGCTGTATAAACGGATGGTTGGGTTACCCATACTCGCATTGATGAGAATCCCGCGATAAGGGGACACGATCTCTGCTTTGACAAGATGTGTCAATGGCAACTTCGCCTCGGGACGTGGAACGTCGAACACAAAAGCGGTTTGGAATAATGGTCGGTTAGATGTAATGTCGTGCTGTAAAAAGTTGTCAGCGGATAGAACTCGTGCAAAAATATATTCTCTCTGCGGTTGTGTATGGTGTGTGTGACAGGTCCGGATTCTATCATCGCATCCGAAGACTATCTTGGAGTTCGGAAGGGGGAACCCGCCTTGCAATGCCGAAGACAATCTGCGCGCCAGACTCCTCGTCATTGAAGCCAGGTTCAGGGGCTACTGAGGGAGTCCTGGACTAAGGAGTCCTCGGGCGTCCGGCCTGCTATCCATGGGCCGGACTGATGGGCTGTGAAGACATGAAGGCCGAAGACTGTAACCGTGTCCGGATTGGACTCTCCTTGGCGTGGAAGGCAAGCTAGGAAACCGATTATGAAGATTCCTTCTTATGTAACCTACTCTATGTAAACCCTAGACCCCCGGTGCCTATATAAACTGGAGGGGGTAGTCCGAAAAGGAGATATTCATTACCATAGTCATACAGGCTAGGCTTCTAGGGTTTAGCCATTACGATCTCGTGGTAGATCAACTCTTGTAATACTCATATTCATCAAGATCAATCAAGCATGAAGTAGGGTATTACCTCCATAGAGAGGGCCCGAACCTGGGTAAAACATCGTGTCCCCCGTCTCCTGTTACCATCGATCCTAGACGCACAGTTCGGGACCCCCTACCCGATATCCGCCGGTTTTGACACCGACAGCGGGTCCTATTGGAAACTAAGGGATATTAAGGCCTCCTTTTAATAGATTACCGGACCAAAGCATTAACACTTAGTGAATACATTAACTCCTCAAACTATGGTAATCACCGGGAGTGGTCCCGATTATTGTCACTTCGAGGTTACCAGATCATAACACATAGTAGGTGACTATTGACTTGCAGAATAGGATCAAGAACTAACATATATTCATGAAAACATAATAGGTTCAGATCTGAAATCATGGCACTCACGCCCTAGTGACAAGCATTAAGCATAGCAAAGTAATAGCAACATCAATCTCAGAACATAGTGGATACTAGGGATCAAACCCTAACAAAACTAACTCGATTACATGGTAAATCTCATCCAACCCATCACCGTCCAGCAAGCCTACGATGAAATTACTCACGCACGGCGGTGAGCATCATGAAATTGGTGATGGAGGATGGTTGATGATGATGACGGCGACGGATTCCCCTCTCAGGAGCCCCGAACGGACCCCAGATCAGCCCTCCCGAGAGAGATTAGGGCTTGACGGCGGTTCCGTATCGTAAAACATGATGAATCCTTCTCTCTGATTTATTTCTCCCCGAACGTGAATATATAGAGTTAGAGTTGAGGTCGGTGGAGCCTCAGGGGGGCCACGAGGCAGGGGGGCGCGTCCTCCACCCTTGTGGACACGATCTGGCCCCCTGGTGTTGATTCTTTCGCCAATATTTTTTATTTATTCCAAAAAAATACTCCGTGAAGTTTCAGGTCATTCCGAGAACTTTTATTTCTGCACAGAAATAACACCATGGCAATTCTGCTAAAAACAACGTCAGTCCGGGTTAGTTCCATTCAAATCATGCAAGTTATAGTCCAAAACAAGGGCAAAAGTGTTTGAAAAAGTAGATACGATGGAGACGTATCAGGGAGAGCCGCCCCCTCCCTAGTCCAATTCGGACTAGCCCATGAGGGGGCGCGTGGCCTGCCCTTGTGGCCCTTCCACTCTCTCCCCTAAGGCCCATGAAAGCCCATTAGTTCCCCCGGGGGTTCCGATAACCCCCGGCACTCCAATAGTCATCCGCTACCCCTCGGAACTCATCCGGTGTCCGAATAACATCGCCCAATATATCATTCTTTTTGTCTCGACCATTTCGAGACTCCTTGTCATGTCTATGATCTCATCCGGGACTCCAAACAATCTTCGGTCATCAAAACACATAACCCATAATACAAATCATCATTGAATGTTTAGCGTGCGGACCCTACGGGTTTGAGAACTATGTAGGCATGGCCGAGACACATCTCCGGTCAATAACCAATAGCGAAAATTGGATGCTCATATTGGCTCCTACATATTCTATGAAGATCTTGATCGGTCAAACAGCATAACAACATACGTTGTTCCCTTTGTCATCGGTATGTTATTTGCCCAAGATTCGATCGTAGGTATCATCATACCTAGTTCAATCTCGTTACCAGCAAGTCTCTTTACTCGTTCCATAATGCATCATCCCGCAACTAATTAGTCACATTGTGATAGAGGCTAAGGTGTCCCGATGTTTCGATGAGATGGTGGCTATCGTTTCTGTGGGAGTCGACCTTGACGATCCGACTACGTACGTGCGAGACGCCGCGCCTTAGCAATCGCTAAACCAACTTCCGAGGGTTATTGACCACGCCGGAGCACGATCAACCTGACCACGAGGGCCTGTTTCCTGCGAGCAAACGAAGAACAAGCAAGAAACTAAGATTGCAATCTGGATATTGCGAATATAAGAGGAAAGCTTTATTAATGAAGGTGGGGTTCTGTGGCGCCTTGGTCAGTCGTTGAACACAAACGAAACGCGGAGTTGCTGCTATGGCTAACTTTTAATCTAAACAAAACCCAAAGTCTAAACGACGCCTAAGGGCTGTATATATGGAGGAAGAGGAGGAATTTCGTGGCCCTTGAGGGAGGGTCCAAACCAACCCTAACTCTTGTTTCCCCACACATACGGACTCTAAAATAGCCTATACTTAAGTATTTCGAAATTACATGGGCCTGGCCCAATAATAAGGTGACGCAGCACCTAGAATAGCCTATGGACGAATATTATGAAGTGGCATCTTGTATATTTCGTCCAAGGCCTCATGCACTCATTAGGGTGGCTTCAAAGTCCTGGAATCATCACTTGTAACTCCGTTCTTGTTCCCCTTGCGCATGCCAACATCTCCATGCTTGAACTTGCTCCAAGGTTCATCTTTCTTGTCCATGGTAGGCCCTTCATTTGTAAGCAAAACAAATGTATCCAATTTAGGCAGCATCATATTCTCATGAACATTGGAATCGTTACCAAGAAACGAAAGTACCTGATAATTCAATTTGCGTGCGCGAGCTCTAGTAATTGGTCCAGTATGTATAGCAGCAGGGGCTGTGGGTGTAACAATGGTATTGATGTCCTCATCACATTGCTTGCAAGGCTTATAGTGATGTGTATTACCGAGAGGGCCCAAAGATACCTCTCCGATACTCGGAGTGACAAATCCTAATCTTGATCTATGCCAACTCAACAAACACCATCGGAGACACCTATAGAGCATCTTTATAATCCCCCAGTTATGTTGTGACGTTTGATAGCACACTGAGTGTTCCTCCGGTATTCGGGAGTTGCATAATCTCATAGTCATAGGAACATGTATAAGTCATGAAGAAAGCAATAGCAATAAACTAAACGATCATGGTGCTAAGCTAATGGATGGGTCTTGTCATCACATCATTCTCTAATGATGTGATCCCGTTAATCAAATGACAACACATGTCTATGGCTAGGAAACTTAACCATCTTTGATTAACGAGCTCGTCAAGTAGAGGCATGCCAGGGACACTCTGTTTTGTCTATGTATTCACACATGTACTAAGTTTCCGGTTAATAAAATTCTAGCATGAATAATAAAAATTTATCATGATATAAGGAAATATAAATAACAACTTTATTATTGCCTCTAGGGCATATGTCCTTCACATATTTGATGCAAATTCCCGCAGGTAGGATTGCAACCTTCCAACCGTGGGAATTTCCCCTGAAGAAAGATAGAACGTATGATCTCTCTATCGTTATTCATACGTACGGAAATGCCAATCCAATAGAGCTTCACCGTCCAGAACGAAACCGTGTCGGGGAACTAGAAGAATAGGTGGAGCAACCTTGCGGCCTGGAAATTTTCCATGGAGAGGGTGGGAGGGAGAGAGAGAGATGGGTCACCCACCCACCAAAATAAATATGCACCTCGAGTGGGCTGCCCCTCTCTATTTATAATAGGCCAGGAAGGGAGGCCGACATGAAGAGGGGGCAGACCCCAAGCTGTTCCCCAAACTCTGGCCACACAAGGGTGGCATGGCCATCAAGTCTTTGGGGCGACCCACTATTAGACCCCGGGCCCATGCGGCTGCCCCCACTTGGGACTTGCCTATGGGTCTAGGCCACGTCATCCTAGGTATTCCGGGAGGCGCCAGAAAATTGTAGAACATTCCCAAGCCTTCAAGTGGTCTTTTAGTGTTCGCGGAACTTTTCTGGTTCTCCGGAAATTTTTGGTTTTCTTCGAAACACTTCTGGTTCTCTTTCCAAAACATTTTTGATATTCCATAAACTTTTTCGCTGAATTTCTCTCAAGCTCCCAACACTTCTATGACTCCACATATTGTCATACCCTAAGCTTGTGACCACGTAGGTTCGATAAGTATAGTCGTATAGGCATGACTAGGAACTCCTTCCGGTCAATGATCAATAGCGGAACCATGGACATCCATATTGACCCCTACACCCACACAAATAATTTATCGAGTGAGCTTGTCGTTTAGGCACACAATTCCTTTTGCTTCGCATATAACAAAAACTAAAGCAAAACTTATGGTATACATGTGAAGCAACTTTTGATCACTATACCAAGTTATCCTCGTTACCAATTATGTCATTTTTATCGTTTTCGTATTCTGACATCCCCGTGATCATATCACATTGTGTCTGGCCAGGCAGTGATGGATATTTAAATACCAAGAGACCCCCGAAGAATATCTCTCCATTGTCGGAGAGCAAATCCCTGTCTCGAGCTTTCAAGTCCCAAGACCCACTTTTTTATGAACCCAAAAGTTGCCATTATGATTACCCTTTTAGGAGTACCTTTGATGAACCTAAACTACATTGTCCGACATGAAATACTTGATACGCTCATGGTCTAACAAAGTGAGCATGCGTTAACGTTCATGTCATTATACTTACAACCATGTTACGATCTGATCTCGAAGTATATCATTAAGTTGGGCCTGTCCAACACCCTTGTTCATCCAAAAGTGTGCCTTCATTATTGTCGGCATCCTTATTACTTTAACAATGCCCATGATCAGAAAAACAGGATCGTCAACAATACATGATAGTCTTATAGGCAAGTCTGGGTTCTCATTTGGTTTTTATTATTCCACACATACAAATGGGTTTCCTTTGAATCTTGTTTATATGTAGACTCGAGAACCGGTACAACTATAGCATACAAAATAAACATTAATCATTTCTAGATTTACTTCATCTTCTTGAGAGATCGAGGGGTCAAAATCGGAGGTTAGTGTGGCTCTCTTTTGCGGCCATGGCATGGGCACTATGAACTATCCGTAATAAACTCACTATAGAAGAAAAGATTCTGAATCGTAGTGTTGTTTACATATTCAAATGATTTTTAGGTTTTCAGCAATTGTGTCCTCTAGGAAAGAGGAAGGACCGGGACGCAACCTGCTCGGTGCTTCGCAAGATCAAGGACATCCATGCCTCTAACAAAAGCACTTCTTCCTGATGTGTTCAGTTTTCTGTTTTGACTGTTGGTAATGTTTCTACTTATCATTTGCTCTGTAATAAGTATCTCTCACTTCGTTTTGGTTGTAAGACTATTTTGCCTTTGTTTGCTTTATGAGTTTACTAGTAGAAGAGCCCTTGCGTTGCAACGGGAGAAAAAATATCACATCTATCTAACCCAATAATTATGAATCATGACCCCAATAGGTCCATGTTCTTTATTTCAACATGACATCGCATATGTGTTCCCGCTTGTCCTCCGACCCATTCTTGCCTATGATTATCTTAGTGCTTACAGAACGCTTTTGAATATGGTCAATTCTAAGGTGTCTCTCTCTCTCTCTGTGCGCGCACACACATTATGATGATTTTTTTGTTATGTTTTGCCAAGGCGTGCATGCGTGATTATCGATGGTTTCTTTCGTCTCCAATATTGTTTGTCGACGTGTTCATTTGCAATCTAGATTGCCGCCAGTACAAAAGAAATACAGATTGTGTGCTATTGATTATGGTTGCACTCTAAATAGCATTTTTAAAACATTTAAGAGTAAAATAACATTATATTCAAATTCTACATGTTTTTCTAATTGATTTTCATCTATAACATGTCAAAATTGGAATTAGGGTTTCAAAGATATGGATATTTAAAAAAATTGTTCTAGATGGACTACGGGTTGATTAACCAAAAAATTTAGGGGTTTTCTTTTAAGTTTTGTCACTTAAAGGTGGGTAGCGTGTTAACTGCCATAAAACACAGGGTGTTTTGGTAAAAAAGCAAAAAAAAGATTAATTTTGTCACGTTAAAGTGGACTGTGGGTTAATTACTAGAGATTGTAGGTTGTTTTCTGTAAAAACAAAATTCAATTCAATTTGTCAATTAAAGGTGGATTGCATGTTAATTCTTTCAAATGTCAAGGGATTTTCTGTAAAACCGCATGACGGAAGGGAAGAAGCATTAATCCGTTTAGTAGGTCAAAAATAGATCATTAATCCTTTTAGTAGGTAAAAAATAGATTAAGCCGGGCACCTTTTATCAAAGAAAACAAGATATTGTAAAACCCACGGATGGACAAAAGAATTTATCAAGACCGACGCGGTACCTTTCCCTACCCTCCCGCGTCACCCCCCGCGAGGCTACGGGGAGGAAACCTACCACGCCGCCGCCAACTCCTTTCCCCGCCCCCTCCTCCTCCCTCGTCGCCGCCAGAGGGCGCTGCCGGGCAAAGCCTAGCCGGCGTCGACGAGGCCTCCTCGTTCCCCCTCCCAGCGGCCTTGGCGCGGGCCAACGCGGCTGGATCGGGGTGCCTCGCTGTCCCAGGGCATGCGACACGGTTGCGTGGTGATGGTGCTGCGCATGGCGGTGGGGCGACGGGCTGGGCGTCGGAGGGCGTGCTGGTGGGTGGAGCGGCGGGGCGGCGAGCGCTTGGTGCGGACTTTCATGACGGCGGGTGGATCTGGCATGGCGGCTGTCGCGACGAGGCAGGGCGTCGGTGGCGGGGTCCGGTGTGGCCTGGGCCAGTTCCTGGCTTGGCGAAGTGGTGGTGCGGGTCGCGGGCGACAAGGATCTGCGGGCGTTCGCCCCTGCCTTGGTTCGGGCTGGTGCGGGTGGCGGTGGCTGGCGGGGCGTGTTGGTCGAGTCTGCCGGAACCTTCCTGGTCTGGCGCTCGGACATCGGCGAACGGCGCGAGGAGGCATCTCCGATGAGCTTCCTTGGCTGCGGCTGCGGGTTGATTTGGTCGCCCTCGTCGGCAGGCGCGCGGTTGCCGATGGTCTCGTGGAGATGTGTGTCAGCTACCATGGTGGGGCAACATGGGGGTGCTCGCGGGGGAGCTTGGTAGGAGGGATAGGTGGCCTCGATTCGCCGGCACGGTTTGCTGGTCCGGATGCGTTCGCTCCTCCTTCTCCCCCTTTCCTCGTGTCCGGCGGGGAGCTTGGTTGGAGGGATATGGGTGCCTCGATGTGGTTGCGCCACCTATCGCCGACACGGTTTGCCGGTCCGGATTCGTCCGCTCCCCTTTCTCCCCCTTTCCTCGGTCTTGGTCAGGTTGGCGCATGTTTACCAGCGGAGCGTCCGCGGGTGGTTCTGTCGGTCGAGGGCCGTCGGTTGGTCCAAAGCTGGGGCCTTCGTGTAGGTCTCGGGGTTGTCTGGTTGCAGGGCAGCGGCTCTGGCGGCGGGAGGCGCGAAGTGTGTGGGTTGAGCGTGCGTCTCAGGTGCGGGCAGGCAACCATGGCCGCGTGGGTGGCGTGGTTGCGGGTGCTTGACGGAGTTAAGGTTCACCGATGGGGTGAGAGCGTCGGGGTACACCACTTGTCCAGTCCTTTGACTGGCCGACGGTGGCCGTTGCTGTCGTACCCTTTCTGATGGCTCCGTCGCGGCGTTCCCACTCTTGTCGTCTTGCTCCGGGTGAAAACCTGATCTTCGCTGATCGGGCGCTGGCGGCTATCCACGGTCATACCCTTCTTGGAGGCACCGCTTCTGATGCCTGGCTTCGTTGTGGTCCGGTTCATTTCTCTATTGTTTATCGGTGGGGTGGTGTGTCGGTGCCTGGCACCTTTATATCTTGCTTTGGGTATGTGTGCACGTTGTTCGGTATCTCGGATGTATTCAGTGATGATTGCTTTATAATATCAGGGGAAGCCTTTTTTGGGTAAAGAAAACAAATGAAGAAGACAAGCAGTTGCTCTGAAGTATCTTCGAGGAAATTAGAGCATGTACATTTAGAAGAAGTTGTGCTCGCATATGCAAGTTCCAGGTAAGGTCCCCTTTCCCCCGATCCTCTCTCAGTTTTCACATTTCTTTACCTTGTTAGCTCATTTGTTGTACTCCCAACAGCTACTCGAAATCTAGAACATGACAGAAAATTGTCAAGAAGAAGAAAAACCTAGACGCTCTAGAGCAGCAGTTAACAAGCTCATTCTCTCCACCCTAGCTAGTAGCTACACCCTGCAAGCTTCGTCCTGCACCTTGGCGCCGTCGAGCGTGGCGCTCTCCTCGGCGTCATAGCTGGCGTGCACGCTGTAGAGCACGTAGACGAGCACGGCGGCCGCGGAGAAGAAGCCGAACCGGACGTAGGACGGGCGGTCTAGGGAGCCCAGCAGGAAGACGTTGAGGAACACGGACGCTGCGGGCACCCACGGCATGCCCGGCACGCCCCAAAGCTCGGGCGTGTGCGCCTGGGGCACCAGCGCCTGGAACGCGCCGACCGTGGCCACCGCCGCCGCGCCGCACGCCGACAGGAGCCCGACCCTGGTGCTGCCGCCCTCCGGCGCCAGCTTCCACACCAGAGTGAAGGAGAGCGCGATGAGGGAGAAGGCGAGGAGAAACGCGAGGGTCGGCCATGCGCTGGGCTGCCGGTCCCCGGATTCGGTGCTGCTGCCGGTTGGGCCGACGACGTAGCGGCGGTATACGACTGCGTTGGACACCATGTAGAAGACGAAGAGCGTGCCAATGCAGACGAGGTTGAGGAGGATGTCCAGCTCCGTGAAGAGCGCCAGCGCAGCCGTCAAGAGTCCTGCGAGGAGGAACATCTGTCAATACAATACAAAGAAAGTCAAAATGAATGAAGAAAACCAAGGAAAAGTGACATTATCGTGGTACTAATAATCAGGTTAACACTTCCTTTGCATGATACCCGCGTCTACACTCTCTATAATACTATTAGCGTCGCGAGTTGTCCATGGAAACGGCTTCGCAGTCAGGAAAGTCCACAAAGAAAGGCGAGGTTGTCGCTAATCGCTTTAGCCCGCCGTTATGATGGTCACGGAAAGGAACCATGACATTGTTGTTGCTGGAGTACTCGGTCGTGAATTCTCCCGAAGAAACCATGGTGCCCGTGACGTTGGTCAAAAGTGAAGGGAAACAGTTGGAAGGACGGCGAGCGATACGTACCAAGGAAGGCAGAGGCGTTGACGGGGGTGGCGGTCTTGGGGTGCACCTTGGCTAGCCAGGCGGGCATGACGCCGGAGCGGCCGATGACGCACAGGTACCTGGCCTGCCCCAGCATGGCCACCATGAGGGACGTCAAGATGCCGAGGCTGGCACCGGCCCCGATCACGTTGGACACCCAGCCCCATCCGTCGCTCCCCCTGAAGGCCCCCGAGAAGGGCGCCTCTGTGTCGATCTGAAAACACCACACACAACAGTTGAGCTCGAGCTAGCAGTAGCAGGTCAAATACTGTCAGATTCTGTCGCTGATCATGGCATGGCATAGGTTACCAAGAAAGAAAAGAGAATAGGATAAAGGCAAAAGAAATTGCGTGCACATAGATCGTGCTTTTACCACCCTGTGCTGTGCTAGAAAGCGTATTTGGGCCGGCCGTCCTACGACCGCGACAGCAGATTCATCCCGAAAAACCACATGACCAACATCCCAAAAGGGGACGAGGGAAAGGTAGAAAGGAAAAGCAACAAGAATCGTCTTGCTGCCACTGGCATCAATCTCCTGTTCTAATACAGCTCCTACTACTATAAGCTATAGCAACCTCATCCACCTTAGGCAATATATTCCCAGAATCATCCTCACCTACACAATCATATCATTCATACTAGGTGAGATCTCATACCTTCTAGTAGGCGGGCGAGACCCAAAAGTAGACTAAGGATGAGTAACGAGCATCATCCGTATGCCCATGCTGCCTACATAAGAATCTTAAAAACAAACAAGATAGATAAATGGTTCTCACCGCGTCGTATGGGAGGAGCATGGACATGGAAGCGGCCATGAGGCAGTAGAGCACGGTGACGATGATGACGGACCCCGAGACACCGATGGGGATGTCGCGCGCGGGCCGCTCCACCTCTTCAGCCATGGTGGACACGGCGTCGTAGCCGATGTAGCTCAGGTACACCATGGCCGCGCCGCTGAAGACGCCGCCGACGCCGTTGGGGAAGAAACCGCCCGGGTGGGCCGGATCGGCGGGGTGGGTCAGGTTGCGCGCGTCGCCACGCCAGAAGCCCATGACGATGATGAAGAGGATGAAGGCCACGTGCACGGCCGTGAGGACCATGTTCACCTTGGAGCTCTCTTTGGTGCTGCCATCGCATCGCAGACAGGAAAACAGTGTCATACTTGTGCCAGGAATATGTGCTCCTACCATGTTTCTATCTAGGAAAACAAAAAAGAATCTATCGGACTTGTTTGAACTTCACAGGAAACGGAATCAAGTACATGTATGTAGGGGTACTAGAGAATCAAAAGGAGTGGTTCCCTTGCGAGATTCTTCCTTTGCTCCGGAGAAAAGCTTGTTCACGATTGCCTCGGAAGACATTCGATTGCGAAAGGTGGGAAAAGCTACAGCAGCGAGCGACCGAGAGGACCCTTTTCTGTCTTGCGGAACAAAATCTCGAAAAAAATAATCTTAATGGCTACAACTAGAGCAAATCGAACCTTGTAAAATCTAGCAAAAAGTAAAGTGACATTTGCATCGGCTTTTTTACAAGATTGACTGACACTGGCAACAGACAGGGTGTGGGGTCCGATTTCAGTCAACGGTCATGCAAATCACACTGTAGTCGACAGTCATGCAAAACACACAGTACCGAGAGACGCGGCAAGAGACAAGAAAAGGCTGACACTTGCAAGCAAAGCCAAAATGATTTCTTTATTAGGAGTATATTATAATGAAAACAAATACTGGTAGGATGAGTAGTACCTGTAGCAGATGCAGACGGAGATGAGGAGGATGACCCCGACGGCGACGAGGTCGACCTGGTTGAAGCCGTTGGGGAGGCCCGGCACGGCGATCCGCCACTTGCTGGGCGCGTCGACGCCGACCGCCGTGCCCATGTAGGCCGTGAAGCTGCGCGCCACGGCGGCGTTGGAGAAGACGTACTCCATGATGAGGTTCGCCCCCGTCAGGAACGCAGCGAATTCCCCTGCACGCAAACAAACAATCAGCTCTGGCTGGCTGCAACCGGCGGCGGGGCGGCTGTGAAGAAGATCTTTTACTCTGAGATGAGAGAGTTAGCTTAGGCCCCATATGCATCTGGGCCAAAAGGCCAAACCAACCGTTTTGGGACGCGAGAAAGCGACCCCCCAACATTATTTCCTGGATATGGATGTGTACGTGTGCGTGCGATAAAATTTGTTTGAAGTCGCAATCCCAATTTTTTTCCTTTCTTTAATTGCTCCCGTTGGACTCGCGAGTCTCTTCTATTACTCTGCTACAAATCTCAATCCAAATTCAGCTGACAGCGAGACGTGCATACGCAGTACGTACGTACGTACAAAGGATTTAGGTTTTCTACTGTTGGAACAGCGTCGCAGGTGATCTGTCTGAATCTGAATTATATTTTAGGATCAGCAGGCAGGGCACAGCGACAGCAGGAACAGCGGCATCGTGTTCATGCCGCGAAGACGACACCTCTCGCGTACGCATTAAATACGCGCAAAAGGAGCCTGCTTTTTGGGCAACTGGACAAACCAAAGACAACGGGGAAACCCAAACCACAAAGTATACACATGAAGGAAGATGTATAGATAACCATCGGATAGTTAAGGACGGATGCGATTTCCAATACGTGACGTACTCCAATCGCACCAGCGAGCGAGTGAGAGCAAAATACTCGTGGGATAAACAAATCTTAGATGGTATGACAAGAAACGAGCAGATTATTATATATAATTGATGGTTGGTTTAATGGCGTTATTCGGGTCATGATCTCGGCATGATTGATTGGGGGGCCGGGGCCGGGGCCAGCGAGCTCACCGAAGGTGACGCGGAGGTAGCTGAAGGCGCCGCCGGCGACGGGCATGTCCACGGCGAACTCCGTGTAGCAGAAGGCGGAGAGCAGCGCGCAGAGGCCGGCAATGGCGTAGGACACGACGACGCCGGGGCCGGCGTGGAGCCTCGTGGCGCGCCCGGTGGTGACGAACACCCCGGCGCCCACCATGCCGCCGAGGCCGAGCCCCACGAGGTCCGGCCACCGCAGCGCGCGCGCCATCGGAGCCCCCGACCGCGCGCGCACGCGGCTCATCTCTTCCTCCGGCGCCGTCGCCGCGCACGCGCGCCGTGCCAGCCGCCGCGGCGTCTGCGACAGGGCCCGCCCGTACGAGCGCAGGCTCGAGAACGAGCCCCCCTCGGGGCCGCCCTGATCGGAGTCCGGCGTCATCAGTGCGCCCTTGTCCATGGCCGTGAGGATCCAAGTGCCGCTCCAGAAATTGCGCCGGGGCGGTGGGGTGTGGCTTTCGTGAGGGGGGCTGGAGAAGAAACGGAAGATGAGGCGTGGAGAGTGAGGGGTCCGAGAGCACGGTTTATAAAGAGAGAGCCCAAACGAGCGGGAGGGTTGACGGTGTTTGGACGCGGAGTAGCATTTTCCACTTTCTTATGTAAAAATAATAAGAGAAGTCTGCTGATGAAATATGAAAAATACTGCTGTACCAGAAAATAGATACCCCTCCCTTCACATATATAAGAAGTTATCAATATTTCAATATAAAATACATATGAACTGAAATGAGCGAACTAACACACTAAAATGTCTCCACATACATCTGATTCACAAAAATTATGACATCTTATATTACATTTTTGAAATAAAACCATGATAGCTATTTCCGAATGGAGAGAGTATTTGTGAACCGAGGGAGTGCTTTTAAGTCATCTAAAAAATAAATAGGAAAAGCAAGAAAAATCTCGGATATTGTCTTTGGAGGCCGAGCTCCATGGAGCTCTGTTTTAAAATTTTTGAATTTTGTAAAATTTCATATTTTTTACATTTCAAAAAATTCTGAAAAAGAAAACACACATACACATGAAGGCATAACACACATTTGTGTAAATTTTCAGGGCAAAATAAATTGAAATGAGGGCTGTGCAAAAAAGACAAATCTAGGGCTTTTTAACACATGATAATATTCATCCTCCTAGGCCATGAATTTGTCTTTTTGGTACAGGTCACATTCCAACGTTTTTCATTCTGAAATTTTACACAGATAGACATAACATACTTGTTTACTTGCACAATTTTTTTCAGATTTTTTTGATACCGAAAAGTTTGAATTTTGATTTGTTGTCAAGAAAAGGCCTCCATGGCTCCCGGGAGCCAAATGTCCGCTCTCGAAAAATCTCTACTATTAAAAGTGAGTTGGTGACTATAACGCACTTACAACTGGCTAACAATCTTAATAAACAGGGGCAACAATCAAGAGATCAATCATGAGTTAGTAAAATAAAGTAGTAGGTCACTAGCCAATTGAGGGCCTCTTTGATTCATAGGATTTTGAAAACATAAGAATGGGAAAAGTATAGGATTGGGGTGGCATGCTCACTTAAATCCTACAGAATTACCAAGGGTGTTTGATGTCATGGGAAAAACAAAAAAAAAATAGTAAAAAGTGGTTGAAGTGGATGTTAGATTTTTGTGAAACTTATTTCAAATCCATAGAAAAAATTCCTAGATCCAATCCTATGAACCAAAGAACCAGCGTAGAAAAATTCCTAAGTATTTCAATCCTCCAAAAAATCTTATAGGATTTCTTTGAATCAAATAGCCCGAGATCTTCTCTAGTACTAATTCTTTCTTTCCCTAAAGCGAGCGAGGGGATGGCTTGCTAGAATGGCGCCACGGCGGTGGCGACAATGCACCATGGTAACCTCGAGGGTGGCATTTTCCTCCAAATCACATCGCCGGCGACTCGATGCGTCATCAAAGGTAGCTCGAGAGGCAATGTGCTTCCACCGGCCATTTAACCCTCGGCTAATTTCTTCTACTTCTCTCCTATCCCGCTCTTCTGATTTATAGGTCTCAATTTAAAAATCTCACCAATCGGAATAGATGGTGAATGGTGAAATAATTTTGTAGTTTACAAAACTAGTTAATTAATGAGCTCATTTTCCTCAAGAATCTGTGTTTACTTATTATTATGTTGTCGTATCATGATATGATACTCAATCATTTCTTTCTTCATTTAATTCTATGTCACTTAATCAAAGTTGTCCGGTTGGCATGCATGATACTAGCAATGATACACCCATTAGGACTAGCCTAATCCTTGCATGTAACGATTTAATGCACCTTAAAATCTGAACATGTGAATGAAAGTAATAAAATTATTACTTACAAAATGGGAAAACAAAATTTCCGAGATAAGCCCTATAAAATGAAAGGGAGGGAGTATCCTACTTTTTCCTACTTAAAGACATAGGTTCTGTGTTCATTCCTCTTTGATCCAACCTTACGTAGGTCCATTCCTCCATCTTTTCCTAGTTTTGATTTTTTTTTTCTCACCTTGATATTTTTTCCACCGGTTATTATTAAAAAGCGCCTCAGCTTTCCCACTTCATATTGTATTACCAAATAAAATTATATTTTCTTTGCTAAACCAATAAATATGTAACAAATTATTATGTGACCAAATAAAATCATATTAATTTGTACAACCATATTTATATGGAAAGGTAAATAATGGGCTAGACTACTAGGTATAATACTTATACATCGTTGAATAACATCTTAATCTACTAGAATATTATGCTGCTTCTTTTTCATGAAAAAAAGATCTAGATCTGTTATAAAGGTTTATCAGAAGTACAAAGTATCTCAGATATGATAAAAATATACATTTTGATCTCTAGACCATCAAACGATCATTACCGCCGTCAAAACGAGCCATCGACGCGCCGCTATCTTCGTTTCTCTATCACAGCCGGCTTGACCAAGTCGATGATAGTCAGGAAGTCTTCATGCTTGTGCCCCTAAGGACCAGCTCTTTGTAGTTGCACTCGTCGTCGCACATCCCTTAAATAGATTTGAAGCAACTGACACCAAATGTCGCACACGCACGACGAGAAACCCTAACCTCGCCTCCCTAAGGAGATGATAGAAATCTATGTCAGAGCTTCATCACTACACCCAGGTGAACGAATTTAAGGATTATCGGAGCCCGGGAGAAAAATTTGATGGAGAAGCGTCGCCATCCGTCCGAACGTTGTACCTGTGAGGACTAAAAAAAATATCTAAACTACTAGCGCGAGCAAGGGTATCAAGATTCCCCTCCCTGTCACTAGCTGCTAGAGCGATAGGTAAAGATAAGGTGAACCATGGGAAGCAATTTGCCCTAGTCACGGAGGGAAAGAAAAGAAGACGCTTGGAGAAAATTCCACGATGAAGATATGGTGTAGAAGTAGTTCTTAGGGCATCTCCAACGCAGACCTGTAAATTTGCTCCCGCATCCGTTCGTGGACAGGAGGACCAGTCCGCAGACACGGTATCGAGAGTCGGCATCCAACGCTGCTCGCATACATTTCAAACACTATTCAACTAACCGGACGAAATTCATGCAAACACGCGGATTTTCATATAAACTGGAGCACATTCATTGCAATGCAAACATATTTTAACTAAACCTAATCTAAATGATCACCGACGTCGGGCTCCCACACATTGGAACGAACAGACCTCGCGTCCGCCCCCGAGTCGCTCCCGCGGGCGACTCCGGGCGGCTTCCCTAGCGCCGCCGCCCCAGCTCCTCGCCTCGGCCTCTCCTCCTCGGCGCCCGCCGGCGCGCACGCCAAAGGCAGCGTGGCGCAGGGCGGCGGGCGCCTCCCACACGCAGTGGCCGGCGTCGCCAGGCGCCCCCCCCCCATCGGCGTCGGGCGGCGGCTCTCCTCTGCTCGGCTCCTCCCCTCCGGCGTCGTGGTGGCCGCAGAGTGCCCCCTCTCCTCCCTCCCCCTCCAGCGGCGGCTTGTGGGGATCCGAGGAGGCGGGTTGCTCTGGCATCGGATCTGGGTGGCTCTGCCCAGATCTGGTTGGTGTTGGGGGTTGGTGGCTGCGAGGACGGCTGGCGGCCTTCTAAGGTGGTGGTGGTGCTGCTGGTGGTTGTGCTTCTCCTGTGGGATGGTGGGGCTTCCGGTGGTGTTGGATAGGGCGTGGATGCGCATGCTCTGTGGTGGTGGCTGGCGCTCCGGCGTGTGTCATCAGTGGTGCGTGCCCGGCTGCTCTGACGCTTAGAGCTTGCCGGGCGACGCAGGTGGGCAGTGGCCGGGCGTGGCCGTTGCTTTGGCCGTGGGCGGCGGCGCGGGAAGTCCGGCGTTGGTGGTGGCCTCTCGGTGTCGTGGCGGCTTCATGGTGGCTCGGCGGCTCTGACTGCGGCGACGACCGGCTTCTCCGGCGTTTGCTCGTCCGCGTTCGGACTGTCTTGACCTTCGCCCCATCTCCTCGTCGTCTGGGAACTACTTCCATAGTAGGGCTGGCCCTCTCCCAGCCGCGGTCCATCACTCGTCTCGCATCCGGTGCGGCAGGACCGAGCTCGTCTCGCGCACAGTGCAGCAGGACCGAGCTCGTCTCGCGCACGGGTGCAGCAGGACTGACCTCGTCCCCCTCACGGTGCTGCAGGATCGAGTTCGTCTCGTGCTCGGGGCTGCAAGATGGGCTGATGGATGCCAGTTCTGGCCGACCTATCGGGTCTCGACGATGGGGGTCGCCCTGGGGTGCGAAAGGTGGGACCTTTCCGCTCATCTCTTTGGTTGGGGTAGCGGCGGGTCTCGGGTGAGGTGGTGTCAAGGTCTTGGATGCGGGGGCGGCGGCCCTGGTGGTGGTAGCGCGGTGCTCTGGGGCAAAGCCCGTTGCTTGGTGCTGCCCGCTTTCCATGGCTGTGTGGGCGGCGTGGTAGCCGGGGTGTGGCGTTCGGTGGCGGTGAGTGTTGGCCGAGGTGAAAACCTGTTCTATCTTCGGACGGACCGGCGGTGGCGAAGATCGTTCCCTTCTTGAAGGCATCGTCGCGGCTCTCATTGCCGATCATGCAGCCCCGGGGGAAACTCTGATCCTTGGATCGGGCGGTGGCGGCGCGCCGGTGTCGTACCCTTCCTGAAGGCGCCGCCTTGGAGCTCATGGAGGATCGTCATATGTTGCTTCATCTCTTCGTGGTGGTAGTGCTAGGGGTGGTGTTGCTGCGCTCAGCGCCTTTGTATCCTGCCTTGGGTGTGTGCGTTTGTAGTGGTGGCGTGTGTTTGTACTGGGTGCTTGTTGATCGGTGCTTTATATATAAAGCGGGGCGAAAGCCTTTTACGGTAAATGATCACCGGCGTCCGTCCGGGCGTTAGCACCGTAAAATGAAGCTCTAACTCTACCTCCGCAGCCATGAGCCCCGAGAAGTGAAGTTGTCCACCTCCACATCACAACGAAGCAGCTAATCGGCCGAGGATGTTCAGCCCACCAAGCCTGGCTTGAATGGGAGGGGAGGAGTGGTGTCCTTCCTGGGACCCGAGCACCGGTGACCTCCCATTCTCTACTCTTCCTCGTTGCCAGCGGCACTCGCGAATGTGCCGGCTTTGTGGTTGTGACGGAAGGGCGCAACCATGGCAAGCTGGTGATGTCCTCCTCGTCGTCGCTCTCTCTGGACACCTCATCTGCCCCCTCGTCCATCTCGTTGTAGGCGACCTGTATATCCGCCTGATACTGGATGTACCACCAGTGGTTGCAGCGGATTTCGCGGGCTGTATGGTAGGAGTCGACCAGCGCCTCCTGCTCGGCCACATCCACATACGACACTATGGTCGTGTCGGCAGGGAGTTGTTCCTCCGCGTGCCGGTGCTCGTCCAGGAGGCAGAGGTAGTAGGCATGGTCGGCCTGCGCCTGCCGAAACTTGGCCTCCCGCTGTCCCGCTCCTCTAGCACCACGTCCGTGTAGTGGGCACAGGCCTCGCCGATGGTGATGCCGGCATGCACTAGCGAGGAGGGTGGCTCCGGATCGTCCTCGGTCGCGTGCTCCATTGGGGCGTCCGCAACGGCGGTCTCTGTCTGCCTACCGGCCTACCGGCCGGCTGCAATGGCGGCGATCTCCTTTTTCTTCTAGGATGATAGCTTGTCGCAGATAGCTTTGGAGCTCAAGGAGGCCATGGCGGGCATGGTGCAGAGAGGAGGAAGGGAGCAGAGGATGGTGGATGTTGCTATGGTCGGGCATGTGGTTTATATATCGGGGTGATGGCAGGGCAACCGCCGACATGATTAATGGCGAGCGGTAGATGGACGGGTGGCGTTCCCTCGCTGTTTCTAGGCAACCGTGTGTGTTTAATGGAGATAGACAGACGGACTGGTGCCGTTTGAATGCGGTGAGACGCCGCCTGCACAGGGAAGCGGCGCGGGCCGCGCTCTCGGCCGGCGCACCGCTTCAATGTTGGCTCCAATAAGAGGCCGTGTCCGCTTTCGGTCGGCGTGAATGCGGCGCTAGTGCTTTGTAATGGCATTGACCACCGTCGGGCGGGAATGAGCAGCTTAGGTGGGCCACGGTTGTCAAACGAGGACGTGGTAGCAGTCCGAATGCCCGCAAAGCCCCACACCCCACTTTGACTCTGGTTTGCGTAAAAAGCGTGTTCGAACCGGCCTGCTGACAAATACAAGACCGCGTTGGATGGCAAGACATGTCCGAATCGCGTGATCCAAACGTTTACAGACGGTTTGAGGAACGGCATTGGAGATGCCCTTATACCAATGACCGTTGAATGATGGCCTTCGTGTCCTCCTATAGCTTGTACTATTTTTGTAGTTTCATGTCCTAGCAAGCAGAAGCTAATTATGAGAGACTTCTCTAGCATGAAAGGCCCAATAGATAGATCTTCCAAAGAAATGGTGATCGAAAGTTGTACGATTGTCCAAGTCCGGATCAAAACCGTATCTAAAATGTGGAGCGCGTACGATATGGCTAGCGTGGTAGAGTCTACGATGGGAGGCCGCTTTTCATATCCATATCCCAAAGAATCGACGCACTCCACTTATAAAAAACGGCCAATCGATCTGTCCACCCGTTTACACCCACACCTTTGCTGAAGAATATCACGCGGACAAAATAAAAAGGAGGCTCTTGTGCCATGCCGCTGCTGCAGATCCTTCAACTAATTCTATCCGGATTCCTAATGTTGGGATTTTGCTGTCCTCCGCCAAGCTGCATTTTTTTTGGCGTCCGCTGCTCACCTACCGGTATCTGAATCTTAACTAAAACTTTGAAGTTTCTAATTTTTGGGACTAATAATAATCATGCTCTTTTTCTTTTCAGAAAATAACGGGTAATATGTTATTTGCAGCCTCTTTTCTCTAAAAAAAATGGCATTTGCAGCCATTAGCCAATTAATGGAGTACAATACAATTCTCATTCGCAAAAAAAAGGGTATAGTACACAATGCAATTCTGATATTTGTATCAAAGCCTCTGCGAAACTACTCCAAGAAATTATTTGGAATGCTTCCTGCAATATATCGCGCGTGAATCAGTATCAGTTGCATGTACAAGTGAGACCAATCTGTAGTTGGATGGTTAGAAAGATAGTGGTATTCCCAGTCCATCAGGATTCAAATCCTGATGCTCGCATTTATACTGAATTTATTTCAGGATTTCCGTGATGCGCGTTCAGTGGGAGGAGACGTTCCCGTCGACTACGGGGCGACTACGATAACTTCGTAAAATCTTAAGATGATTTGCCGACTCAGTCTCTCGGAGATGCTCATAAAATAGATTGTACATGTATGCATTTATAGGGATAAGTATATGTGCATTTATATATTTATATATTTATGAGCTCTTGCGTTAAAAAAAATTGCACGCACAAGTTTCGAACGGTGGGCTGTTGGTTTGCGGAGGAGGACCCATGAATTCAAACGATACGGGCGGCGCGGCGCGGCGCTATGCCAGTTTGGAGCTACGTATAGTATGCTAGAGGGGGGGCCATGAGGTGAGGTTGGCCCCGCCTGGTAGTTGGAAGGTTTTCTATCCCTTTCCTGCTTGTCGTATCCATCCTGCCTGGACCTCTCGCGCTCATCTTTGTTGCTGCATTAATGGACTCCATTCATGGTAGTATATTTTGATAAAGAAAAATCATGGCCTATAAGAGGAATTGCATGCGGCATGTACGCCGTTAATCAAAATATCTCCTTTTGCTAAATTTAACTCGCCACTACACTTTTTCTTGGCAAACAGCCACTACATTTTGTTGGTTCATCGTCACTCGCAGATGGAACGCCCATAGGGCATAGCCTCCCCAAAAGATATAACACTAGCATCAGCTACGCAAAACAGATAGAGGCTGAGAGCTAAGTGCCAAGGCCATTATACTTTGTTGGCGAGCTCTAAAAATCCAATCAAAGAACCGGAGCATGCAAAAGGAGTTTCTGTCCATCCATTTGATTGGGCGAGGGGAGTTAAAGACATGAGCAAAATATAGCTAGGGCGTACGGGCGTAGGCCCTTCGCTGCAAACACACATAACCGTCTCCACCATATTGTCATGCAAATAAAGGTTTTTTTCGTTAAATATTTCTTTCGCTTGCGCTTTCCCTTTCTTTCCCAACTGCTACAGAGTTTCCTTTTTCCGCATACGAGGGGCATAGTTTTAATATGCGAAAGTGTTGACAGATTGAACAAACCAAGGAAAATAAAGGAATGAATGTCACTCAAGGAAGAAAACAAATACGATATTGCAATGCCTCTTTTTGTATGAATCGTTATTGGTTGTATACTAAAATGCCAATGGATCCAGCATCCAATTAAGGTAAAGCACATACAAGCAGTGCATGCACTTTTTTTTCCTGAAAAGACGAGGATCTATTATAATTGTACATCGAAAGTACGAAACACCTCAAACATAATAAAAATTACATTAAGGTCCATGGACTACCTAGCTAGAGACCACTACCGCCGCTAGAACGAGTCGCCGATGCGCCGCCGTCGCCACTCCCATATCGGAGCCGACCTGACCTTGACGATGACAACCGCTAAGTCTTCGTGCACATACTCCTAAGGACCAGCGCCCTGGAGCTGCAGTTGTCGACATTATCCTTGAATTGATCTGAAGTGTCTGACATAATATCTCACCGGCGCGAACGTATGACGAGAAACCCTAACCTCTCCGTCCCAAGAAGACGACAAGAATCTACGTCGGAGCTTCGTTGACTTCATCTTCACGGAAGAAGTCGAGGAGGATCATGTTGGATGTATACCCTAGAGGCAAAAATATTGTATTATAATGTTTCTGTGTTTATGATTAAGAGTTTTATTCTATGCTATAACTGCTATGATTCTGGAATATGCAATTCAGTGGAAAACTCATATACACGTGTTGAACAATAAACTGTAAAATAAAATTCCTAGTCTCGCGTCTAAGACTAGCTCAAGTGTTGTTCGTGATCACGTTTTCCGGATATTGAGATATCGTTAAGAGTAACAATAGTCTCAAAACAATATTGAGAGTACGACGTTAGAAGGACGATCATATTGAATCGACCCAAACTTATTTGTTATATTTTGAGATAGTATCGTCATAAGTCAATTGTTATAACACGAAGTATTGACATGTGTTTTAGTTCCTTAGACCATTAGAGTATCGTAGTCAATTCTTAGCGTGCAATGAGCTTTGGGGTTGCTCAATCGTCATTTATAACAAGGTGATCATAATGACAACTTACATGTTCATCAGAAAATTTGACAAGAGATATGATAGCTCGAGAGTTGAATTTGCTCCTCCGACGATGTAGAGATATTCTGAGCGCCCTCTCAGTGTGACGACATCCATCATCGTTTGGCCAGACACAGATGACTACGTCAGATGGTGATGCCAGAACACGTCAACGAGAAAGAAAAACAAAACACAGCTGCCTCGTCTTCCCTTGCTCCGCGTCGTTCCCTTCCTAGGCCTCGTTATCATCCACTGTTGGGTAACGTAGTAATTTCAAAAATTTCCTACGAACACGCAAGACCATGGTGATGGCACAGCAACGAGAGGGAGAGTGTCCGCCCACGCACTCGTGAGACCGAAAGCGAAGCGTTAAATCAACGCTGTTGATGTAGTCGTGCGCCTTCACGATCCGACCGATCCAAGCACCGCATCCGCACCTCCGAGTTCTTGGCACACGCTCAGCTCGATGACGATCCCCGGCTCCGATCCAAAGAAAGCGTCGGGGAGGAGTTCCACAAGACAACGGCGTGGTGACGATCTTGATGTTCTATCGTCGCAGGCTTCGCCTAAGCACCGCTACAATATGACCGAGGTGGAATATGGTGGAGGGGGCACCGCACACGGCTAAGGAACGATCACGAAGATCAACTTGTGTGTTCTAGGGTGCCCCCGCCTGTATATAAAGGAGCAAGGGGAGGGCCGGCCAGCCCTAGGGCGCGCCAAGGAGGGGAAGTCCTCCTCCTAGTAGAGTAGGACTCCCTTTCCTAGTCCTACTAGGAAGAGGGAAGGGGAAGGAAAGAGAGGGAGAGGGAGAGGGGGGGCTGCCTCCCCCTCCTAGTCCACCCGACTCCCATGGGGGCGCGCCACCTCCCCGGTGCAGCCCTCTCTCCCCTCTTGGCCCAATAAGGCCCATTACTTCCCGGGGTTCCGTAACCTCCCAAGACTCCGTTTTCTCCGAAACTTCCGAACCTTTCCGTGTCCGAATATAGCCGTCCAATATATCAATCTTTATGTCTCGAACATTTCGAGACTCCTCGTCATGTCCGTGATCACATCCGGGACTCAACTCCTTCGTACATCAAAATACATAAACTCATAATATAACCGCCATCGAAACCTTAAGCGCATGGACCCTACGGTTCGAGAACAATGTAGACATGGCCGAGACACATCTCAGGTCAATAACCAATAGCGGACCTGGATGCCCATATTGGCTCCTACATATTCTACGAAGATCTTTATCGGTCGATCCGCATAACAACATACGTTGTTCCCTTTGTCATCGGTATGTTACTTGCCCGAGATTCGATCGTCGGTATCCAATACCTAGTTCAATCTCGTTCATCGGCAAGTCTCTTTACTCGCTCCGTAATACATTATCTCACAGCTAACTCATTAGCTGTAATGCTTGCAAGGCTTAGTGATGTGTATTACCGAGAGGGCCCAGAGATACCTCTCCGACAATCGGAGTGACAAATCCTAATCTCAAATACGCCAACCCAACATCTGCCTTTGGAGACACCTGTAGTACTCCTTTATAATCACCCGCTTACGCTAGACGCTTGGTAGTACCCAAAGTGTTCCTCCGTAAACGGAGTTGCATAATCTCATAGTTATAGGAACATGTATAAGTCATGGATAAAAGCAATAGCAACATACTAAACGATCGGATGCTAAGCTAATGGAATGGGTCATGTCAATCTGATCATTCAACTAATGATGTGACCTTGTTAATCAAATGACAACTCCTTTGTCTATGGTTAGGAAACTTAACCATCTTTGATTAACAAGCTAGTCTAGTAGAGGCATACTAGTGACACTGCTTGTCTATGTATTCACACATGTATTATGTTTCCGGTTAATACAATTCTAGCATGAATAATAAACATTTATCATGAAATAAGGAAATAAATAATAACTTTATTATTGCCTCTAGGGCATATTTCCTTCAGTCTCCCACTTGCACTAGAGTCAATAATCTAGTTCACATCGCCATGTGATTTAACATCAATAGTTCACATCTATATGTGGTTAACACCCATAGTTCACATCGACATGTGACCAACACCCAAAGGGTTTAATAGAGTCAAGAATCTAGTTCACATCGCTATGTGATTAACACCCAAAGAGTACTAAGGTGTGATCATGTTTTGCTTGTGAGATAATTTTAGTCAACGGGTCTGTCATGATCCAGAGCCGTAAGTATTTTGCAAATTTCTATGTCTACAATGCTCGCACGGAGCTACTCTAGCTAATTGCTCCCACTTTCAATATGTATCCAGATTGAGACTCGAGTCATCTAGATTAGTGTTAAAACTTGCATCGACGTAACCCTTTACTTACGAACCTTTTTCACTTCCATAATCGAGAAACATATCCTTATTATACTAAGGATAATTTTGACCGCTGTCCATTGATCTACTCCTAGATCACTATTGCACTCCTTGCCAAGCTTAGTGGTAGGGTATGCAATAGATCCGGTACACAAGATGACATACTTTATAGAACCTATGTCTGATGCATAGGGAATGACTTTCATTCTCTTTTCTATTTTCTCGTCGTGGTCGGGATTTGAGTCTTACTCAATTTCACACCTTTACAATACAGCAAGAACTCTTTCTTTGACTGCTCCATTTTGAACTACTTCAAAATCTTGTCAAGGTATGTATTCATTGAAAAACTTATCAAGCGCCTTGATCTATCTCTATAGATCTTGATGCTCAATATGTAAGCAGCTTCACCGAGGTCTTTCTTTGAAAAACTCCTTTCAAACACTCCTTTATGCTTTGCGTATAATTCTACATTATTTCCGATCAACAATATGTCATTCACATATACTTATCGAAATGTCAGTAGTGCTCCCACTCACTTTCTTGTAAATACAGGCTTCTCCAAAAGTCTCAGATAAAACCATATGCTTTGATCAACTCATCAAAGCGTATATTCCAACTCGAGATGCTTGCACCACCCATTGATGGATCATTGAGCTTGCACATTTTGTTAGCTCCTTTAGGATTGACAAAAACTTCGTTGCATCATATACAACTCTTCTTTAATAAATCCATTAAAGAATGTAGTTTTGACATCCATTTGCCGATTTCATAAAATGTGGCAATTGCTAACATGATTCGGACAGACTTAAGAATCGCCACAGCTTGAGAAAATCTCATTTGTAGTCAACACCTTGAACTTGTCGAAAACCTTTTTGCGACAAGTCGAACTTTGTAGATAGTAACACTACTATCAAGATCTGCCTTCCTCTTGAAGATCCATTTATATAATATGGCTTGCCGATCATCGGGCAACTCCATCAAAGTCCACACTTTGTTCTCATATATGGATCCCATCTCGATTTCATGGTCTTAAACCATTTCGCTGAATCTGGGCTCATCATCGCTTCTCATAGTTCGAGGTTCATCATGGTCTAGTAACATGACTTCTAGAATAGGATTACCGTATTCACTCGTGTGGATCTTACTCCGAAGACCTACGAGGTTTGGTAGCAACTTGATCTGAAGTTTCATGATCATCATCATTAACTTCCTTACTAATTGGTGTAGAAATCATCGAAACTGATTTCGTGATGAACTACTTTCCAATAAGGGAGAAGGTACAATTACCTCATCAAGTTCTACTTTCCTCCCACTCACTTCTTTCGAGAGAAACTTCTTCTTTAGAAAGGATCCATCTTAGCAACGAAAAACTTGCCTTCGGATCTGTGATAGAAGGTGTACCCAACAGCTTCCTTTGGGTATTCTATGAAGACGCATTCTCGATTTGGGTTCGAGCTTATCGGTGAAAAATTTTCACATAAGCATCACAACTCCAAACTTTAAGAAACGATGCTTAGGTTTATCGCTAAACCATAGTTCATACGGTGTCATCTCAACGGATTTAGATGGTGCCCTATTAAACGTGAATGCAGCTGTCTCTAATGCATAACCCCAAAACGATAGTGGTAAATCGGTAAGATACATCATAGATCGCACCATATCATAATAAAGTACGGTTACGACGCTCGACACACCATAACGCTGTGGTGTTCCGGTGGCGTGAGTTGTGAAACTATTCCACATTGTTTTCATTGAAGACAAAACTCAGAACTCAAATATTCATCTCCACGATCAGATCGCAGAAACTTTATTTTCTTGTTACGATGATTTTCCACTTCACTCTGAAATTCTTTGAACCTTTCAACTATTTCAGACTTATGTTTCATCAAGTAGATATACCCATATCTGCTCAAATCATCTTGTGAAGGTCGAAAATAACGATACTTGCCACGAGCATCAACACTCATTGGATCGCATACATCGGTATGTATTATTTCCAATAAGTCAAGAGTTTGTTCCATTGTTCCGAGAACGGAGTTTTAGTCATCTTGCCCAAACGGCACGGTTCGCAAGCATCAAATGATTCATAACCAAGTGATTCCAAAGTCCATCAAGATGGAGTTTCTTCATGCTTTTACACCAATATGACCTAAACGGCAAGCCACAAATAAGTTGCACTATCATTATTAACTTTGCATCTTTTGGCATCAATATTATGAATATGTGTATCATTACGATCGAGATCCAACAAACTATTTTCATTGGGTGCATAACCATCAAGGTCTTATTCATGTAAACAGAATAACAATTATTCTTTAACTTCAATGAATAACCGATCGCAATAAACATGATCAAATCATATTCATGCTCAACGCAAACGCTAAATAACATTTATTTGGCTTTTAACACTAATCTCGAAAATATAGGGAGTGTGTGATGATGATCACATCAATCTTGGAACTACTTCCAATACTCATCGTCACTTCCCCTTTAACTAGTCTTTGTTTATTCTGCAACTCCTGTTTCGAGTTACTACTCTTAGCAACTGAACCAGTATCAAATACCGAGGGGTTGCTACGAACACTAGTAATACACATCAACAATCTGTATATCAAATATACCTTTGTTCACTTTGCCATCCTTCTTATCCGCCAAATACTTGGGGTAGTTCCGCTTCAAAGGACCAGTTCCATTGTAGCAAAAGCACTTAGTCTCGTGCTTAGGTCCAGACTTGGGCTTCTTCACCGAGTAGCAACTTGCTTGCCGCTCTTCTTGAAGTTCCCTTCTTCCCTTTGCCCTTTTCCTTGAGACTAGTGGTCTTGTCAACCATCAACACTTGATGTTTTTCTTGATTTCTACCTTCGCCGATTTTAGCATCGCGAAGAGCTTGGGAATTGTTTTCGCCATCCCTTGCATATTATAGTTCATCACGAAGTTCTAGTAACTTTAGTGATGGTGACTAGAGAATTCTGTCAATCACTATCTTATCCGGAAGATTAACTCCCACTTGATTCAAGCGATTGAAGTACTCGGATAATCTGAGCATATGCTCACTAGTTGAGCGATTCTCCTCCATCTTTTAGCTATAGAACTTGTTGGAGACTTCATATCTCTCAACTCGGTATTTGCTTGAAATATTAACTTCAATTCTCGAACATCTCATATGGTCCATGACGCTCAAAACGCCTTTGAAGTCCCGATTCTAAGCCGTTAAGCATGGTGCACTAAACTATCAAGTAGTCATCATATTGAGCTAGCCAAACGCTCATAACGCCTCAGATCCGCTCCTGCAATAGGTCCGTCACCTAGCGTGCATTAAGGACATAATTCTTCACAAGCAGCAATGAGGATAAACCTCAGATCACGGATCCAATCCGCATCATTGCTACTAACATCTTTCAATACAATTTTCTCTAGGAACACATATGAAAACATAGGGAAGCAACAACGCGAGCTATTGATCTACAACATAATTTGCAAAATACTACCAGACTAAGTTCATGATAAATTAAAGTTCAATTAATCATATTACTTAAGAACTCCCACTTAGACAGACATCTCTCTAGTCATCTAAGTGATCACGTGATCCAAATCAACTAAACCATAACCAATCATCACGTGAGATGGAGTAGTTTTCAATGGTGAACATCTTATGTTGATCATATCTACTATATGATTCACGCCGACCTTTCGGTCTCCGTGTTCCGAGGCCATATCTGCATATGCTAGGCTCGTCAAGCATAACTCGAGTATTCCGCGTGTGCAAAACTGGCTTGCACCCGTTGTAGATGGACGAGAGCTTATCACACCCGATCATCACGTGGTGTCCGGGCACGACGAACTTTGGCAACGGTGCATACTCAGGAGAACACTTCTTGATAATTTTAGTGAGAGATCATCTTATAATGCTACCGCCAATCAAAGCAAGATAAGATGCATAAAGGATAAACATCACATGCAATCAATATAAGTGATATGATATGGTCATCATCATCTTGTGCTTGTGATCTCCATCTCAAGCACCGCCATGATCACCATCGACACCGGCGCGACACCTTGATCTCCATCGTAGCATCGTTGTCGCCTCGCCAACTATTGCTTCTACGACTATCGCTATCGCTTAGTGATAAAGTAAAGCAATTACATGGCGCTTGCATTTCATACAATAAAGCGACAACCATATGGCTCCTGCCATTGTCGATAACTTGGTTACAAAACATGATCATCTCATACAATAAAATATAGCATCACGCCTTGACCATATCACATCACAACATGCCCTGCAAAAACAAGTTAGACGCCCTCTACTTTGTTGTTGCAAGTTTTACGTGGCTGCTACGGGCTGAGCAAGAACCGTTCTTACCTCGCATCAAAACCACAACGATAGTTTGTCAAGTTAGTGCTGTTTTAACCTTCACAAGGACCGGGCGAGCCACACTCGGTTCAACTAAAGTGAGAGAGACAAACACCCGCCGTCACCTTTAAGCAACTAGTGCTCGCAGCGGTGAAACCAGTCTCGCGTAAGCGTCTGCGTAATGTCGGTCCGGGCCGCTTCATCTCACAATACCGCCAACCAAAGTATGACATGTTTGGTAAGCAAGATGACTTATATCGCCCACAACTCACTTGTGTTCTACTCGTGCATATGACATCAACGCATAAAACCTGGCTCGGATGCCATCATTGGGTAACGAGTAATTTCAAAAAATTGCTACGAACACGCAAGACCATGGTGATGGCACAGCAACGAGAGGGGAGAGTGTCCGCCCACGCACTCGTGAGACCGAAAGCGAAGCGTTAAATCAACGCGGTTGATGTAGTCGTGACGCCTTCACGATCCGACCGATCCAAGCACCGTTATTCGGCACCTCCGAGTTCTGGCACACGCTCAGCTCGATGACGATCCCCGGCTCCGATCCAGCAAAGCGTCGGGGAGGAGTTCCACAAGACGACGCGTGGTGACGATCTTGATGTTCTCTCGTCGCAGGCTTCGCCTAAGCACCGCTACAATATGACCGAGGTGGAATATGGTGGAGGGGCACCGACACGGCTAAGGAACGATCACGAAGATCAACTTGTGTGTTCTAGGGTGCCCCCTGCCCCCTGTGATATAAAGGAGCAGGGGGAGGCCGGCCAGCCCTAGGGGCGCGCCAGGGGGGGGAAGTCCTCCTCCTAGTAGGAGTAGGACTCCCTTTCCTAGTCCTACTAGGAAGAGGGAAGGGGAAGGAAAGAGAGGGAGAGGAGAGGAAGGGGGCTGCGCCCCTCCTAGTCCAATTCGGACTCCCCATGGGGGCGCGCCACCTCCCGGTGCAGCCCTCTCTCCCCTCTTGGCCCAATAAGGCCCATTACTTCCCGGGGTTCCGTAACCCTCCGGCACTCCGGTTTTCTCCGAAACTTCCGGAACCTTTCCGTGTCCGAATATAGCCGTCCAATATATCAATCTTTATGTCTCGAACATTTCGAGACTCCTCGTCATGTCCGTGATCACATCCAGGACTCGAACTCCTTCGGTACATCAAAATACATAAACTCATAATATAACCGCCATCGAAACCTTAAGCGTGCGGACCCTACGGTTCGAGAACAATGTAGACATGGCCGAGACACATCTCAGGTCAATAACCAATAGCGGGACCTGGATGCCCATATTGGCTCCTACATATTCTACTAAGATCTTTATCGGTCGACCGCATAACAACATACGTTGTTCCTTTGTCATCGGTATGTTACTTGCCCGAGATTCGATCGCTCGGTATCCAATACCTAGTTCAATCTCATTCGCAAGTCTCTTTACTCGTTCCGTAATACATTATCTCACAGCTAACTCATTAGCTGTAATGCTTGCAAGGCTTAGTGATGTGTATTACCGAGAGGGCCCAGAGATACCTCTCCGACAATCGGAGTGACAAATCCTAATCTCGAATACGCCAACCCAACATCTGCCTTTGGAGACACCTGTAGTACTCCTTTATAATCACCCAGATTACGCTGTGACGCTTGGTAGTACCAAAGTGTTCCTCCGTAAACGGGAGTTGCATAATCTCATAGTTATAGGAACATGTATAAGTCATGGATAAAAGCAATAGCAACATACTAAACGATCGGATGCTAAGCTAATGGAATGGGTCATGTCAATCTGATCATTCAACTAATGATGTGACCTTGTTAATCAAATGACAACTCCTTTGTCTATGGTTAGGAAACTTAACCATCTTTGATTAACAAGCTAGTCTAGTAGAGGCATACTAGTGACACTCTGTTTGTCTATGTATTCACACATGTATTATGTTTCCGGTTAATACAATTCTAGCATGAATAATAAACATTTATCATGAAATAAGGAAATAAATAATAACTTTATTATTGCCTCTAGGGCATATTTCCTTCATCCACCGCCTAGGTGCTGTCCGCATGGCGTGGTCAACATGGTTAACGAATGACAGCCATCAGAAGAGGACTCTACGCGGTGAGGCTCACAGATGGACCCACATGCTACATCTTCGCACGCAAGGAAGTGCGTCCATATTACGGGCAAAAAAGTGATTCTTTCCCCTGACAGCTGGGACCCACCAGCTATATCTTCGCACGCAAGGAAGTGTGTCCTTATCCTCCCTGACAGCTAGGACCCAACCAGTCGAAGCGTACGTACCATTTTCTTGGTCGCGAACGTGTACGTACATATTGGTCGATCGGTCTCTCTGCAACGATGAACTGTGGTTGAGCAAGCAGCGACATCTGTAGTAGTAGAGCCCCCGGCGTAGCAGTTCAGGCAGTCCTATCTAAACCGTGTACACGTACGTACAGCCGTATGCCAAAAAATACGACCACATATGTACATACGAGCCGGGGTCTCGAACGCCTACTCGTGCATTGGTACGACCAGGGCTCGTATACATGGAGAGGCAACAGACGGCAGCAACGTCGTCCTGTTCATCGACAACCAACCGGCTGGGTCGGAACAGAGAAACAACATCCTGTTCATCGGGAGGCAACAGACTGGGTCGGAATGCGTCGTGTTCAGCGAGAGCAAACTGGCTTGGACGGAACAACCAAAACAGGGTCTTGCATACAGCAGAACGGAGGAAACAACCTTCTGTTCGACCGGCTACGGTCGAACCGGGATCCTGTTCATCTAGAGGGGTCTGACGTACAACAAAACGGAGGAAACAGACTTGTGTTCGAGTTCCTACGGTCAAAACGGGGTGCTTTTGATCCGGAGAGGTGTGGCGTACCGCAAAACGGAGGAAACAGACTTGTGTTGGAGCGCCTACGGTCGAAACAGGGTCATGTTCATTGGGAGTGGCGTACCACAAAACGGGACTCCACGGCCTATTGTTCATCCACCATCTACTGCCTCGCTCCAACCTACTCGGGCTACTGTTCATCCACCGTCGACTTCCTCCTGCCTCCACTTGCTATTGTTCATTGACAGTTGACTTCCTCCAGCCTCCACCAGCTACTGTTCATCGACGGGGTCCTGTTCATCGAGCCTCCACCGGCTACTGTTCAACCAGCCCTCCACCGGCTACTGTTCAACCAGCCCCCCACGGGGTCATGTTCATTCCACCCTCCACTGGCTACTGTTCAACCAGCCCTCCACGGGGTCCTGTTCATCCATCCCCGGCCGGCTCGGGTGTGGCTGCCTCCTCTCGATCGGGGTCCTGTTCATCCAGCAGCAACGGCCTACTACTACCACGGGGTCCTGATCATCCAACCCCACCGGGAACTATTCATCCAACCCCCAACAATGGTCATTGTTCATCAAGAGGCAGCAGATTCGATCGGCTTCAGTTAGGAGCAGTAGCGAAGGAATCACTCGGATTCGGTTAACAGCCAAGGGATCGGTCGCTCGGGTTCAGTAACGTAGCCAGTGCAATCGCTCGGGTTTGGTAAGTGAATGCCTCGCTCGGGTTCAGTTAATGCCTCACACACACGTGCATACGTATATGAGAGAAATGCGCAAACCTCCGTGCATCGCTAGGCCCCGACCACCCACCATAACCGGGAAGTCCCCTAAATTTTCCTCGCCCTCGTTCTACCATGATTTTTTCCGTCATGGACGGCCCAAAGAATGTCATGCAGGTGTTGGGGAACGTATTAATTTCAAAAAAATTCCTACGCACACGCAAGATCATGGTGATATATAGCAACGAGAGGGGAGAGTGTTGTCCACGTACCCTCGTAGACCGAAAGCGGAAGCGTTATGACAACGCGGTTGATGTAGTCATACGTCTTCACGATCGACCGATCCTAGTACCAAACGTACGTCACCTCCGCGATCTGCACACGTCCACCTCGGTGACGTCCCACGAACTCACGATCCAGTAGAGTGTCGAGGGAGAGCTTCGTCAGCATGACGGCGTGATGACGGTGATGATGAAGCAAACGGCGCAGGGCTTCGCCTAATCACTACGACGATATGATCGAGGTGGATTATGGTGGAGGGGGGCACCGCACACGGCTAAGAGATCAATGATCAACTTGTGTGTCTATGGGGTGCCTCCCGGCCACGTATATAAAGGATGGAGGGAGGAGGAGGCCGGCCATCATAGGGCGCGCCCAAAGTGTGGAGGCCTACTAGGACTCCCTAGTACTAGTAGGATTCCACCTCCCACATGGAATAGGAAAAAGGGAAGGGAGAATGAGAAGGAAGGAAGGGGGCGCCCCCTTTCCCTAGTACAATTCAGACCAGTCCATGGGGAAGGGGTGCGGCCAGCCTTGAGGCCTTTCTCTCCTTTCCCGTATGGCCCATTAAGGCCCAATATGAATTCCCGTAACTCTCCGGCACTCCGAAAAATACCCGAATCACTCGGAACCTTTCTGATGTCTGAATATATCCTTCCAATATATCGATCGCATCTCGACCATTTCGAGACTCCTCGTCATGTCCCCGATCTCATCCGGCACTCCAAATAAACTTCGGTCATCAAATCACATAACTCACAATACAAATCGTCACAGAACGTTAAGCGTGCGGACCCTACGGGTTTGAGAAATATGTAGACATGACCGAGACTCATCTCCGGTCAATAACCAATAGCGAAACCTGGATGCTCATATTGGTTCCTACATATTCTACGAAGATCTTTATCGGCCAAACCGCATAACAACATACGTTGTTC
The DNA here is from genome assembly GCA_021605205.1 of Aegilops longissima. Taxonomy (NCBI): domain Eukaryota; kingdom Viridiplantae; phylum Streptophyta; class Magnoliopsida; order Poales; family Poaceae; genus Aegilops; species Aegilops longissima. The sequence continues at coordinate 267,312,610 of CM038680.1, read as the reverse complement.
CCTTTGTCACCGGTATGTTACTTGCCCGAGATTCGATCGTCGGTATCTCAATACCTAGTTCAATCTCGTTACCGGCAAGTCTCTTTACTCGTTCTGTAATGTATCATCCCACAACTAACTCATTAGTCACATTGCTTGCAAGGCTTATAGTGATGTGCATTACCGAGAGGGCCCAGAGATACCTCTCCGACAATCGGAGTGACAAATCCTAATCTTGATCTATGCCAACTCAACAAGTACCATCGAAGACACCTGTAGAGCACCTTTATAATCACCCAGTTACGTTATGATGTTTGGTAGCACACAAAGTGTTCCTCCGGTATCTGGGAGCTGCCTAATCTCATAGTCATAGGAACATGTATAAGTCATGAAGAAAGCAGTAGCAATATACTAAAGGATCAAGTGCTAAGCTAACGGAATGGGTCAACTCAATCACATCGTTCTCTAATGATGTGATCCCGTTAATCAAATGACAACTCAACTCTATGGCTAGAAAACTTAACCATCTTTGATTCAACGAGCTAGTCAAGTAGAGGCATACTAGTGACACTCTGTTTGTCTATGTATCCACACATGTACTAATTTTCCGATTAATACAATTCTAGCATGAATAATAAACATTTATAATGATAAAAGGAAATATAAATAACAACTTTATTATTGCCTCTAGGACATATTTCCTTCAGCAGGTGCGTCTCTGGCTCGCCCAGGACGAAAAACCCATTTTCTGTCATGATTTTTTGTCATAGAAGTAGGAGCCCACCACATCGATGATAATACCGGGTTTTGTCACAATTATCGTCATAGAAGTGTCATAAGCATGACAGGGAAAAAATTCGTTCGGCCCGAAATGTCACGGATGTGTCTTTTTTTTGTAGTGACAATAACGATCATAACGATCTTATTTGGTACCTACTGAGGGAGTCCTGGATTAGGGTGTCCTCGGACAGCCGGACTATATACTTTGGCCGGACTGTTGGACTATGAAGATACGAGATTGAAGACTTCGTCCCGTGTCCGGGTGGGACTCTCCTTTGCGTGGAAGGCAAGCTTGGCAATTCGGATATGTAGATCTCCTCCCTTGTAACCGACTCTGTGTAACCCTAGCCCCCTCCGGTGTCTATATAAACCGGAGGGTTTAGTCCGTAGGATAACAACAATCATAATCATAGGCTAGCTTCCCGGGTTTAGTCTCTATGATCTCGTGGTAGATCAACTCTTGTAATACTCATATCATCAAGATCAATCAAGCAGGAAGTAGGGTATTACCTCCATCGAGAGGGCCCGAACCTGGGTAAACATTGTGTCCCCTGCCTCCTGTTACCATCCGCCTTAGACGCACAGTTTGGGACCCCCTACCCGAGATCCGCCGGTTTTGACACCGACATTGGTGCTTTCATTGAGAGTTCTACTGTGCCGTCACCATAAGGCTTGATGGCTCCTTCGATCATCGACAATGATGCGATCCAGGGTGAGGTTTTTCTCCCAGGACAAATCTTTGTATTCGGCGGCTTCGCACTGCGGGCCAACTCGCTTGGCCATCTGGAGCAGATTGAGAGCTACGCCCCTGGCCGTCAGGTCAGGTCCGGAAACTTAAACTATACCGCCGACATCCGCGGAGACTTGGTCTTCGACGGTTTCGAGCCCATGTCAGGTACGCCGCACAGTCACGACGAGCATGACTTAGCTCTACCGTCGGACGGTGTTCGGGAGATCACACCTGTGGATACTCCGGCCCTTAATCCGGAGCAGATTGCGCCGTTCGTGGACGGGTGGATGGACCCCGCCATGAAGGCTGCACACTCAGCGGCGATAGAGCCGAATACTGACTTCACCTCTTACGAGACCTGTGTTGCCGGACCCTTGGATTCGTCCCCGGCCACGGGCTCCAAACCGCCTGCGTCCGTGCCTATCGAATCTGATTGGCCACCGATCATGGAGTTTACCTCCTCGGATATTTTCCAGCACTCGCCCTTGGGTGACATGCTAGATTCTTTAAAGTCTCTCTCCTTGTCAGGAGACCCTCGGCCGAACTATGTCCGACTCGAGTGGGAAGCGGGCGACGAAGAAATTCGTTCCCCACCCACCACCCACTTAATAGCCACTGTCGACGATTTAACCGACATGCTTGATTTCGACTCCGAAGACATCGACGGTATGGATGACGATGCAGGAGAGGAACAGGAACCACCGCCCACAGGGCGCTGGACAGCCACTTCATCACACGATATATATATGGTGGACACACCCAAAGAAAACAATGGCGAGGAACGGAAAGAGGCAGCGAAGGATAGTTCCCTCGAGAAGCAACCAAAGCGACGGCGTAGGCGCCGCTCCAAATCCCGCCTGGGCAAAAACAGCGATAACAACGTAAGAAAGAATAATACCCCGGTCGACTCCAAAGGAAACGACGACCACATGGACCCAGCGAAAGAGTAGGATGAACCAGCGGACAGCGAACATAGTACAGAGCCGCTGTCCGATCACGACGACGCTGAGGGTAAAGCTAATCAACCTGCCTCCGGAGAGGAGAACAGTCTGGACGACAATGCACACATCATCCTGGAAAGGCACTTAGAGCAAGAGAACCTCCATAGAAGGCTTATTGCCACCGCGAGGAGTCTAAAGAAGCAAAAGCAAAGGCTTAAGGCCGCGCAAAATACATTCAATAGTAGATGGAACAAAGTGCTCGACACTGAATAAAAGTATGGTGGAAGTCGCCACACAAAGAGCTATCCAAAGCGCAATTCGATGACGAGGCTTTAGAGCCTATACAGGCGAAAAATAAAACGGCCGATCAGCCGGATCGATCACCCCGCGGCCATGATAGGGCGGCTAACGATGTCGCACATAAGTCAGCACACGAGTTACGTGAGGACTTGCACCAAAAAGCCGGTATGACCAGGTCCATCTATGGATCTAGGAAGCGTGGTCTGGCACAGAATCAAAACCGAACACTACAACCGTCAGAATGCCATGACACATCCAAATACAGGGGTGCCGTCCACCCCCTATGCTTCACCGATGAGGTGCTGGATCACGAATTTCCAGAGGGATTCAAACCTGTGAACATAGAGGCATACGATGGAACGACAGACCCCGGGGTCTGGATCGAGGACTTTATCCTTCATATCCACATGGCTCGAGGAGATGACCTCCACGCCATCAAATACTTGCCCCTCAAGTTGAAAGGACCAGCTCGGCACTGGCTGAAGAGCCTCCCCGAAAACTCAATTGGAAGTTGGGAAGAGCTTGAGGATGCTTTTAGGGCTAATTTTCAAGGGACCTATGTCCCACCTCCGGATGCGATTTATTTAAGTCATATAATTCAACAGCCGGAGAGTCAGCCCAAAGCTTTGATGCCGGCCTTAGCGGCTTTCAAACACAAAGGTCCGGGACGAAGGCTCGCCGACACCCCGCCAGGAAAAACCGAGGACAATGGCAGCCCTAATAAGTTTTATGACCCGCTTATGCGGCGAAGATAGTTGGCTGGCCCGTAGCGGCACCAGCGACCCAGGCACATCCGAAGTCAGGGACGGCAATGGAAAACCACGACGCAATAAAAGCAAGCGTCAAAACAATGAAGACAACCCAGACAACACGGCGGTAAACGCCGGATTCAGGGGCTCTCGACCCGGTCAGCGGAAAAATCCATTCAAAGGCAGCAGAGATGGACCGTCCAGCCTAAACAAGATTCTAGACGGATTATGTCAAATTCATGGCACCTCCGACAAACCTGCAAACCACACCAACAGAGAATGCTGGGTCTTCAAGCAGGCCGGCAAGCTAAACGCCGAACACAAGGGGAGGGAGACACCAAGTGAAGACGAGGATGACCCTCGCCAGCAAAACACTGGGGGACAGAAAAAATTCCCACCAGAGGTCAAAACAGTGAACATGGTTCATGTAACGAAGAGGAGGAGCAAACGCGCACTCCGAGACGTATGCGCCTTGGAGCCCATCACCCCCAAGTTCAACCCTTGGTCGGCCTGCCCGATCACTTTTGATCGCAGGGATCACCCGACTAGTATCCGGCACGGAGGACCGGCTGCCTTGTTACTAGACCCAATAATTGACGGTTACCATCTCACCCGAGTCCTTATGGACGGCGGCAGTAGTCTTAATATGATAAATCAGGACACAGTCCGCAAAATGGGGATAGACCCAACAAGAATCAGCCAAAGCAATACTACCTTTAAAGGAGTAATACCAGGCCCAGAGGCCCGCTGCACGGGCTCTCTAGTACTAGAGGTTGTATTCGGTTCTCCCGACAAATTCTGAAGTGAAAAGTTAACCTTCGACATCGCTCCATTCCAAAGCGGCTATCAAGCACTACTCGGACGAACGACCTTCACTCGTTTTAACACAGTACCGCATTACGCTTATCTTAAGCTTAAGATGCCCGGTCCACGTGGCATCATCATAGTTAGTGGAAACATAGAGCGTTCCTTACGTGCGGAAGAATCTGTGGCGGCTTTAGCAGCCGAACACTGAACGGCCTCTCCAACCAGAATAAATGATCGGTCGTCAAGACCGCGGACACGGCTAGACGAGTCCGGCGCACCACTGGCTGTAACAGCTCAGATAAACCTGAGATTGGGTCAAAGGATATACCCCCATAGGTGGTGCTAGGGCTTCCCGCATGTAAAAAGAACAACAGTTCGGCTTGACTTTATTTAGATTGAATTTTAATGGCTCATTAAGGATAATCAATTTTTTGCACGAAGACTTTCACCTGAGTTTTTCTCTTTTACAGATGATAATCGTGCTACACCCTTCCAGGATACGGCACAACGGAGACACAGCGCAGACGCAGCAGCAGGCCCCGCCAAAGGTTTCTTTTTAGATTAAGACCTTGTGTAAACCTTTCTTACTGTATCTTGTTGCTTCACACCCTCCGGATACTCAACACAACCGAGAGGGATGCTGGCATTATTGGCATTTCGCCACGCCAGACTAATGCACGTACCTGGAAATTCAGGGCTTATTATCGAGGGCGTTACTCAGCCCAGTATACGTTGAAAAGACCGAATACCTTAGGGAGTGTTTGGCGTCGCGAGTTTGGCCTTATATGCATCAGCCCCGAATCATATCTTTGGTCAATAGTTGGGTTTGCCCGGCTCCCGTGTTCTGCTACCTTATGTTCCGCTCTATCGGCTAAGGCGGCACCGGGAGAACTACTACGATTATGCCCTGGTTCATCTGGATGAGCACCTCAGTAGAGAAAGCCGAAAACTGACTGTCATGATAAAGCGCGAGACTGGTCAACAACTCGAGGACTCAGCGGAATCTTCGTGATTCCTCCGCATTAACGAAGGACCGGTTTCCCGGTCATGTATGTACGCGCACCGTATTTGGATAAGCGCGGAAGTACCAGGGGCTATATAGTAGCCCCACTGTCAAACTCCTATGGCTAAGTGAAAGTGTTAAAACAATATAATCTGATTGCCTTGTTCGCCACGCTATCACCTCCTTAATGGACCAAGACGTTGGATCAAGTGTGAATACGCGCTTTTCCGAACACCCCCGCATTATATGCGTGGGGGCTGAAGCCGACGACTGCAAACTTTCAGGTCATATACATACATAAACGGCTGCACATGAGGCATCATAATACTTTCAGGCACAAGTATAAACACAGCCTTTATAATCCAAATAGCATTGTTTTTACAATTGGGATACATGTCACTCGAACATGATACTCTTCGAGCACTGAGCCTCTATTAAACAAGCGCCTTCCAGGACTTCTTCAAAATAGTGCTCGGCCGAGACCCAGCCTACGGCCGGACCCCGGGTTGCAACAACGGTGGCCTCCATCTCTGCCCAGTATGTCTTAACACGGGCAAGAGCCATCCGCGCACTCTCTATGCACGCCGACCTCTTTATAGCGTCGATATGCGGCACAACACCAAGGAATCGTTGCACTAAACCAAAATAACTATTCGGCCTTGGTCCTTCCGGCCAAAGATGATCCACAACAGACCTCATGGCAAGCCCGAACAACCTATGGAGCTCAGCCCACTCGACCATTTGCTCATTTAGCAGCAGCGGATGATAACTCACAAGTGTAGGGGATCGCAACAACTTTCAAGGGTAGAGTATTCAACCCAAATTTATTGATTCGACACAAGGGGAGCCAAAGAATATTCTCAAGTATTAGCAGCTGAGTTGTCAATTCAACCACACCTAGAAACTTAATATCTGCAGCAAGGTATTTAGTAGCAAAGTAATATGATAGTAGTGGTAACGGTAACAAAAGAGTAATGAAAGCAAAAGTAATATTTTTGGTATTTTGTAGTGATTGTAACAATAGCAACGGGAAAGTAAATAAACATAAACCAATATATGGAAAGCTCATAGGCATTGGACCAGTGATAGATAATTATGCCGATGCGGTTCATCATGTAACAGTCATAACATAGGGTGACACAGAACTAGCTCCAATTCATCAATGTAATGTAGGCATGTATTCCGAATATAGTCATACGTGCTTATGGAAAAGAACTTGCATGACATCTTTTGTCCTACCCTCCCGTGGTAGCGGGGTCCTAATGGAAACTAAGGGATATTAAGGTCTTCTTTTAATAGAGAACCGGAACAAAGCATTAGCACATAGTGAATACATTAACTCCTCAAACTATGGTCATCACCGGGAGTGGTCCCGATTATTGTCACTTCGGGGTTGCCGGATCATAACACATAGTAGGTGACTATAGACTTGCAAGATAGGATCAAGAACTCACATTCATGAAAACATAATAGGTTCAGATCTGAAATCATGGCACTCGGTCCCTAGTGACAAGCATTAAGCATAGCAAAGTCATAGCAACATCAATCTCAGAACATAGTAGATACTAGGGATCAAAACCTAACAAAACTATCTCGATTACATGATAGATCTCATCCAACCCATCACCGTCCAGCAAGCCTATGATGGAATTACTCACGCACGGCGGTGAGCATCATGAAATTGGTGATGATGGTTGATGATGACGACGGCGTCGAATCCCCCTCTCCGGAGCCCCGAACGGACACCAGATCAGCCCTCCCGAGAGGTTTTAGGGCTTGGCGGCGGCTCCGTATCGTAAAACGGGATTATTTCTTCTTGATTTTTTCTCCCAAAGCAAATATATAGAGTTGGAGTTGGCGCGGAGGAGCTCCAGGGGCCCACGAGGTAGGGGGCGCGCCTGAGGGGGCCACCCTCGTGACAGGTGTGGGCCCCTGGTCTTCATCTTTGGCAAGGATTTTTATTATTTTTGTCGGATCAAGGGTTTGGCAGACCCTTAAGGTTCAACTCTGGGGTGCTGAGATCCAACCTCCACCGCCTCGCACTCGCCAATCGCAGGACCTAAACTACTAACAAGAACAACACAAGAGACGCAAGGTTTATACTAGTTCGGGCCAACGTTGTGGTGTAATACCCTACTCTAGTTTGTGGTGTGTGGATTGCCTCTGGGGCTGACGAAGAATAAGATAGGAAGAACAGCCTCATGAGGGTCTGTTCTGGTGGGTGTGATGAACTGCTAAGTGGTGCCCGTCGCTCTAGCTTTAGGAACGGGTTTCTCTCTCTCGATTCCACCGCCGATCCCATCGCCCTCTCTCTCTCGAGTGTGGCTACCCCTATTTATCAGTGAAGGCCCCGGCCTCTTCCCAAATATTGAGCGGGAAGGCGCCAACAATTGGCCATTTTGAAGGGGAACAGCGGGTACACTTATCCTGACTAAAGTTGGTCCTCGCCGCCAAAGGCTCTGTGATGACGCCTGCTTGGGCTCCACGATGATCGCATTCCAGCCGCTGGGGCTGGTCTTGGTCTTGTTGCACCGAAACGGGTGCCTTTTCCTGATGCCCTTGCATGCGCCGCCCCTTTGCACCAAAGAGGAAGGAGGACGCTGCTGCTGGCTGGCGCTCGATCGGGCGCCTTTGGTCATCATGGCTTACGTCACGGGCACCTCGCGAGGTACCCCGCCTTGAGTTCTCCGCCTCCTCATGAGCCTGCCTGACGAGGCCGCGCCTGAGGAAGCTCTTGGTCGTCCGCCCCGCGAGGCTTGGCCCCTCGCGAGGGTCTTGAGCTTGTGTTGATGAAGATGGGCCGTCCTGGGCCTCCTTCGAGCCACGCCGCAGGCCGTAGGTAGGCAAGTCTGGGGACCCCCGTTCCCAGAACGCCGACAGTAGCCCCCGGGCCCACGGTGCGCCCGAACTTGGCCGAGCGGAGAGGCGAAAGGGCAAGTGCGAAGCTTCGCGTCCCTAACAGCCTGCGGCCTTGGGCGCCACGTGGCGGTTGATTGGACGTGGGCGCTTGCTCCCCCACGACGCCTTGGTAACCGCCCGGATTCGACAGGTCCTTGCATGCAGAGTTGGGCATGATGACTGGTGATCGTGGAGGCCGACGGTTGGCCTCCGCCGGCTATAAGTACGGAACTGCGTGCACACCTGCAGTCCATCCTTCTGCTTCTCTTCTTCATCGTCTCGTCTGGTTGCCATGGCTCTGATCCGCCGGTTCTCCAGGGAAGAAAAGGGAAAGGCTCCTCAAGAGGATCCTGACCCGCTCCCCCAAAGAAGCGCCTTGCTCTCTGGTGTCAGGGCAGGAGCGCGTGCGAGGAGGCGCCCGTGCCCTGGTGCGTGCAACCGCCACCAGGGTTTCCTCTTCCCTTGTACGCGTGGATTGGTGGCCCTGAAGGAGGCGACGCTGGGCTCCACGAACGGCGCCATCGACGACGCCAGCGGGTCACGAAGGTGTGCGTCTTCCCCCCTGGAGTCCACGCCGAGGGCTCATGCCGGGAATTCGTGCTCCGCGTCGCCGCGCCTCCTAAGTCTTGGATCCGCCTTCCTTCCTTCTTCGCCTCCGTCGTCCGGGGGGAGCCCACGGACTCGGCTGCAAAGACGCCGGGCTGCAAAGACCCTCACGACCGGGGCAGAGGTCGCAGTAGTTGCCCCGGGCGAGGTCTTCATGACTCGTGGCTGGAGCGAGATCGCCCGGGTTTGCAGGACAAGGGGAGCCCTCACGATCCACCTGGAGTACGACGGCGCGTCGGTGATGTCCTTCAAGCTCTTCGACACGGAGGGTCGCTGGCTGGAGTGCTGCCCGGGAGAGGTGGTCGGGTTCTCTTGTGGTGAGACAGAGGCCAACCGCCCGCTCCCTTGGCAGCTTCCCAGGCGACGAAGGCGCCGGGGGATCCAGCGACTCCGCCGAGCTCTTCGCGGCGCCAGAGACGAGCGACGACGGCTATGAGCCCCCGAGCCTGCGCCGCTCCCGGAGCAGGGCGAGCTCGTCAGGTCATCGCCGCCCTGACCTGGATGGGGTTGGCTCCGGACCGGGTGGTCCACTGTTGATGATGGCGTCCGCCGCGGTGGTCCCTGTAGATAGGACTCCTTAGGATTCGCGTCTTTTGTTCCTGCGAAGAGCCAAGAATGTACCCCGCGGGGGCTTGTAAGATATTTGTAGCTTCATTTATCAATATGATCCTTGTTATGAGGCAATGCGGGATGCTCATTCCGTTCTAGCTAAGTTCCTTCCTTTCAGACCTCGTGAGGGCTTGGTGCTCTGTGCCGGCAGGTCCCAGTCCCAAGGCGGCTTCAGCCGTCGCTGGTATGCCAGGTCGCGATGCCGTGGCCAAGGCCAGGAGGTGAGCGGCCCGAGGTCCGGTAAGAGCCTCTGAGTCGCGATGCTCAGGGGGTCCCCCTTGGAGCTCAAGCAGCCATCATTCGGTGAGAAAGGAGAGCCACGTTGCTAACACGGAGTTGCATTGAGTGCGGGGATGGTGTTGCGGTGACTAGTGTGTCCGGAGGGTGACTTATCTCGAGGGTTAGGGCGATGCTTCCTGGCGCGGCGCTAGGTCCGTGCCCTGGCTGGCGAGAGATTGCGTGGCGAGGTCGTTCCGTGCTCCTCGGAGGGGCCCTGCAGGTTCACCACAAAAGGAACAAGAGCTCGCCGGGGCGATTGTTAGTCCTACCGTTAGTTGCTTTGGAGCGGCGCGAGAGGCCTCGCGAGGTGTGCCGGGGCACTCGTGAGCCAGCGCGGGACTCACGAGGCCCTACCTCAAGGCGGGTTGCGCCTGGCTCTGGGCCTTATCTTCGAGTGTGTTCCTGCAAAAATGGCTAGATGCCGGTGCTCTACGTCTTCGGGTCCCGGCTCTCGGGCCGGTCTCTACCGTCGCTGGCAAGCCAGGTTGCGATGCCATGGACAAGACCAGAGGGTGAGGGCCGGAGAGCCGGTAGGAGCCCTGAGTCGCGATGCTCAGGCACCCCCCCTTTAACGCGCAAGCAGGATTAGATGACACAACTCTACGTCATCGGGTCCCGGCTCTCGGGCTGGTCTCTACCGTCGCTGGCAAGCCAGGTCGCGATGCCATGGAAAAGACCATAGGGTGAGGGCCGGAGAGCCGGTAGGAGCCCTGAGTCGCAATGCTCAGGCACCCCCCTTTAACGTGAAAGATTTCGCCACCGAGGAGAAGGCACCAAATAACAAGCATGGTGGAGCATAATCCTAAGGAAAATGCATGAAGGATACATGCCGCTGGGACTGGCCCGAGCGGCTTGGGGATGATGCAGCCCGAGGGGCGCCCCAAACAGGATAAGCTAAGGACATGAAATAAAGGGATACATGCCGCAGGACGGACCCACGCGGCTCGGGAATAATGCGGCCTCAAGGCGCCCCACCGGAAATAAAACTTAAAGATGTCACCGGTGATGTTGGGGATGAAGGGCTGTTGATGTAGCAGACTCGGTGGGCTGGGAGCCGATCCTCACGAGCCCCCAGGCTCAGGGGCCTCGGGAGGATCCGGAGGCCGGCGGCCCCTCACGGGCCATCTCCATCTCCGCCAGGCTGCGGCGTGCTGACCTCTTGAGCCTCAGTGATGGTCCTCATGAGACGCTGGTGTGCAGCCGCGTTTGGCAGGCCATAAGGCATGCGCGTGGTAGTGGGGCAGGCCTCGCAACGCCCCACTCTCGAGGACCAGAGGCACTCTTGAGATGCGGCTCGGTTGAGCGCTGATGCGCCGATGCAGACGCTGCAGCCCACCATCCTCGTCGGATGGGGGCCACAGCTGGCAGCGGCGGCTGCCCTCATGACCCTTGACTCCTGAACTCCCGAATGGCCTTGCTGATGAACTCTTGAGGGTTCTGCTCTCCGGTCTTGCTCACCTTGCTAGGGAACCGTGCTTCAAACACGCCCATGTGGTGCCCAAGCGCCTCCTCGAGACCTTGGCGAGGTCGGTGGCCCTCGTGGAGGGCCCCGAGCCCCGCTCGAGGAGGCGCGCGGCGCGCCTTCCTATGCGATGGAAGGAGGCCCCCCCTGGCCCGGCGCGGGCCCTGAGGGGCCTGTCACTTGATGAGCCGGGCCGGCCGATGTCTTCTTCTTCTTGGGTGCTGCCTCGGGAGGCGTCCTGCCGCTGTGGTCTGGGTCTTCCAGCGATGCGGCCTGAAAAGCTCGCTCCAAGGAGCACACTGCATCTCTCTCTTCACAGGGCACCGTGATGACCCCGCCGCTTCCTGGCATCTTGAGGATGTTGTAGCCATGGTGGGTCACGACCATGAACTTGGCCAACGCTGGGTACCCGAGGATGGCATTGTACGGCAGGCGAATGTGGGCGACGTCGAAGTCGATGAGCTCGGTGTGGTAGTTGTCGCGGGCCCCGAAGGAGACAGGAAGGCGGACCTGCCCGATCGGGACCGTGGAGCCGTCGGTGACTCCGGAGAAGGGCTTGGTTGGCTGAAGCTGGCTGTAGGGCACTTGAAGATTGTTGAAGGTCTCCACGACAGACGTTGAGCCCTGCTCCGCCGTCGATGAGGGTCTTGGTGACCAGCCGTTGTCGATGATTGCGGAGCAAAGCATTGGGAGGACTCGGCTGTGGCTGCGCGCCTTGAGCTGATCTCGCTGAGCTGAACGTGATGGCGCACGCCGACCACCCGAGAGGGCGCGTGGACTCGAGCTTGGGAGGACTGCATTCGCAGCGAACTGCTTGAAGATGCGGTGGGAGGTCGGGCTTGGGCTCCGCCCAGATGCAAAGCGATCGCGCTCCTCGGAAGCCCCAGCCCCTCGTCCCCGATGACGGTCTCGATTCGATTGGTGGCGGCGGCAGCGGAGGGAGGCTCGTTCCTCATGGACGATCCTCACGAGGCTGATCCTCCAGCCCCCTCGCGAGGTGGGTCTTGCCAGCGGTCCTCGCGAGGTTGGTCGCGCCACCCTTGGCGCTGGCCGCGGTCTTCCCAAAGATCCTGCATTTCTTCCTCCTCCTCGGCAGAGCCCGTGCCGCTGCGCTTCAGGCGTCTTCCGACCCTTCCTTCGCGCACGGCCCGGAGCTCTTGACATTCATTGGTGTTGTGGGTGTGGAGGTCGTGGTACACGCAGTACCGGCTACCCTTGGAAGACTCGGGCTGATCTCTACCCCGCTTGGTGTCTGGTTCGGCCACGAGTACGGCAGCTCCCTTGCGCTTTACGTCCTTGGCCTTGGACTTCTTCTCTTCGGGATCCGCGGCAGGCAGCTCGAGGAGGGAGAGGCGCCCCTCCTCAGCCCTGGCGCACTTGGTCGCCAAGTTGAACAGCTCCAGGGAGGTGCACAGATCTTCATGCATCGCCAGCTCCTCCTTCATCTTGACGTCGCGCACGCCGTCGGAGAAGGCAGAGATGATGGCCTCCTCCGTCACCCTGGGGATCTTGAGGCGTGCGTTGTTGAAGCGCTGGATGTACTTTTGCAGGGTTTTCCCCTGGCTCCTGCTTGATTCTGCGCATGTCGCTCACGGCGGGTGGCCGGTCGCGAGTACCTTGGAAGTTGGTGATGAAGCGGGTGCGCATCTCGGCCCAGGAAGAGATCGTGCCTGGGGCCTGATTTAGGAGCCAGGTGCGGGCTCCGTCCTTGAGCGCCATGGGAAACCAGTTCGCCATGACCTTTTCATCTCCGTTGGCAGCCTCGATGCCCAGCTCGTAGAGCCGAAGGAACTCCGTAGGGTCCGCCGTGCCGTCATAGCGTGGGGGCAGGTCTGGCTTGAACTTGGCGGGCCACGCGACGCCGCGCAGCCTGGGTGAAGGCGCGGCAGCCCGCCGTGGCTGCTGGGGCCTCGGACGGCGAGAGCTTGGTCTTGCAGGCCTCCTGCGCGCCTTGGGCCGGGGCAGCGCAGGGTCTTGACGTGCTGGAGTGGGGAGTGCTCGGGCAGCTACTTGTGGGCGAGGAACTTCTTGGCTGCTCTGCTCTTGCTGCGCCGGCGCTGGCGGGCGGAGCGGTTCCGCCAGGGCCGCGCGCTTGGGGCTGGGTGCCGTCTTGAGGAGGAGGCGGCTGAGGCGCCCCGGGAGCTTCATCGCCCGCGCGGGGCGGGGTGCGGTGCAGCGAAACGGACGGCGCGGGGTCGCCTCCCGCAGCGCGGACGAGCTCGGCGACGCGTTCGAGCCATTCTTCGTAGACGTCGTCGACGGGGCGGTAGCGCAGGAGTTTGTTGGCCGCGATGAGTGCAGCTCGGGCCTCCATGGCTGCTTGGGGCGCGCGCGATGAAGAACCAGCGGGGGTGAGTGAAGGTGTGGCGGTGCGGCCGTCCCGCCTCATGGATGGGTGCTGGGACGACGCTTGCTGCTCGTTCCCCGCCGGGCCGGTGGCGGCGTTGACAGCCGGTGACAGGGAACGACGAGGGCGTCCGCCGGAGGGAGCCGTCTGGGCGACGTGGGAAGCGAGGGCGGCTCGGCGCTCGGCGCGAGCCCGACGGGCGTCAGACATGGTTGCGATGGTCGGGGAAGAACGAGGCGACGAAAAGGCAGATTCCGGCGCACTTACCGGGCGCGCCAAATGTCGGATCACGGGTTCCGCAGACCCTTAAGGTTCAACTCGCGCGCGCGGAGATCCAACCCTCCACCGCCTCGCACCTCGCCAATCGCAGGGACCTAAACTACTAACAAGAACAACACAAGAGACGAAGATTTATACTAGTTCGGGCCACCGCTGTGGTGTAATACCCTACTCTAGTTTGTGGTGTGTGGATTGCCTCTGGGGCCGACGAAGAACAAGATAGGAAGAACAGCCTCGCGAGGGTCTTCTTGGTGGGTGTGATGAACTGCTAAGTGGTGCCCGTCGCTCTAGCTTGAGGAACGGGTTTCTCTCTCTCTGGATTCCGACTGCTCGATCCCATCGTCCTCTCTCTCTGAGTGTGGCTACCCCTATTTATAAGCGAAGGCCACGGGCTCTTCCCAAATATTGAGCGGAAGGGCGCCAACAATTGGCCATTTTGAAGGGGAACAGCGGGTACACTTATCCCGACTAAAGTTGGTCCTCGCTTGCCAAAGGCTCGTGATGACGCCTGCTTGGGCTCCACGATGATCGCATTCCAGCCGCTGGGGCTGGTCTTGGTCTTGTTGCACCAAACGGGTGCCTTTGCTCGATGCCCTTGCTCGCGCCGCCCCTTTGCACCAAAGAGGAAGGAGGACGCCATGCTGGCTGGCGCCTCGCGCCCTTGGTCGTCATGGCTTACGTCACGGGCACCTCGCGAGGTACCCCGCCTTGAGTTCTCCGCCTCCTCATGAGCCTGCCTGACGAGGCCGCGCCTGAGGAAGCTCTTGGTCGTCCGCCTGCAGGCTTGGCCCCTCGTGAGGATCTTGAGCTTGTGTTGATGAAGATGGGCCGCCCCGGGCCTCCTTGAGCCACGCCATGAGCCGCAGTGCACAAGTCTGGGACCCCGTTCCCAGAACGCCGACAATTTTTAACTTGACGTTCCATGGAGTTTCAGATCATTCCGAAAACTTTTGTTTTCTGCACATAAAACAACATCATGGCAATTCTGCTGAAAACAGCGTCAGTCCGGGTTAGTTCCATTCAAATCATACAAGTTAGAGTCCAAAACAAGGGCAAAAGTGTTTGGAAAAGTAGATACGACGGAGACGTATCAACTCCCCCAAGCTTAAACCCTTGCTTTGAAGGAAATATGCCCTAGAGGCAATAATAAAGTTATTATTTATTTCCTTATATCATGATAAATGTTTATTATTCATGCTAGAATTGTATTAACCGGAAACATAATACATGTGTGAATACATAGACCAACATAACGTCACTAGTATGCCTCTACTTGACTAGCTCATTAATCATAGATGGTTATGTTTCCTAACCATAGACATCTGTTGTCATTTGATTAACGGGATCACATCATTAGGAGAATGATGTGATTGACGTGACCCATTCCGTTAGCCTAGCACTTGATCGTTTAGTATATTGCTATTGCTTTCTTCATGACTTATACATGTTCCTGTAACTATGAGATTATGCAACTCCTGCTTACCGGAGGAACACTTTGGTGCTACCAAACGTCACAACGTGAATCGGGTGATTATAAAGGAGTACTACAGTGTCTCCAAAGGTACATGTTGGGTTGGCGATTTCGAGATTAGGTTTTGTCACTCCGATTGTCGGAGAGGTATCTCTGGGCCCTCTCGGTAATACACATCACATAAGCCTTGCAAGCATTGCAACTAATAAGTTAGTTATGAGATGATGTATTACGGAACGAGTAAAGAGACTTGTCGGTAACGAGATTGAACTAGGTATTGGATATCGACGATCGAATCTCGGGCAAGTAACATACCAATGACAAAGGGAACAACGTATGTCGTTATGCGGTTTGACCGATAAAGATCTTCGTAGAATATGTAGGAACCAATATGGGCATCCAGGTTCCGCTATTGGTTATTGATCGAGAATAGTTCTAGGTCATGTCTACATAGTTCTCGAACTCGTAGGGTCCGCATGCTTAACGTTACGATGACAGTTTATTATGAGTTTATAAGTTTTGATGTACCGAAGTTTGTTCGGAGTCCCGGATGTGATCACGGACATGACGAGGAGTCTCGAAATGGTCAAGACATAAAGATTGATATATTGGAAGCCTATATTTGGATATCGGAATGGTTCCGGTGAAATCGGATTTTACCGAACACCGGGGTTACCGGAACCCTCCGGGGATAATGGGCCTTAGTGGGCCATGAGGGAGAAGAGGAGGGCGGCCAGGGCAGGTCACGCCCCCCCCCCCTAGTCCGAATAGGACAAGGAGAGGGTGGGGGCGGCGCCTTCCTCTTTCCTCCCCCTTTCCTTCTCCAACAAGGCAAGAGGGGGAGTCCTACTCTGGTGGGAGTAGGACTCCTCAGCGCACCCCTGGGGGCCGGCCGCACCTCCCTCCCTCCTTTATATACGGGGCAGGGGGCACCCCAGACACACACAAGTTGATCTACGTGATCGCTCCTTAGCCGTGTCGGTGCCCCCTCCACCATATTCCACCTCGGTCATATCGTCGCGGAGTTTAGGCGAAGCCTCGCTGGTAGAGCATCATCATCGCCACCACGCCGTCGGCTTGACGGAACTCATCCCCGACACTTTGCTGGATCGGAGTCCGGGGATCGTCATCGAGCTGAACGTGTGCTGAACTCGGAGGTGCCGTACGTTCGGTACTTGGATCGGTCGGATCGTGAAGACGTACGACCACATCAACCGCGTTGTCATAACGCTTTCGCTTACGGTCTACGAGGGTACGTGGACATACACTCTCCCCTCTCGTTGCTATGCCATCACCATGATCTTGCGTGTGCGTAGGAATTTTTTTTGAAATTACTACGTTCCCCAACAGTGGCATCCGAGCCTGGTTTTATGCGTTGATGTCATATGCACGAGTAGAACACAAGTGAGTTGTGGGCGATATAAGTCATACTGCTTACCAGCATGTCATACTTTGGTTCAGCGGTATTGTGAGATGAAGCGGCCCGGACCGACATTACGCGTGACGCTTACGCGAGACTGGTTTCACCGCTTGAGCACTCGCTGCTTAAAGGTGACCGCGGGTGTCTGCTCTCTCTCACTTTAGTTGAACCGAGTGTAGCTCGCCCGGTCCTTGCGAAGGTTAAAACAGCACCAACTTGACAAACTATCGCTGTGGTTTTGATGCGTAGGTAAGAACGGTTCTTGCTCAGCCCGTAGCAGCCACGTAAAATTTGCAACAACAAAGTAGAGGACGCCTAACTTATTTTTGCAGGGCATGTTGTGATGTGATATGGTCAATACGTGATGCTATATTTTATTGTATGAGATGATCATGTTTTGTAACCGGTTATCGGCAATCGGCAGGAGCCATATGGTTGTCGCTTATTGTATGAAATGCAAACACCACTGTAATTGCTTTACTTTATCACTAAGCGGTAGCGATAGTCGAGAAGCAATAGATGGCGAACGACAACGATGCTACGATGGAGATCAAGGTGTCGCGCCGGTGACGATGGTGATCACGACGGTGCTTCGGAGATGGAGATCACAAGCACAAGATGATGATGGCCATATCATATCGCTTATATTGATTGCATGTGATGTTTATCCTTTATGCATCTTATCTTGCTTTGATTGACGGTAGCATTTTAAGATGATCTCTCACTAATTATCAAGAAGTGTTCTCCCGAGTATGCACCGTTGCGAAAGTTCTTCGTCTTTGAGACACCACGTGATGATCGGGTGTGATAGGCTCTACGCTCAAATACAACAGGTGCAAAACAGTTGCACACGCGGAATACTCAGGTTAAACTTGACGAGCCTAGCATATAACAGATATGGCCTCGGAACACGGAGACCAAAAGGTCGAGCGTGAATCATATAGTAGATATGATCAACATATTGATGTTCACCGTTGAAACTACTCCATCTCACGTGACGATCGGACATGGTGTAGTTGATATGGATCACGTAATCACTTAGAGGATTAGAGGGATGTCTATCTAAGTGGGAGTTCTTAAGTAATATGATTAATTGAACTTTAATTTATCATGAACTTAGTCCTGGTAGTATTTTGCAAATTATGTTGTAGATCAATAGCTCGCGTTGTTGCTTTCATATGTTTATTTTAATATGTTCCTAGAGAAAACTGTGTTGAAAGATGTTAGTAGCAATGATGCGGATTGGATCCGTGATCTGAGGTTTATCCTCATTGCTGCACAGAAGAATTATGTCCTTAATGCACCGCTAGGTAAAAGACCTATTGCAGGAGCAGATGCAGACGTTATGAACGTTTGGCTAGCTCAATATGATGACTACTTGATAGTTTAGTGCACCATGCTTAACGGCTTAGAATCGGGACTTCAAAGACGTTTTGAACGTCATGGACCATATGAGATGATCCAGGAATTGAAGTTAATATTTCAAGCAAATACCCGAGTTGAGAGATATGAAGTCTCCAACAAGTTCTATAGCTAAAAGATGGAGGAGAATCGCTCAACTAGTGAGCATGTGCTCAGATTGTCTGGGTACTACAATCGCTTGAATCAAGTGGGAGTTAATCTTCCAGATAAAATAGTGATTGACAGAATTCTCTAGTCACCATCACCAAGTTAGTAGAACTTCGTGATGAACTATAATATGCAAGGGATGACGAAAGTTATTCCTAAGCTCTTCGTAATGCTGAAATCAACGAAGGTAGAAATCAAGAAAAACATCAAGTGTTGATAGTTAACAAGACCACTAGTTTCAAGAAAAGGGCAAAGGGAAGAAGGGGAAATTCAATAAGAACGGCAAGCAAGTTGCTGCTCAAGTGAAGAAGCCCAAGTCTGGACCTAAGCCTGAGACTGAGTGCTTCTACTGCAAAGGAACTGGTCACTGGAAGCGGAACTGCCCCAAGTATTTGGCGGATAAGAAGGATGGCAAAGTGAACAAAGGTATATTTGATATACATGTTATTGATGTGTACTTTACTAGTGTTTATAGTAGCCCCTGAGTATTTGATACTTGTTCGGTTGCTAAGATTAGTAACTCGAAACAGGAGTTACAGAATAAACAAAGACTAGTTGAGGGTGAAATAACGATGTGTGTTGGAAGTGGTTCCAAAATGGATATGATCATCATCGCACACTCCCTATACTTTCGGGATTAGTGTTAAACCTAAATAAATGTTATTTGGCGTTTGCGTTGAGCATGAATATGATTTGATCATGTTTATTGCAATACGGTTATTCATGTAAGTTAGAGAATAATTGTTGTTCTGTTTACATGAATAAGACCTTCGATGATCATACACCCAATAAAAATAGTTTGTTGGATCTCGATCATAGTGATACACATATTCATAATATTGATGCCAAAAGATGCAAAGTTAATAATGATAGTGCAACTTATTTGTGGCACTGCCGTTTGGGTCATATCGGTGTAAAGCGCATGAAGAAATTCCATAAAGATGGATTTTCGGAATCACTTGGTTATGAATCATTTGATGCTTGCGAACCGTGCCTTTGGGCGAGATGACTAAAACTCCGTTCTTCAGAACAACGGAACGAGCTACTGACTTGTTGGAAATAATAAATACCGATGTATGCGATCCAATGAGTGTTGATGCCCGTGGCAAGTATCATTATTTTCTGACCTTCACAGATGATTTGAGCAGATATGTGTATATCTTCTTGATGAAACATAAGTCTGAAATAATTGAAAGGTTCAAAGAATTTCAGAGTGAAGTGGAAAAATCATCGTAACAAGAAAATAAAGTTTCTGCGATCTGATCACGGAGACGAATATTTGAGTTACGAGTTTGGTCTTCAATTAAAACAATGTGGAATAGTTTCACAGCTCACGCCACCTGGAACACCACAATATAATGGTGTGTCCGAGCGTCATAACCGTACTTTATTAGATATAGTACAATCTATGATGTTTCTTACCGATTTACCACTATCATTTTGGGGTTATGCATTAGAGACAGCTACATTCACGTTAAATAGGGCACCATCTAAATCGACTGAGACGACACCGTATGAACTATGGTTTAGCAATAAACCTAAGCTGTCGTTTCTTAAAGTTTGGAGTTGCGATGCTTATATGAAAAAGGTTTTCAACCTGATAAGCTCGAACCCAAATCGGAGAAGTGCGTCTTCATAGAATACCCAAAGGAAACTGTTGGGTACACCTTCTATCACAGATCTAAAGGGCAAACATTCGTTGCTAAGGTGGATCCTTTCTAGAGAAGGAGTTTCTCTCGAAAGAAATGAGTTGGAGGAAAGTAGAGCTTGATAAGGTAATTGTACCTTCTCCCGAATTGGAAAGTAATTCATCACAGAAATCAGTTCCTGTGATTCCTACACCAATCAGTGAGGAAGCTAATGATGATGATCATGAAGCTTCAGATCAAGTTACTACCGAACCTCGTAGGTCTTCCAAAAATAAGATTCGCACCAATGTGGTACGGTAATCCTATTCTAGAAGTCATGTTACTATACCATGATGAACCTACGAACTATGAGGAAGCGATGATGAGCCCAGATTCCGCGAAATGGCTTGAGGCCATAAAATCTGAGATAGGATCCATATATAAGAACAAAGTGGGGACTTTGGTTGACCTGCTCGATGATCAGCAAGTCAAGTTAAATAAATGGATCTTCAAGAGGAAGACGGACACTGATAGTAGTGTTACTATCTACAAAACTCGACTTGTTGCAAAAGGTTTTCGACAAGTTCAAGGTGTTGACTACAATGAGATTTTCTCAACTGTAGTGATGCTTAAGTCTGTCCGAATCATGTTAGCAATTGCCACATTTTATGAAATCTGGCAAATGGATGTCAAAACTACATTCTTTAATGGATTTTTTAAAGAAGAGTTGTATATGATGCAACCAGAAGGTTTTGTCAATCCTAAAGGTGCTAACAAAATGTGCAAGATCCAGCGATCCATCTATGGACTGGTGCAAGCATCTCGGAGTTGGAATACACGCTTTGATAAGTTGATCAAAGCATATAGTTTTATACAGACTTACGATGAAGCCTGTATTTACAATAAAGTGAGTGGGAGCACTACCGCCTTTCTGATAAATATATGTGAGTAACATATTGTTGATCAGAAATGATGTAGAATTTTTCTGGAAAGCATAAAGGAGTATTTGAAAGGAGTTCTTTAAAAGAAAGACCTCAGTAAAGCTACTTACAAATTGAGCATCAAGATATATTGAGATAGATCAAGACGCTTGATAAGTTTTTTCAATAAGTACATACCTTGTCAAGATTTTGAAGTAGTTCAAAATGGAACAGTCAAAGAAAAGTTCTTGCTGTGTTGCAAAGGTGTGAAATTGAGTAAGACTCAAATCCCGACCACAGCAGAAAATAGAAAATAAAATGAAAGTCATTCCCTATGCCTCACTCATAGGTTCTATAAAGTATGCTATGCTATGTACCAGACCTATTGTATACCTTGCTCTGAATTTGGCAAGGGAGTACAATAGTGATCTAGGAGTAGATCACTGGACATTGGTCAAGAACATCCTTAATGAGGACTAAGGAAATATTTCTCGATTATGGAGGTGATAAAAGAGCTCGTCGTAAAGAGTTACATCGATGCAAGCTTTTTACACTGATCCAGATGACTCTAAGTCTCAATCTGGATACATATTGAAAGTGGGAGCAATTAGCTAGAGTAGCTCCGTGTAGAGCAATGTAGACATAGAATATTTGCAAAATACATACGGCTCTAAATCTGACAGACCCGTTGACTAAGCTTCTCTCACGAGCAAAACATGATCATAGCTTAGTACTCGTTGGGTGTTAATCACATATCGATGTGAGCTAGATTATTGACTCTAGTAAACCCTTCGGGTGTTGGTCACATGACGATGTGAACATGGGTGTGGATTGGTGTTAAATCACATGGTGATGTGAACTAGATTATTGACTCTAGTGCAAGTGGGAGACTGAAGGAAATATGCCCTAGAGGCAATAATAAAGTTATTATTTATTTCCTTATATCATGATAAATGTTTATTATTCATGCTAGAATTGTATTAACCGAAACATAATACATGTGTGAATACATAGACCAACATAACGTCACTAGTATGCCTCTACTTGACTAGCTCATTAATCGAGATGGTTATGTTTCCTAACCATAGACATGTGTTGTCATTTGATTAACGGGATCACATCATTAGGAGAATGATGTGATTGACATGACCCATTCCATTAGCCTAGCACTTGATCGCTTAATATATTGCTATTGCTTTCTTCATGACTTATACATGTTCCTATAACTATGAGATTATGCAACTCCGCTTACGGAGGAACACTTTGGTGCTACCAAACGTCACAACGAATCGGGTGATTATAAAGGAGTACTACAGGTGTCTCCAAAGGTACATGTTGGGTTGGCGATTTGAGATTAGGTTTTGTCACTCCGATTGTCGGAGAGGTATCTCTGGGCCCTCTCGGTAATACACATCACATAAGCCTTGCAAGCATTGCAACTAATAAGTTAGTTACGAGATGATGTATTACGGAACGAGTAAAGAGACTTGTCGATAACGAGATTGAACTAGGTATTGATATCGACGATCGAATCTCGGGCAAGTAACATACCAATGACAAAGGAACAACGATGTCGTTATGCGGTTTGACCGATAAAGATCTTCAGAGAATATGTAGGAACCAATATGGGCATCCAGGTTCCGCTATTGGTTATTGACCGATAATAGTTCTAGGTCATGTCTACATAGTTCTCGAACCCGTAGGGTCCGCACGCTTAACGTTACGATGACAGTTTATTATGAGTTTATAAGTTTTGATGTACCAAGTTTGTTCGAGTCCCGGATGTGATCACGGACATGACGAGGAGTCTCGAAATGGTCGAGACATAAAGATTGATATATTGGAAGCCTATATTTGGATATCGGAATGGTTCCGGTGAAATCGGATTTTACGGAACACCGGGGTTACGGAACCTCCCGGGGATAATGGGCCTTAGTGGGCCATGAGGGAGAAGAGGAGGGCGGCCAGGGCAGGCCGTGCGCCCCTCCCCCTAGTCCGAATAGGACAGGAGAGGGGGCTGCGCCTCTTCCTCTTTCCTCCCCCCCTTTCCTTGTCCAACAAGGCAAGAGGGGGAGTCCTACTCCGGTGGGAGTAGCACTCCTCCAGCGCACCCCTTGGGGCCGGCCGCACCTCCCTCCCTCCTTTATATACGGGGTAGGGGCACCCCAGACACACAAGTTGATCTACGTGATCGCTCCTTAGCTGCAAGCGGTGCCCCCTCCACCATATTCCACCTCGGTCATATCGTCGCGGAGTTTAGGCGAAGCCTGCACCGTAGAGCATCATCATCGCCACCACGCCGTCGGTTGACGGAACTCATCCCCGACACTTTGCTGGATCGGAGTCCGGGATCGCCATCGAGCTGAACGTGTGCTGAACTCGGAGGTGCCGTCGCTCGGTACTTGGATTCGGATCGTGAAGACGTCGACCACATCAACCGCGTTGTCATAACGCTTCGCTTACGGTCTCACGAGGGCGTGGACATACACTCTCCCTCTCGCTGCTATGCCATCACCATGATCTTGCGTGTGCGTAGGAATTTTTTTGAAATTACTCGCTCCCCAACAATGGCATCCGAGCCTGGTTTTATGCGTTGATGTCATATGCACGAGTAGAACACAAGTGAGTTGTGGGCGATATAAGTCATACAGCTTACCAGCATGTCATACTTTGGTTCAGCGGTATTGTGAGATGAAGCGGCCTGGACCGACATTACGCGTACGCATTATAAATTAATAGTAATGGATGCAAATGACAGCTGCGCTCTCCAGCTAGTGCTTTTAATAAGAGGGTGATGACTCAACATAAAAGTAAATAGATAGGCCCTTCGCAGAGGGAAGCAGAGATTTGTAGAGGTGCCAGAGCTCGGTTTTGAAATAGAGATAAATACTCCCTCCGTTCCTAAATAATTGTCTTTCTAGAGATTTCAACAAGTGACTACATACGGAGCAAAATGAGTGAATCTACACTCTAAAACATGTCTACATACATCCGTATGTTATAGTCCATTTGAGATGGCTAGAAAGACAATTATTTGGGAACGGAGGGAGTAGTATTTTGAGCGGTATACTTTCATTGTCAACATAACAACTAAGAGATGGCGATATTTCCATGCTACACACATTATAGGCGGTTCCCAAACAGAATGGTAAAGTTTATACTCCCCCTCCACCAACAAGCATCAATCCATGGCTTGCTCGAAACAACGAGTGCCTCCAACTAACATCAGGTCCCAGGGGGAGTTTTGTTCGCAATTAATTTTGATTTAGTTTGCATAAAGCATGGGACTGGGCATCCCGGTGACCAGCCATTTTCTCGTGAATGAGGAGCGGAGTCCACTCCTCTTGAGAATAACCCGCCTAACATAGAAGATAAGGGCAGCCCTAGTTGATACATGAGCTATTCGAGCATACAAAACAGAATAATTATTTGAAGGTTTAGAGTTTGGCACATACAAATTTACTTGGAACGGCAGGTAAATACCGCATATAGGAAGGTATAGTGGACTCATATGGAATAACTTTGGGGTTTAAGGGATTGGATGCACAAGCAGTATTCCCGCTTAGTACAAGTGAAGGCTAACAAAAGACTGGGAAGCGACCAACTAGAGAGCGACAACAGTCATTAACATGCATTAAAATTAATAAACATTGGATGCAAGCATGAGTAGGATATAATCCACCATGAACATAAATATCGTGAAGGCTATATTGATTTGTTTCAACTACATGTGTGAACATGTGCCAAGTCAAGTCACTTAAATCATTCAAAGGAGGATACCACCCCACTATACCACATCATAACCATTCTAATAGCATGTTGGCATGCAAGGTAAACCATTATAACTCATAGCTAATCAAGCATTGCACGAGCAACTATGATCTCTAATTGTCATTGCAAACATGTTTATTCAT
Organism: Aegilops longissima; assembly: GCA_021605205.1. NCBI lineage: Eukaryota > Viridiplantae > Streptophyta > Magnoliopsida > Poales > Poaceae > Aegilops > Aegilops longissima. The sequence continues at coordinate 267,287,919 of CM038680.1, read as the reverse complement.
AATAAGCTGAATCAGGAATGATGAACTCATCATATTTACAAAAACAAAAGAGGTCGAGTTCATACCAGCTTTTCTCATCTCAGTCAGTCCATCATGTATCATCATAATTGCCTTTCACTTGTCCGATAGAACGGTGTGAATAATAATAAGAGTGCACGTCCATTGGACTAAGTTGGAATCTGCGAGCATTCAATAAACAGGAGAAGACAAGACTGTATGGGCTCTTGGTTAAATCAACAATAATGCATAAAAGAGCCACTTCAACAGTTTAATCATGGTCTTCTCCTATCGACCCCCAAAGAAAAGAAAAGAAATAAAATTATTTACACGGGAAAGATCCCAACAAACAAAAGAAGAACGGGAAATATTTTTGAGTTTTTCTTTTTAATTATTACTACTACAACAAGAAAGTAAACTAGCTAGAAGCTATTACTAACTTTTTTTGGTTTTTCTTAAAGTTTAACAAACACACAAGAAGAAAGAAGGAAAAATAAAATAAACTAGCATGGATATTACAGTGAAAGAGTATGAGCACCGACATTTAGCAATGAGTGTGTGAACATAAATGTAATGTCGGTGAGAAATACGTACTCCCGCAAGCTTAGGCTTTTGGCCTAAGTTGGTTTATTGCCAGGGATGGCCTGGCGGATATCCGTAGGTGTAGCTGGGGTCGTACTGAGATGCAGCGGCGATCGCCGCTGAGCTGCAGCATGGCGTCGGGCTGCCTCTGCTCTCCTCTCGTACTCATCTGCCTCCTCTCTGGTAATAACATATCTTCCTTTTGTCTGAGAATCAAAGAAGGCAGGAGCAGGGAGAGTAATACGGACAACAAGCCGTTTATCAAAGATTAGTCGATATAGGAGAGGTGATTCATTCCTCTCGACAAACTGGTGAGAGGCCATAGAATTAAAATCTAAATAAGCAAGAGGCAACTCCATATCACCCTCACGAACGTCCACCTCAAGAAAATTAGCTAAGCGGGTTGCATAAATTCCTCCAAAGAAATCTCCATTATATCTATTATGATGCAACCTACGTGCAACAGTGGCTCCCATATGATAAGATTGGTCTCCTAACACAACACTCCTGAGAATGCTAAGGTCAGGGACACACATGTGACATGCTTCATCCTTACCAGTTATGTACCTACCTATGAAGAGAGCAAAATAATGTATAGCAGGAAAGTGAATGCTCCCTATGGTAGCTTGTGTTATATCTCTAGATTCCCCTACAGTTATACTAGCAAGAAAATCTATAAATTCAGATTTACGGGGATCACTAGCACTACCCCATTGTGGAAGTTTGCAAGCAGAAGTAAAATCCTCTAAGTCCATGGTATAAGATTTGTCATAAAGATCAAACATGACAGTAGGAGAATTACGTGAAGATGAAAATTCAAACCTCCTCACAAATGAACTAGTGAGTTGATGATACTGGGGGCATTTGTCTGCCTCAAAGCTCACAAGATCGGCGTTATGCAAATATGCGTTAAATTCTTCTTTGATTCCCGCTCGATCCATAAAATTTTCTGAAGGCCATTCACATGGCCGGACTAGAGCGTCCCTTGGGGGCTCCTCATCAGCATCACGCATTGCAAGCCGGGGGCCTTGCTTCCTTGAAGAACCACCTTGAAACATTTTCCTAAGCATGGTGCTTTCTCTGAAAAAATTCTGAAATTTTTAGTAACTTCAAACAGAAGTGAACCAACTTCAATAAAATTGATAGCAACTACTCCTACAAGTGCCTAAAGCCTATATCAAGCATTAGAACTACTTGGAACCATATAAATTTGACATGCAAGCTCAAGAACATGGTCACCTATGCAACACAAATTTGCAATGAATAAAGCACTAGAACAAAAACTAATTGGACCAATGGAGGAGTCACATACCAAAGAACGATCTCCCCAAACAGTTTTGTGAGAGGTCCTTTGAGCAAGGAGATCAAAAATCACAGCAAAGTGAGCTAGAACTCGTGCTTGAGCTGGTTATTCGTGTTTGTGGGAGGAAGAAGAAGACGATGGGTGCAGGAATAAGTGGAGGAGGGCCACCGTGGGCCCACGAGGCAGGGGGCGCGCCCTGGGGGGTAGGGCGCGCCCCTGACCCTCGTGGCCAGGTGGTAGCTCCTCCTGTTGTGTGCTCAGTACCATAAATCCTCAAATATACCAGAAAAAATCATATTAAATTGGCATGGCATTTGGAGGACTTTTATTTTTGGGGTATTTTTATATTGCACGGATAAATCAGGAAGCATGTAAAAAATACTATTTTTACTTTATTTCAACTAAATAACAGAAAGTATAAAGAGGGTACAGAAGGTTGTGCCTTCTAGTTTCATCCATCTCATGCTCATCAAAAATAATCCACTAACAAGGTTGATCAGGTCTTGTTAATAAACTCATTCCGAATAACATGGGACCGGAGAAATTTCGAATAACACTATGTTACCTCAACGGGTATATGAACATCCCCAATAATAAGAATATCATATTTCTTCTTGACAGTAAGAAGAGGGAATTCAAACCTCCAAATATAATCGATGGAATTTTTCCAATTGAGTTGATACTATAAACTTGAGGTTGTTTCCTCGGAAAGTGTACCGTATGCTCATTACCATTAACATGAAAAGTGACATTGCCTTTGTTGCAATCAATAACAGCCCCTGCAGTATTCAGAAAAGGTCTTCCAAGAATAATAGACATACTATCGTCCTCGGGAATATCAAGGATAACTAAGTCCGTTAAAATAGTAACGTTTGCAACTACGACAGGCACATCCTCACAAATACCGACAGGTATAGCAGTTGATTTATCAGCCATTTGCAGAGATATTTCAGTAGGTGTCAACTTATTCAAATCAAGTCTACGATATAAAGAGAGAGGCATAACACTAACACCGGCTCCAAGGTCACATAAAGCAGTTTTAACATAATTTCTTTTAATGGAGCATGGTATAGTGGGTACTCCTGGATCTCCAAGTTTCTTTGGTATTCCACCATTAACAGTATAATTAGCAAGCATGGTGGAAATTTCAGCTTCCGGTATCTTTCTTTTATTAGTAATGATATCCTTCATATACTTAGCATAAGGATTTGTTTTGATCATATCAGTTAATCGCATACGCAAAAAGATAGGTCTAATCATTTCAACAAAGCGCTCAAAGTCCTCATCATCCTTTTTCTTGGATGGTTTGGGAGGAAAGGGCATGGGTTTCTGAACCCATGGTTCTCTTTCTTTACCATGTTTCCTAGCAACACAGTCTCTCTTATCATAACGTTGATTCTTTGATTGTGGGTTATCAAGATCAACAGCAGGTTCAATTTCTACATCATTATCATTACTAGGTTGAGCATCATCATGAACATCATCATTAACATTTTCACTAGGTTCATGTTCATTACCAGATTGTGTTTCAGCATCAGACATAGATATGTCATTTGGATTCTCAGGTGGTTCAGCAATAGGTTCACTAGAAGTTTGCAAAATCCTATCATTTTTCTTTTTCTTCTTTGTGGAAGAACTAGGTGCATCAATATTATTTCGGTGAGAATCTTGCTCAATTTTCTTAGGGTGGCCTTCAGGATACAAAGGTTCCTGAGTCATTCTACCAGTTCTAGTAGCCACGCTAACAGCATAATCATTTTTCTTACTATTCATTTCATTGAGCAAATCATTTTGGGCCTTAAGTACTTGTTCTACTTGAGTGGTAATCATAGAATCATGTTTGCTAACAACTTTAAGTTCACCTCTAACATTAGCCATATAATCACCCAAGTGTTTAATCATATAAGCATTTTGTTTTAATTGTCTACCAAAATAAGCATTGAAGTCTTCTTGCTTAAACATAAAATTATCAAATTCATCCAAGCACTGGCTAGCAATTTTAGTAGGAGGGACTTCAACTTTATCATATCTATAGAGAGAATTTACCTTTACTACCTGCGTCGGGTTATCAAGACCTGGAGGTTCTTCGATAGGTAATAGATTAAGATCATATGTTTCTTTGACAGGCGGTAAATTGAGACCATGTATTTCTTCAATAGGAGGTAAATTCTTAACATCTTCAGCCTTAATAACTTTTTCTTTCATAGATCTCTTTGCCTCTTGCATATCTTCATCACTGAGAAATAGAACACCTCTCTTCTTCAGAGTTGGTTTAAGAATAGGCTCAGTAATTGGAGCAGGAGCTGGCTCAGAAGGTGCCCAATTATTTTCATTTCCCAACATATTATTCAATAGAATTTCAGCTTCATCCGGTGTTCTTTACCTGAAAAGAGAACCAGCACAACTATCCAGGTAATCTCTGGAAGCATCGGTTAGTCCATTATAAAAGATATCAATTATTTCATTTTTCTTAAGCGGATGATCAGGCAAAGCATTAAGTAACTTGAGAAGCCTCCCCCAAGCTTGTGGGAGACTCTCTTCTTCAATTTGCACAAAGTTGTATATTTCCCTCAAGGCAGCTTGTTTATTACGAGCAGGGAAATATTTAGCAGAGAAGTAATAAATCATATCCTGGGGACTACGCACACAACCATGATCAAGAGAATTAAACCATATCTTAGCATCACCCTTTAATGAGAACAGAAATATTTTAAGGATATAAAAGTAGCGGGATCTCTCATCATTAGTAAACAGGGTGGCTATATCATTTAATTTAGTAAGATGTGCCACAACAGTTTCAGATTCGTAGCCATGGAAAGGATCAAATTCAACAAAAGTAATTATATCAGGATCAACAGAGAATTCATAATCCTTATCAGCAACACAAATAGGTGAAGTAGCAAAAGCAGGGTCAGGCCTCATTCTATCTCTAAGAGATTCCTTATTCCACTTAGCTAATAACCTTCTAAGCTCATCGTTATCTTTGCAAGCAAAAATAGCAGCAGAAGCTTCTTTATCAAAAATATAACCCTCAGGAATAACATGCCTATCTTCATCATCAATTTCATCAAAAGAATCAGTTTCAATAATTTCTTTCTCTCTAGCCATAGCAATTTGTTCATCAAGAAATTCACTAATGGGCACAGTAGTATCAAGCATAGAAGTAGTTTCATCATAAGTATCATGCATAACAGAAGTGGCATCATCAATAACATGTGACATATCAGAACGAATAGCAGAAGCAGGTTTATGTGTCGCAAGCTTACTCAAAACAGAAGGTAAATCAAGTGCAGAGCTAGATGGCAGCTCCTTACCTCCCCTCGTAGTTGAGGGATAAATTGTTGTCTTAGCATCTTTCATGTTCTTCATAGTGACCAGCAGATATAAATCCCAAGTGACTCAAAGAATAGAGCTATGCTCCCCGGCAACGGCACCAGAAATTAGTCTTGATAACCCACAAGTGTAGGGGATCGCAACAGCTTTCGAGGGTAGAGCATTCAACCCAAATTTATTGATTCGACACAAGGGGAGACAAAGAATATTCTCAGGTATTAGCAACTGAGTTGTCAATTCAACCACACCTGGAAACTTAATATCTGCAGCAAGGTATTTAGTAGCAAAGTAATATGATAGTAGAGGTAACGGTAACAAAAGAGTAATGAAAGCAAAAGTAATATTTTTGGTATTTTGTAGTGATTGTAACAATAGCAACGGGAAAGTAAATAAGCGTAAACCAATATATGGAAAGCTCGTAGGCATTGGACCGGTGATAGATAATTATGCCAGATGCGGTTCATCATGTAATAGTCATAACATAGGGTGACACAAAACTAGCTCCAATTCATCAATGTAATGTAGGCATGTATTCCGAATTTAGTCATACGTGCTTATGGAAAAGAACTTGCATGACATCTTTTGTCCTACCCTCCCGTGGCAGCGGGGTCCTAATGGAAACTAAGGGATATTAAGGTCTCCTTTTAATAGAGAACCGGAACAAAGCATTAGCACATAGTGAATACATGAACTGCTCAAAATATGGTCATCACCGGGAGTGGTCCCGATTATTGTCACTTCGGGGTTGCCGGATCATAACACATAGTAGGTGACTATAGACTTGCAAGATAGGATCAAGAACTCACATATATTCATGAAAATATAATAGGTTCAGATCTGAAATCATGGCACTTGGGCCCTAGTGACAAGCATTAAGCATAGCAAGGTCATAGCAACATCAATCTCAGAACATAGTGGATACTAGGGATCAAACCCTAACAAAACTAACTCGATTACATGATAGATCTCATCCAACCCATCACCGTCGAGCAAGCCTACGATGGAATTACTCACGCACGGTGGTGAACATCATGAAATTGGTGATGGAGGATGCTTGATGATGACGACGGCGACGAATTCCCCTCTCCGGAGCCCAAAACGGACACCAGATCAGCCCTCCCGAGAGGTTTTAGGGCTTGGCGGCGGCTCCATATCGTAAAACGCGATTATTTCTTCTCCTTGATTTTTTTCTCCCCGAAAGCAAATATATAGAGTTGGAGTTGGCGTCGGAGGAGCTCCAGGGGGCCCACGAGGTAGGGGGGCGCGCCCTGGGGGGGGGGGGCGCCCCCACCCTCATGGACAGGGTGTGGGCCCCCTAGTCTTCATCGTTGGCAAGGATTTTTTTATTATTTTTAACTTGATGTTCCGTGGAGTTTCAGGTCATTCCGAGAACTTTCGTTTTCTGCACATAAAACAACATCATGGCAATTCTGCTGAAAACAACGTCAGTCCAGGTTAGTTCCATTCAAATCATGCAAGTTAGAGTCCAAAACAAGGGCATAAGTGTTTGGAAAAGTAGATACGACGGAGACGTATCAGCGGACGCGTTGGAGCACTGAACTGCGACTAGAACAACTTTTCCACTTCGTGATCTTTTTTATCTTTGAAAGACTCAGTCGCATCAGCAACACTCGTTGCCAAGTCCAAGTACGCGTCTACAGCACTCCATAATTTATCCAGAGGGGCATACTTTGGATCTCCAAACTTCGTCCGCAACAAAAAGGGCTTCCCAGCCGTGATATTTCCGGCTTGACGAAGCTCCTCCTTCGCTGCTCTGATTTTAGAGCGGGTTTCCTTGGCTGCTACCATGGCTTTCTTTAGGTCCGCCGCTTTCGCTTGGCTTTCCTTTTCAAGAAGCTCATACCGGTCGGCGGCATCCTTCAGCTCAATAGCCATCTTGGCTATTCTATCTTCGCTCTGGCGATGAGCAGCTTGTTCGGCTCTTAACTCTTCTGCCGCCTTTAGGGCGGCCGCATCGCTTCTCCTGGCTTGTTCCTTGGCTCAGGCAAGCTCCGCCCGAAGGGTCTCCACGGCGGCAGCTCCATCTGCAGTCACAACATATTACAAATACTAGCATCATGCTCCTCTTAATATCTGTTGACCATCGGAGAATACATACCCTGTGCCTTGTCAAGCCGCTTGTTTACAAGCACGATGTTGGCATCTGCTGCATCAAGTTGCCGCCTCAGTTCGGCAAACTCACCAGTCCGGCCAGCCACCGGACGATCAGCCGCCTGCACATGAAGGCAGCATGATCATTACCTGGGACTATGATCCTCTGTTTGCTGCCTTTGGACAGCAACCAGAGTCTTAGGGGCTACTATCTGCATAGGGCACACCTAGCGTGTGCGGTACCGTAAAAAAAATATGTATTACTTTGCGTACCTCAAAGCCTCTTAGCAGGCTCATAAAAGCTTCATGCAACTCACTTTTGGCGGATGAAATTCTCTCAACCACCGTACCCATTAAAGTACGATGCGCCTCCGAGGTAGCCGCTTGCTCTAGAAGACCCATCAGTGCGTCCGGTCGTGCACCGGACAGTCCCAGACTCTTTCTATTGCTTTCCTTAGGAGCTGAATACTCCGGACTTCGGGTGGCCGAAGGGTTACCTTCTGGCCTTGGTGGATTAGGAGAAATCCTCCGTGACGACACCTCAGGGTCGTCCGCCTCATGAGGCGGGGAGGCACGGGGCGGCGTTTCGCTCTCCATCATCTCCGGAAGAAGATCCCCCGAAGACGAACTCTGTCGAGAAGGGCTACGATCCGAATTGCAAGACATGCGTCTCGGTTATTGTCCTCGGAGATGAAGCAGGATATATTTACTATAAAGTACTCTTGTTCACTTACAGCTCGGTGGAGGGCTGATCCCCTTGTGGGCACTGTGCGGTAAGGATGCCCTCCGGTGCAGGGCCCCCTGGCGAAGTTTTCTTCCCTCGTTTGGAAACCCTCGTTTCCAAGTCTTCAGAGGCGGTCCTGTTCCTTCCTTGGGGAGAGGGAATTTTAGATTCTTCAATTCCCCCGGTTTGGATGAGTAATGAGTGAGGCTCGCTTTCGGCTTCTTTATTCCTCCCTTTATCTTCCCCTGATGGCGCTTGATAAGGCGCGAGCTCAAGCATCCTGGCTAGTACAGGATTCGGTGAGCCTTCGGGAAGGGAGGCCGAACACCTGATCATCTTCGCCTTTCTTATCCAGTCCTGGTCAAAGAGCGATTCTTCAGAATGATGTCATGACAAATGAAAAGGCAGCGTGTTCGGCTGCAGAATTACTTACGTGGGTATCTGGACGATTGCAGTTCAGACCCGCATCCTCGGTGGTGTCCGGACACTTTATTCGTGATCCGAAGAACAATCCATACATCCCTTCGAGCGTCACGCCGAAGAATTGCTGAATAGTTCGCGGTCCTTCCGGGTTGAACTCCCACATACGAAGAGGTCGACGTTGACATGGCAGGACCCGACGAACTAGCATGACTTGCATTACCTTGACAAGGCTGACATCTCTCTTGAGGAGATCTGGGATGCGACTCTGCAATGTCGACACGTCATTAACTGGCCCCCAGTCCAGCCCCTTGTTCACCCATGACGCCAATTGTGGCAGGGGGCCCGAATGGAAGGCGGGGGCAGCTGCCCACTTAGTACTTCGGGGAGCTGTGATGTAAAACCACTCCCGCTGCCATAAGTCGGACATCTCCGGGAAGGAACCCTTTGGCCATGGAGCATCGGCGCCTTTTCTTATTATGGCACCTCCGCATTTTGCGTGTATCCCATCGATCGTCTTCGCCTTCACATTGAAGGTCTTGAGCCATAAGCCGAAGTGTGGGGTGATGCGGAGGAAGGCCTCACACACGACGATGAACAACAAGATGTGAAGGATGGAATCCGGAGCCAGATCATGGAAATCGAGCCCGAAATAGAACATAAGCCCTCTAAAAAAGGGATCGAGGCTAAAGCCTAGCCCTCGGAGGAAGTGGGAAACAAATATGACACTCTCATTGGGTTTGGGAGTGGGGATGACCTGGCCTTGAGCAGGCAGCCTGTGCGAGATTTCAGCGGTCAGATACCTGGCTTCTCTTAGCTTCTTGATGTCCTCCTCTGTGACAGAGGAGGCCATCCACCGGCCTTGAAGGTTGGATCCGGACATAATTGAAGGTCCGAAGCGCTTAGCCTGAGCCTTGGGTATTGGAATTCGAGGTGGGGGAAGGGAAGGATCGAGCGCGAGAAGAAAAGGACAGGCCTTGGCCCCTTTATAAAGAGGGTGAATATCAAGCGTCCTCCGCGTGGCCGTTTGGAACTTGCCTAAAATCGAGGAGTCATACCAGTAGGCACGATTGGGTTACCCATACCCGTATTGATGAGAATCCCGTGTTAAAGGGAACACGATCTCTGCTTCGACAAGACGTGCCAATAAAACCGCCTCGTAACACGTGTAGTGGAAGGCTGGGAAAAACAGTTCGTAATGACTGGACCACGGCAGGACGTCATGTTATGAAAAGTTGTCAGCAGATTAGATTTGTGGAAATATTGTACTCTCTACGGTGGTATGTGGAATTTGTTTTGCAGAGCCGGACACGATCCTTGTGTTCGAAATCTTCTATGGAGTATTCGGAGGAGGAACCCGCCTTGCAATGCCGAAGACAATCTGCGCGTCGGACTTATCGTCATTGAAGCCTGGTTCAGGGGCTACTGAGGGAGTCCTGGATTAGGGGGTTCTCGGACAGCCGGACTATATACTTTGGCCGGACTGTTGGACTATGAAGATACAAGATTGAAGACTTTGTCCCGTGTCCGGGTGGGACTCTCCTTTGCGTGGAAGGCAAGCTTGGCAATTCGGATATGTAGATCTCCTCCCTTGTAACCGACTCTGTGTAACCCTAGCCCCCTCCGGTGTCTATATAAACTGGAGGGTATAGTCAGTAGGACAACAACAATCATAATCATAGGCTAGCTTCTAGGGTTTAGCCTCTACGATCTCGTGGTAGATCAACCCTTGTAATACTCATATCATCAAGATCAATCAAGCAGGAAGTAGGGTATTACCTCCATCGAGAGGGCCCGAACCTGGGTAAACATTGTGTCCCCCGCCTCCTGTTACCATCCGCCTTAGACGCATAGCTCGGGACCCCCTACCCGAGATCCGCCGGTTTTGACACCCACACCTACTACTATGTCAAGCTATGTTTGTTCATGAGCATTCTAAGGTGATGCACCTCGCTAGTCCTAGTATACCCTAGCTTGAGATGGATAGACCCCATCGCTTCATCGTTTCACAATCCAATTCGTCCCAGGCCAAGTCGGTGAGGGGACCCAGTTGGGATCCTTCCACCCCTTCCCCACTTCCAAAAAATCATAATGTGCGTGGGAGTTTCATTCATACAGTTCAAATCATTCTCGGAGAGGCACCTATCTTTCCTTATGATATGGTGGTTGACACACGCACCAACGAGAACCGCAACCAACTTTTAGAGCACCCGTAGAACGTGAAGATGTCTACAATTGAAGTGATAACTTAATGTTTATGTAGGATTTTCTGCAACATATTTATGAAATATATATCTTCCATTTAAGATCATGAACTTACAAATAAATTTCATCTGTAAATGCTAAAACTCATAGCAGAATCTGTTATATTTTCTCTTATATGGACAACATTCATATCTCAAAACTTTGTGACACACTTGTATATCTCTTGTCAATATTTTTGAAGTTAATTTTGAAGGAAATATGCCCTAGAGGCAATAATAAAGTTGTTATTTATATTTACTTATATCATGATAAATGTTTATTATTCATGCTAGAATTGTATTAATTGGAAACTTAGTACATGTGTGAATACATAGACAAAACAGAGTGTCCCTAGTATGCCTCTACTTGACTAGCTTATTAATCAAAGATAGTTAAGTTTCCTAACCATAGACATGTGTTGTCATTTGATGAACGGGATCACATCATTAGCGAATGATGTGATGGACAAGACACATTCGTTAGCTTAGCATTATGATCATTTAGTTTTATTGCTATTGCTTTCTTCATGGCTTATATATATTCCTCTAACTATGAGATTATGCAACTCCCGTATACCGGAGGAACACCTTGTGTGCTATCAAACGTCACAATGTAACTGGGTGATTATAAAGATGCTCTACAGGTGTCTCCGAAGGTGTTTGTTGAGTTGGCATAGATCAAGATTAGGATTTGTCACTTCGTGTATTGGAGAGGTATCTCTGGGCCCTCTCGGTAATGCACATCACTATAAGCCTAGCAAGCAATGTGACTAATGAGTTAGTTGCGGGATGATGCATTGTGGAACAAGTAAAGAGACTTGTCGGTAACGAGATTGAACTAGGTATTATGATACCGACGATCGAATCTTGGGCAAGTAACATACCGATGACAAAGGGAATGACGTATGTTGTTATGTGGTTTGACCGATAAAGATCTTAGTAGAATATGTAGGAGCCAATATGAGCATCTAGATTCCTCTTTTGGTTATTGACCAGAGATGTGTCTTAGTCAGGTCTACATAGTTATCAAACCCATAGGGTCCACATGCTTAATGTTCGATGATGATTTGTATTATGAGTTATGTGTTTTGGTGACCGAAGTTTGTTCGGAGTCCCGGATGAGATCATGGACATGACGAGGAGTCTTGAAATGGTCGAGAGGTAAAGATTGATATATTGGTAGGTTATATACGGACACCGGAATGGTTCCGAAGAGGTTCGGGGATTTATTGGAGTACCGGGAGGCTATTAGAACCGCCGGGAAAGTTAATGGGCCTATTGGGCCATAGTGGAGGAGAGGAGACAGGCCACGAGAGGTGGCGCGCGCCCCCCTTGCCCACTCCGAATTGGACAAGGGGAGGGGGCGCGGCCCTCCTCTTTCCTTCTCCTCCCTCCTTTCCCCTTTCCCCCTCTCCGTTGGAAGGAGGGGGGGGGGGGAAATCCTACTAGGAACGGAGTCCGAGTAGGACTCCCCCCTCTTGGCGCCCCCCTTGGGCTGATCTCCTCCATCCCCGTCCTTTATATACATGGTCAGGGGGCACCCCAAAGGCACAACATTTGTTTCTTAGCCGTGTGCGGTGCCCCCTCCATAGTTTACTCCACCGGTCATAGCGTCATAGTGCTTAGGCGAAGCCCTGCGCGGATCACATCACCAACACCGTCACCACGCCGTCATGCTAACGAAACTCTCCCTTGATCCTCTACTGGATCAAGAGCTCGAGGGACGTCATCGAGCTGGATGTGTGCTGAACACGGAGGTGTTGTACGTTCGGTACTTGGATTGATTGGATCGGTTGGATCATGAAGATGTTCCAAGAGTTGACGTTAATATTTCAAGCAAATGCCCGAGTTGAGAGATATGAAGTCTCCAACAAGTTATACAGCTGCAAGATGGAGGGGAATAGTTATGTTAGTGAACACATACTCGGAATGTCTAGGTACCATAACCACTTAACTCGGCTGGGAGTTAATCTTCCTGATGATAGTGTCATTGACAGAATTCTTCAATCACTGCCACCAAGCTATAAAGGCTTCATGATGAACTATAATATGCAAGGGATGGAAAAGACAATTCCCGAGCTCTTCGGGATGCTAAAGGCCGCGCAGGTAGAAATCAAGAAGGAGCATCAAGTGTTGATGGTTAACAAGACCACTGTTTCAAGAAAAAGGGCAAAGGGAAAAAGGGGAACTTCAAGAAGAACAGCAAGCAAGTTGCTGCTCAAGGGAAGAAGCCCAAGTCTGGACCTAAGCCTGAAACAGAGTGCTTCTATTGCAAAGGGATTGGTCACTGGAAGCAGAACTGCCCCAAGTATTTGGCGGATAAGAAGGATGGCAAAGTGAAAGGTATATTTGATATACATGTTATTGATGTGTACCTTACTAATGCTCGTAGTAGCGCCTGGGTATTTGATACTGGTTCTGTTGCTCATATCTGCAACTCGAAACAGGGGCTACGGATTAAATGAAGATTGGCTAAGGACGACGTGACAATGCACGTGGGAAATGGTTCCAAAGTCGATGTGATCGTCGTAGGCACGCTACCTCTACATCTACCTTCGGGATTAGTTTTAGACCAAAATAATTGTTATCTGGTGCCAGCGTTGAGCATGAACATTATATCTGGTTCTTGTTTAATGCGAGACGGTTATTCATTTCAATCAGAGAATAATGGTTGTTCTATTTATATGAGTAATATCTTTTATGGTCATGCACCCTTGATGAGTGGTCTATTTTTGTTGAATCTCGATTGTGGTGATACACATATTCATAATATTGAAGCCAAAAGATGCAAAGTTAATAATGATAGTGCAACTTATTTGTGGCACTACCGTTTAGGTCATATCGGTGTAAAGCACATGAAGAAACTCCATGCTGATGGGCTTTTGGAATCACTTGATGCTTGCGAACCATGTCTCATGGGCAAGATGGCTAAGACTCCGTTCTCCGGAACAATGGAGCGAGCAACTGACCTATTGGAAATAATACATACTGATGTATGCGGTCTGATGAGTGTTGGGGCTCACGACGAGTATCATTATTTTCTGACCTTCACAGAAGATTTGAGCAGATCTGGGTATATCTACTTAAAGAAACATAAGTAAGAAACATTTGAAAAGTTCAAAGAATTTCAGAGTGAAGTGGAAAATCATCGTAACAAGAAAATAAAGTTTCTACGATCTGATCGTGGAGGTGAATATTTGAGTTATGAGTTTCGTCTTAATGTCGCTTGAAGCTACACCGGTATTTCCCCAAAGAGGAAGGGATGATGCAGCATAGCGGCAATAGGTATTTCCCTCAGATATGAAACCAAGGTTATCAAACCAGTGTGAGAACCAAGCAACACAACGTAAACAACACCTACACACAGATAACAAATCCTCGCAACCCGACGTGTTAAAGGGGTTGTCAATCCCGTCTGGGTACAGCGCCTCAAGATAGGCAAACGGACGTGAGATAAAATTGTAGTAGATTGATAGATCGAACACCAAATAAAATAAATAAGAATAAATTGCAGCAAGGAATTTTTGTATTTTTAGTTTAATAGATCTGAAAATAAATGCAAAGGAAAAGTAGATCACAAAGGCAAATATATGAGAAAGAGACCCGGGGGCCGTAGGTTTCACTAGTGGTTTCTCTCGAGAAAAATAGAAAACGGGGTGAACAAATTACTGTTGGGAAATTGATAGAACTTCAAATAATCATGACGATATCCAGGCAATGATCATTACAAAGACATCACGTCCAAGATTAGTAGACCGACTCTTGCCTGCATCTACTACTATTACTCCACACATCAACCGCTATCCAGCATGCATCTAGTGTATTAAGTTCATGGAGAAACGGAATAATGCAATAAGAACGATGACATGATGTAGACAAGATCTATCTATGTAGAGATAGACCCCATCGTTTTATCCTTAGTAGCAACGATACATACGTGTCGGTTCCCCTTCTGTCACTGGGATCAAGCATCGTAAGATCGAACCCACTACAAAGCACCTCTTCCCATTGCAAGATAAATAGATCAAGTTGGCCAAACAAAAACCAAATATCGGGGAAGAAATACGAGGCTATAAGCAATCATGCATATAAGAGATCAAAGAAACTCAAATAACTTTCGTGGATATAAAAAGATAGATCTGATCGTAAACTCAAAGTTCATCGATCCCAACAAACACACCGCAAAAGAGTTACATCATATGGATCTCCAAGAGACCATTGTATTGAGAATTCAGCGAGAGAGAGGAAGCCATCTAGCTACTAACTACGGACCCGAAGGTCTACAAAGAACTACTCACGCATCATCGGAGAGGCACCAATGGAGGTGGTGAACGATGGTGTCTAGATTGGATTTGGTGGTTCTGGACTCTGCGGCGGCTAGATCAATATTTATTCGACTCCCATAGGGTTTTGGGAATATTGGGGTATTTGTAGAGCACAGAGGCGGTCCTGGGGCACCCGAGGTGGGCACAACCCACCAGGGCACGCGTGGGCCGCCTGGCGCGCCCTGGTGGGTTGTCCTCTCCTCGGAGCACCCCCCAGGCACAACCAGGGCCCATTATGTTCCTTTTGGTCCAAAAAAATCTTCGTAAAGTTTCCTTGCATTTGGACTCCGTTTGATATTGATTTGCTGTGATGTAAAAAAACATGCAGAAAATAACAACTGGCACTTGACACTATGTCAGTAGGTTAGTACCAAAAAATGATATAAAATGACTATAAAATGATTATAATACATCCAAGATTTATAACATAATAACATGGTACAATCAAAAATAATAGATACATTGAAGACGTATCAGGACTTCATTTCAAACAATGTGGAAATGTTTCGCAACTCACGCCACCTGGAACACCACAGCGTAATGGTGTGTCCGAACATCGTAACCGTACTTTATTAGATATGGTGCGATCTATGATGTCTCTTACCGATTTACCACTATCGTTTTGGGGTTATGCTTTAGAGATGGCTGCATTCACGTTAAATAGGGCACCATCTAAATCTGTTGAGACGACACCATATGAACTGTGGTTTAGCAAGAAACCTAAGGTGTCGTTTCTTAAAGTTTGGGGTTGCGATGCTTATGTGAAAAACCTTCAACCTGATAAGCTCGAACCCAAATCGGAGAAATGTGTCTTCATAGGATACCCAAAGGTGACTGTTGGGTACACCTTCTATCACAGATCCGAAGGCAAGATATTCGTTGCTAAGAATGGATCCTTTCAAGAGAAGGAGTTTCTCTCGAAAGAAGTGTGTCGGAGGAAAGTAGAACTTGATGAGGTAATTGTACCTTCTCCCGAATTGGAAAGTAGTTCATCACAGAAATCAATTCCAGTGATTCCTACACCAATTAGTGAGGAAGCTAATGATGATGATCATGAAACTTTAGATCAAATTACTATCGAACCTCGTAGGTCAACCAGAGCACGGTGCGCACTAGAGTGGTACAGTAATCCTGCTCTGGATGTCATGTTACTTGACTATGACGAATCTACAAACTATGAGGAAGCGACGATGAGCCCAGATTCCGCAAAATGGCTTGAGGCCATGAAATCTGAGATGGGATCCATGTATGAGAACAAAGTGTGGACTTTGGTTGACTTGACAGATGATCGGCAAGCCATAGAGAATAAATGGATCTTGAAGAAGAAGACTGACGCTGACGGTAATGTTACTGTCTACAAAGCTCGACTTGTTACGAAAGGTTTTCGACAAGTTCAAGGAGTTGACCATGATGAGACCTTCTCACTCGTAGCGATGCTTAAGTCTGTCTGAATCATGTTAGCAATTGCCGCATTTTATGATTATGAATTTGGCAAATGGATGTCAAAATTGCATTCCTTAATGGATATCTTAAAGAAGAGTTGTATATGATGCAACCAGAAGGTTTTGTCGATCCTAAAGGTGCTAACAAAGTGTGCAAGCTCCAGCGATCCATTTATGGACTGGTGCAAGCCTCTTGGAGTTGGAATATACGCTTTGATAGTGTGATCAATCCATATGGTTTTATACAGACTTTTGGAGAATCCTATATTTACAAGAAAGTGAGTGGGAGCTCTGTAGCATTTCTAATATTATATGTGGATGACATATTGTTGATTGGAAATAATACAGAATTTCTGGATAGCATAAAAGCATACTTGAATAAGAATTTTTCAATGAAAGACCTTGGTGAAGCTGCTTATATATTGGGCATCAAGATCTATAGAGATAGATCAAGACGCTTAATTGGACTTTCACAAAGCACATACCTTGATAAAGTTTTGAAGAAGTTCAAAATAGATCAGTTGAAGAAAGGGTTCTTGCCTGTGTTACAAGGTGTGAAGTTGAGTCAGACTCAATGCCCGACCACTGCAGAAGATAGAGAGAAAATGAAATATGTTCCCTATGCTTCAGCCATAGGCTCTATCATGTATGCAATGTTGTGTACCAGACCTGATGTGTGCCTTGCTATTAGCTTAGCAGGGAGGTACCAAAGTAATCCAGGAGTGGATCACTAGACAGCGGTCAAGAACATCCTAAAATACCTGAAAAGGACTAAGGATATGTTTCTCGTTAAAGGAGATGACAAAGAGCTTGTTGTAAATGGTTACATCGATGCAAGCTTTGACACTGACCTCGATGACTCTAAGTCGCAAACCGGATACGTATTTATATTGAATGGTGGAGTTGTAAGTTGGTGCAGTTCCAAGCAGAGCGTTGTGGCGGGATCTACGTGTGAAGCGGAGTACATAGCTACTTAAGAACCTGCAAATGAAGGAGTCTGGATGAAGGAGTTCATATCCGATCTAGGTGTAATACCTAGTGCATCGGGTCCAATGAAAATCTTTTGTGACAATACTGGAGCAATTGCCTCGGCGAAGGAATCCAGATTTCACAAGAGAACCAAACACATCAAGAGAAGCTTCAATTCCATCCGCGATCATGTCAAGGAGGGAGACATGGAGATATGCAAAATACATACAGATCTGAATGTTGCAGACTCATTTACTAAGCCTCTTCCACGAGCAAAACATGATCAGCACCAAGACTCCATGGGTGTTAGAATAATTACAATGTAATCTAGATTATTGACTCTAGTGCAAGTAGGAGACTGGAGGAAATATGCCCTAGAGGCAATAATAAATTTGTTATTTATATTTCCTTATATCATGATAAATGTTTATTATTCATGCTAGAATTGTATTAACCGGAAACTTAGTACACGTGCGAATACATTGACAAAACAGAGTGTCCCTCGTATGCCTTTACTTGACTAGCTCGTTAATCAGAGATGGTTAAGTTTCCTAACCATAGACATGTGTTGTCATTTGATGAACAAGATCACATCATTAGAGAATGATGTGATGGACAAGACCCATCCGTTAGCTTAGCATTATGATCATTTAGTTCTATTGCTATTGCTTTCTTCATGACTTATACATATTCCCCTGATAATGAGATTATGCAACTCCCGAATATCAGAGGAACACCTTGTGTGCTATCAAACATCACAACATAACTGGGTGATTATAAAGATGCTCTACAGGTGTCTCCGAAGGTGTTTGTTGAGTTGGCATCGATCAAGATTAGGATTTGTCACTCCGTGTATCGGAGAGGTATCTCTGGGCCCTCTCGGTAATGCACATCACTATAAGCCTTGCAAGCAATGTGACTAATGAGTTAGTTGCGGGATGATGCATTATGGAACGAGTAAAGAGACTTGCCGGTAACGAGATAGAGCTAGGTATGATGATACCGATGATCGAATCTCGGGCAAGTAACATACTGATGACAAAGGGAATGACATATGTTGTTATCCTGTTTGATCGATAAAGATCTTCGTAGAATATGTAGGAGCCAATATGAGCATCCAGGTTCTGCTATTGGTTATTGACTAGAGATGTGTCTCGGTCATGTCTACATAGTTCTCGAACCCGTAGGGTCCGCACGCTTAATGTTCGATGACGATTTGTTTTATGAGTTATGTGTTTTGGTGACCAAAGTTTGTTCCAAGTCCTGGATAAAATCACAGACATGACGAGGAGTCTCGAAATATTCGAGAGGTAAAGATTGATATATTGGAAGGTTATATACGGACACCGGAATTGTTCCGAAGAGGTTCAGGGATTTATCGAAGTTATGTGTTTTGGTGACCAAATTTTGTTCCAAGTCCTGGATAAGATCACGGACATGACGAGGAGTCTCGAAATATTCGAGAGGTTAAGATTGATATATTGGAAGGTTATATACGGACACCGGAATAGTTCCGAAGAGGTTCAGGGATTTATCGGAGTACCGGGAGGCTATCGGAACTCCCCGGGAAAGTTAATGTGCCTATTGGGCCATAGTGGAGGAGAGGAGATAGGCCACGGGAGGTGCCCCCCCCCCCTTGCCCAATCTGAATTGGACAAGGGGAGGGTGCGCCCCCCCCCCTCTTTTCTTCTCCTTCTTCCTCCTTTCCCCTTTCCCCCTCTCCGTTGGAAGGAAGGGGGGGAGAATCCTACTAGGAACGGAGTCCTAGTAGGACTCCCCCTCTTGGCGCGCCCCCTTGGGCCGGCTTCCTCCCCCCCTCCTTTATATATATGGGAAGGGGGGCACCCCAAAGGCACGACAGTTGTTTACTCCTCCGGTCATAGCATCGTAGTGCTTAGGCGAAGCCCTGCGCGGATCACATCACCAACACCATCACCACACCATCGTGCTGACGGAAATCTCCCTTGACCCTCTACTGGATCAAGAGCTCGAGGGACGTCATCGAGCTGAACGTGTGCTGAACACGGAGGTGGCGTACGTTCGGTATTTGGATCGGTTGGATCGTGAAGACGTTCGACTACATCAACCGCGTTAACATAACGCTTCCGCTTTCGGTATGCGAGGGTATGTGGACACACTCTCCCTGTCTCGTTGTTATGCATCTCCTAGATAGATCTTCCGTGATCGTAGGAATTTTTTTGAAATTGCATGCTACGTTCCCAAACAATTTTGGCCATTTCGATTTCCTAATAAGGCTTCCATCCATGCTTGTTTCTTTGAAGCTGCTTACACCCATGCGTGTACTCCCTCCGTTTCTTTTTAGTCTGCATATAAGACTTGGTCAAAATAAAACTTTGTTAACTTTGACTAAGTTTATAGAAAAAATATCAAAATTCACAATATGAAATCAATTGTTAGATGCATCATGAAATTAATTTTCATACCATATAGCTTTGGTATTGTAGATGTTAATATTCTTTTCTGAAAAGTTAGTCCAACTTTACAAAGTTTGACTTTGACCAAATCTTTTATGGAGAGTAAAAAGAAACGGAGGGAGTAACATATAACCACCTTGAATCAACCGATACGGTGCAGCTAAGATCCATAAAATGCCAATTCTTATCTTGAAAATGTGTTACATTGCTTTTGCAAGTGTTGATTCTCTAGGAATATATTGTTATTTTTGACATTTTAGAGAAACTCTAGAAGACTCGCCATACTAGGCCAATCACCATAATAACTGCCAATATAGTGATTTAGCAAAAATAAAAAAAGCAAAGAGTCGCCATAATTTATCGAGCGCCCTCCATTCTTTGTCTCACACCTCTAAGAGCAACTCCAATGGGGCAACCCATTTCGTCTGCCCGCGTCCGTTTGGGTCGGCGCGGGCAAAAGTGGTGGCCCAACACGCCGACCCAAACCCAAATCACGTCCGCTTCGCGTCCGCACCAACGCATTTGCGGCCCAAATTTGCGCCCCAAATGCGTCGGCACGGATGCCGAACGGATGCCACACATGCCTCCCCGCTGTCCGCTGATGACCCACAAGTGTAGGGGATCTATCGTAGTCCTTTCGATAAGTAAGAGTGTCGAACCTAATGAGGAGCAGAAGGAAATGACAAGCGGTTTTCAGTAAGGTATTCTCTGCAAGCACTGGAATTATCGGTAACAGATAGTTTTGTGATAAGGTAATTTGTAACGTGTAGCAAGTAATAAAAGTAAATAAGGTGCAACAAGATGGCCAATTCTTTTTGTAGCAAAGGACAAGCCTGGACAAACTCTTATATGAAGGAAAACGCTCCCGAGGACACATGGGAATTATCGTCAAGCTAGTTTTCATCACGCTCATATGATTCGCGTTCGTTACTTTGATAATTTGATATGTGGGTGGACCGGTACTTGGGTACTGCCCTTCCTTGGACAAGCATCCCACTTATGATTAACCCCTATTGCAAGCATCCACAACTACAAAAGAAGTATTAAGGTAAACCAAACCATAGCATGAAACATATGGATCCAAATCAGCCCCTTACGAAGCAACGCATAAACTAGGGTTTAAGCTTCTGTCACTCCAGCAACCCATCATCTACTTATTACTTCCCAATGCCTTCGTCTAGGCCCAAACAATGGTGAGTGTCATGTAGTCGACGTTCACATAACACCACTAGAGGAGAGACAACATACATCTCATCAAAATATCGAACGAACCAAATTCACATGACTACTTATAGCAAGACTTCTCCCATGTCCTCAGGAACAAACGTAACTACTCACAAATCATATTCATGTTCATAATCAGAGGGGTATTAATATGCATTAAGGATCTGAACATATGATCTTCCACCAAATAAACCAACTAGCATCAACTACAAGGAGTAATCAACACTACTAGCAACCCACATGTACCAATCTGAGGTTTTAGGAGAAAGATTGGATACAAGAAATGAACTAGGGTTTTAGAGGAGATGGTGCTGGTGAAGATGTTGATGGAGATTGACCCCCTCCCGATGAGAGGATTGATGGTGTGACGATGGTGATGATTTCCCCCTCCTGGAGGGATGTTTCACCGGCAGAACAGTGATACGTCTCCGTCGTATCTACTTTTCCAAACACGTTTGCCCTCGTTTTTGACTCTAACTTGTATGATTTGAATGGAACTAACCCGGAATGACGTTGTTTTCAGCAGAATTGCCATGATGTTGTTTTATGTGCAGAAAGCAAAAGTTCTCGGAATGACCTGAAACTCCACGGAACGTCTTAGAAAAAATAATAAAAAATCCTCGACAAAGATGAAGATCAGGGGGCCCACAGCCTGTCCACGAGGGTGGGGGGCGCCCCCCTCCCTGGGCGCGCCCCCTACCTCGTGGGCCCCCTGGAGACCTTCCGACGCCAACTCCAACTGTATATATTGGCTTTCGGGGAGAAAAAATCAGAGAGAAGAAATCATCGCGTTTTACGATACGGAGCCGCCGCCAAGCCATAAAACCTCTCGAGAGGGCTGATCTGGAGTCCGTTCGGGGCTCCGGAGAGGGGGATTCGTCGCCGTCGTCATCATCAACCATCCTCCATCACCAATTTCATGATGCTCACCGTCGTGCGTGAGTAATTTCATCATAGGCTTGCTGGACGGTGATGGGTTGGAGGGATGAGATCTATCATGTAATCGAGTTAGTTTTGTTAGGGTTTGATCCCTAGTATCCATTATGTTCAGAGATTGATGTTGCTATGACTTTGTTATGCTTAATGCTTGTCACTAGGGCCCGAGTGCCATCATTTCAGATCTGAACCTATTATGTTTTCATGAATATATGTGTGTTCTTGATCCTATCTTACAAGTCTATAGTCACCTATTATTTGTTATGATCCGACAACCCCGAAGTGACAATAATCGGGATACTTCTCGGTGATGACCATAGTTTGAGGAGTTCATGTATTCACTATGTCCTAATGCTTTGTTCCGGTTCTCTATTAAAAGGAGGCCTTAATATCCCTTAGTTTCCATTAGGACCCTGCTGCCACGGGAGGGTAGGACAAAAGATGTCATGCAAGTTCTTTTCCATAAGCACGTATGACTATATTCGGAATACATGCCTACATTACATTGATGAATTGGAGCTAGTTCTGTGTCACCCTATGTTATGATGTTACATGATGAACCGTGATCCAAAGATAATTATCCATCACCGATCCAATGCCTACGAGCTTTCCATCTACTGGTTTACGCTTATTTACTTTCCCGTTGCTATTGTTACAATCACTACAAAACACCAAAAATATTACTTTTGCTTCCGTTACTTTTGTTACCGTTACCACCACTATCATATTACTTTGCTACTAAATGCTTTGCTGCAGATATTAAGTTTCCAGGTGTCGCTGAATTGACAACTCAGTTGCTAATACTTGAGAATATTCTTTGGCTCCCCTTGTGTCGAATCAATAAATTTGGGTTGAATACTCTACCCTCGAAAGCTGTTGCGATCCCCTACACTTGTGGGTTATCAAAAACAGCTCCGCCGGAGCCCTAGATTGGTTTCGCCAAGGTTCTGCCTCGTGGCAGCAGTGTTTCATCCTGAAAGCTTGCTTATGATTTTTTTCCAGGGTGAAAGACTTCATATAGTAGAAGATGGGCACCGGAGGCATGCCAGTGGGCCCACGAGGCAGGGGGGCGCACCCAGGGGGGAGGGCGCGCCCCCCACCCTCGTGGCCAGGGTGTGGGCCCCCTCTGGTTAATTCTTTCGCCAGTATTTTTTATATATTCCAAAACGTGCTCCCGTGAAGTTTCGGGACTTTTGGAGTTGTGCAGAATAGGTCTCTAATATTTGCTCCTTTTCCAGCCCAGAATTCCAGCTTCCGGCATTCTCCCTCTTCATGTAAACCTTGGAAAATAAGAGAAAAAGGCATAAGTATTGTGACATAATGTGTAGTAACAGCCCATAACGCAATAAATATCGATATAAAAGCATGATGCAAAATGGACGTATCAACTCCCCCAAGCTTAGACCTCGCTTGTCCTCAAGCGGAAGCCGATAACGAAAAATATGTCCACATGTTTAGAGATAGAGGTGTCGATAAAATAAAATACGGACATGAGGGCATCATGATCATTCTTATAACAGAAACACAAATATATTTTCATATGATTTCTTATGCTCAAGTAATAATCTATTCACAATTTCAAGTATGAATCAGAAACTTCCTTGAGAACTAACAAACTATGATCTCGGTCATTGAAGCAATTGCAATTTATCATAACATCAGAAAGAGTCAATATAAGAGCTTTTCAGCAAGTCCACATACTCAAATATCATTTAGTCTTTCATAATTGCTAACACTCACGCAATACTTATGTGTATGGAGTTTTAATCGGACACAGAGAAAGATAGGGGCTTATAGTGTTGCCTCCCAACCTTTTACCTCAAGGGTAATGTCAGCAATAATAGTTCATGCTAACTTACATCCAATTGGATATATATATATATATATATATATATATATATATATATATATATATCAGGATCTTTCCAACACAATGTGCTTGCCAAAAGATAAAATATAAAAAGGAAAGGTGAAGATCACCATGACTCTTGTATAAGGTATAAGACAAAAGTAGAAGATAGGACCTTCGCAGAGGGAAGCAGAGGTTGTCATGTGCTTTTATGGTTGGATGCACGAAATCTTAATGCAAAAGAACGTCACTTTATATTGCCAGTTGTGATATGGACCTTTATTATGCAGTCCGTCGCTTTTATTGCTTCCACATCACAAGATCATATAAAGCTTATTTTCTCCACTCTAATAAATCATACATATTTAGAGAGCAATTTTTATTGCATGCAACGATGACAACTTACTTGAAGGATCTTACTCAATTCATATGTAGATATGGTGGACTCTCATGGCAAAACCAAGTTTAAGGATATTTGGAAGCACAAGTAGTATCTCTACTTGGTGCAAAGAATTTTGGCTAGCATGAGGGGGAAAAGCAAGCTCAACATGTTGGATGATCCATGACAATATACTTTATTTCGGATATAAGAAAACATAACCCATTACGTTGTCTTCCTTGTCCAACATCAACTCTTTAGCATGTCATATTTTAATGAGTGCTCACAATCATAAAAGATGTCCAAGATAGTGTATTTATATGTGAAAACCTCTCTTTCTTTATTACTTCCTATTAATTGCAACGATGACCAAAAACTATGCTTGTCAACCCTCAACCTTTTATTCATCATACCCTTTTATATGTGAAGTCATTACTCTCCATAAGATCAATATGATCTCTTTATTCTTTCTTTTATTCTCTCAAGATCATAGTAAGATAATCAAGCCCTTGACTCAACACTAATCTTTATTATATATATAGCTCTCGGACTCGATTACATAGAAGGATCGTAAAGCAAAAATCAAAACTAGATCATACTAAAACTTTATTCTACTAGATCAAGATATTACCAAAAGGATCGAACTAAGAAAAACGGTAAAGATAGAAGTGTGATGATGATACGATACCGGGGCACCTTCCCCAAGCTTGGCAGTTGCCAAGGGGAGTGCCTATACCCATGTGATTATATCTCTTTCCTCAGGGGTGGTGTAACATCCCAAATTTTGGAATGTTAATATAATTAATTGAATTGTTTGTTTGTTTGCTTGAGTGAATTAAACTTGAGTGAAATTTGAACCTTTTCAAAAACTTTTGAAAGAGAGGAATAAAATGACTTTCCCTTCTCCGTAAATTCAAATTCATCCTATTAAAATCAATGAGAGAAGATGACATGACTTCTTCAACTATAAAGAATTTGAGCGGAGTTTTGCAATTTAATTCTTTCAAATATTTGCACTTGCTTCTATTTTTCTTCCCGAGAAATACCCGAAAAATAAATTCTTGCAATCAAGAAAGAGCGGAGGAAAATGACCCTCCAAAATCAGGGGCATTTTGAAAATATTTGAGCCAAGAAAACCAAAGTTTTATTTAAAAATTATTTGCAAAAAGAAATAAAGCCTTTAGGGATTTTCTGAAAAACATATTTTTTAAGTTTTTATTTTGGCCGTGGAATAATGCTCATCACCTACATTTTATTTTTCTGATAATTTTAGTATATAAAACTCTTTATTCGAATTGATTTGATTTCCTTTTTATTGTTTTAGTTTCCTAATTTTAAAATAGGAATGGAATCGTTTTTATTAGGAAAAACCTGCTGGCCCATTAAGCACTTTCCTATTCTAGCCCAACAAGAGATCATCTCCTTCCTCTGTTTCCTCTCACGTTACTGAAGCTTTCCATATCCATGGAGACAGAAACTCCACCTTCCCGATCTCCCTCGTCTTTCCATCCCAGCGCCTCCCGAGACCGCCTATAAAACCCCTCCTCTCCTCGTTCCATTTTCCCCATCACCACGCCCCCCTGCCCGTAGCCTTCTCGCCACCGTCCTCCTTTTCCTGCCTAGAACGCTCACCAGGAGCTCTCCTGGAACCTCCCCATCTCCCAGCTCCACCTCCCAAGCGCCGACCCCTCCTCCGCACCCCACCCTCGCCGGCGACCTCGCCCCCTCCTTGAGCAGCCTCCACATCGCCGTCTCCTTCCTGCCATCTCTACCTCACGTACAAGTAACTCCGTTTTCGTTTTCAGATTTATTTCCGTAACAGATTTAGTTCCGTTCTTGTTTAGCCTATAACTTTTGATCTAGAAGTCCAATGATGCTGATTCTTTTTGCGTTAGATCACAATTTTCTTGTAGTTTCCAAAAATATATAATTTGTCTATGTTTGAATTTATAAAAATTGAGTTAGATCAGATTTGAATTAAAGCTTGTTTTGCTTATCCCGGGAGTTTCATAATAGATTTTTATTTAATTCTTTTTGCTCCTAGTTGCTTAATGAAATATTTTCTGTTTAGTTAACATAAAACCATGATTAGGTGATGTTAAGAAATTTTTGTTATATAAAACTATTTTTGTTGTTATTTGAAGTAGGAAAACTTTGAGTTGTTTTTTCTTTAAGTTTTCCTTTGGGTTTTGCTTTGTTGGTTTTGGTGTGTTACTTTGTTATGTTATGTTATGCTATGTGCTTATTATAGTTATTGTTTGCCTCGGTAGAATTTCCGAGTCGAAGATTGCTACTCTGAAACCCTAGTTTTTCGAAGATCGTCAACAAGGCAAGTTCACTTTGATCATTGCTTTCATACCTATGTTTTTATTGCATTTAGTGACATCCTTGCAACCACCCCTCAGTAGTGTTATTGAATCCTTGTAGTTGAGTAGTATGCATGAGGTAGGAACCCATCACCCTGTTACCAAGCCCGGGACGTTATTTATTTTAATGCTACGCTATAGTAGACGGGGTTTGGTATGAGTGCTCAGGAGTGGTGTGAGAATGAAGGATTTCGTCAATGACGATAACTCCATGATGGCACCTGCAAGGACTGCATCTTCAAGGCCTCAAGACTTCAAGACTCGAGACAAGAATTCAATACACACTCTTTGGGTGAAGGATGGTTGACGGGCACCTGGAGAAACCAGTGGTTGGCGGGATGCATGGAGAAGCGCCATGACATCTTGCGGAAAGCTTCACCCAGGACTCAAAGAGACGGAAGAATACTTCACGCCGGAAGCTTACTGTGCAACCGCAAGTCATTATGGGCTCGGCTTGGTTGACCTTAGTTGTGACTCTGGCTGGGGCGGTACTAGCAGATGTAGAACTACGGTAGGATGGGTTGAGTACAGACGGTGGTCGAGGAACTCTTTGGAAGACCATGTTTGGTCATCTTGTTCTCAAACACTCTGAAGTGCGAGAACGTAAAGAGAGGATCGAATCTTGCGGGTAAAGTGTACAAACCTCTGCAGAGGTTATAACCTAATCGATTAGCCGTGTCCCGATTACGGACAATTTGAGCATCCGGACTTGGATCTATCTCGGAACTCTCAACACCGGATTGATGACTTAATTGTGGGCAACTTATGATGATTTTGGGCTATGAGACATCGGTTGGCGGAACCATGTCATGATCGAAAACTCCATAGTACAGACTTCTTTTATTCCTTTGATGTAGGGAAAATAAAACCAGCTTTTACGCAAACAAAACTCAGATATAGAGCCACAAAGCCATACTGCATATAGAATAGTTTATCATCTGTTTTCTCTTATTGTGATCTTGCCGGTACATTCAATGTACTGACCTACACGGCTGCAACGTATCATGTTGCGATACTTTCTTCGACGAGTAAGAGTTACGATACAGGTTACGGTCTACACTCAACCTGCCGATGGCGTTGATGGGACTCCACACCCGTTTGGTTGTTTCACTGAGTATTATGAGGTATATATCATTTTATGTTATTTATACATGTGATTGCACTTTGATATATACATTGATGTACTTTGTGTGTGCCACATCTTGATCCGAGGATGGCACGAGAACACGAGGCTTGACCGTCGAGGTCGGGTCGCTCTGAAAATGGTATCGAGCACATGTTGATCGTGAGAACGTGACCCTAGAAAATGACTTAGTAATATGAAGACCCCAATAGGAATGACCTTTGTTTTGTACTACTCTCGTAACACCTGATTCCTCTTCTTGAACCCTCCTTATTTCAAACTATAGATGGAGAGCTACATTACGAACAAAAGAGAACACTACGAGAAGGTTCTTGGAGGCCCCTTCCTTGTGGAGCTAGTCAGCTGCTGAAGTTACCGATACACGAGATCAAGGCAACTAAGAGGACGTCCGGATCGTGGGGAGTCAAGGCCCAAGTTTTTGGTCGTAAAGAAGCCCCCAAGACTGCAGACATCAGCTTCGGAACTATAAATGGTGACTGTGATATGGGCATCAACACTGCCGTCCATGATGCTATTGCACGTTTATGCTATCATCATCGTGCTGCACTAAACCCACACTTCTTTGGAAGGATGGGATGGCAGAAGTCTGATGGAGCAACTATTGCCTTGACGGAAGCGCAAAAGATGAAGTTCTCCCACTTTTAGTGTACAATCGGGATCTGGAACAATCGTCAAGAATCTTCGATGGACCTCCGGAAGCCCTGTTTGACAATGAAGCACTACGAGAAGAGGACAAGACTCGTAGACCAAGGTAAACAAGCTGGAGGAGGAGAACCTCGAGATCTCGAGAATGCGTCGAGAATCAAGAACATCAGGACCATGTCTCATGCAAAGGACGTTGAAATCCGAAGCTCAAGGAACAACTTCAGACATACAGGTCGTCATAAGAAACTCCGTGTCGACAGGGAAAATCTAGCGTAAGAACTGGAAGAGATCAAGTCCACATGAAGAAACCCCAGTAAATTAGTAGTATTCCACCATGAGAGAAATAAATGTGAACGCCATCCCGATTTAAGTATCTAACCATACCAAATTCTGTGGGTGGTGATACTGTAGAATTGATTGAATAAATGAATGCTTGGTTGCTATTATTTTTGTATGTTTATTGAATGGTTGGATAGATCGATATTAAATGAGGCTTGTATTTATTTCAACCATGAGAGACGTAAGAATGGTAGAAGGCCTTCATATGGGAACAGCATCGAAATTGGAAACTCCGAGC